>CM053401.1:175243493-175433094 GCA_028644305.1 Xerus rutilus
GCCAGGAAGGTGCGTGCCTGGAGCTGCTGGCTGCCTCTATGGCCCCAGGAGGCGAGAAGCCAACAGGGCTGGAGTGACACAGGAAAGCTCAGCCACGAGGGGCTGCCTGAGCATCTACGGTGGAGCCTCCTGCCACATGGGCTCCTCATTCCCTGGTGACCTGAGCCAGTCTGGGACAGGGCTGTGTTTCAGCAGCCCAGGAGGCAGTGGGGTGTGGCAGCTGGCCCCACAGCACAGAGGCCAGTGGCTAGAGCATCAGGAGTTGTGCATATGGGTGGCTAAACCTGGCCTCTAGAAGATCCCATCACATAAACTTACGCTCCAATGCATCGTATTAGAAGTGAAGCGTAAAGGATTCTGCTGTGCTCGCTCTCTTCTCTGCCCTTGGGGTTGGCCTGAACCGTAGCCACAGGAAAGAAACAGTCATGCGCTGTGTAACGCCAGACTTTACCTGGCGGGATTCTGCCTCTGTGATGGAGTGCCCGTCCCAGCTCCAGCTCCAGCTCCTGTGAGCGTGCTGTGATCCTGCATGACGATGGCTGGGCTTCTCACCCCTGCCCAGGGCCGTTGTTCAGTTCCCCAGAGGGGACCTGGGACACACGCTGGGGCTCTGCTCTGCAGGGGCCCTCAGTGACTGGAAGGACAGGGCTTAGGCATCTTTATGGTGAGAATCACAATCTCCTTGGGGGGTTTGCCCAGCGTCCAGGCTGCTCGATTAGTAGATGTGTGCTGATGACTGACTTGAGGAGACTGGATCCAGAAGCCCAGGGTTCCAAGGTCACCTGGTGGTGCTCAGGGTGTCACGACACCTGCCCTCCAGGGACCAGTTGCGCTCCAGACTCTGGCCTGAGCACCCACTTCTCCACAGCTTGCAGCCTTGGGGCCGGCTTCAGGCCCCGGAGTGCGGGCGTGGAGCCCCTGCTAAGCCAGGTCTGCCCGCCTGGCCCTCTGCCAGTCCTTCTGATGGGAAGGGGTGGAGGTATCTCATGTTGGGGAGAGCCTGACATTGACACTGGGGTGCCCTGCCTGAAGGTCCTGACTGTCAGCATCTGGCCAGCGGTTCCAGGCCCTGGAGAGCTCCAGTCTCTCCCCTGAGGGGTCCCTATGGAGACACTGGTTTCTTGTTTTGAGTGTGGCAGAGGTTTCTTCCAAAACAATTGTATTTAGAGAAATTTGGGAAGCACCTGATGGTACAGATACCTACGGAAGACATCCTGAGCTGGGGGGCAGTGGTGGGGTCTCGGGTCCAGCCCTGTTTCCCCAGGCTCCAGGAGGGCAGGGCGGTGGTGAGGAGCCAGGAGCCCAGGCCCACCTGCTTGGTCATCCTCAGTTCCTGAGTTCTCAAGGTCAGAATGTCACCGGCATTCGTGGAGCAGGGGAGAGGCTGCTGTTGCCTCTTTGAGTTACAGGAAAAGCTCAGAGCCACCTGTAAGGAGGGGCTTGGTGGCTCCTGGGGAAGTGGTTCCTCTGCAGCCACCCGCTGCCATGGGATTGAGGTGCATTTGTACGTGTGCCCAGCCCCCAGATGGGTGGGATCGTGGTTCTGCTGACCTCCATTTCAGCTCTGCAAACCTTGGCATCGGGTCAACCTCTATAATACCAACAAACCAACCTTCAGCCTTTAAAAGACGGGCAATGCGGGTGGCCTTTGCACAGAGCTTTCCCTGGGTTCTCCTGAGACCCGGCCAGCTGGACTCCAGCTGAGCTGCTGCTTTTCAGGAGGAGGAGCAGAGCAGGCTGGAGACTTTGATGAGCAGCTCAGGAAAATTCTCCCACCTGGGCTCCTGGAGCGCTAGAGCAGGTGACAGAGGCCACTGTGGTGGCCTTCCCCTCATCCAGACCATCTTAAAAGTACCACAAGGCCAAGTGGATATAGATGAAGGAATACTCAAGAAAATTTGAGTCCAGCAGTTTCTGGGAAGGATGATACGTAATGACCAGGTGAGCTTTATCCTGAAAAGCAAGGCTGGAAGATGGAAATTTTACAAAATCAGTCAGCGGACTGCAGACAAAGAATGTAACCATCTTAATGCAGAAAAAGCATTTGACAAAATCCAACATCCATTCATACCAACACTAAACTAGGTAGTCATGGCCTCAACGGGACGAAGGACAGTCCAGAGGCCTCAGCTAGAGCTGCACAAGCAGGAAGCTCAGTGCCCCTCCCCTGACTTGGGAACAAGACAGAGATGCCCACTCTACCTTCCTGTTCAATAACATAGTGGACATACTCACTGGTGCCACACAGCGAGGAAAAACCAAGAACGACATACAAACTAGAAGGGAAAAATAAACTTGTTTCTGTTTGCACAGGGCGTGTTTGTCTACGCCGAATACTGAGGGATCTGCAGCCTGCTGGAACCAGCGAATGGCAGGACGCAAGGGTCACCCAGCTCCACTGCGCTTCTGCACACGAGCACAGAACTAGAAAATTTTGGTGTCAATCCACCATGTACCAGATCCGTGTACTGAGGACTACACTATGAGGATGACAAAATCAAAGGAGACCTGAATACATGCAGGGATCCGTTCCTGCACCCATGGACTGGAAGGTTCAATATTGTTAAGGAGGAAAATTCTTCCCAAACTTACCTAAATCATCTTTCCAACAACCCAAGCAACATTTTGTTTTGGTTTGTTTTGCATGAAACAACAAGAAGATTCGAAAACAACAAAGAAACGTTGCTTGGAGTTTTTTAATTTTATTTTTTATGGAAAAGCAAAGGACCTAGAATAACCAGAGCTGTCTTGGAGAAGAACCACGTTGGAGGCCCTGTCTTAAAACTCACCACGAAGCTACGGCAGTGGAGACAAGGTGGTGTGAGGGACGGGCTCCAGGGAACAAAGCAGTCCAGAAACACCCCCCCGCCACACACACGGCCAAGTCCCCTCAACACAGCTGCAGGGGAGAGTCATTGGAGGAAGGATGGGTGTGGGATAATTGGGGAGGGGTCAGCAAGCTCATCCATATGCGAAAACCAACTTCCAATCACATCTTGCACCACAAACAAGGTCTGGCTCAAAATGGATCCCAGATCCGAGTGTGAAACATACGCCATAAACTCTGTAGCAGTAAACCTTGGACGAGATCTTTGCGACCTTGAGTTATGCAAAGATGTTTTAGATATGACATATAAAGAATGATTCATTGAAGAAACAATAGATAAATTAGACTTTGTCAAAAAATAGATTATTTTTTAAAAAAATCTGCTCTTTGAAAGACACTTAGGAGAACGAGAAGACACAAGACAGGACAAAGTACGTGCAAAAGGCAGGGCTGATGGAGAACGTGTAGATAATTCTCAAACAACCCAGTTTTGGTCAAAAGAGGTGAACAGCAAGGTCACCCAAAAGAGGCAGACGGCAAATCAGCCCAGGAAAAGATTTTCCAAATCTTTAGCTTTTAGTGAAATTCAAGAGGAAACAGCAGTGACATGCAATCCCTGCTGGACCCCGGGCCCCAGCCTGGCAAGGCCAGCGAGGGGGCGTGTCTGGGGCCACGGGAACGCCCGTGCCTGATGGGGGAATGCAGAGTGGCCTGGGGAACTTTGGACGGGGTTTGAAGTTCCTTAGAGTGACAACACATCTCCCTTACGACCCAGAAACCTTACCCCGAGGTATCTGCCTAAGAGAAACGGCAATACATATTTATACAAAACCTGTATGCAAATGTGTGTGACGGCTAATTCCTAACCTTCCAAATGGGGAGCAAGGCAAACGTCCTTGAGTTGGTGCTACACTGTGGATCTGAAGGGTGTCCCGTGTGTGGAAGGCTTGGTTCCAGCCCGCGGAGCCGCTGGAGGTGGTGGAACTCTCAGTGGGTGGGCCCTAGTGGAAGGAAGTGAGGTCACTGAGGTGTGCCTTGCAGGAGCTATTGAGACCCCAGCCTCTTCTTTCTCCTTCCTGGTCTCATGAGGGGAATAGCATCTTCTCTCACATGCTCCCGCCTTGATGTCTGGTGCCTCCACAGGCTCAAAGCAACAAGGCCAGTAATCATGAACTCAAACTCCTGACACTGTGAGCCAAAGCAAACCTTTCATCCTTTTAAGTTGATTACCTCAGGCGTTTTGTCATAGTAACAGAAAGCTGACTGATGCAACTCGTGGATGGATGAATGAAGTGTGGGATATCCAGAGAAATGATAGGATAATACTCAGCAGTACACAGAAGGGAATGGGGAGCCTGCAAAGGGCAGGGCTGAATTTCCAGGTGCTTCTGTTGAATGAAGTGGGTGCGTCCATCTACCTGACATTCTGGAAAAGACCAAACCTCAGGGACAGAATTGAATCAGTGGCTGCCAGGGGCTGGGAGCAAGTTTGGTGCTGGCTACAAACAGCACTGGGGGACATGAGGGGTGACAGTGCCCTCCACCTTGGGATTATAGCGCGGTGACACTGAAGCTCATTTTTCAGAACTCATGGACACTTGAAAGGGGAGATTTTACTACAGTTTGGGGCTAGGCCTCAAAATATTTAATTTTTTTTAAATTTAAAAATATATAAATCATGCATTGGTGGAAAATAATACTGATAACTCTGTCACCCATTCACAGCTAATCGTGAACTACTTTCCATTTGGCCAACATTTGAAGGCCTTAGCATCTCAGGTCTAATCTGATTCTTTATGGAATTTAAAAAAAAAATTTCAAAGCCAGCCTCAGCAACGGCGAGGCGCTAAGCAGCTCAGTGAGACCCTGTCTCTACATAAAACACAAAATAGGGCTGGGGGTGTGGCTCAGTGGTCAAGTACCCTGAGTTCACTCTCCAGAACCAAAAAAAAAAAAAAAATTCTTTAAATGCCAACAATCCACGTGTACAAATCCATTCATCCAAACACTGGATGTCATGCTGCCTGCTGCAAGCAGAGGCAGGAATCGTCTGTGGACATCACGCTTGCCCCACTGGGCAACGGGTCTCCCTCCAGGTGGAGCATCATCCTGGCAGCACGGAATGAGCTGGCAGACTGGGACACAGGTCTTTCCCACAGTCAGCGAGTCCTGCTGTGCCTCGGGCACCCCTGTGTGTGGCTGGCGTGCGGTGTATCCTGTGGAGTCAGACTCCTGCTTTGTCACCACAGACAGCTGGCTCACTGACCCCGTCACCTGTATGGAGGAGGCTGGCAAATTCCACCCCTGGTCACATGTCGGAGGCAGGGGCTCTGCCTCGGCCCTGGCCTCGGGGACAGTCAGCTGACAGGCCACTAGTGAGGTCGAGTTGCTCTTTTGGGCAGAACTGCCCAGAACAAAGTGCCCAGGGCCTGGGCAGACAGGGAGCTTTGCTTTCCTGGCATCTGTGAACAGAAGACAAGCCCACACTGGGGCAGGTGACCCCAGGTGGAGTCACATGACACATCCGGTCCTCACACATGGCCCTGGGGTGGGCAGTGTCCAGCAGTCTGTGCTTCCTACAAGATCCCTGCATAACACTGGTGCCCAGGGAGATTTATGAGGCACTGTCGTCCAGGGCTTTGCCTGAGGTGAGGGAACTGGGCTGGCACCTGGGGACAGCGGGGTCAGACGCAGGTCAGGGCGTGTCACGGCCAGAGCTAAGCACAACGGTGAATTAGGAGGAGGGACCGTGCTTGTTGGCCAATGTGTGTGAAGTGACCAGTGACCGCCGTGGTGTGAAGTGCACACCCAGGTGACAGGATCCAGGGTCCTGTGTGCTGCCAGAGCAGGAAGCTCCCAGGCACGGGGTGCTCCAGGGGACCCTGAGGAACGCCTCCCACCAGCTCACGGCAGAGCTGGACTCTGCTTCAGCCCCGGCCCTCTGTTTCCAAAGCTCTTTCCCCAGGTACCCATCCTGCCCGGGCAAAAGCACCAGAACTGGGTGGGGGAGCTCCCCCTCCCTCAGCTAATGGCATCTTTAACCATTACACGTGCTGAGCCTCAGCGAGCCTCGCAGAGCAACGTCCTCTGGACCATGTTCCCAAATGCAGGCACACAAGATAGAAAATAAAAGAAAAAGTGGGTCAGGAATCACAGCCAGGTGTGGGGAGACTGCTGGCCTTGAAGTCAGGGGTAGAGGTGCTGACTCTGGCCTCCAGTTGGTCCTGGGAGTAAAGGTACCAGGGCTCTGGCTGCTACACTGGCCGCATTCATCCCGATCTCAAAAGACACACACTCCAAGGCCATAATCCCGAGTGTTGAAATCCTGAAAGCCTAAATCCCCAAATCACAATTCCCATTGAAAGAGATGGCCATTCTTGGGTTTGTCTTTCAAGATTGTAGCTCAAACCCAGCAGCTGGATCCAGCCATGAATGAAGGCCACCTCCCCACCTCCTCCAAAGATGGCTTGCCTAAAGCAGGAGCTTTGTTTTAGAGCTGGCCTGGCAGGTCTGCCCTGGTAGGGCCCAGGAGCAGAGAGACAAGCAGGCCTGTTCCTTGCTCCACTTTCAGGTGACACTTGAACTCCAGGGCAGCGTGTTTGGCTCCTGTGCTGCAGCAGACCTGAGCAGGCCTGTGCCACGAGGCCTATTTTCCCTGCATAAGACAAATTATTTAATTGACAAAACGCTTGTTTTTATCTGGTAGAAAAGTCCTCGGGCTCCTTTTAAGAATCTTCCATGAGCATTCAGACCATCCAGTGCTGCACGAGAGTCACCGTCCTGGGGGAGCAGGTCCCACACTGTGACACACTGAGGACCCTTTCACCCAGTATGTCCTTCCAGGTGCGAGGAGCTGTTAGGTGAAGGGGTTCCGGGACAAGCAGAGCTGTCCGCTGCTCTCCAAGAATACAGTGCCCACGCCGATGGCCTCGCTGTCACTGGCTCTCCAGCGGCTGTTTTCTGTCCTTTCCCTGCTAGTGGTTTGGTGCGGTGGACCGAACCAGGCTCTTGTGCATGCTAAGCCACGCTTGGCCACTGGGTGACACCCCAACCCTATTTTCCTGCTTTGATAGTCCAGGCCTTGAATTGAAATCTCAGTAATTATCAGGATGAGCCTTCCAGGCAGTGACCTTGGGACTCCCATGCAGATTGTCACTTGGTTAACAGGGAATGAGAGCAACAGCAAGAGTCCCTTCAGCTCAGGGGGACTGTTTCGCCAGAAGCCCTGGCAGCCTTTCCGTCCCTCCCTCCTGGCCCTCTTCCATCTGCTCAGCTCCACCAAGGGTTTTCAAAGCGCTCTTTGCCCCAAGCAGGTGTGTGTCCCATGGAGCACTTGACCTGTACTGCACAGAAACGTGAGCACAGGCATCCTCGAGACCATAAAGATGACTTTCAGGAACCAGATTCACACTCTCAGCCGTGCCCGGGCAACCACGCTGCGGTTGCTAAAAGTAGCATCACACACTGAGCTGGCACCCAAACTGGGCTTTTCTGACCCACTCAATTAGTAAACGAACTGCAGTAAAAGGGACAGGAGATGTAAAAATAACCAACCAGATAAACCACACGTCCTAAGCTTCAAAGGAACATGTGTAAGTGGAAATAACAATGCCCATTAAGACTAATGGTCAGGAAAGAACGCCCTCACGGGAGCTATCAGAATGATCAATGGTCATAAGAAAAAATCAAAATGATAGCAGAAATAATGTCTGGGAGGAAGACAGTCTTGTCACATTGAAAGGCAGGCTGTCCAGGATGAACTCAAATACTATGCGTGACTATAAAGACGTAATAAAAAAATAACTAGCAGGTGGGCTGCCAAGCTGGACGGTCACTGTGGGCTCCTGAGGATGGAGTCCCACCACCCCTGCCTGTCCAGGAACTGTCTGATGCTGTCATCGCACGGGTCTTGGGCTGATTTAAAAACATCGCTTGTCCAACAGTATTGTAACTCAAACCCTCTCCCCACAAATCAGAGATGTTAAATCAGGCAAGAGATGTGCATTCCAGAATCACCTTCTGTCAACCTGTTTCAGGCTAATGTGTTTTGAAGGCACGTCCTCAGGCTTCCTGAGACCCCAAGCCAGTGAGCGTCCACACTGTTGGGTTTCACAAACACCCCTTCTCTTACTTAGTAACCTCAAGAGCAAGGGATCCTGTTACTAGGATAGGTACACCACTTTCTAGTCTTATTGCAGTATGGTACTGAATTAATCAAATTGCCAAAACCTGGCAAAAACTGCACTCTGACTCCAGTCTTCAGTGGTCTCAATATCACAAAACAAAGAGTCGCCTGCCCCCTTGTGGGGACCATAGGCACTGCTTCCATGACCATCCAACACAGTAGATCAGTCGGGGCACCAAGGGAACAGAGGCGATGGCCAGTCCAGGCATTTGGAGGGATTCTGGGTGCAGGAGGGAACCTACGTCAACCTCCCCGGGTGAAGTGTGCTTCCTGGCGTTACGCATGCAAAGCGTGTGATTTCTTATAAAAGTCTGCATACATTTTTACTGGTGTTTTCAGATACCAATGAGGCTTGTGTTTTTAAAACGTTTCTTGTATTATCTGTTCTTAAGTTTAAAAAATTAACTGCTGTAAAATAACACAACATGAAATGCCCCATCTTGGCCATTCCTGAGCGCTCAGCACAGTGGAGCCGGGTCCGTTCACGCCGTCAGGCGACGTCACCTTCCGTCCACTCTAGAACTCCTCCCATCCTGTATGGCCAAACACCATCCCCACTGAACACTGACTCCCCGTTGCCTGATCCCTCTAGCCTCTGGAGACCACAGCTTTACTGTCCATCTCTATCAATCTGACCACTCCAGGAACTCCATGTGCGTGGGATCACGCAGTGCTTTTCCTGGGTCTGGCTTGTTCATTCAGCAAAATGCCCTGAAGATTCATCCATCTTGAAGCAGGATTCCCATCATTTTAAAGGCTGCATAATATTCCCCTGTATGGATATACCACATTTTGTCAATCTGTTCACTCCTTGATGGAACCTGGAGAGCTTCCATCTTCTGGCTACTGTGGCTAAAGGCTGCTGTGGATGTGGCTTTGTAACTCTTTCTTTGAAACCCGCTTGCAGATCTTTGGGGCATAAGCCCAGAAGTGGAATTACTGGCTCATGTGGGAATTCTTTTCTAACTCTTCTGAGGATCTCTATGAGGTGTCTACAACAACGGCACCATTTTACATTCCCATCAGCAGGCAAGAGGGCTGCAGTTCTCCGACTCCCCTCTACAGAGAGATGTGGGGACTTTTTTTTTTGGTACCGGGGATTGAACTCAGGGGCACTTGACCACTGAGCAACATCCCCAGCCCTATTTTGTGTTTTATGTAGAGACAGGGTCTCACTGAGTTGCTTAGCGCCTTGCCGTTGCTGAGGCTGGCTTTGAACTCGCGATCCTCCTGTCTCAGCCTCCCTAAGTGCTGGGATTATAGGCTTGCGCCACTGCACCCGGCAGATGCGGGGATTTTTTTGGCAGTGTCGGGGATGGAACCCAGGGTCTGGCACACGGTAGGCAAGTGCTTTATCTGAGCTACATCCCCAGCCCAAGCACACATTTTTATTTTTTATTATATATACATATTTTTAGTTGTAGAGGAACACAATACCTTTACTTAGTTTATGTGGTGCTGAGGATTGAACCCAGTACCTCACATATACAAGGCAAGCGCTCCACCCAAGCCACCTCAGTCCCAAGAACACATTTTTAAAGAATACAATTTACACATGACAAAGATAGCAACTTTAAGTCATTTCATTTTATTGAGATGCAAAACATCTTTAAACAATAATCAAAAATAAACTATCAGAGAAAGACAGTCACCGTGGCAGCACAGAATAGACCACAGAATTTAAGTTTATATATGAACTGAATTAATTTGCTGGCACAAAGGGGATGCCAGGGTTTTCTTGCTGGGAAATCATTTCCACATGTTCCTATCATACAGGGTTTCTGAGCTCAGGATAATTTTAACAACAGATCGACATTTTAAGAATTTGAACTTGGGAACTATCAACGATTTTGAAATTCAGGGACAGGGAAAGGTCCACGGCTGAGCAGCTGTGAACCATGAAGCCAACTGCCCTGCTACAGAGCAGTCCTGGTTGACTCAGGGCCCAGGAGGCCCCTGCCATGCTCCTGGGGCAGTGACACCGTGGGGCAGGAGGAACGCTCACCCACTGCTGTGTGTTAGGAAAGGTACAAATTACGTACAGGGGCACATCTTCATTGTCAGATTTTTAGGTTCCTTCTCACTCCACCAATTATTTTAAATATACAAATAAAGCAGTTTCAGCAAACCAAAGGGTATAAACTGAACTGCCAATAAGCAATAACACTAATGAGCAATACCAGGGCAATTTCATACCTGCCAAGCTCCATAATTAAAAGAGAATACAAAACTCTCAGGTGAGCTCTGCTCCTGTACCACTGAAACAGGTCATTCATTCTTGTCTAGTCTAACCTAGTTTTACATTTTCTACCCAGTTTTCTCCTCTATAATATGATCTTTTGGGTTGAAATTAGAATTAATTTTAAGTAGTATGGCAGCTTTAAATTTCATGGAAAATTCATTTGCATAAAAAGGATATGAAATTAGTCTTTAATGTTTAAAATCATACAATCAGAGCCACCAAGGGAGTGTGCAATTCAGCAAGTAGTCTTCCAGCTCTGACTGCGTGGAAGCGCTAGCTGGTCTAAACAACCACAGAAATACTGCGTATCAAAAACTCATCACGCATGCCTGGGCACCCGGCCGAGCTTGAGGGAATGGATTTGTAGGTAGGAGGAGCTGCCCCCTGGCTCAGGCTTCCGTCTTTCATGAACTACCTGTGTGTTTTGTGAAGTGCTGGCACCAGGCCGTCAACGATCCTAGACACTACTCAAACTTCGGGGAAACAGACATCCTTGTCATGAACTTGACTCAGAGAAGAGGCTGGAAGTCTTCAACGTGCTGAGAACTGAAGGCTGGGGAGGGGACTCTCGTCACTTGACCATCATGTTGAAGATCATTTCGCAGGTCATGTCATCCTCCAGGGCCCTGCCGCCAGCCACTGTTTCTGCGTGGGAGACAGGAGCCACCTGGCCCGGAAGTGGGGCCCCGCTGGCAATGGAGGCCTCTGCAGCAGCAGCTTCTGCGGGGCACAGGGGAGCAAGCATGTTAGAGAGACGTCTTCTAACCCACAGGCAGGGACGACACCCTGACGCCAGCCCTCTGCTTGAGTCACGGTCCCTCGACCTCAGAGCAGAGTCACTGCAGGAGTGAGCAGCTGCCCTCCCCCCGTGAGATGCCTTCTCCAGAGAGGGGCACCTGTGGGGGTCATGGGGGGCAGGGGGCAAATGGCTGCTGGCCAGAGACGCTGCTGTAGCAGGACGTGGCTCCACAGAACTGGTGTCGCTGCTGCCTGTCTTATTGCACAGCCTGCCGCAGGACAAGGCCACAGAGCAGAGCCAGCTGCTGCCGGCACCTGTCCCTGGCCCAGTCCACAACGACAGAGCCCTGCTAGGAACAGGCCGCCGCCTGCTCACAGAGCCCCACACACCCGGAGTGAGGATGACTGCCGCAGGCCACCACATCCCACACAGCCACTGTCCAGAGGCTGGGCGAGGACACCGCGAATCCACACCAACGGCATGTATGGTGGCAGCTTGAGGCTGCGGGAGATGTTTCTGCCCCAGCATCCTGGGCCATCGTCGGGTGGGGAGGGCAGGAGACCCAGTTCTCTGGGGCAGAGCGCCGTGAGTGTGCCCGTGGGCCACAATGAGAGCTGTCTCAAGCGCCCAGGTCACCAAGACCTGAAGTCAGGTGATTTTGCGCTGCTTACACCCTGAGCCAGGTCGCTGGTCTGAAGTCACATGGTGCTTTGGTTAAAACAGCCACCCCCTAACACGGAAAAGCCCCAACACGCCCCCTTGTCCTCCTCAGCCGCAGGTCAGAGATTTCCCGACCTGCCCTTCCGGAACGTGGACCTTCAGGGCATGAGTACCACCAGGTGCCCCTCTCCTGACCTGGACTGCGTGGCTCCAGTTTCCAAGATGAGCATAGGCAGGAGGGGAAGACATGGTCCCTCCATCCATGTGGCAAGGCTCTGCTCGCGCCCTGGGGCGTGGTGTCTAGGAAGCAGGGCGGAGCTGGACACCACCAAGCGCAAGGGCCCTTCCCAGGGTCCCCAGCTCACCTGCCAGTGCTGCTGCTTTCTGTCTGACTCTTCTCCACAGCAAAACTGTCACCAGCTTTCAAAAGGCAACCGAGCCATTCAGAATTTCAGTGAAGGCTACTCTAATTTACACCAGAACTTTGCCCAAGGTTTTTAAGGAATTTAACAGGAGGACCCAGGGGTGCTTAACCACTGAGCCACATCCCAGCCCTTTTAAAACATTTTTTTACTTAGAGACAGGGCCTCACTAAGTTGCTGAAGCTGGCTCTGAACTCATGGTTCTCCTGCCTCAGCCTCCCGAGCTGCTGGGATTACAGGCGTGCTCCATCATGCCTGGTGATTTTAACAGGTAACTTAAAAACATATTACATAGGTGAGCAGCAGGGAGAGCTGCGGAGGCACTGCTAGAGACCTCACGGGCAGGGAAGCCATGTATTTCTATGGATATTTTAGGACATTTTAGGACATTTTAGGATGGGTCCTAAACTAGAGCTCAGGGTTGGGCGATGGGCCTCAGCGTCTCTGCCATGGTTGAAGGATTGTGAGTCAGATTTTAGAGTCTCCTCCCAGCAGGGGCCCAGGTTATCAGTCACTCTCCTACCCAGCAAGTGGAGACAGAAGGGACGCCAGCTAGAGGCCCAGGGCAGTGCTGCAGGAAGGACAGACCTGACACGCTGCCCTGGAGGAGGCCAGGGTCTTGGGGGAGCAGATGCTCAGTGCAGAATCATTCCACCACAGGATGGTCCTGGGCTCCTGGGGAGCAAGGCTGACCCCACCTGGAGTGGAAGACTCGAGACTTGCCGGAGCACAGCAGTCACTGGACCTGGGCAAGGAGGGCGCCCACTGCACAGACAGCAAAGGGGATGGCCACAAGGGCCTGGTCTTCACAGCACTGGGGGCCAAGGAGAGGGCTGGGACGGGGGACAGGGATAGGGCCTTGTGTGCACATTTGGAAGGTCTCCAGGTGGCTCAGGGAAGGAGCACCAAAAGAAGTCCTGGATCAGGTGGAGACAGACGGTTACAGGCACTCAGGAGCTGAAGTCTGAAGTCAAGTGCCTCAGACGCATGGGCCAGCCGGAGCTGTAGTGTGAGGAGTGGGTTACACGGCCCAGGTGTGCGGGAGTCAGTTTTGGGGGGAGCAGCCTCTGGGTGGGGGTGCGGTTCAGCTCTGAGACACCGGGTCCAAGGCAGCAGGAGAGAGAGCCTGCACCCTGGTCCAGATGGGCAGGGTGGCTCTTGTAGGACATCAGGGGTCCCTCTGCCACGTGGTATCCAACAACATGGCTGGTATGAAGACATCTCCGGCCAGGCCAGATCTACCACTGCACACCCAGACAACAAGTCCTTTTCCTTCTGTTTTGACCCCACCAGCCCTGGGGGTAGCCCTGTGCCCTGGAGCCCTGGGAGAAAAGCCCCTAGAGCTGGCAGGTGATGGCGGGAAGTCCTCTGGGAATGGGAAGACAGAGCAGCCACCTGGCCCACCCGCCTGAGGCCAAGAGCCTCCGCTCCAAAGCAGAGAGGCAGGAAGGGGGAGTCTGGGCTGGAGGCAGCTGGACCCCCCAGCACGGCTGTGTGGCAGGCCTCAGTTGGGGACCCTGGGGTCCAGCTGCAGCTTGCGTCCTAGACCAGGCAGGCTGGGCACCCACCCCTTCCTGACCCAGTTCTGTCCCATGGGGGAAGGTGGCACCCGTGCAGGGCTGTAGTCAGCACAAAGGAGATCCACGTGAGCCCTCAGTGGACACGTGAACTCCCAGAGAAGGGACAGTGCTCCAGAGAGGGGCACAGGCATCACCCTGGGAGGTGCTCGTGAAGCTGGCCAGGGTGCTTCACGGGGGCCCTGGGTCTGTCGCAACCCTGCCCAGCTGGACCTGGCTTCCAGGCACAGGCACGGAGCAGGCGGCTATGGAGGGCGAGAGCAGGGAGCTCTAGGGCTGCTCTGAGGGGCCCAGAACCATCCTGCACAAAGCCGGGCAGGGTAAGGACTGCGTACACCTGGCTCACCTGCAGTCCCCATAAACGGTGGATAGATGTTGAGTACAAGTATATCCCAAGTAGTGTGTGGGCCATACTTATGCTGAACAATGATTCTTGGCATATCTGAAGTTTGAATTGCCTGGGCACCATCTGTGTGACCCCACAACTCTGAAGGAAGGGTGATGTGCCCCCACGGGGGCATCTGCCAGTCAAGGATGGAGGCTGGAGTCAAAATACAGGAGGTTTGAGGGGGTTTGGGGTGGGGTGAGGCCGCCTGGCTCCTGGTCCTCTTCTCAGCTCTAAAGTTCAACCAGGAAAGGAGCACCAAGGGTGACAGCCACTTGCACAGGTGCCAGTCCTGCCTCTGCACAGAACCACCCACAGGGCACAGGGGATGCGGCCAATCTTGGGCTAACCTGGGAACTCAGGTCAGCTGCAGGACAGAGACCGATGCCCGCAGTGGCTGGCTGGCACCCTAGTCTGTGACTGCCCTCATTTGGAAAAAGGGTCTCAGAAGACAGAAAGAGGGCGAGGATCCCAGGATGAGGCCATGCTGGGTTTTCAGACTGACCCTCCATCTGAAGACAAGCGTCTTCACAAGAAGAGACCCAGGCACAGAGGACAGAAGGCCACGTGAGGAGGAGGCCACGGGCCAAGGGCTGCTGACAGCCACCAGAGGCCACAGAGGCCAGGAACCTCCTCGAGGGACATGTCCTGCCACACCTGCATGAGGCCTCTGGCCTCTAGCCCGGGGGCGTGGCCCTCAGCCACTCTGAGCTCCTTTATCACAGCAGCTCCAGGGTAGCTCCTGCAGTCAGTGTCACCAGAGTCTCTGGGGTACTGAGGGTCCCATGCGGCTGTCATTCAGTCGCAGACAAGCTCGGAAGGGCCTAAGTGATGAACTGTGCTGCCTGGGGCCCGGCCACTGCATCCCCTGACCCCCTGCAGAACCAGGGAGCCCTCCCTTCTCCGCCATCAGAACCTGCCCGCTGGGGACGGGGGCAGCGTGGAGAGGCTGCAGCCGGGGGCTTTCCACCGACTAGTGGGCCTCCTCCACCTGACCAGTGCACAGAGTGTTTCTGGTCATGTCCCCTGCACAGTGACCCTCTGTGCCCAGAGAGGTTCACAAGAAAATCACTGTCCCGTGAAAATCGAGTTTAAGTGAGGTACCGTCATGCTCTCCTGCCTCCCTCGGGGCCGTCGGCTTCCTCTTCCTCAGTTGCCGTCCCTTTCCCCGGGTGGCCGTCCTCTCCTGGCCCGAATCGCACTTGTCTGCATGTCTGTGCATGTTGTTCTGCGGGAGAGACAGCAGGCTCAGGGAGGCCGGCGTCCCCGGGTGTGTTCAAACACCGCTGGAGGACGAGCTTTGGGAAGACAGGCAACGGGCCTCGCGGCCCTGTACAGAAGACAGGACGTTCTCACGGGGACCCTTCCTGCTGAACTTGGGTCTGGCCAAGAGCTAGCTGGCCTAAGTTCTTCTACAGGAGTTGACGAGATGACGACACTTGCTTTTCTGGAATGCCGCTCCTCTCTAAGGTGAGGACCGGCAACCAGAGATTCCCATCGATTTCACAGCAACAATACACTGGGGGCAGGGCTGACCTGCCAGCTTCTCTCCTGGACCTACTGGGCATGAGGACAGAGGTAGCCACCGTTGAAACTGACTCGAAATTGGAAACAAAGTCTAGTATTTCCTCGTCAAGCCTATGAGCGACACTTTCTTAGTTAATTAACACATAAGATAGTGTAAAATCAGAAAATTGTCACCCTTTGTAAAGTTCACATGCAAAAGTGGAAGCTGGCAGTGTGTCTCCAATTTGCTGATCCTATAAAATGCCCCACCTCGCCTCCGCCTGACACGGCCTGTGCTGCCGGGACTGTCCTGGGACCGTCCTGGTCTGTGGTGGAAGAGCAGCACCAATGGGAGAGGAGGCTCGCGGGGGAGGGGGGTCCTTCAGCTCCGCCCGTTCGGGCCTGGCCAGTGGGGTTGGCCAACTCTGACCAGAGGGTTCCATCTGGCCTGCCAACTACTCCTCAGAGCGCAGCTGCGTCCGTCACACAGCGTGCCTGGCTGCAGCGACGGACGGCGGCAGGCATGACGCTGGGGCAGAAGCCGAGCGCGGGGACGTGTGCCCGGCTGGTTTCTAAGACGCTCCTGAATGCCTCGCCTCCAGGAGGCCAAAGATTCTTTGAAAACGTGAGAAAGGGAACGGTGCTCTCCCAGCGTGGCACCGGGCCGGCACACCACCTCCTGAGACGCTGGCGCTGGGGCGGCCCTCGCACGGCAGCGGGCACACGCTGGCAGCCTGTGCAGGGGCATCGGGCTCAGGGAGAAGGAGTGACCAGCCCCGTGCCTGAGACAGCACTCACCCGGCCAGCAGCCGCCAGCCCCACCTGGCCATGGTCTTCACCCCGGAGGACGGGGTCTGGCCTGGGACATTCTGGCCCTGGGACATCACTGTGACTATGTGCATGAACAGAAGTCTGGGAGTGATTTACTTTTTTAAAAATTAATTTGGATCCAAGTTTCCAGACTCACTTTCCCTTACTGTTCACAGTGCTGCAGAGATAACGTCCACACGCAGACTCAGAACGCGGATTCCGGGTTTGCTCAGAGCTGCACATTGTCACTGCAGTGACTTCAGGGCCTCCCTCCACCCCGACAAGCCCCCCGCCCACGCGGCCCTTGTCGCCCTGCAGACGCGGATCCACTTCCTGCCTCTGTGGATTTGCCAGCCCAGGTGATTCACCAGGAGATCCGTGCCCAGCGGCTCCGGGCCTGGCTTCTGACAAGGCTCCTCACGCCGCAGCAGGTACCCGCCCTCCGTTCTTCTGGTGGCTGAGGAGAGGGGAACTTGTGTGGCACAGCAGCTTGGGCTGCAGGACATTCGAGAGGTGTCCACTTGGGGCTGCCATGAACTCAGGGCGCTCACGGGCTGGCAATTCCCCTGGGCACTGCATCATGACATGGTGACTCTATGCATCACTTGGTGAGGATCTGCCACCATCCAGGGTGGCTCCGCCATGCTCCCACCCACTGGCCACACAGGAGGGTCCCATCTCCCACCTCCACCCACCCCATCTCGGTGGCCCGGGTGGCCTCACTGTGCTCTGGCTGTTCCCTGAGGCTCAGCAGTTTTCCACCTGTCTGTGGGTGACCTGCATGGCTTCTTTGGAGAAACATCTGTTCAAATATTTTAAATTTGGGTTCTGCCTGTCTTTAGCAGGTTATTTGTCTACTTGTTGTTGAGCTGGAAGAGTTCTTCAGATGCAAGTCCAGATGAGCCTTCTCTAGTGGAAGAAAGGCATTTCCAGATGCCGTGTTTTGTGGGACCATGTGGCTGATTCTTCTTCCCTACCCAGGGCGCCCAGGTGGTTCTGCTCGAGGGTGCTGCTCGCGGGGACCCAGTGTGGGCAATGCTACCTGGGCCACTGCCACCACTTTTAGGTGGTGGCTATGGGGCGGCAAACAGGGTTGACGTTCCAGAACTATCCACCACACTACTCAGAAAAACAACACAATACTATTTTAACAGAAAAGACGAGTTTCTCCCATAAAAACAGTCAAATACAGACAATTCAGAACTCGGTAAACCAGGGGTGGAGCACAGGCTGTCCAGGGACCTAGCTGGCCACCTGGGGTGGTTTTAAAACATCCACAAACTCTATGGTACTCCTGTTCTCAAAGAGGACTGTGTTCCCCTGGTGAGGGTGCTGTGCTTAGTGATTCATCTCTGATGGATGGAATTGTGTCACCTGAGACAGATGGCAACAGGCACTGGCCTCCTTCCCTGTCCCCCCACGTGCCCTGGGCGGTGAGGACATGAGGAGCCCTATGTCATGGGGCAAGGGGTTCATTCAGGCCTGGCGCCTGCAGTGTGGGGGAGTCACTGTGGAAGTGGGTCCCTGGCCCAGACTGGCCTGGCCTTCCTGAGACGCAGCTCACTGATCTGCCTGCAGCTTCGGGAGACCCAGAGAACCAGCCAATGAGCCACCCTGGACATGACCCACAGAATGATGAACTCCAGACCCTGAGATGATGAACGTTCACCATCTTAAGCCACTAAGTTCTGGGGTGATTCGTTATGAAGACACAGGATGAGGACACCTGCAAGGACGAGACTGGCGCGAAGGGCCTGTCTCCAGCCCGGCACCGGCTCTGCTCCCCGTCATCTGAGAAGTGCCCGCAACTCGCATGCCCTCGGCGACACGGCCTGAATCTAGTGCTCAGGAATAATTCAAAAACGCGCTTCAAAAGCTGAGGCTCTTTCGGGAGCCTGAGAACTCCCCAAAACTACCGGCTAGATTTGGTGTGGGGTACGGCCAGTTTCGGGGGACAGGAGACCACCCATGGGTGAGTCTGACTCCCAAGGCAACAGAGGCTACCTTATGACACCAGCTGGAGCCTGGTCCTCCTGGGCTCACCGCGCCCCAGCGATCTTACCCAGCGGGAAAAGCCCTTGCCACACTTGGGGCACTCGTGCACCGTGGGGACGAAATCCGAGTCGTGGTACTTCCGGACGTGGACGTTGAGAAGCTGCTTCTGCCGGAAGCACTTGTTGCAGGAAAGGCACTCGAAGGGCTTCTCCCCCGTGTGGGTGCGGACGTGGACGGTCATGTGGCGCTCCTAGAGGGAAGGGGAGCAGGGCTTACCTGGTGGCGGGCCTCCAGCCCGCCATCAGCCTGGCATGTGCCCCCCAGCAGAAGGGCCCCCATCAGCAAGACTGCCAGCACACTCTGGGCAAGGTGCTCAGTCCTGCCCTGCCACGGAGTCTGTGCTCCAGTCAGCTCCACGCGGGTGAGTGGCGAGAGGAGGACCCCACGTCGTGCGCTGGGGTCCACTCAGGTATCTGCAATGACCTGCAGCGTGTCCAACAAGCAGACTGCACTGCAGACCTAAAGCTGCACCTCTGGGTTGACATGAGTGGTCCAGCGGGACTGGAGCGCGGGTGTCTGAACACTCCCATCTTCCCCACAGAACTCCACCGCTGGACGACGGATCAGCAGAGCAGAACTTCATGCTGATCTTAAAGCACAACGGCGGGAGTAATTGTTCTTAGCAAAGAAATAATGATTTCAAAAGTAAGACCACCAAGGTAACCTGGGAAACAGGTGCAAGTCACGCCAAAGCATATCCCATTCCCTGTCCGGCTGGGCGCAGTGGCGCACACCTATAATCCCAGCAGCTCAGGAGGCTGAGGCAGGAAAATATTTTGAAAAGTGAAAAAATCTATTTGCTTAAAAATAACAAACCAACTACATGTTAACATATTTCTATAAAAATATATTATCTATTTCTCAAAGCAAAACAAAAAATACCAAAGTCTGTCTTAACAGTGTAGGCTGCTAGCTGTAATATTTGGGACATACATATATGCAAAACTATTCACCGCTTATCTGAAATTCAAATTGAACTGTCAGTGTTTTTCTTTGCTGAGTCTGACAACCTTCCAAGAATTTACTTAGATTTTCATCCCTGATTCTACCGTGAGATGTGTGGAAATCCAAAGGAAAACCCAGAATCACAGACAGGTAGTTAGAAAAGGAAAGAAAGTAGAATTTTAATAGTTTTCTCACATAAGTGTGGATTTCGTTCTTTGATGGCACACCCAAACTCTGTAAGTGGTATTTCTTGAAGTTTGGTTGCACTGTGGAATCTGAAACTATGCCAATCAACTTTTTGTCGCCTCATGTTAAAGCCCCTGGTCTGTCTTGTGCTTTGGATCTTTTGTCTGTGCCTGATTCTGTGACAGCTTGGACTGGTCACTGGGAAAGCATCAGTGTACTGGGCTTTGGAGATTTGGTGAAGTGACACAATTCACTGCAAGATTTAAAAAGAAAGTGCTTTCTGGAGATCACGCCGCCCTCACAGGTAGAGCCTCCGAGGACCCGCGGGCTGTGCAGCTCACATGGCACAGACTCTCAGCTCTGCCTGTCTTTCCAGGCGTGGAATTCCACCACTGGTCACAGGCTCCCCTTCCAGGAGCAGGCAGGTGCCGCCGACTGTATGCCGAGTTCATCCACCACCTGCTCTTCCAGGTGGGAGCCAAGGCCACAGGGAGGTGGCCAGGGAGGCTGGCAGCTCCCACCACCCGGGGGCACTCCCTGCACATGCTTGGCGGGAGGGGCATCGTGGGGCATCTTGTCCCACATCACTGAGCACTGTGCTCGGGCCCAAGCTCCGCTGGTGCACAACTTCTACCACGTCCCCAAGGACGTGCCTAAGTGAGAGGGTCCTGTGTTTGCTGCCAGTGCCTGGAGGCCAAGGCCACAGTGACCTGCAGGCCCAGGGGGTCACTGCTTTGTACCAGGCACCACCACGACCCTGGCACCTCGTGAGAATGCCACACAGCACTAAGGGCAAAGGACATTTTATGGCAAGGGCTCAGCCGGGGTGGGACCCTGGCTGGTCCCAAGGGCCTCGAGTCTGCGGCTTTACACTGGCTTCTGGCTGCCCTGATGTGCCATTGCGCTGAAGCGGGGTCCGTCCCCAGCCTCACAGCGAGAGCGGCCACTCCCGCCCTGCCGCTCCCGGGCCCAGCCTCCCTGCTGCCCGAGTGCCCTGCGCACCTGCTTGCAGGCATAGCTGCAGTGCTGGCACTTGAACCTCTTCTCGTTCCTGTGGGTCTTCTGGTGCTGAATGAGGGCATAGCGCTCGTGGAAGCCAGCCGGGCAGTAGCGGCACTTCATCTCCGCAGCCTTGTAGGTGTGCAGGTTGCGCAGGTGGACACCTGAAAGAGCCGGGGACACAGTGCCCGATGTCACTTTCTGCCAGGTAGCTAATGTCCGCCTTCCTAGTGGGGGACGTTGGGTAACATCCCCAGACACCAGCAGCGTTCCCACCTCGGCTGTGACAGCCCAGATGCCCCCAGATAGTGCCCCGTGTCCCCAAGGTCCCACTGTCCCAGTTGAGAGCCACTGCTGTAACGGACAGCTATGGAGCCCTCACGTAATACCCTCCAGTGTGGCTTGAGGGTCTTCAGAGGTTGGTCCTGTTGGAACCAGAGCATTCCTTTAACCAAGCTGCTGGAGAACCTTCCCATGGCGTGGGGGATCTCAGGATGGCTGAGGGTGGCGCATAATGAAGGCATCCCCTCTGTGTCCCAACTTCAACAGTCCGGCTGAGACTCAGCCCTGTTTTTCCTCACATCCAGAGTGACCTGGGCCACACACTCCACCTGGCTACACACAGCAACCTCTGCTCAACTACGTCTCAGGGTGGCGGTTCTGTGTCACTGTGGGAAAGGCCGAGCCAGAGCAGACAGCTGGGCGGCGGAGGGTCACCTGCATGTTCCAACTCAGACACCTCCGGAGGGTGGTTTCCTCCTGGGGTACGTGGAGCATGTCACCCACAGGCATGTGACATAACTGTGCTCCTTTGCCAGGGTGTCAGAGGGCCTCGTAGCCTCTTGGCAACTGGCTCATGATCCTTGGGCAGTGCCAAGCCCCCCGGGCTGTGCTGTGGGGCATGCTGACAGCGACACAATGTTCCGGATGAGGAAACAAGGGATTCGACAAGCACTCCTATGTTTCTGGAAATATCCCCAAACATTTCACCTCACCTCCAGGATTCCTCAGGGTGAACGGGGGAAGTTTTACCTCTGCTAATACATTTTGAGTGTCATAATGTCATGAATTTAGGAAAGAGAAAAAAGACCAGGGGAAGGGAGGCTGAGGAGCCAGGAGACAAGGATGCGGGGCTCTTGGGCTCCTCTCCCACCCTGTCCCCAGGCTGAAGCTGGCTGGCCTCCCTGCAGGCACACAAAACCCGAGTCCCTGGTGGGCAGTCCCCTAGTGTCCCTCCTGCCCTGTGGTGTCCCCAGGGCTCACCAGGGGAGTGTGGCCTTGGTGTCGAAGTAGCCCTAGTGAAGTGATTCCCCCAGGGGAGTGTTCTGCAGCCTTGGTGCCCAGCTGGCCCCCAACTCAGGGAGAGAGCACCCATAGAGCTGGAGTGGCAGCCCACCTGCCCTAGCCCAGGGTCAGGGACTCCCGGCAGGCCCTCTAGGTCTCTGAGCCCCAGTGTCTTCCTCCATAAGAGCAGGCCCAAGGGGGACTAAAGGAACGCTTGGGACTGTGGTTTGGGGTCCACGGCTTGTGCACAGGCCTGGCACAGCACCAAGACCCACCGAGGCTGCACTTAAGGGACCTGCCACCAGATGGCGCCACAGGACCTCTGGAAGAAAACTGGTCCCTGGGCAAGAGCCACCTGGCATCCTCCACAAGGGGCCGCCGTGTGTGGCTGGGAGCAAGGGTGGCGGACACTCACGCAGGTCGCTCTTCCTCGCGATGACAGTGGCGCAGTGGGGACACTGGTGCTTGGGCACGTTCTCGCTGTGCTTCTGCAGGACGTGGATCTTCATGGTCCCGCTCTGGGTGAACCGGGCATGGCAGACGTGGCATTCATAGGGCTTCTCACCTGCGCAAGGGACAGAGGGCCTCTGAGCGCGGCTCCACCCCTCTGGGGACGCGGGCGCTGACCCCAGTGGGTGCAAGGCCCCAAACCAAGCCAGACAGGCCCAGCACGTCCCGGGGCCCAGACCAGGAGGCCCGGCCAGCCCAGGGGCTGTGGTCCTCGTCCTCGGCCGCATACGGCGCAGAGAACACGCACGTCCATTGGGGGCCAGTGAGCTGTGTTGTGCGTTTGGCCTTAAAGCTGACGGATGAGCTAAGTGTGGGTCTTAAAGGACCTGAAAAACCCACAAGAACAAATGCCACAGGGACTGCTTGCCACAGCGGGCGCCGCACGGCGTTCACGTGGCTCCCCCGACGCCAGGCACAGGTCAAAAGCCCCGTGACCAGAGAAACCCACATTCTAAGGAAGCTCAGCCACAGGGGCGGGCCTTACCCGAGTGTGTGCGCATGTGCCGCTTCAGCTTGTAGGTGTCCTTGCTCGCGTAGTTGCACAGGCGGCACTGGAAGGGACGCTCCCCCGTGTGGGAGCGGATGTGGCGCTTCAGCTTGCTGGCCTGGGACAAGGGGAAGGCAGCTGAGGCAACAGGAGCTTCAACTAAGCAGCTTACAACAGAGACATCAATTAACCAGACCTTAGCGTCACAGTACACTTCAGTGAGAATTGTGAAAAAGCCATTGCCTGTGGCCTTCGGTCACAGGCGTTTTTCATTCGAGGGGTGATACCTTTGGGGAGAGCAAGCACCATTGGAGGTGACTTTGCCATTCAACCTCACTCCACAAAGGAACAACGGAACCTCGCTGATCAGTGCCACCCGCGGTTATTTCCAAGGCCACAGACACAGCAACACAGCCTACAGTTATGTGTTACTGGTTTCTTTTTAAGAAAATAAACTGGAATTTGATTAATAACGTATTCCAGGCAATAAGTTAAAGTGGACACATGAACCCCCCCCGTGGTCATTTCTGGCCTGCCTGCTCGACCTCCTTCCAGAGCTGGTCTTTTGCTGTTTGCTTGTCTCCATTTTGCTAGAGACAGAGGGTGGTCACCCACAGGGGGCTGCAGATGCTTAAGGCCCACAGTGTCCTGCTTGTGATCACCTAGGGCTACGCTCGGTCTGCTTCCCAGGAAAGTGAAAGGTACGCACGGGCCAGAACGCCCGAGAACAGGAGCAGTGTAGGATGGAAAACGGGCCGAACTGAACGACTTAGTTTAAACCACTTAGGATAAAAGTGGGTGTCTCTGAGTATTTGGGAAAGCAAAGCAAAAAGAATTTTAAAAATCACAGCATTGAAGGTTTGAGTCAGACAAGTGGACTGACTGGCCAAAGAAAGCTGTGCGCAACGTCTCTCGATGGCTTCTCAAGGTAGGATGGCCAGGGGATCTCAAAGGCCTTTGGAAACAGCGCGTCCCTCACACCCCCACGGCTGGTGTGGACAGGGGTGGAGCCTCCCATCCTGATGCAGACCAGCAGGGAAGGTTGTGAAGGGCTGCAATGGAGCAGCCAGCAGCCGCAGGCCCGGCCCTGGCAGCACGGAGGCTCCGGAGCTGGGACAACAAGGCTCCACCCCGGCTTAGGGGCCACCTCAGGTGCCTCTGTGCTTGGGAACCTCGTTCTGGGTCTGCACCCTGTCACGACCTTGGGCCACAGGAGAGAGCAGACAGAAATGACTGGAATCAGCTCTGGCCGCCTGAGAAGTTTCATAATTTGTGAAACGCTCTTGCCCCATTCCTAGATCTCCACGCTAGCTGCCCCTTTAGCTCAGTTCCAACTGACCAGGCCCAGCCAGGACCCAGCATGCTTCTGAACAGAGCGGGCCCTGAAGATTAACTGACATTGAAAAGTAAACGCTGTTGCATCTGTTAAATCTGCTAAAGGTCTCTATAAAACTGCCTCCTTGAAATGATCTTGACAATAACTGAGGTTTGGCAAGGGCGTTCCCCCTGTAATCAAGAGTGGAAATGGAGCCGGGCGTGGTGGCTCACGCTTGTAATCCCAGCACTTAGGGAGGCTGAGACAGGAGAATCGCGAGTTCAAAGCCAGCCTCAGCAATGGCGAGGCACTAAGCAACTCAGTGAGACCCTGTCTCTACATAAAACACAAAAAAAACAGGGCTGGGGATGTGGCTCAGTGGTCGAGTGCCCCTGAGTTCAATCCCCAGTACCAAAAAAAAAAAAAAAAAAAAAAAAGAGTGGAAATGGCTGTGATCACATCTTCCAGCAAGTTGTTTTGCATCTGAGCAAGGGGCACTGAGGTCAGCTCAAAACCTTTAGCAAAAATTCAGATGGGGTGGGTCGTTGCCCCAGTGGTCCAGCCAGCACTGGCCCAGCATGTACCTCTCGCCAAAAAAAAACAACAACTCAGATTGGATCTGTGTTTTATGTTAGAACAAATACACTTCAATTCTGTAGCACTCAGGAGGACATATTAGGTAGAACTTTTCAACAAATCCGAGAATTATTTCTTGACCACAGTAATTTCATTTGTAATTTGTATAACTTCAAGTATATTTTCACTGATTAGTAATCAAAGAGGAAATGAAATCCAATTTTCTATGTTCAGTTTAGAAAACAGAGTGCATAGTCCTCCCTGCATGAATTTAAAGCAAGCCCTGTCTTCAGGAAAACCCCTCTTGGGTCACATCCTACTGGCAACCCCATGGCTGGTGCTGGCCACGGCGGTGGGGGACGGAGGGGACCTACCTCAACGCTCGCGTATTTGCACAAGGAGCAGCTGAAGGGCTTCTCGTGGGTGTGTCTGTAGCGCCTGTGCCGGACGAGCTCCCCACTGGTCACAAAGGCCATGTCACAATCCCCACACTTGTAGGGCCTGGTTCCTACAAAATCACAGGGTTCATACCTTAACAAGATGGAACCACAAAATTTCCAAGGATTTCGTAACTTCTAAATTACACTCAAACTCAAAATGCTTCAAAAACTAAGGAGTACTATAAATATCACAGACGCCTGCGAGAGAAATCTTTGTAACATTCAGTTAATCTTTGTAATTTTTAACTGAAGTTCAGGAACAACCGGCAGAACTGAAGTACAAGACAATCGTGAAAGTATCCCCGAACCCCAGGGCAGACGCTGCAAGACCCTGGACAGGCTCCTGCAGCCGTGGGTGGTCGCAGCCCTGAGCAGGCTGCACCTGGGCACAGCTCTGATGAGGGTTAGTGCGCGCGTTAGAGATGAGCCACGGCTAACAGTCGCTAAGATCAACAGCAGCTAATTACAAAACAGAATCATAACAACGCGCTGTGATGAGAGTTACTTGAAACCTATGAACCGTTTATTTCTGGAATGTTCCACTTAGCAGTTCTGGACTGCAGGTGACCACAGGCACTGAAGCCACAGAGAACAAAGGCAGGGAGCGGGGGCCTCTTCTCCTGCACGAGCCTCGGGCAGCCCCAGGGTGAGCCCCGTGGCCACTGCACCTGTGTGGGTGTTGACGTGGTTCCGCAGCAGAGTGACGGTGCGGAATGCTTTCAGGCAAAGGTGGCACATGTGGGGCTTCTCGCTGGTGTGGGTCTTCATGTGACGATTGAAGCTTGACACTCGAGAGGAGGTGAAGACGCAGACGCTGCAGCAGAAGGTCCGGAAGGTCCGCCTGGCCGCTGTGGGGAGATAGAGAATGCACACATTTGCAAGGGTCCTCCTTAGCAGCCCAGGAGCGATTCAAACATATCAGAGGAGGCGGCACGTTATGTTTAGGAGCCAGCAGGAGCTGTTAGGGACACGGGGTCCCTGGACGAAGAGCTCACACGTGCAGTTACAAGCAGCCAATGGCATTTCAGTCCAAACGCACGATACCAGTGCCACAGAGAGCAGCTGGCCTCGTTCACAAAAATTACACTCATTCTTTTGAGCTGGCCAAGGGCTCCCAGAAGACTTGCCTTTACCTCCCTTCATCTGGAATCACCCAGTGCAAAGGAGGCTCCCTGGGGTGGCGTGGGATGGGGTTATTTCTTGAAAATATTCCTGAGCAACAGATAACAGGGACAAGAGACCATGAGCAGCTCTGTAGAACAGGCTGAGGAATAAGTCGCTCTGGGGAGACAGGCTTTGAAGAGCTCCAACATGTTCCTGGGAAGAAAGAAGGCTGCACCCAGGCCCGGGGCCCAGGCACGACTGGAGAAGGCTCCTGGCGCTCGCCCCTGGCTGACCACAATGTTCTTAGGAAGCAGGAACTGAAGGCTGAGGCAGAGCTGTCAACACCTGGACGAGCACCGGGAAGGGCAGACCCGGCACACAGAGTTCTTCCGCAAGAAGCAGACAGATTTCATTTTATTTTTTGGTTTCAGGTGTTGAAGGAAATCTTTTTCCAATGATTAGCAGAGGTTGCAGCAGGGTACACAAAGCAAAGAATACAGGTTTTACAAAGTTAGTTCAGAAAATTTACCAGCCCAGCAAATACGACGAGTAGCAACAAACAGCCGCCGGGGAGGGGAAGACCGTGTTTTACGGAGTTGCCCCTTATGAAAACGTGTCCAGTTCTCAGCAAAGAAACAGTAAGGTATGCCCAGAAATGCGAAAATATGGTGATTCCTAAGAGAAAAAGCTGAAAAGAAACTGCATCCAGGGAAGTCCAGACACTGGACATACCAAAGACTTCACATCAACTATTTTAAGTGTATTCAAAGACCTAAATCAACTGTGTTTAACAAGCCAAAAGAAACCATGAAAATGGCATCTCACCAAATTGAGAATACCAACAAAGACGAACTTACCTTTAACTTCCAAAAAAATTCAAATCCTAGACTGTAAAAATGCAATAACTGAAATGAAAAATACACTAGAGGGTCTCAACGGCCGATCTGAGCAGAAAGAAGAATGCATTAGTGAATCTGAAGAGAGGGCAAGTGAGATTATTCAGTTTGGGAATAGAAAGAAAAAGGAATGAAGAAAATAAGCAGAGCCTAAGAGGCCTGGGGGACATCAACTGTACTAAGATATCCAGGAAGCAAGGGGCAGGGGAGAAAGTGTATCTGCAGAAACAGATGCAGAAGACGTCCCAAACATGATGAGAAAATCTACACACTCGAGCAGCCCAGTGAACTACACCTAAACTCAGAGAGATCTGTATCAGGACAGCAAGGTCACACTTAAGGACAGAGGCAGTCTGGAAAGCAGAACCCGAGGCAACTCCTCGCCCACATGCAGGCTGGGCAAGAGGAGCAGCTGACTCACCACTGGAGCCATGGAGGCTGGCAGGCAGTGGAACAGGCGGCCAGATGCTGAAAAGGAAAACCGGCAATTCCAAGGGGCAAAGGCAGCCGTCAGCACTGAAGGGGACACTCAGACATTCCCGGCCAGATAAAACTGAGCAAGTCTGTCACTGAAGACTGTCCTATGAACACTGCTAAGGAGACTCCACAGGCTGAAATGGAGGGACACTGGATGGATCCAGAACAACACAGGCTGACTAGAAAGGCCATCCTTCTGTGTGTGACTCCTCTTTCTCCCTATTGATCTAAAAGAGGACAACATAAAACAAAGCACGCACCTACGTTAATGGGCACATAACACATAAACATTGTTCTGTGAAAATAACAATATGGAGGAGGAAGAAGTGAGATTACATAAGAATGTACTGTTGAAAGTAAACTGGCATTAATTCAAACTAGGTTGCTATAAATTGAGATGTTAAATACAATTCCAAGGGCAACCAAAGAAAACGAATAAAAGATGTATTGAAATAAAGGGCACAGTAGAAAATAGTTCCTCAACATGAAGGAAAGTAGTCATGGAAGAAGAGAGGAAAAAAAGATATGATAGTTTAAAAAACATTTTAAAAAATTGGATTGGACACAATGGCACACAACTGTAATCCTAGTGACTTGGGAGGCAAGAGACTCACAAGTTCAAAGGCAGCCTCAGCAACTTAGCAAGGCCCTAAGTAACTTAGCCAGGCCCTATCTCAATATAAAACATAAAAGGGCTGGGGTGTGGCTTTGTGGTTAAGCACCCCTGGGGTAAATTCCTACTACAAAAAAAAGTCATTTCCTATCAGTAAGTAGATCAAATTCCCCAATTAAAAGGCAGATAGTTGCAAAAAAAGACAAAAGACATGGTCCAACCACTTGCCTTCTGCATGAAACTTGTTTTATATTCAAAGTCACAAC
The DNA here is from genome assembly GCA_028644305.1 of Xerus rutilus. Lineage (NCBI taxonomy): Eukaryota > Metazoa > Chordata > Mammalia > Rodentia > Sciuridae > Xerus > Xerus rutilus. The sequence goes on from CM053401.1 coordinate 175,272,000, forward strand.
AAGGCTGAAAGTCAACACAGGGAAGGTCCACGGGAAGGGTGACCAGTGGAGGGCTGGGTGGGGACACTAACACCAGAGCATACTGACTGCAAGACAGAAAGACATCACAGAATGTTAAAGGGTCATCCATCATAAAGACACAAGTCACAAACCATGTGCACTCAGCTGAAGCTAGAAACAGATGGTGATAGCTGGAGACTTCAACGCCACCTTTTAAACCACAGATGAAGCAGATCAGCAAGGCAATAGGAGACTCCAACACCACCACAGTCACCCACGCGACTCTGCACAGCAGCAGATACGCCTCTTCCCAGGGGCACACATAGGAGGCTCCAGGGAACAGCAAATGGCAGGCCACAGAACAAGGTTCAACAAATTCTTCAAAAGGCAGAAAGCTTACAGTGTGTGTCCTCTGACCACAACGGAATGAAATTAGAAATCCCTACCAAACGAAATTTGGGAAATTCACAAATATGTGGAAGTTCAACAGCACACTCCGAAGGCCAAGGGGCTGAAGAAGAGGCCACAAGGGGGTCGTACAACACTCTGAGTTGAGCAGAAGGGGAACAAGACACTGGGGCTCTCGACACGGACCTGAAGCAGGGCTCCGAGGGAGCATTCCAGCTCTGCACACTGACACGGGAAAGAAGAAAAGTTTAGCATCAGTGACCTAGCTTTATACCTTGAGGAATGGGAAAAAGAAGATCAATCTAAGCCCAGAGCTAGTAGAAGGAAGGAAATAATAGAGATAAGAGTGGCAAAACATTAAACAGAAAACCAGCAGAAACTAAAGGTGGTTCTTTCAAATCAACCTGACAAACCATTATCTAGACTTGGGACCGAGGGGAGGAAAACACTCAAATTAAAATCAGGAAGGAGGGTGGGGCCATTACCAGCAACCCTGCAAAGGTCAAAGGAGCATGAGAACACTGGGAACAAATGACCTAACCCAGATGAAGTGGACACTCCCTAGGAGCACACACATGACCAGAACTGACCAAGGAGAAAGAGAAAATCTGCACAAACATATACAATAAAGAGATGGGCCCAAGCCAGGCTCAGTGGGCACACCCTTATCCCAGCAATTCCAGAGCCTGGGCAGGAAGATTATAAGCTCTGGCAACTTAGCCAAAACCTGTCTCAAAATAAAATATTTTTAAAAAGGGCGAGGGATGTAGTTCAGTGGTAGAGCACTCCAGGGTTCAACCCCCAGCAATGCAAAAGGAAAGAGAGAGAAAGAGAGAGGAGAGAGAGAGACAGAGATACTGACTCAGTCAAAAACTTCCCACAAAGACCATCCCAGGGCCAGGCCGGTGCACTGATTAATTCTAGTGACTCCCTGAACATCAACTCCAATTGGCCTCAAACTTTTCAGAAAAGTGTAGGGAAGATGCTCTTCCCAACTATGCCACAGGCCAGCATCACTCCGTGCAAATGCAGACAAAGGCTCCCAAGAAACCTGCAGAGCAAGCGCCCTTCTGCCCCTAGACGCAAAGCCTAATAGGACTCTAACACACGGAGTCAGCGATGGCCAGGACTGGGTGCAGGCCGGGTGGGAAGAGCTGAAGTAACAGAAGGGCCGTTGAATGTACACGTCAGTCTGTACAGCACCCATGTTACAGGACGAAGGAAGAAACCACACCCGGGCCGCTGAGCAGTCAAGAGAAAGAGTGCCTCCCAGGATCCAACGCCGGCTCTTGACAAGACACTCAACAGGCTTGAAACAGAAAGTTCCACGGGTGGAGTCGGAACCACTCCCTGCAAAATAGGTTGAAGTCTTGATCCAGATGCTTGAGAACGTGTCCTTATTTGCAAATAGTATCTTTGCAAATGGAACCAGGTTAAGATGAGGTCCTGCTGGATGAAGGCAGGTCCTGATCCGATACGACTGGTATCTTCTTTACACAAAGAGGAAAGGAGACAGGGAGAGTCCCGGAGAGCTCCATGGACAGCAGGGGCAGAGACGGACCTGCGGCACCACAAGCCAAGGACAGTCGTTACTGCTGGCAACACCGGAAGCCGAGAGGCCTGGGATGCACAGTCCCACAGAACCTTCCAAGGGAGCACAGTTTCCCCAAACCTAGATTTCAGACTCCTAGCCTCCAGCACGGTGAAAGATGACATTTCTGTTGCTTTAAGCCACCTAGTCTTTGGTGCTTGGCCACAGCAGCCCTGTGAAGCTAACACAGGAAGGAGCGAACTGAGCAATCAGCAAGAATCTGAATGGAGTCTCCAAAGACACACAACGGCCAACGAGTGCACAAAAAGCACTTGTCATTTATCATTAGAGAAATGTCAATCACCCACTGGGATGGCCGTAACTTAAAAGCCACACGGGAAGTAAGTGCTGGTGGAGCTGTGGCAAGACTGGACCCCTCTCCCCCACACACACTGCTGTGGGGACATAGATGGCTGCAGCTGCTGTGGAAGCGTGCGAGGGCTGCAAAAGGCCAAGCATAGGGCATATGCGTGACCCAGCACCTCCACGCCTGAGTGTGCACCCCCTAGACTGAGAATGAATGTTCAAACCAAACCTTGTGTGTGAACAGTCACTGCAGCACCATTTGCACTAGTGAAAACGTGGAAACGACCTATGTCCAGCAGGGGAGGAACGGAAGAACACGAGGCGATACGTCCGCGCAGGAGAATACTATTCAGTCATTAAAAAGGGTGCGCTGCCTCATGTCACAGCAGAGAGGAACTTTCAAACATCATGCTAAGTGAAAGCATCCAGAAGGCCACATAGAATGTGTGAATGGTTCCACTTGTATGAAATGTCCCAAACCAGGCAAATCCAGACACCAAAAAAGAGGACAGGTGGCTGTCAGGGGCTGAGGGCGGGGCGGGGGGTAACCAATGGACAGAGATTTCTTTGGTGACAAACCAGACAGCAGTGAAGGTTGTGCAAAACTGTGAATATTCTAAAAACCTGAGCCTGAGCTGGGAACTGGGGATTTTCACATACACTATCCCAAGACCCTGCTGAGAAAGCACCAGGGAGCCACAGGCTGCAAAGTCAACCTCTACACAAGCCTGAGGCCAGAAACCTCACTGAATGGCCTCGGCCACATGTAAGGGGAGCAGGTGGTGCCCAGACAGCACTCTTCTTAACTGAGTCACCCCCCACCTGGCTACCTGTTGCCAGGATGAGAATGATGCTGAGGGCTGTTGGCGATGACTTTGAGAAACTGAGCCGTACAATGAGATACCAGGGTGACATCTTTTAACATAAATGAGAGACTTTTTTTAAAAAAAAGAAGCCAAACAAATTATTTTGAGGATCAAATTCACCCTGTGGGCTGCCGGAGGCGATGTTTTAATATGGCTTTTAAAGAGCTGTCAAGTCCCTCCTGAGGAGCTGGTCCCAGCTGCCTTTCAGGGCCCACCCAGAAGCTCCCCGACACAGGGCTGTCCACGCCCACATACGATGTATGCATGCTGGACGGGCAGCACAGACACTTCTGGCTGCCTAGGCCAGTGGTCCCCACTGTTATGGCTTCCCAGTCCTTCCTCCTGGCCTCACAGCCTCTTGAAGGAGGCTGCTCAGCTCCAGAGCCTGGAGTCCTCGCTCTTCCCTCAATCCGGGCAGGACTCATCCCCCCATCCTGTTATTACCTGGCGCCCTTCACAGATTCCTCTGGGGCTGCAAACCAGAGTCCAGGCTCAGGCTCTTACTTATGGGGACAATGCTTTGCAGAACATTTTTTACTGTGCTTTTAAAACTTCTGTGCAAAATGCAAAACACTTTTGAATTTGATTCACAATACAGAGCCTTAGTTTAAAATTTTCCCCATTTCCTGACATTTTGAAAGCTACTAAAAGTCAGCCACTTAAAACTTCAATTACCACTGCCTTCCCACAAAGAAACAGCAGCCCAGTTTTTGTAGTCTCTTACGCAAGATGGACAGGCCTACCCTTTGTTTTTCTTTGATTTTTTATAGAGCTGGCTTCTTCGACATCTGCTTGGCCAGATGCAGGTTTGTCTTGCTGTTCCTCCAGGTTTAAATTAGAAATTGTCAGAACAATTTCATCTCTTCCTTCATCGCCCGGCTTCGCTTCTACAAGAAAGAATTGCTCCTCTGTTCTTTCAGTGGATTGGTTTTCCACCACCAGCTGCTCCTCTTCCTCACTTTTTTCAAGCTGATCAACAACAACAACAACAACAAAAAACAAGCGTTCAAACAAATGCAACACTATTAATTACCGTCCAACCAAAATCTCCGCCGTGGGCAAACCATAGAATATATAAAGAAAAGAAAAAATTAAAGATTATGCAGTGCAACCAAAATGCTTCAGCTGCAATAATTTATCACTAGTTTTTTGTGGTGAAACAACTTTTTTTTAAACATGATGCACCTATAGTATTCAAGATAGCACAACTTTAAAAATCCTTATAAAAAAAGGAACAAAAGGTCTCCCAGGATTTTCCTGGGAATTATTTTTACTGTGTTTAATCTTAAACTGCAAATTAGCTTGTCCGTTGGTAATATTGCACCAAAGCCGAGTTTTACGATACGGTTTTATTTTCTTCTTTGTGCACATGGTCAGCTTTTCACAAACAATTGTACCTTGGTCAATCCTGTGCTTTGGGCCCCACTGGCGGCTAACTGGCGCTCTTCGCCCGCCCCAGACACGTCCTCCTCCAGCAGGTGGAACTGCACCACTTCCAGCCCTTGCAGCGGGTACAGCTCTTCCTGGACGCTGATAGCCACGCATTGCTGCGCACTCTGCCGGGGCTCCTCGCTCAGCCACAGCAGCGACGGCAGCCCGCTGTCGGTCTGCACCACCACCTGCAGCTCCTCCGCGGGCTGCGCACCCAGCCAGCCCAGCTCTCGCATCTCCACGTCTTCGGAAGCCAAGTGCACGGTCTGCAGGGTCAGGATGTGCTTCTCGCTCGGGGTGGGCACCAGCGCCAGCTCCCCTTCCAGGAGCTTGGCCTGCGGTTCGCCGGCGCTCGGAGGGCCCCCATCTCTGCGCACCACGTCCTCCTGCTCCCCCTGCTCTGGGCCCTGCGCCGGCAGCACCTCCAGCTCTTTGATTTTGGTAAACTGCGCTGAAGGGCCTGAGACCTCGTTGGCGGCCATGGTGCCGCTGCCTGATTGGGAAAGAAGCAAGCCGTCTGGAAGGGCACAGAGGGATGGGCCTAGGGGCCTCAAGGGCGACCCCCGGGGCCAGACCTCAGCGACCCTGCCTGGCTCCGGAGGGGCTGCCTGCGCTGCAGCAGGATTCTAGAACGCAGGCTGGGCCGCACCGCGCCGGGGCGTGCGCGCTGCCCACCGAGGCCTGGGCAGGATGCATGCCCTCTCCACCCGGCAGGCCTCCGCGTGCATCGTGCTGGCCCAGCCCCGCAGGACCAGGGCATCCTGTGGCCTGGTGACCTCCGATCCACTCCAGAGGCCAGGCCTCGCCGGCCATGCGCCCCCCACCTCGCCTCCCTGGCGCCCTCCGCCCCTGCCTTTCCCACCCTGGGGCACAGTCTGTGCTGGCGGAGGCTGCCTCGCACGCCCTGGGCCTCCCTCACCGCGGAGGCGTGGCCTGAGGCCAGCCCGCCTGCCTGGGCCTCGTGCCCCGCGTGCTGCAGCCACCGCCGCCGCCGCCGCCACCTCGAGGGTGAGCACAGTGCGCAGGCGCTGGTGTGAAAGGGGCTGCAGAGGGGGCGGAGCCAGGGGCAGGGGGAGCTGGGCATGGAGCAAGGGGAGACCAGGGTAGGGGCAGGTGGAGCCGGGAGGGACGGAGAGGGGGCGGTGGAGAGGAGGCACGTGGACGCGGGACAGGAGAGTGGGCGCAGGAGTCTCTGAAGGGGCTGCCAGGGTGCTGGGGAAGGGGTGCAGGACATGGAGGGGGCCTGCAGGGGGCGCCAGGAGACACGCGGGTGGGGAAGGCGGCCAGCGGAGGAGGGCGGACCTTAAGGGCTTCCTGAACAGGGTAGAGGGGCAGGGCAGGTGAAGCGAGGAAAGCCCTTTAGGAGGCTCCAGGACGGGGTGTGCAGGGAGGCCCGATGGAGGGCAGGAGGCCCCACACCTGCGGGGCTCGGGCAGAGGGACCGAGAAGTCAGTGTAGAAGTTGGGGGTGGGGAGGGAGGATCCCAAAGAGGACACGTGGACAGGCGTTGCGGTGGGAGGTGCAGGTCTGCAGAGATGAGCCCTGGGCCTCTGGAGGAGCGGAGGAGAGGGAGTGTGGGTGTCGCAGGTGTAGAGGCCAGCGGGAGGAGCACTTTGAGCTGAGGAAGGGCAGTGGAGAGGTGGCAAGGTGGGGCCCCAGGGGGAAAGGCACCTGAGGCAAGGGCCGGACCTCCCCGCACAGCCCTAGGTCTCCTCCCGCTCTTTTGATCTCCTAAGATTCCAGAAACATCTCATTCAGGCACGTGGGAGGTTGAGGGGAAGCGGAAGTGTGGGCATAGAGGAGCGCAGGGGTTGAGTGGAGAACCTGGAGGAGCGCCTTGGGGCAGTGAACGGAAATGCGCTCAATTGTGCACTGTAAAAGGGTGGCCTCGAGGGCGGGGCACGAGGCCCTGGGTTTGTTCTCCAGCACCACAAAAACAAAACAAGAAAAATTGTAAAAACAAACAAAGAACTACAGAGTGCACTTTGTTTGTTATTCACCTCAATGAGTAATTTTTTAATGGAATTTAATCATTTTGATGGTTTCCAGAAAAAAAAAGCGGATGCATCCTTCAACTAGACACAAAATAAGTGCATGTTTGGAACCAAGAGGTCAATGCAATAGCCTTGAGTTCAGGAGGGGCTTTTGCGTGCACACCTGCAATCCCAAACACCTGCCATCCTAGCAATCCCAGCAATCCCAGCCACCCCTGAGGCGAGGAGGAGAGTCTCAAGTTCCAGGCCAGCCTGGGCTATTTAGCGGACCGTCTCAAGGTACAAAATAAGAAAGGGCTGAGGGTGTAGCTTAGCATGGAGCGCGGTCAGGGGGATTACAGTCACACTTTTTTAAGGTAGTTCATAACATTTCAAATTCAAAAAATTTTAAAATTATAAAGGAATTTTCTTACTTGCTGATTATGAATATATTTGTATGCTTGGGCAGGGACAACTCAAAGGAGAAAACAGTGGTGGAAGAGGCGTCCAAACTTCCCTGAGCAATGAGAAATGACCCCGAGAAGGAGTGGCTTTGTTGGGCCTGCCTTTGTTTAAGCAGCTCTTCCAACAACCAGGGAAAGATTCTCCTCCCTCCATGGCGCGACAACGTCCTATATCCACACAAGTGCGTTTCCATATCCTAGCCCATTCTCCACCGCCCTTCTTGTAACTCTCTTAATTGTGCAAAATATGTACCTAAATATTTTTTTCACTTTCAATAGTATAAAAGATAGAACTCAATTCAGTTTTAAAAGAAACTCATGTAGCAGCAGTAATGCATCTGCGGGTGAGATTCGTGGATCACTAGTTTTAGCATCGTGTCTGGGGATTCTATTACGGTATATGTACCACACGGAGAAGATAAATATTTGAAGGTCACCGGGAAAATAGTGTATTATAATAACTTCTTCTCAATCATTTAAATGAGCTTTTCTGCGTGAACGACCACCACCTATTTAGTGTGCCTTTTCCGGTGATTTTGCATGGTTGGTATAATACTCATGCAGCTAGAAAGTTTTTCAGTATTTATATTATAGATTTATGTTTTGAAATTTCAAAAAACCGATTAAAAGCACATTTTTTAAAGGAGATAGAAGAACTCAGTGGTAGAGCACTTGCCTTGCATGCTTGAGGCCCCAGGTTAAATCTCTAGTACTGAAAAAGAGGGATACAAGGCCAGGAGGGGGTAAATGGGAGGGGAATCCGAGTTAGACTCAGAAGGGAAAAGTGAGGGTTTAAGAAGGGGAGGCAGCTAGACAGGACGGAAGCAGGAGCAGGGTAGCACCTGGGCACTGCTCTGCACTTGGATTCCCCCTGGCCTCTCCCTCTTCCTGGACAAGGTCGTTTTGGTGAGGCACCTCAACAGAGAGATGCTGGGTTTCCTAACAGACCAGTGGTGCTCGGGATGAGATGGAACCCTGTTGCACCCTAAGTGCACAGTGGTGTCTACCGCTGGGCTCTGGTCTCTGCCTTGTTGGGTGCCTGTGTCTTGCCCAACTAGTTGAGGGGAACAGGGAAGGCCTGGGCCCCTCCCATCAAGTCAAAGCCCCTCCCCTTGTCTCAGTCCCTCCTTGGCCCACCCCCTTGCTCCTTCAAATCATTTGTCCTCCTGAGCGCTGTCCCTGCTTTATCCAGACCCATCTGATCATCCCCAGTGATTTCAGTGGAGATGCATGAAGGATAAGGAGAAAACTGAAATGAAACCCTGGGACAGTGGTGGATGTGGCAGCAGCTGTCACAGTCCTAAAGGGACTCCTCGTTTGCTCTCTGCTCCAAAGCCAGCATCAAGGGGCTTTCCACTCCATGGTTTCCTGGCCCTGAACTTGGGCGTCGAATCTTTCTGGGGCACTGGGTAAGCACTTAAGCCTTTAAGGTCCCCCAGTGAAAACCGAGTTTGATAATGAAGTGGCAGAGAAGGCCAGCAGGAGGGTAGGACTCCCGCTTGGGAGGTGGGAGCTGCAGTTCAGAGCTTCCGCCTCTTCAACACACACTTTTCTTCTTTATTGCCCCAGGGGGAATTATGCATAAAGTATTTTATTTAATATCTGTATATTGTGTATTTACATTTCAACATATAACTATAATATAGTTGAGAAGTGTAAATATGTATTTACATATAAGTACATATTTACACGCGTTTCCCATCTGTGCTGTGGGGGGTATGGGAAAGCTCTCCCCAGGGAAGGGACCTTCCTTCTTGTGCTGACAGTATCTAGAGGGCCTGGACGCTTCCTGGGACAGCACCCTCTGTAGCCATCTGTGAGGCAGCTGAGTGCTGGAGCCCGGTGGCACCTCTCAGTGTTTTTCTGACATGTGCAAAGGGTACCTCTGGCTTTGCACCCACAGTCTCGCATAAGGAAGCATCAGGGGATTTGCTCTTGTTGCCCTGTGTGGTATTTACCCCGACAATTCAGCGATGTCGCTGATCTGGTTTTGAGAAGCCTTCAGGAGCCTCTCGCGCCTGCCCACAGTCGCTCACTCCCGCCATCCACATCATGATTGCTCTCAGGCCGACGCTGTGGGGCTGCAGGGTGCTCAGAAGGCTCTTCCGAAATGCAGGCCAGCACCCAAGACCCTCAGCCATGATGCTGTGTGTGTTCTTTCCCCAGATGGATTATGGCGGAGCTTCCAGGTGGACAGGACGTGACAGCTGGCAGGCCAGGAAGGAGCTCTTCCTGCCCAGCTGGCCTCGACTGGACCACCCTCACCTTTAGTTCTCAGCACACAGAGCCGGAGGGTTGACTGCTCCATTGTTGGGCACTGGGGTTAAGTTTTGATGCCAGGCTTCTCTTCCGCATGATTGATTATTTATGTGCTTACTTATTATTACCCTGAAGCTGGAGCCGTAATTGGCATAACACCATGGTTGAACCCACCCTCAAGAGCTAAGCCTGGCTCCTTCAAGCATTCTGAAGATAATTTGCAAACAGCTCAGCTTGCTTTTGCCCAGGATGATCCTGGGGTCATCCTCATTTCAACCGCTAGGTCACAAAGCAAGCGTCTGTTTTGGAAGGTGTTGGGCAGCCTCTTGGGCAAACTTTGTTTTGATACTCCTCATTCTACTTTGAACTTTGGTGTGAACACAGAGAGAATGTACTCTGATTTAATGGGTGGTTCAGCGTTGCTCTTGGACTTGGCCATAGCCTGAGGAGTTTGAGGACAAAGGAGATCCTGGAGAGGATTCTTTGAACTGGAAAGTCAGAGCTGGAAGAGGCGGGGCACGGGATGGGAGGCTGACCCTTATCTAAGCACAGTGGGCTTCAGGACTCTCCAGCACCTAATCCTTATACCCTCCACTCTGTCTCGCTTACAGATGGGGAAGCAGTTGGTAAATAGATAAAAGCTTTGTTATATGTAGTCTATTTAAATGGAGTCTGAAAACTAGCATCTCAGGGAAAGATCTGGAAAGATGTTTTCTAAGCTATGAGGGACGGTTAATTTGAGTGGTGGGAGGCTGAAACGTTGATGTGAAGAGATACTTTATCTGCTTCACTTAAGTTTTTAAAATAGTACACAGAAATTATGCCCACCCCTCCCCCATAAAAAGTTCTCAAGATGGGAAGATCATCCTGGATAATCTTCCAGGGTTATCCAGGTGGCCCAGTACCATTGGAAAGACTTTATAAGAGAGATACAGGAAGGTTCAAGGTCACATCAGAAGAGAAGGTGACCAGAGAAGCAGAGAGGTAATAATGGGCACTAATAGTATGTAATACCTCCTGATTCTACACAATAGTACAACAACATAGAATGAGTCCCCAGCCTGTAGCTGAAAATGTATTCCTGGTTTACCTCTCTTGCTAAAAGTACCCCTGAATTTTTACTGATTCATGTTCCAGAACATACTGTCTGCAGAGTAGAAACCCTGAACCATCACTTGGCAAAAAGGAGGAGAGGAAGAGCCTGCTGATGTGGCACGTAAGTGGACGGAAGGCAGCCCTCAGCCTCCGTGCTGCGCGACACTTGCCGGAGACTTTGCCGCTTGTGCAGCAGATGGTTTCTCCTCCGTTTTGCATCCTCAGGTGGTCCCAGGGTGCAGCTCTTGGGAGGGGGCGACCAGATACTTCAAAAGGAAAGAGTGCAGAAAAGACAGCGATCAACAGCAGACGGGAAGCCAGGGCCAGCGGGATGGGGGCTGGAGAGGCCACTGGACCTGTGTTCCCAGAGGGAGGCTCTGGTCCTAATTCAGGGAGGCACCTTGACAGGCTCCTGGTTTGCAGGAAGGGCCCTCAGGACACAAGAGGGCTGCTCGCTACTCTCCTTAGAGAGAACAGTTCATCTTGTTTGGCTTTTACTTTGCTTTTTTTGTATGTTTGTGCTTGAAGGAGAAGATCACAGAAGGAGGGGCCAGTGAGGCCAGGGAAGAGAGTCACCAAACACTCCTGCCTGCCCACTGATGCTGGAACGATGTCCCTCATCAAGGACAAGCTGTGTGCATCTCCTCCAAGCTGCCCATGGGCGAGGGGTGGTATGTATGTGTGCGTGCGCACGCCTCACGGGCTGGGCTTGCGTCTGCGTGAGTCACCCCAGGGCAGGACCGCATCATGGGGAGAATGAGGCACGCATGGGATTAACCAGAACTGGGAGCTTGGATGGTGCCTACCATGAGGATTTTGCTTTTATTATTTTGTTTTGAAAATAATTACAGATTCACAGGATATTACAGCTTTTAAAAAGTGTGCAGGAGCCAGGCGTGGTGGCACATGCCTGTAATCCCAGCACGCTGGGAGGCTGAGACAGGAGAATCACAAGTTCAAAGCCAGCCTCAGCAACAGTGAGGCGCTAAGCAACTCAGTGAGACCCTGTCTACATAAAACACAAACTAGGGCCTGGGATGTGGCTCAGTGGTCGAGTGCCCCTGAGTTCAATCCCCAGTGCCAAAAAAAAAAAGTGTGCAGGGTGTTCCTGTGTGGCCTTGACCCAGTTTCCCCAGTGACATGTCTTGTACCACAGATGGGCACATGTCATGGTACAACATCAAAACCAGGAAGCTGACGTCAGTGCAGGCATACAGTTTGAGATGGTCCCCAGTTCTGCCCAGGGGGTGCGTGGCTCTTTCCTGTTCTCACGGAACCACACTCTAGGGTGGGGCAATCAACCGCAGGACTCCCTCTTGCTGCCCTTAGTAGCCACAGTTGCCCGCTGCCCCAGCCTCATCAGCACGACACAAGAATTTAAACCCCTCGGGAACTGGAGACTTCCAAGCGAGGTTCCTCCTGTCTTATCTTGACATTGCAGGTGTCTGGGTTGCTGCACCCTAACCCTGGAACCGTGCTGATAAACAACACTGAGTTTAACCCTTACCACCTCCTATTCCAAAGTCCTCTCGTTCCACAAAGTCAGCAGGGCCCAGGATCTGGCGCCTGGCAAGGGTGGGGCCGAGTATCAGAGTGGAGCTCTGAGCCTGGGCCCCTGAGCCCAGGGCGTCCACAGAGGGACAGGGCAGCGGGCAGCTGGCGCAGCACCGGGCCCCCCCACCAGCTTCACCTCCCTCCGCAGCCCCCGTGCCAGTCAGGGCAGCAGCAGTGATTGCTGGAACGGTGTCGCAAGGTGCCTGCATTATGGACAGACCTAGGACAGAGGTTGCAAAGTGGTTTGCACAGAGGGTGCAGGCAAGCCACTGGCCCCAGTGGCTGGAGAGGGATGGGTGTCTTCTCCCCAGGGAGCAGTTGCTCTTGGTCCGGGCAACAGTGGGTACACACTCACCCCAGTTTTCTAGAGAAGCCAGACCTGGGTGTGTAAGCAGATCCCCTTGAGTTTTACACAGTGGCAACTAATTAAAACAAATGTCAAGTTCTCTTGTCAACCAAACAAGATGGATGCATAAACCCCACCTGTTCCAAGCCAGCTGGTGACCTCTGCTTGTGGTATTTCTCCACTAGTCTTCATTTTTGTATTTTATTTCTGTCATAGAACAAGAAAACACAGAGGAAATTGGCTATTACTATTCCATTTACTTATTAAATAATTGCTTTTCCCAAATGAGAACTCTGGAAATGACAGTAATTGACATTTGTGTGTGTTCTGACTATTGGGAAGATCACCAGGACCATCCTCCCCCTCCTTCCTCTGCTGAGCAAGAGGATGTTATTGTAGCCAGAACATTTTTCCTATCAGGGTCCCTTAATGGAAGTCCTTGCTGAGAACTTGCTTAGTCTTCATTGTTTTCAAACAGACTGGGCCAATGCAAAAAGAAACTAGTCTTGGGGCTGGGGTTATGGCGCAGTGGTAGCGTGCTCGCCTGGCACGCGTGAGGCACTGGGTTCGATCCTCAGCACCACATAAAAATAAAATAAAGATATTATGTCCACCTACAACTAAAAAATAAATGTTTAAAAAAAAAAAAAAAAGAAACTAGTCTTGGTTTGTTGACCTTGAAAATTTGATCTATAAGGAGGCCAACATGTTGGCTCATTCTTTTCCCGTGGTGTCATTTTGTGCCAGATCCCAGTGCCTGTGTGCTGGCAGCTTCTGGGGTCCTCTTCCTCCTCCGTCTCCCCCCCCTCTGCTCCCTGCCCAGCAGCCTTCACAGCCCCTGTCCTTCACAGATGCCAAGGGCAGGCTGACTGTCCTCAGGCAGAAGTGTGGCCCTTCCGCCCCATGAAGGCTGCGCACTGTCTGACAGCCTCTTTCCCACACCCGCCCTAACTTCTTATTTACAGGGGACGCAGACTCAGAGGGCAGGCCTTGTCTGTCTTGTTCTCAGCAGAGCCTTGAACAATACCTGTTTGCATTCGCCTGCTGAATGGACTTAAAAGCCCAAATGTCAAGCATACTTTGAAGCCCTCAGTTCCCCCAGCAACAGCAACGGGAGCCCAGCACTGCTGGTGCTTCTGACCTTGACCACAGCCGGCATGCTGCTGTAACTCTGCTACCTCAGCCCTCTCAGGCATTGGCTGGAGCAAGTGTTTTGTCTTGCCAGTGGACTCCAGGACATTGAGTGTCCCAGAGCCTCCATGCCTGGGCCCTGAGGTGAAGGCTCTGTGCCCCTCCACAGTGATTGTGTATTTGTGCATCTTGGGTCCCAAACTTCCCTTTAGCATCAGTGTTTTCTTCCTAAGAACTTTCTCTGGTGTCTTTCCAGCAATCTGTCAGGAAGACTAAGCTACCCTTCAGCAATTAGACTGGACTTTAGCTGTTTTGGAAAGATGAGTTTAGAAGTAATTTTCTAATTAGCAGCAGTTGTCAAATACATGGAGACAAAGAACTGCGGGATCTTTGCCTTGGCACAAATGAGCCCGTGCTGCGGCAGGAGCTGCTCATTGGGCCTCAATGACGAGTGCAGGGAGCCAGCCTCTGAGAAACCAATTAGCTTGCTGCTTCTTCTGCTAATGCAGGGCCGGTGCTGGGCAGAGTTTGGCTGCTGGAGAATGAAGTTCAAATAGGGCCAGCCACGGAAGTGAAGCTTGCAGAACTGACGGGAGGAACACACTTCAAGGACGCCTGTGTCCTCAACAATATCAAAATGTTCATCTTCATTTGATGGAACACTTTGGAGTCTCAATTGTCAGTACAGACATTAAAGATGTAATAGCTATTGACGCTTATTCTAGATAATAATGCCTAAAGATATCACTGGGGCACTTTGCACAGGAGCTTTAACCTGCAGATGGAAGTTTTTCTACACAGTTGCTACCTACAACTCATGCATGGCATGGTTTATAAGGTGGCTTTTGTGTTTGTTTTTCTGCAATTGTTTGTGTGACATTTTGCTTTGGCAATTGTTGAACTTACTCATGGGTTGATGGCACAGTACAGCCAATGTCATGAACACCTAAAGGTCACGGTGGGGCTCTTCCTTACAGTGTTGGTTTGCAGCTTGGAGGTCGCGAAGCCTGATACTTTCAGGGCTCCCTGGGAATGAACCAGACTCAGAAGGCACTAAAATATCACCCTGAGGGGCCCATTCCTTAGTTGACAAGAAGAGCACCACCTTTCTAGGGAGACAGACTTCAAATATGTCACCTGAAATGTACTGTCCCTCGCAGCTTCTATGAAGGATATCTGTGGGAACACAGAGACGGTCCTGATAGAGTATAAAGACAGACCTGGTATGGAAGGCTTGATCTAGTTCCACTATGACCTTGTCCCAGGTCCACTTTGACCTTGGGCCATCCTAAACCTTCCTGAGTCTCGGTTTCCTCGTGTGGAAGCTAGGGATCTTGTCTCCTGTAGTCTGGGTTGTTGGAAAGATCACAGGAGTATCCAAGGTAGACTGCTGGGGCCAAGACAGGTACAAAGGTTAAGAACATAGCCTTGGAGCCAGCCTATGGATTCTGTCCAACAGCATGACCTGAAATAAGTGGCTTCAGATTTTTGAGATTCAGTACCAGAAATCTGCACTGGGGTCTTGGTGTCATCTACCTCACAGGCTTCTCGCTGCTCTTCCGTCAACTGAGCCACCGTGGGAAGCAGGCAGCTGATGCCCATGGGGCCTGGGCGCAGGGAGGGCTCTCGTGACTGCAAGCAGCCATCACAGAGGGGAACTTTAGAGGCCGTGGTGGTGGAAACAGTCATCGCTGTCGTGGCCTCGCCTTACTCCTGTGTGGCACAAAACCGTGGACCAACGGCATTGCAGTCTGCAGCAGGACCCTGCTGGGCTCCACTGTGACAAAGCTGTGCGGTCAGTTACTTCTCCAGGAGCTCTCTCCTGTGCGGGGCCTGTGGTATTTACTGGCATTTCAATCTTGGGTGAATGAATTAACCACACTGTGCCTTGAGTTCCTGTGCAAAATGAGGACGGTGATGGATTCCCGTCAGGCTTGTCACCAACGGATTAGCCAAGACTCCTGCCTCTTCTCACTCCTCCGAGTGGCGACCTTATCCTAGATTGCACATGCACCTCGCCACAGCCTCTTGGTATTCACCCCAAGAGCACTTTGAGGACAGTGCTACCCTTCCCGTAATGTGTCTAGACTGAAGCGTTTTCCTCTATTATCTCGCCGCCTGTGTTTGTCTGCATTACTGTCCAATTTAAACTGTTAAGTTCTTTACCAGCAGAACTCAGTGGTTTGGAAATCTCTATATCATGATCAGAATTACTTGTCCCGTTATAATTTGGACTGATGTCTGAGAAAACCTGGCTACATGAGTAAAAGTTCAAATTATTTTCCAATTAAAAAAAAAAGACATTTTATTACTTTCAAAACCAGCAAGAGCTGGGCTAGGAGACTTTGACTTAATAAAATTCTTTAGGGAAATATTAAGTAGACAGATTAGAATGATGTGGGACTCCGTATTTCCAGCTCTGTGCTGGTTACTCATTTTATGTCCAGAGACAGACCCTACCTGGAGAGCTGTATCTATAATCCCTGCCCAGCTCCGTGGGCGTAAGACACCTTGGCCTCTCGAGCAGTTGCAAGTCACCAGAAGTCCTGTTGACAGTGTTAATTTGCTTAGCAAAGCCTTTCTTTAAGATCTTGAAAGGTAAAATTTAACCCGGCCACTATCAGAATTGCTATAAATTAGAGGCATCCAGAATCAATTAAGTTTACTTAGCTCATTTCCATTTTGTTGAACTTGCTAGGAAAATAAGAGCATTCTACTTGCTGACACATGCCGTGGTCACACCCTGACACTGTGTGAATAGATGCCTCATGTCGTGTAATTGGGATGCCCAGTTGTAATTGTGACTCGTTTTACTTATTGATTTTTCACTTGCAAAGAAATGGTTTTTAAGCAGGGAATTTCAATTCATTTTCATGTACACGAGCTGCATGGAAAGCGCACGGGGAGACACCAACAGGCCAGGCTGTGTTCTGGGCTCTGTAATGACAAGCTCCGTTCACTTCTTTGATAGTTTCGCTGTTTTTGAGTAATCCTTGAGTTTCCTTTCTCTCAGAGCTGTAAAGATGGGATTTGGGAAGCTGGGAGTCCAAAGACAGCAGAGATGCCTTCTACAGAAAGCTGTCAGCAAGGTCTCTCAGGCCGGCCTGAAAGTGGAAATGGATGGATTGGTGCATCGAGACTCTAAGGGACTTCTAAGACAGGCACAGAAAAGGAGGCATGCGAAAAAAGCAGAAATGCCACGGGGACATTATCACAACATGTTACCATTTAGAGATATGCCAGGCTTCAGCAGGACACTCAGCACCTGCTAGGGAAGATGCATTGCCTAGCAATGTGTGGACTTTGATTCTCCATGGGAAGACTTAGGGCTGGATAGGCAAGATTAGGAGAAGGGTCAGCCACCAGCAGCTACCAAGCAGGAGAGTTCCTGTGGTGTCAAGAGGGCCAACAGCCAAGGGTGGAAGCCACCAAGGCCAGGGGCTGAGGACTGCATAGGCAGGACATGGCACTGTCATGCAGTAGACTTCTGTTCATCCCGAGGAGGAGAATACTCTGATGCCCACCACAACACAGAGGAGCCCGAGAACATGGCCCTAGGAGATGCCTGTCATGGAAGACCACAGGTTGTTTTACTCCACGTGCATGCAGTTTCCATAATAGGCAATTCTCTAAGGCTGGAAAGTGACCAGTGGTTGCCAGGGGCTGGAGGGAATCTGAGGATGGACCGTGGCTGCTAACAGCGATGGGACCTTCTTCAGGGAAGTGAAATGTTCTAAAGGAAATGGTGTGGGCTGCATAATTTTGTGAGTGCACTAAAAACCACCGAGTTGCACATTTTTAAAGGTGTGTGCACTTATTCTCAGCTGTACTGTTATGAAAGGAAAGAGAGGCCCACAGACAGTGGGGCAGGGGTAAGAATGGAGAGAGCAGGCATGCTAGGAGAGGTTAGGATGGTAGCAACAGGAGGCTGCACGTCTTTAGATAAGTGTTTCTGCTACTAAAGCTCACTCCCAGGTGCTGAGTGTCTCTGCGCAGTGTGTGGGGGGGTTGCATTCACCTTGATGACCAACTGGGTCAGGAGAAAGGACCTGGGAGCGTGGCCACGCTCGCCCCAGGTGCAGGTGCACGTGAGCTTTCAAAGTCCTTAATCCAATTTCTCAATCTGAACTTCACACTCATAAGTAAATAGGCCTGAAAGTGTTTGGGTTTTGGAGTCAGAGACCAGCTCTAGTCCTTGATGCGTCTTCCCAGAAGATCAGCTCCTCCCGGCACCCACGGGAGGAGGACTAACTGTGCTCCTTTCCTTGGGAAGCTTCATGTATCGAGCTTCCTTTGAGTAGGGCATCCTTCAAACAGGACATTCCTAACCCTTCTTAGAATTAGCCCATGGAATTCTGGAAACTTCTAGAACCCCATGCCCAGACCATCTGAATAGTGGATTTCGACCTTCATTTATATAATGTGCTGACATGTTCATCCTGTGAGGTCAGGTTGCAAAGAGGAGTGTCCTGGCTTTTGTCTTGGGTCCAGGATCTGCCTGAGGGGCCCATTTTTCTCCCTCTTCCCTTCCTGATGGCTGTTTATCTCTCTGGCTCTTATTTAACAGAACTTGAAAACATTAAGCACAGCACTTCATTTGATTAAACTGATTGCCTGAGTGACAAACGAGGCTGTGGGCCTGGAGCTGGAGATAAGTCTGTTGTCCCCGGTGATGGCTATACCAGGGTTGAACAGATACTGACATCTGAACGTTAAGGCTGAGGAGGCTGGTGGGGGGGAAGGAACTGCACAGGAGTGGTGTTACAGCCAGGAAAGGTTAAGGATGAATCACAAGATCGGGGCAGGAAACCGAGTAATAAAATAAGTGCATAATAGTGGGTTGCCAGGCAGACGGTGGGCTAATGCCAAAGTGACAGCTGAATGCCGCAGGGAGGCTGAGCACCAGGCAGGAGTGGGCGAGATGGAAAAATAAAGAAAGAAATCATGAAAGCCAACACAGAGGGGGAGAGCAGAGGAGTCTGTCACTTTGTCTTAGGAGAAATTAAGAAGCCAGACAAATTATAAGTGTACTTTCATTTGGAAACATGATCAGACAGTCTGGGGCTGGCGCTCTGGGGCGGGGGCGATGGTGGCTGCAGGGTCCCGCGCGTGGCTCCCTCTGACTCCTTGGCACTTGCTGAAGTTTGCAGGTGTCAGGGAGGTGCAGGGCAAAGGTGGTGTGCGAGGCCTCACTGGGGCTTCTTGATCTTGCTGTCCAGAGAGAATGGTGAGGAGATCGGGAGGTGGCTGAGGGCCCTGGGCCGGGGATGGCCTCTCCAGGAGCTTTGTTCTTGGCCCCTATTTCAAATGAGGAAACTGAGGCAAGTGGCTGCCCCAGGTCACTGCAAGGCTTCTTGCTCCTGACCTTCCTGCTGTCCCCTCCCCAGCCTCCTGCTGAGCATCTCCCCAGGGCCAGAGGGGTCTCCAGCCCAGGGAGGGTTTTCCCAGGCCACCTAGAAGTGGATGGCATCGATTTCATCTGTCCTGCCATCAAATAGGGAACATGTTGTTGTCTCTGGCGTTTGGTGGCTTTTCCCTCTCTCCTTGGCAACGTTCCCTCAGGTTCTCTTGTGGCCCAAGCAGAGACCCGGCCTCCGGTGTGACGGAGCACGAAGAACCCTGCACTCTCCTACAGAGGAAGTTCAGCTGGATTTCAAGTTGAAGGAGCAGCTTGGATCTGGATGCAGCAAGACAGGGGTTCAGAGGAAGGCTCCCCTCTCCTGCTCTGAGGCCCGAGCCGATCATGTGACCACGTGGGCCACAGCAGCTTCAGCTGGGCAAGGAGGGTTTTATCATTCTTCCAGAAAGTTCTCTCCAGTTCTTCAACAACTTGACCAAACCAGGAAATCAATGCAGGCCTCTGAGGAGGCGCACTTGGGGCATGGGCCTCTGGGCCTCCCCTGCGGGTCTCTCTGTGCGCCCCAAGCTGGGCCTGAGAGAAAGCCTGTGAACTTCACTGTTCCCAGGCAGCTCCCCACTCCAAAACCCCCCAGCAAAACAAAGGAAGTTTCTAGAGCGCTGTCCAGGCCTAGCTAATGTTTCACAAGGACCATGGAAGGCATAATTTGTTTTTCAATGGTAATTTTATTATTTCTCAATGCAAAACAATGTAAGATAAATTCCCTATTATTTTATAATAACCATATCAATTTTCTAATACCATACTATTATAATAACCATTGTACTGCAAGTGATGAGCATGTAATTGCCTTTCTTATATATCAGCATATTGTAATTTACCACCACAATCGTTGCTTTTTTCCCCCCCTCTTTAATTTTGGTATTTTCAATATTGAAAAACTTTTCAGTATTTTCTAAAGTGGCTCATTCAGGCTTAAATTGTAGACTTTCTCCAGCAAGCCTGTGTTTCTGCCATGCTCTCTTTTCAGATGGTAAATTACTCTGAAAGGTTTTAATGAATAAATGAATAAATTAATTAATAATGACCAGAGAAGGGTCTCATTAAAGCAGTGTGTTCCAGGTGCTCAGCTGGCATTTGGTGAATGGTGACTGATTATCTTGTGATAAAGGATGAACTTGAGCCCCCAAACCCTCTCCTTCCTGACTCATAAGAGGTCTTGCTGCCGTGGTTATGTAAACCAGCAGAGCAGGAGGGAACTTATTGTTTAATTTCTGAAACATACATGAATCACTGGCATAAAGTACGCTCTTGCCTTGTGCTCTGCTGTCTAAGGTGACTCATGGCATGGACCACACCTGAGGGGATGGAGCAGGGGCGGCGCTGCCCAGAGAGGTTGTTGTGTTTCTTC
This sequence comes from Xerus rutilus, assembly GCA_028644305.1. Classification (NCBI taxonomy): domain Eukaryota; kingdom Metazoa; phylum Chordata; class Mammalia; order Rodentia; family Sciuridae; genus Xerus; species Xerus rutilus. The sequence continues at coordinate 175,292,194 of CM053401.1, forward strand.
CCCGGCGGGGGGACACAGGATGCCCACACCCGTGGGCAGGGTCCACTCTCAGTGCCCTCCACAAAGTCTCAAGAATGCAGAGGCTCCCAGGAGATGTCCAGCACTTGGGGCAGGACCTCCTTGGCCCCGTGCAGCCCTCTGCAGGATGTGGAGCACCCTGGCCCCTGCCCTCTGAATGCTCTGTGACAGCCTCAAAACCTCCTCCACGTCTCCAAAGCCAGCGCCGAGGCAGGCGGCAGTGAGAGTTCTGCCTGGGGGGTGGGGGGTAGTGTGTTCGGAAAGTCAGGTTCTGCCAAGTCCTAGAAGATGCTGTGTGTTGAGGCTGAAAGCCCATCCATCTCTTTTCTGCTGGTCACTTGGCTAACTTATAGTAATCTAACTTAGTGGTGCTGTTAAACCTGGCAAGACACTTTTTTATTTTTATATTTTTGGATTTTATTTTCTAAATGAAGAATTATTGCAGAAATAGGCCCCGGGGTCTCAGAGAAGGAGAGAGGTAAAGTACCCCAGGCAAATGAGTGAGCTCCGGAAGAAGCCAGAGACTGAGCCCTGTACAGGGCCTCCAGCCGTGTCCCCAGTGCACAGGGGCACACGTGTACCAGGCTGAGTGCTCCACATGCCAGTGTCAGAACCTCTAGTTCCGTACATCCCTGAACCAGTGCCGTGGGCAACCTGGCAGTCGGGGGTCTCAGGGGTAGCCTCATCTTAGCAGAGCACTAGAGACTGGTGTTTAGATGAGAAAGCCATCATGCTGACTTGCAGGGAAGCGGGGCTGTCTGCTACCCAGAGCCCCCAGCCTCTGACCTGCAGGACCTTCAGATCCCACTTCCATAGTGCTTCAGACCAGAGAACTGCGGAGACGTTGCTTAGACAGGCTGAAACCACTCTCACCCAGTAACACCATCGAGCACTCACCCTCACTGGTGGGGACTGTCGGCAGGGCTCAGGGCTGCGGTTGTGACCTAGGCAGAGTTGTGCAGCACAGAGCTCATGTCCTAGTCAGGGATTCTGATTCAACATGTAGACAAGCAGTGAGGAAGCGAATAGCGAATGGTACCAGGAAGGAAACGCTGTAGGTAGGGGTGGTGTGCTGGAGGGTGTAGGAGCTGCTGAGCCGGGAAAGACAAGAAGGCCCAGCTATGCACAAACCAGGACAGGTGCTGCAGGCAGGAGTCACAGCACATGCAAAGGCCCTGAGGTGGGGATGAGGCCAGCTCTAGGATATAATCAAAATTAACTCACAAAAGTAAGCTTGTTTTGCAGTTCTAAGGGAACACTTGCAGCTCCCAAGGGCTGACCATGCTCTGATTTAGAGCGTGGGCTCAGCAGAAGGGGTATATTTAAAGAAAACAAAACTGAAGTGTTCAGGATTCTTCTGCTGTCCTGGGAGCTCTCCCATGTCACCTCACCCCTCAGCCTTTGCACTGCACTCGGAACATGCTGGTAAACGACCAAACCTCTGCAGAGCATGGGACAGAGCAGCAGTGGGCAGGCCTGCAGCAAGTCGAGGCCCACCTGCTAGGACACAGGGCCTGCAGCCAGAGGCGATGTGGCCTCCACATTCACCCCAGTGGCCTGTGGGCGCCTCAACTTCCAGGGAGAAGTTGGATCTCGTCTCTGACTTAGGCTTTTTTTTGTTTTTCTCAAGGAACAACACACGTCACATGAAACTTTCTTTTGACATGACAATACCTGGAACAATTAGATACATCCAGAACAATGAGAGCAAAGTGCTTCTGAGTGTATTTTGAGCAGTGATTACCCACCATCGCTGCTTTTCAAATGTCACTTGTGGAGTGTTCGTCTGTTTGTATGAAGCGCAAAACTTTCTTTCTGTTCTTTTCCAAAGTAGTTGAGAGCATTTAAAATCTCTCTGCTGAACTACGGCAAGTCACTCCAAAATTAAAGTGCTCAGAACCTTTATTTTGAAAAGCCCGAACGGTGTCCATCAAACCAGCACAGAGAACACTCTTTTTTCAGTACGTACCCAGCACATTCATCTGTCATTTAAATAATTTGACAGCTCGCAAGAAGCTGTCTGATGAGTATCGTGCTCAATTGTTAAAAGTACGACAAAGAAAGTCCAAGAAGTTTTTTTCCCAAAGAATTTATCATTAATAATTCACAGGAGCTGCTCTGTATGTGGTGCCTGCTGAATGCAATTATCCAGTCCCACTGTCTTCTCTCTCTCTGCTCTCCGAACGGAGGCTGTGGAGAACATAAAGGACACCTGGGATTTTCACCTGAAAGGAAGAAAACAATACCATAAATGTATACAATTATTATGTGTCAGTCAAAAATAAAATAAAGAACAACTGAAAAATGACTACTTTCAGAAGCATAAGAACCTCCTAAAAGGAGTTATAAACCAATTAATTTAAACATTAAATTAAAAGATAAAACTTTTTTAAGACTGCTCATACAGGCTTCACACATTCAAGATGTCTAAATTCAGAAGCCCTTGCTTCCTGCCTTCAAATACATCACTTTGAACACACATTTTGGCCCAAAGCACCTGAACCTTTCATCTAGCACGGTGGGCAGCTCATCAGAAGCCCAGCCTCCCTTGTCTGTGGCTCATCCAGGTTTGAGAGAAAGTCTCGGTATGCGGATGCACTTGTGCTGTCTTCAACTTTTACCCCAGACATTGTATTTTGCTGCAAACAAATAAACACGAGCCCCTGAAGACTGGTCCAGGGCCAGCCATCTTTGGATCACCAAGTCTCAGGTTAGGTAGAGACCAGCACCCAGGGACAAGATGCAGACAGATAAGAGCCCTCACAGGGCTATCCAACTCCTGCGTCTCTCCTATGTCTTCCTGTGCCATGTTTCTCAACCTTTGGGTAAAAATGTCGATGCCTGGCTTGCAGGAGTAGTCACACAGCAGGCGCCCCACGTGTGCATCAGGTGCAACTTGACAAAGGAGGGGCAGCTCCCCCACCTGTGGACCAGCCTCGTGCCCAGGCCTATAAGTGGGCGGTGGCCACTCCAGCACTTCTGCAAACAGGCGGGGTGTTGGCACGTAATTAGGAGACTCTGCTGATATTGGCCCTTTTCCGGGGTGCCTCGTTGCTGAAGGAGAATCTGGCCTCTGCTGGGGGAAGCCGAACCCACCAGCCCAGGGCATGGCGCACATTTTCAATGCAGCCAAAGTCTCGGAATTCACTGGGGAGGGAGCGTGATGGACTGCTTTGTTTCCTTTTGCCAGGTTTAAATTAATCTCTTTAAGTGTTCCCGTTAGTTAGCAGTGATTGATAGAGTGGAGATATTATTAATAAAAATTAGGTAGCCAGCTCAGGAATGGACTTTTGTTCATGCCTCAGCACTTACCAAAGGGCAAATGAGAAAAGGTTCTTTCCAGAGCTCGCATCTGGAGCGAGCGGGCCAGATGGAAGACGAGGCCAGCCATTCATCACAGCTGTCGGGCGAGTCTCTCGCTGGAGTGTTTACCCACATTCCCAGCAAGCTGTGGAGTTGTGCTAACAGGGCTGGTCCCGCTGAGACTCGGAGGGCTTTGGAAACGACTCTGGCTATTCAGCGTGTGTGTTTGGTTGAAAGTACATGCGTCTTGTGGCCCCTGATGCTCACAAGTGTGACAACGCACTGGGAGACTTCTAGAAAAGTAAATTGCATGGCTCAGGGGACCCCGCTTGGGGAGGCCTCAGTGTGTGCTCTGGGAGCCGTGGATTATGGGGACGCAGCACTGCCAGTGAAGGACCAGCTGGTTAGTCCCCACGGGGTAACAGGTATCTGATTCAAGGAAACGAGAGAACAGACAGCAACGTGTACAGGGAAAGTCAAAGCACCCAGGCTGCGCACCATTAGCCTGTGCTCTGGGACCCCTGGAGGGCGTCTGCTGCCGACAGCTCGCCTGGGGCTGAGTCACCTGCAGGCTGGCTGGGCAGCTCTACGTGCAGAGGGTCTTCTTCGCCGGGTTTGTGCAGAAGGCATTTGCTGAGTGCCCACGGTGTGCCAGGTATGGTTAGGGGCAAGGGGACCGCTGCAGGAGGGAGAACACAGACCTAGACATGGGGCTCTGTTTTCACTTTCCTATCCCCCCACATCTAGTGCCCCAGAGTTGGCCCATGAAGAACTGAGGAGCTGTGCTGTTCCCCGGTAGCTCTGGGGAATGTTGGCCGATTGTGCTTGGTGCTATTTGGGGGTATCTATCTGCATTACCCAATCTAATCCTCAGAACTAATGCCTCTTAGAAGCAGGAATAAGCCAAGCTCATCTGACAGGTGGGGAGACTGAGGACGCCTAGGGGCATGAGTGTGTGGACAAGGTGGGGGGGGGTCTGCCTGCAAGGCCTGCACCTGACCTGCGCTGCCCCTCCAATGCCCCAGGAGCCCCAACTACAGCCCATGGAGATTGAGCCCATCCTGGCTTCAGGTGCCCTCTCTGGCCAAGTGGAGTCAGCTGCTCTGTGGGTGGACGGCCTCCATGGGGAGGTCCATGTCTGAGGCCAGGCCCCATTGCCCCCAGCACTGGAGCACTTGACCCTATTACTTGGAGAGCCTGTGAGCTAAGAGCGGCTCCCGAGACAGGCGACCCTGCCCTTGCCCTGAGGGCCCGGCCGGGTCAGCAGGACAAGACGGAGGGCTTTCAAAAGTAGCCTCTTGCCTCACAGCTTCCTCAAACTAAGCTGGGGAAAGAAAACTTGCACAACCCTGGCCAGCTTTCAGCGGGAAGCTGTGGAGGATCTGAGAACGTCAGGCTCCGGGACACGAGAGAATGCGCAGGCGCCCTGACCCCGCTTCCACTTTCCAGCTGGGGGCACGGCCTGTTGAGAAGACACCCTCCCCCGGTGGCTGTGATGGCACTCACTGAGTGAGGAGCTCTCAACTCCTCAACAGGTTTCTTTTCCAATACCCAAGACACAGGTGAAAGTCTCTTGCCCACTGCACCCTGCCCTGGTGTGGCCTCGCAGGAAGGGCCTTACCAGGTGGCACCTTTTTCCAGCAGAGTTGTGGTTGCTTTTTAGAGCGTTTCCCGTGTGTGAACACAGACCCTCCATGCCAGGCTGCGGGAACAGCCGTCCCCGGGGTCCCTCTCCTTACACTTCAACTTGGAAACACTTACGCTTCTCCAGCAAAGTTAGATGCTCAGCCTGGAGCAGCCGAGCTGGGCCCCCTGGGCTACATGTCCCAGAGTCTCAGTGCTGGGCAGTCTGCCCCCTAGTAGAAGAGCTGACAGACTGAATTTGCTTCTCTGAGTTTTAGGAATCATCCCCAGCATTGGATTGGACAAGATGCTTCTGCTTTGAGTGGCAGCACCATCAGCTAGAGGGACAATCTGCATCGTTACCAGGGAGCTGGTGAAGGGTGGCGTTCAATTCCTGAGCAATTATTGTCACTTCCAGTGGAGGTAACGGTGCTGTGGAGTGGATCCATTTTCTCTCTGCAAAATAAGTGTGTTGGCTTGTTTTTGTGGTAACGATACCATTAGTCCCTTGTGCCCTTGCTCTGCCGGGCATGGCTCTTGTCTCTGAGTGTGTTTGGAGCAGTACTGTGACCAATTTGTTCTCACTTTCTTTGAAGTGAACTCTCAGAAAATGGACCTTGACTTACTCCATAGTATCTGAAGTCAAAAAGCGACTTGAGTATGAAGCACGGTTTCAGTTAGAGATGAGGAAACTTGGAGCACCAGGGAGCTGTCAGGGGCTGCAGGGGCTGGGCAGAGTCAGTGGGGCCATCTGTCTGTCTGCCAGTTCTACTGTTGATCAGGCTAGAGTTGCACGCAGATGGCCTGCATTTTAGAAGACCACATGGAGCTGTATAACTCAGCTCGCATCCTTGACATGAAGAGCCATCTGCAAACTAAGGCTCAGAATACATGGAAATGGAAATGGTGGAAAACTTAGGCAAAACGGTCTCTGTACCCTTTGTCTACAATGTACAAACTGAAGGAGAAAGAAAACAAAGCCTGGCTGTGAAGCAAATTCAAGCAGAGAAGAGAAGCTGACGACTCCCAGGCAGGCGAGAGGGTTGGGGTCCAGAAGGAGATGCACCATGGGCTTTGGGTCCCCACAGGGCAGGTGTGTGCACAGTACAGAGGGGCAGGGCTCTGTGAGCAGGACCCTGAGAGCTGGCCTCCTTGCTGGGCACAGGACGGTGAGCAGAAGGGGCCCTGGGCAGGTTTCTGGAGGAGCTGGGACAGGAACTGCCCTGGCCTCCTGAGCCGAGTCCATGGAGAATGGGGTACAGTCTCATCCCAGTGAGGGTGCTACAGCTGCAAACGGCAAGGCCACCAAGGCACATGGACACCACAGGGGTGCAGAGAGCAGCTGTCATGGGGTGTCCAGGGAGGAGGAACACGAGGCACAGGGCTCAGGCCGGCACCTCTTGCGGAGGGACCCATCATCACCTCGCCCCACGGCCTCCACATAAGCTAGCTGTCAACCTTGGGCGGGGGTGATAGGTGACACTGCACTCTGAAGGGTTGATTGCTCAGGGAAGGGTGACGCTGAGCTCCAGCAAGTGCCCCATCCCTCAGGGCAGAGCGCCATCCTCCTCCCCATCAGCCGACAGAGAAGGCTCCACAGAGGTGACGCGCTTCCGGAGTGGCAGGTCGGTCAGAATGGACAGGAGACCACACCAGGGTCCTTCCAGAAGGCCCGATACTCAGACATCAGCAAATTCCCAAATGTGTCTTCTAGACACATCTTTGCAGCAAAGCCACACTTTACTAACACATTGGGTAGAGAGCTTGACTTCCAGGTTCACTTGGGCTTCTTCGCTCTGGAAACAAATGTTTCCAATCAAACTGGGGCAGCAGGGGGCGAGGTCACTGAGGAAGCCAGGGAGAGCCCCTGGTGAGTGCTTAGCCCGAGCGCAATGTCCTGGAGCTCAGCACTGGGTGGGAAAGTGGAAAGGACAGCATCGGTTGGCTGGGTCCCAGAGTGGCTTGGGAAGGTCCCCACCACACAGCCCCCTACCTTGTTCCTGCAATTTCAAAATAAAGGACTAGAGTGCATGGTCTCTCCTTAACAAAGTACTGGGGTGAAACTCACGCACCTTTGAAGGTGCTCAACTGGGTGGCCCCGCTGCACTCAGTGAGACCCACCTACCCTTCTGTCTAGTTCCAAAACATTGCCACTGTCCCCAAAGGAGACCCAACCTGCTCAGCTAGACAAGTGCCACCTGCCAAGGACCCTTTCAGTTGTATACATCTATGTGGCACCAAAACAGGAACTGGATCCACTCATCTCTTCGAGTATTCCTCCAGCCTGCCGAGAGGTTTGATCACCTCGTAAATGCAAAACATCTAAATATTTGTCCCTGGCAAACACAGTTAGGGTGGACGACCTGAATGGCTCAGATGACGGTTCTGCAGAGGATCGTTCCAGGGCTGAGCTGTGTTGTCTTGTGTCAGAAACCTCCTCACCACGGTCAGCACTGCCCAGCGCGCGGGGCAGCCATGGAGACCCCAGGCCATTTGTGCAAATGCCTTTGGCTCCAGGTGTGGGATATACACTGTTTGTGTCTTGTCACCTTCTAGGAAGTCACTTTCCTTTTTCTTTACCAGAGTCATACTTTCCTGTGAATTCAGATTCCTGAACAGAGCACCATCCTCTGGTCACCCCCAGGCGGGAAGTTTGCTCCCATCAGGGGCGGGGTGGAGGGGGTGGCCTGGTCCTGCGGGTGAGAGGCTGGCTGAGAAAGATGGGCGCTGCGGTCTGATTCTCAGCCTCTCCAGGGAAGGGCTTGGCCGCCCCACCGCGTTTTCTGGTTGTCAAAGTCCTTGTGCAAACAGAAATCCAGTGTGGGAGCCTGAACTGCACACCAGTGAAACCAGAGCTGCAGTGGGCTGGGGCTCCGGGCACGTCCCAGTGGACCTCTCCCTCTCCTTTTGGGGGCTCAGGGTGTCCCCAGGATCCTTCGGAGCAGAGTTTGGAAAGCACTGTTTTGACCCACATGACCTTGGGCTCTGGTCTTGACGGCCTCTGAACAGCGGTCTTTTGTTGGTCTTCAGGTAGCCCAGAAACCACACAGTGTGTCAGAATCAGACTGTCACCAGAACCCCCCGCGTGGCTCGTGAATTTGTCTCCACGCTCACTTGGGGCTCGGCCTTTCCCACACCCCGTGTCTCACTGACCACCCCTGTGGACCCTGGCAGGCCGTGCCCGTGCCTCTACCACCTGCTGGGAAGGCCAAAAGCAGTGGGCTGGCTGGCTGCTGGCTTGGGGACTCGGGAGACCAGGACGAAAGTCCTCTTGGCCGTGGACATGGTGATTGGCCATGTGTACGTGGCTTCTTCAGTGGACCTTCGTGTGAGCTGTCAATACACCAGGTACCCCAGACCATCCCCAGTGCTTAAGGAAGTGCTTCCCAAAGTGCTCAGCACACGGCGTGCAGGGGGGCTCCGTCAGTTGTGGGAACAGGAGCAAATGAAAGTGCAGGGCCCCTTGTTCAAAAGGGACAAGGACACGTTTTCCTTTCTCCCATGGTCTCGCTACCAGCTTTATCTGCCAGTTGATGTCACTCTCCCTGGGGCACTGGATACTCCTGGGATCCAGTGCGGACGTTCACAGATGCATGGCCTGACCTGACCTCCTTACACTTAGGCGCAGGCCCTTGTTGGGGGTGTAGGATGGCTGTGGTCATCAGGCAGGGTGTGCCAGGAAAGCAGGGGGCCAAAATCTGTCCCAAGGAGGTGGAGGGGCAGTAGGAGGCAGGGCCTGTGGGAGCCCAGGTACCTGTTCCATAGGCCACTCGTGTGACACACACTCAGAGATGTTGTTGTTAGGGACTTCGGGAAACTCCACGGGAGGGGCAGGCCCATGACACCATGAAGCTGCCCCTGGAGGGTGGTATGCAGTAAGTACACAATGTGTGCTCATCAATGAAGTGCTGGGGGTATAGGAAGGCAACGAGAGTCACAGGCTCAGAGTTTGGGGCCGTATCCAAAGAAACACTTGCTCAATGGCAGTAGTGGCTGCTCAGCCAGTGTTTGCTGAGTGCATGTGTGTGATTCCTCTCCTAAGCCCAGGTTCCTGATCTATAAAATAGGAAAGATAATAAAGGTGCTTACATCAGACAGAAGCATGTAACATGTTCCCTCCTGGCGTGCAGAAGAAGCCCGCGCTTGCAACCCTCTTCATCCCCAATGCTGGGGACCTAGTGTGCATTCAATAAATGTTTATGTTGAGGATTCCTAGAACAATTTTGATTTTTGCAATTTGGAAATTCAAAACAATCCCTTCACCTTTTTTGATCTGATATCCCCACGTGGAGGATGCAGCTGGCGTGGAGATGTGAGGGAGCTTCCCAATAGGCCGTGCAGCAACCGCAGGGAGGAGCAGGGAGGGAGTCGGTTTCAGTCTTAAAACCACCTTTTCCAGGGTCTGGTTTCTTTGTCCTTTCCCCAAGGCAGGATCAACTTTTTATATGTTTTATAAAGAGCAGCCTTGGACCTAAAGACACACACGTCTACATAGCCCCTGAAAAGCTAGGGGATCTCTGTGGCCTTGTCCCCAGAAACCACAGGTGAAGCTCACATCCAGTGGGAACCCCCAGAGGCCCAGCCAGCGTACACTCAGCATCCACTCCGGTCCCTGCAGCTGGAGATCACTGTGAGGACTTACTTTTCGTGCTCACACTCAACTAAGGCTGAGGTTAAGTGGGACACTGAGGCTGCCCGAAGCCCTTCAGAGGGGTCGCCCAAGGAGCCACTTTGGGGCAGGGAGTCTTTAAGGACAGAGGAAGTCATGGGCCCCAGGGTGCCATCAACCGAGGACAAGGGACCTTTGCCTATACTTTCACCCATGTGTCCTCAAAACCCTACCTTCTATTTGTGTCTCATTCTTCCAGAGAACTCTGTACTTTGAGGTGAGTTTGCAGCCCAATATTTGCTTTTTAACATTGACAAGGGAGAGTGTCAGGGAATTAAGGCCACCCCTCCGTGCTGCCCAGGTGGGTCACTGACGGATAGGATGAAGGTCGTGGTGACTCAACCAGACCTACATTTCAACTGAACTAGCTGCGCTCCTCTCGGAACACTGACGACAAACACCTGGGATTTGTTTGCTCTGCTTTCTTGGTTTGGTTTCTGTCTCTGAGCTCTTCCAGGCAATCAGCCCATTACAGGTCCATCAGCAAAACAGGAGCACACCAAGGGCATCAGCATGCGGGGTGCGCCGCACGTGGCTGCGTTCGAATGCCTGATCCCAGCTCCGTGCTAAGGAAAGGCCCCGACATGACTTCCTGTTGGTTTAGACACTGCACAGCTCCCCGTGGCCCACGGCACCACTAGTAATGAAACCTAGTGAACTGGAGGTGAGGTGACCTCACGCCAACAAGGCACCCCATGCTGTGTTTGCACTGAAAGCCCCCCAAAACCTGAAGAAATGAAACCCAGCTGCAGGCTGATAATTTTGGTGGGAGTGGAGATGTGGGTCCACCTCGTTCTGCAGTGTGGGCCACGCCCTTTAGGATCGGCTCCTTAAGGGCGTCAGGTCCAGCTGGCCATTCCCAGGGCAGTGAATTTGCCCAGGCTCTTTACAAGCATGAGTCACAGCACACCCAAGGGGGTGGGCCGAGTCCTCACCCTGCCTCACCTGAGGCAGAGGGCTCCTGTGGAATCCCCGTCTGCCTGTGGGGAGTCAGGCCTAGGGGCTGGTCTCCCTCTCCTGACTTCTCACCCAGTACTCTTGAAACTCAGCACGCAGCCTTGAGACTTCCTCAGATCGTGGGGAGGTGCTGATGGCTTGCAAAGCAAATTCTTTGCAACTGTCATAAAGGTCTCGTTGCTCAAGTGTAGTCCAGCCAAACCACCCAGCCCCCTCCATGCCTAGGACTCAGACTTGCAAGGGAAGTGAGATGTGTCTGCTAGGCTCCCGGAGTGACTGTGCCTGGCCCAGCACTTCTTGGGGACTATATGGAAGGTTCCAGAAGAGGTAAGGATTCCTCATGAAGAGTGACATGCTGGAGCCCAGCTTGCTTGTGTTTGGAGCCTCCCTGCCTCCTGCCAGGCACCTGGGAGTAGCTACTGAACCTCTCCTCCTCAGCGTCCTTGTCTGTACATGGGGTTGTTCCAAGTGGCACCTTGGCTGGGTGGTAATGAGTTGGTTGATGCAAAACACTTAGAACAGAGTTTGGTGTGGATGCATTCAGTGCCTGCTATGTGCCAGGTGCTGTAGGTACAAACAGGAGCAAGTAGGCAGAAACTCGGCCCCCACATTGTTCATATTTGGGGGTGGCAAGGGTATATAACATGCACTTAATAAGGTCATCAGCACCCAATCAGCTCAGAAGGTGCAGATCTTTGCCAATGAGGTGCACACTGGCCGGAGGACGTTTCTTCTCATGAGCTTTGGCTATAGGGGTGACATCTCGCAGCTGTGGTGTTTTGCCAACCAGTGCCTGTTGGCACACAAAATGTGCTACCAACAACATTTGAGGTCCAGGAGGTTCCCTGGCCAGCCTCGTCCTTGACCCCACCTGCCTGTCAAGGAAAGGGTGGGTATGTTTTGCATCAGCAGTGAACAGGGTCAAAGTTTAGTTAATCAGAAGTTGTGTAAGGACTCACTATGGCTGGTCTCGGTCCGAGGCCTCCCAACACTCATTAACAATGGTCTGCTCAATGATTATCTCCCTGGAGTTTATTGTGGTGACTTGATCCAAAACATCCCTGACCGTGGCGCTGATCCAAAGACCTGCCCCTGACGTCACAGGCGAGCCTCCCTGGGTGTATCAGAGGGGCAGGGCCATTTTCCATGGTATTTAAGGCAGGAGGCTCTGCCGCCAAGCACGGCCTTCCCACTGGGAACACACCGTGGCCAGCAGGAAGAACCCAGGAAGCCACCCTTGGATCTCTGATTGAGACCACCCAAGAGGAAGGCAGGTGGGTGAGCTTTCTTACTGGCCTTGCTAAAAATTCCAGCAACAACACAAACTCGCTATTCTCCTCCGGGCAATGACTATCTGGCCATGTGCAACCCACATGCTGGCCATCAGAGGGGCTGGCAGGAGTATCCTGGTGCTTTTGTCCAGGAAGGCTGTGTTTTCTGTTTCAGGTGACCCCGGCATCTGTGCCCCTTACCACCACTCTGCAGAAATGCCTCCTCAGCTGCACAACGGCCTGGACTTCTCAGCCAAAGTTGTCCAGGGCACCCTGGACAGCCTGCCCCGGGCGGTGAGGGAATTTGTGGAAAGCAATGCCAAATTGTGCCAGCCGGAGCACATCCACATCTGTGACGGCTCTGAGGAGGAGAACGGACGGCTGCTGGGCCACATGCAGGAGGAGGGCATCATCAGGAAGCTGAGCAAGTATGACAACTGGTAAGCCCTCCATCGCGGCCCCGCCCCGCCATCTCCTAGGTGTTGGTGGAAAGAGGTGAATGAAGACCTCTCAGGGGTCGCAGATGCTCTAGAACCTTAATAAAATGGTCAGAACCACAGAGACATAAGGACTTCAGTGGAGCCACCCAAGCCCTAATGGAGATGGGGCACGCAAATGCTCTTTGCAAGCCAGATTCCTGATAAAGATGGAAGACAGGCCCTGTCCCTAGCTCATGGCCTAGTCAATGTCTTCCTGACAAGGTGCTAGTTGGCTTGACCACGTGCAATTCCACGACATGCCAATGTGCTCGGTGTCCTGCCGGGCGTGGGAAGAACGTGATAATGCGTGACACTGGTCTGTACTGAGTGGTGCTTGACTGAAGGGGGCCCTGGTACTTTTACAGCTGGTTGGCTCTCACTGACCCCAGGGATGTGGCCAGGATCGAAAGCAAGACAGTTATCATTACCCAAGAACAAAGAGACACGGTGCCCATCCCCAAAACCGGCCTCAGCCAGCTGGGTCGCTGGATGTCAGAAGAGGACTTTGAGAAGGCGTTCAACGCCAGGTTCCCAGGGTGCATGGAAGGTGAGCAGGGCACTCACCCGACAAGGCAAAATGCCAGCACACCTGTCCTTACTACATGGACCCTGATGGCGATGTAATAGAACCTCCCGCGGCCTCAGGGGCTTCCGATTCCCCAGTGAAGGGCACCCTTCTGCTCTGCGGATGTCCGCATGAGCCCCACAGGTTTCCCCACCCATGGGTTTCACACAGCCTGGTGGAGCTCAGTCGTAGCCTAAGAAAACTTTGATTTTGGAATTTCTGTTCCCTTTGCAGTGGACTTTGCTGAATCGTGGGGCTGCTGGCCACGGGGGTGATGTTGATGGTGGGAGGCCACAACAAGGGGACCCCTGCGGAAAATGGTGCCAGCTGTGTTCCAGGCCAAGGTCATTGCTCAACCGCCCCCACTGTCCCCTCCCCAGGTCGGACCATGTATGTCATCCCATTCAGCATGGGGCCGCTGGGCTCCCCCTTGGCCAAGATTGGCATCGAGCTGACGGACTCGCCTTACGTGGTAGCCAGCATGAGGATCATGACGCGAATGGGCACGCCCGTCCTCGAGGCCCTGGGCGACGGGGAGTTCATCAAGTGTCTCCATTCCGTGGGATGCCCCCTGCCTCTCAAAAGTAAGCATGTCATTTCAGAATCAAGAGTTGATAAAAAGTAAGCTCACGTGTTTAGCCTGTACGCACTCTGACTTGCCTGCGCCCGCCTGCAGAGCCTCTGGTCAACAACTGGGCCTGCAACCCGGAGCTGACGCTCATTGCCCACCTGCCGGACCGCAGAGAGATCGTCTCCTTCGGGAGTGGGTACGGCGGGAACTCGCTGCTTGGAAAGAAGTGCTTCGCTCTCAGGATAGCCAGCCGGCTGGCCAAGGAGGAAGGCTGGCTGGCCGAGCACATGCTGGTGGGTGCAGAACGTCCTCCTGGGTCACGTTAGAAGGCCTGGGGTGGCAAATGCAAGCCCACTGACATTTCCGTCTGCACGTGCAGATTCACAGACAGGCAGGGCAATTCCTTAAGTCATTATGAACACCACGGCCTGTGTCCCTTCTGAAGGGCCTCAGACACAATGGCCACCATGAAGACCCTATAGAACTCATTCTTTTGAACAGAGATAGATATTGAGGGTCTACCTTTTGGGAACTTCTAGGCACATCCCTAGACCTCAGGGTAGAAGAGAACAGAGACCTTAATGAAGAATCTTGTCTCCTGCAGATCTTGGGCATAACCAACCCTGCGGGTGAGAAGAAGTACTTTGCGGCAGCTTTCCCCAGTGCCTGCGGGAAGACCAACCTGGCCATGATGAACCCCACCCTGCCGGGGTGGAAGGTAGAGTGTGTGGGAGACGACATCGCCTGGATGAAGTTCGACAACCAAGGTGACTCTCTTGCTCCCAACTGGTGAAAAAAGTTGGGCTTGCGTGGGTTATTGACCTCAAACACAGCCAGCCCTCCCCAGACCAGTGTTGGGGGCACTGTTCAGTTAGCTCAGAGTCCGCAAAACCTTAGAGCTACGTACTCTCCTGTAAGAGTCTGGGTCAAACGGGCCACATGTTGCTGATTGTTTACATACAAACATTTGTTAAAACATGTTGGTGGAAAATGGAAGAGGAAGAAAGAGCTGTAAGAGACTCAGAGTTGCACAGTCTCAGATGCTTGGTGAGAACAGGTGTGTAGTCTAGGGAGGGGAAAGGGTCGGAGAGCTTGTTGTGGAAACCAGCGGGCAGATGTGAGACCGCACCGCTTGGTATTTACTACTGCTTCTCTGGTTTTACCTGTGCAGGAAACTTAAGGGCTATCAACCCAGAAAATGGTTTTTTTGGTGTTGCTCCTGGCACCTCTGTGAAGACCAACCCCAATGCCATCAAGACCATCCAGAAAAACACCATCTTCACTAACGTGGCCGAGACCAGTGAGGGGGGCGTTTATTGGGAAGGCATTGACGAGCCACTGGCAGCAGGCATCACCATCACCTCCTGGAAAAACAAACAGTGGAGCCCACAGGATGGTGAGCCCCTCTGGAGGCTGCGCGCTCTGGGCCGCAGGGGCCTGTTTGGGCCAGATGCTAAGGGACCTCTCTCTCTTTCTGTAGGGGAACCTTGTGCCCATCCCAACTCACGCTTCTGCACCCCGGCCGGCCAGTGCCCCATCATCGACGCTGCCTGGGAGTCTCCAGAAGGCGTTCCCATTGAGGGCATCATCTTTGGAGGCCGCAGACCTGCAGGTGAGCTCTCCTCTGCTCAAGTTGGGGCACAGGGTTTTAGTAACTGACGCATAGCCATGGAATTTGTCCTTCTCCATGACCTTGCCAGAGGGTGCCAATGATCTGGAGTTCTCTTCCCCAAATCCAACCTGTTGGTCACCTTGAGTCTTTCTGGATCTGTGACCCAAGGGGCTGGATTGAGTTTTACTGTTTACTTTGTGGCCTCAGTTGGTATAATGGTGGCTTAGTGGTTTTCTGTATACTCGCTCCACTAACAAGAGGCCGCTTTGCCAAGTCATTCCATGTGTGAACTGACATCGCCGCTCTTAGAGTCTGAATGTCAAAGCCTTGAAGGAAATTTTTGTCCTTCTCAAGGTGTCCCTCTGGTCTACGAAGCTCTCAGCTGGCAACATGGCGTGTTTGTGGGGGCTGCCATGAGATCAGAGGCCACGGCAGCAGCAGAGCACAAAGGTAAACAAAGTCAGGACTTGAAACCACATGGAGGGTGGCCAGAGCTCTGGAGCCTCCCTCCTTCCCTCCCTCCCTCCCTCTGCCCTGCTCTGCATCTATATGTGGAAGGAGGGACAGGCAGGAAGAGAGAGAAGTAGGCATGCCATGTCCATGGTAAATGACGGTCCCTACTGACTTTGGGCACATCACTTACCAAAGGACCCCTCTATTTACTAGGCAAAGTAATCATGCACGACCCCTTTGCCATGAGGCCCTTCTTTGGCTACAACTTTGGCAAATACCTGGCTCACTGGCTGAGCATGGCCCAGCGCCCAGCAGCCAAGTTGCCCAAGATCTTCCATGTCAACTGGTTCCGGAAGGACAAGGAGGGCAAATTCCTCTGGCCAGGCTTTGGCGAGAACTCCAGGGTGCTGGAGTGGATGTTCAACCGGATCAACGGGGAAGACAGCGCCCAGCTCACGCCCATCGGCTACATCCCGAAGGAGAATGCCCTGAATCTGAAAGGCCTGGGGGATGTCAACCTGGAGGAGCTCTTCCACATCTCCAAGGAGTTCTGGGAGGAGGAAGTGGAAGACATCGAGAGATACCTGGAAGACCAGGTCAATGCTGACCTCCCCTATGAAATCACCAGAGAGATTCTTGCTCTAAAGCAAAGAATAAGCCAGATGTAAGCAGAAGCTAAGGGATTCAGATTTAGAATTTTGCCCTTCCCAGGCTATAGGATGCACTCAGAGCAAGGAAAAGTGAGTCTCCCTAAATCGGCACCACCAGCAGCATAATGAGCATGCTGTTGAGCAGATCAGAAAGGCACATTTAATTGTTCAGATGAGAACCACAGAGAGACCAGGCTAGGAACCAAGAAGACTGGGGAGAAACCTTAGCAGGTCTCCAAAAATTGCATCCAATGCATGTTTTGTTCAACTTTAAGGTCACTCAGGCATCTAGTTTTTAAGTTTTTCCACTTTAGCTATATCAGTTAGCTGAAATGCACAGAAGAAAACACTTGAGCTGTATATATGTGTGTGTGCATGTGTGTGCATGGTGTGTGTGAGTATAGTGTATTCGTCCACATGTATCTGTACGTACTGTTTCTAAAACATATTTAATACCTTTTGAAAAATCGTGGGCAAGATTACCTGCTAGTTGTTAGTAGAAAGAAATGTTGCTTTGTTACTAATGTGTGTGTTTAAATTATTTTTATATACTATGGTTCCTTACCTGTATGTAATTGTAATCAGCACCCTCACCACTTCTTGGAAAAGATTACACAATAAACTTTTATAGGAAAGATGGATTCGACTTGCTTGGTTTCTCTTACCTGAACCATCCAAAGCGAGAGCTCCGACTGAACTCTTCCTAATCAGTCCCTTCCCCGTGCCCATGAAGGTGGGGGGCACAAAACCACTTTGAGAAGCAGGTGAACTGCAGAGTGGGGAGGAGCTAGCTGGTGGGAGGGGGAGCACAGAGGATGGGAATGAGGCTGTGCTTTGCTTGCAGAATCAGCTGATGCCACTAGTTGGCGCCCTGTAGCAACGCTAGGATAGCAGTGCATCTTCAGGACTGGACTTGGAGTGTTTACTGTGAACTTTTGGACAAAAATTTGGTCTGGGGACTCAGCTATTCCCAAGAATTGCGTTGTGGAAAATTTCAAAGACTTTTTTCTTTTGACCCACTTTTTTTTTTTTTTTGCAATAATCTCCTACTGTCATCGGTGTGAGAAAATGACTTTCAGTAGCAAAGGCCAAAGGGCACTCTGCTTTGTGAGCACTGGTTAAGCTCCTTCTGAATACCGAGGACTGTGGCCACACAGTGGGATGCCTGAGGAGGGAGGTGGCATGGGTTGGCCCCAGGTGGGCCTCGAGCCCTTGCCGGGTCTCCTCTGCTCCCAGGGTTTATTGGGTGTTCCAGAACAGTCCAAACAAACCATAAACTTCATATCACATTTGTCCCACAGATAAACACGGCTCCCCGGGCTGTTCTTCCCTCCTGGGTGGGCAGTGGCCTGGCTTTGCCCTCCACCACACCCCAGCCCTATTCTCGCCCACCCACCTGCTCCTTCCCCGTTGTCTTTGCAAAGGCTCCACTTGGACAGCGAAGCTGAGATCACCCCAGGTTTGCAGGTGGGGACATGGGCCAGGAGGGACCCACCAGGGCTGGGAATCAGTCCTGCTCCTTTAAGGGATGGAGAACTGGATCTGGTTCCTCAGATAAATTGGCACTTTGTAAGACCAAAACTAGTGATGGCGAAACCACTTAATGGAATGAAATGCTATCTGCTGTGCTAATTTAGATCAGCGGCTGCAGACTCCATCCCTCTTCCCGCTGCGGAACACTCTCTTGACGTGCTCTCTGACTCCAACACCACATGTCTGAAGGAGATAGAGGAGGAGGCAGTCGGCCCAAGGCTGGCCGGAGCGGGGACCAGGCCCTACGTCCACTCACCCCCTGGGCACACAGTTGGGGCATTTTCTTGAGCCCTGAGAACCAGGCGCAGTTTGCTACAGGCATGCCCTATGCCCTGGCGTCCTACCCTGGCCCCTCGGCGGTCTCCACCGCCTCTGGGGGCAAAGCTGGCTGGCCTCAAGCTGCCAGTGTGTCCACACAGTGTTGCCTGCCAGGACTCCCAGGTGACCATGTTGCCACCAGGCCCTGGAAGCCCGGGGACAGTGAAGGAGGTGACTTAGATACAGTAAGAGTTTTCAGGGACAAAAGGGACTCACCATTTGCTCACCACTTGTCCCTGGCCACTGACTCAGTTTCCCTAGAGCACACCTCTGAGCCCTCCAGCTGTCTCCAGGTTGAGATTTCTCGTTATAAGGACCAGGAAACTAGGCCTCACTGACCAGCATCTTCCTGTCATGCCTACAAGTGGGAAGACAGGTGCAGGCCAACCTGTGGTCAGGAGGCTCAGAGGGTGAATGGCTTGTCACAAGGCTAGAGTGACCTGGCTCTTGGGAACTAGCCCTCCCTTGGGAACCACACGACCCTGGGCCCAACACCCAGGCTGACATCTACTGAAACAGATGCAGGAGTTACTCCTGACCCCCAGGAGGTCCCAGGCTGTGTGGGACCCCATGTGAACCCGGAGGTCCACACAGATATTGAACCAGGACTCCAGTGACAGGGCCTCTCCCTCCTCCCTCTCTCCTGGAGTCTACCTTGCCCCAGTGCCCTGGGCCTCCCACGACCCTGTGGGTCCCACATTACATGGACCTGCTTAAGACCGTGGGCTGTGGGCCTGGCAGACTCCCTTGCATGCAGCCCTGCCAGGGGCCCTGAGCCATAGCAAGGCCTCTACTGTCTTGCTTAGCAGTTGCAGTGATATCCCTAAGTGAGCTCTGCCCTGGGAAAAGCCTATGGCCTGCTGCCTCCCTCAACCCTTCTTCTTTGCCCCAGGGAACATAAGTGCAGGCACTCCCCAGCCCTGCTGTGGCTAGCAGGCCCTCCTCCTCATCTCTGCCCCAGGAGCAGTAACATCCCTTGGGGTCCCACGAGGGTGAACCAAAACAGCTCAGCTCAGTGCAGGCCCTGGGTCTGTCCGGAGGGTCTGTATGAGAGTCAAGGTCCTGCCTCCCTCTCAGTGTGCTCGCAGGTAACTGCACAAAACTCTGAGCTTGGTTTCCTTAGCTGTCAAATGGGCATGAGAATATCTGGACCTTCTCAGGGGCTGCCAAGAAGACCAGATGAGATGGCCAGGAAGGGGCCGGGCCTGCAGTGGGCAGTGAAGGCGGCTCTCCTCGTCTTTATCCGGGGACGGGTGCCCCCTCCCTCCAGCAGCAGCGTGGGCTCGGGTGGAAATGCCCCTTCATGCAGGCGCCACCCAAGTGCAAGAGCCACTGGGGATTTCACACCTCCCCACATGGCTGAGGGGCTCCCACCTTGCTCCGGAGTCATCCCTGGGTGGCCATGGCCCCCACTGCCTCTGTTGCTGTTCTGAATGTGACTCCCGCCAGCCCTCCCCCATGCCCCACAAGCGCCCCCCAGGACTCTGCTGCAAACCAGGCAGCTTGGCAGGGATAGGGACTGCCCCCAGACCAAGAAAACCCTGGCTCAGCCTCCCTGGACAGAGGTCAGGCTTCGTCCACTGGAAGAGGGGGCTTTGAAACAGAGATTTGTTTTCAAGTGGAGCAAAGTAAAGCAGGTGATTTTGCCACCATCCTGAAGTTTTCCTGTAATTTTCCTGCTCCTGCTGGTGCAGCTCAGCACAGTGGGGGCCTGGGGAGAGACTCTTGTTAAGGCCCCTCCAGGGCTGTCGCCTGGATTACAGGAAGAGCCGCCAACGCACAGTCCATGCAGGTCTGATGACTACAGGGCCGTCGCCACCCGCCATGTTCTCTACCATCTGGGCCTCTCCCCGCAGCAGGACAAAGCTCAGAGGTTTCTCTGATGCGCAGAGCTGGGACTTAGGGCCGCCACAGAGGAGTGGCAGACGTCATTCGGTCCACGGTAGCACCGGAGGGGGGCCAGGAACACATTTGCCTCGCTGACACCTGCCAGCATCTTTGGGTTGAGGCTGCTTCCTGGGGGTGCTCAGCCCACGCCACAGACCGTCTGGGCTGGAGCCCCTGGGTAATGGGATATGCAAATGCGTGCGCGTTTGCCAGCCTGAATGGCAGGACTCTTCTCCAGGCGAGGCAATTTACAGCAAAATATGCTGTAAATATTTGTTCAGCCCAGGAAAATGACTTTAATTGCATAATTAAACTCGTTGTAGATGCTGCTTCCGGACAAAACGATGGGGGAGAAGAACGGAGCCCACAGCTGTCCCTCGGAGTTTGCTGACTGGAGGGACCGTCTGCTATTCGCAGGCTTTGTTTGGCCCATCTTTCCATGGTGCAGTGGCAACTTTGAGAAGAGACAGGAGGATGAAGGAAAAAGCAAGGGAGAGGGCGGCTGTTGGAGCGTGGGGGGAGCAGAAGAGGTCCCCCATCAGAGGACCAGTGGCGGGGGGCACACAGACTCTCAGGCAGGATTTAGCGCTGTTTCCAAAGGCCCCATGCATACCCCACCTTCCACAGACCAGGGCGACCTGAGCAAATGATGAGCCCACATAAGTGGAAAAGTATTGTTAGATTGAACGTCATTTGCTTTTATTTATTTAGACATTTGCTTTTTAAAAAAACTGCATCAGAGCTGTCAATCAACACCCAGTATCCCTGCTAAAGTGGCCGCACAAGTCCAATCCTAAGTGAAGAAGCTGGCACAGAAGACCCATGTGCCATGTTTCTGTTCATGTGAAATGTCCCCAGTAGGGACAGAAGGCAGGTCAGAGGTTGCCAGGGGTTGGGGAGGAAGGTGCAGGGAGGGAGGGATGCTAACGGGGACAGAGTCTGTTTGGGGGTGATGGAAATGCCCTAAAGTTAGATTGTAGTGAAGTTTCCCCAATCCTATGAATATATTAAAAACCATTGAATTGTGCATTTTAAATGGGTAAGTTTTATGGTAGGTGAATTATTGCTCCATAAAGTGGCTAAAAAAAATGAGAAAAACAACAACAACAAAAAGTTCACTTATTAGAAACCAGCTGCCTTCCAGGGCTCTGAGCTGAGGCCCGCATTCGCCTTGTGGAGAAAGAGATGAGAACAAAGGAGGAAAGTGCGGCCCCGAGACTCTCCTGAAGGGCACCGGAGGGTTCAGGGAGAAGGAGGGACCGACCTCCTTTCCCAGGTTCAATGCCATTCAATGCCAGGCCAGTGAGCCTCCCGGAACATGGGCAGTGCACACACGTCACCTCGTCCACCACCAGATGAGAAACTGAGGCTGCAGGGGACAGAGGCTGCAGAAGTCACTTGACCAGCAGGTGGCAGAGCTGCAACCATCAGGAGCCTCCGTTTCCATTCTGATGGATTGGTCTTGGCTGTGACCCCAGATGCGTCCTCAGCAGAGGGAAGAACTCTGGAGTCAGGATATCAGGTGCTTCACCCCAGCCCTGCCAGCCATCAGGAAGCCCACCTAGGTTGGCACAAGCATCAGAAGAGAGAGCCTGGCACTTGTCACAGCAGTGGGAAAGAGCTAGGCACAGGGCAAGGTCCTGGACTGGGGCTCCGTCAGTGGCACGAGGGTCAGGTTTCTAGCAGAATCAGTGGAAAGGAAGGACTCAGTACAGCCATTAAACTCCTAAAGTGTTCTGGGCACCATCCCTTCCCTGAGCCTCCGTTTCTCCGGCTACACAAGTGCTCTGTCTTACTCTTGCAAGTCTTTCCTTCCAAGAAGGTGGGAGTCACTTCGCTTTTTGACTCTTAGAACTAGGGTTCAGGCATGGGAGTGTCGCTCTGTGGCACACTGATGGCCTAGTATGGGAAAGCCCTGGGTCCCTCACCAGCACTGTCCAAAAAAAAAGAGGGAGAGGAGGAACTGGAGTTTAGTGAGCCCATGAGAGGCCACGCAGAGCCAGCGGGCTGGCTTCATGTGCCACGAAAGGCACTGCACCCTGAAATTTCAGAGCACTCAGCACCACGCCTAACCCACACCACTGCCACCTGTCACCTCTTTTGTGACACCATCCACTCCTCAGGTGCAGCTGAATTCTTTCAAGGACATGGGGGGCGGCACACTCATGGGCATGCCCCCAGTACCCAAGACCTTCCACCCTGGCCCAAGGCCTGCAGAGGACAGGGGGCCCCCAGCCTGCTGCCCCTCTGTCTTCAGGGGCGTGAGTGCCTGTGGGCTCCCACAGTGGGATACTGGACTGGCTTTAAGAAAAGCCCGTAGCATCCCATAGGGAGGCAGGAGGGGCCCTGTTCTGTGGCCCTGAGGGAAGCACTGGGACCACACCACACTAGAGCAGCCAGCATCAGAAGGACCTTGGCTGCTGTGCCTGCTGCTAGCCCCCAATGTTCAGGGAACCTTCCCGGGTGGCATGAAGGAAGCTCCCTGAACCCAGTGCAGGCCAGCCTGGGTTGCTGGGAGGTTCTCGGCTGAGGCCGAAGTTCTGGGTCTAGTTGAGAGGACTGGGAGCCTGGGCTGCCCAGAACTGGCTGTGAGGGACTGGTCTGGTCTGGTTGGAGCCTCTCAGGCTGAGCACAGCCCCCTGGACTTGGCACAAACCCCCCTACCCCATGTCCCGCTGGTTAATAGAACACTGCCCTCAGAGGTGAACTTGGGGCTGGCCTCGGTGGGCGTGGAGGTCGCGGGTACCTTTGAAGTGATGCAAGGGCTTCATCACCATGAAGGACAGAGCCCAGGGAGCCAGAGACCCCGGTGACTCATGTGGCAGCTGCTCCCCCATTATGTAAAGCGGAACTCAGAGCCATTAGCCGGTAGGAGATGAGATGTACATTTTGGATTAACTCAGATCACCAGAATGTGTCTTCTCAGCCCAGGGAAATTAAACATGAAGTCGGGGGAGCTGGGACAGGAGGGGCAGGGCTCAGCCAAGCATGCCGGATCGGCTTTGCTTTTTATTTTTTTCAACAGGCTGCAGGCAAAGGGGACGGGAGGACACTGCCGCAAAGTCAGCCTGGGAGAGAAGAGATGGACGCTGAGATCCACTTTCTGTCTTTCTCCTTGGGCAGAAGCACAATCAATCTGTGAGGCAGAATTAAATTTTGATCTGTCCGATTTCCTCCATCACAGCTTCCCCTAATAATGGTTATTTATTGAGCACTTATTATGTGCCTGGCAGTCAGCTAAGCACTTTGTAGATAAGGAAGAGGTGCATTTGTCTTCTCCCCTCTCCATCCCCGTCTGCGTTCCTGCTGGGGAGGGAGTCTGGAAGGGAGGTAGAGAACTGCAGTTCTATGAGAGAGGGCCGAGTCATACTAGGAAGTGCCACCAGTCCTTCAGATGCAATGGCAGTGAGTCTGGGGTCCCAAAGCCCCTGTGGTGAAGCTCCAGCCTGACTCCTGGTATGTGACCAGTGGTCTGTGTGCCAGTCAGGCCCTGGAGCTGTAATAAGCACACAGCCTACCAGGACTCCCTTTCAAGTCAAAAGAGACTGTGAAGGGTGGACAGGGACTCTGGGGAGAGGCCTTGGAATCTGAGAATGTGTGGGATCAACCCAAACCCTAACCCTGACTCCTAACCTAACCTAACCCTAACCCTAACCCAACCTGGAAATGGACAGGGTCCCATGTCCTTCTAACTCGGTACAGAGCAGACCCACAGCACTGCCTGGCCCACCTCGGCTCAGGAGCTCTGCCCACTGGGTCTTCCTAGCTTTGTGGACACAGACCCACAGGATCTGGGTGCCCACCCAGGTTCCCCGCGTTAGCTTGGTGCAGCTTCCGTTCTTCCCACCCTGCTCCAGGGCAGGTCAGAATGGCCGACTCTCCTGGGCTCCTGGGGGTCAACTCCAGCAGAAGAGACACATCCCCTGGGGTCCCTCTAACAGTGGGAGACAGTCACTGCACCTCGTGGGGGCCGCTCCAGGAACATCAGGGTCAACTTCCCTGCGGCTGGGGATGTGAGGGCGTGCTCTGAGAAGTGAAATGTCTGCGCTGTCCCCAGACGACCAGTGCCTCCCCATGATGGCAGGTCTCCAAGATCGATCCGTCACTTTCCAATGAATAGTTATTGGACGTCCTCCTACTGCCTGCCACTTAGAGTCAGCCCAAGTGCTTAGACGAGCCGATCAGGACTGTCTTTCTAATGAATTGGTCCCACAGGAGGCCCTGTCCTTTTCCCAGGGTCACTGAAAAACTTTGAGCCTCAAGATATCAGAGCAACATTTCCTGTGGCAAGAACCCATAGGTTCACTTTCCTGCCCCAGTCAGAATTGCTTGGAGGTCAGCCCCTGGTTCTGTCCCCCCGAGTTCACAGTTGTGACTAGGCAGCTGGGGAGAAGGTACATTTGTACTATGCTTCATCTACCCATCCATCCATCCAGTCACCCACTCATCTACCCATCCCTCCATCCATCCATCCATCCACCCACCCACCCACCCACGTACTCATCCATCCCTCCCTCCCTCCATCCATCCATCCATCCATCCATCCATCCACTCACCCACCTACTCATCCATCCATCCTTCTAGCCATTGACCCAACCCTTTACCCTTCTCTTTAAGTATCCATCTTTTGTCTTCCTATCACCTGTGCCTCTAGATACTCCCATCCACTGTCCACTGGTCCAGTCACCCTCAGCCTCCACTCAGTCACTCATTTGATCTTCTTTACCTGGTCCATCAACCATAAACCCTGCTTCCAGTCTCAGCCCCTCTTACCACTGGGAAGTAGCTCAGCCTGCTTTTCCCATGTGCCTTCAGTTCACAAAGTAACTGCTAAATCAGAGCACGACACCTGGGGCCCCTGGAAGAGTTGGGAAAGGTCCTCAGAGGAAGCATTTGAGTTATGTCCAGAGGATTCCATAAGGAATCTGCAGAGCCATAATCTAAAGGAACATTCAGGAATTCCAGATGGATCGCATGGTGTGAGCAAGGCTCAGGGTGGGTCATGGTGGAGCGTGGCTGGGATGGATGGAGGGTGACTCGGGGGAGAGATCAACACAGAGGGCTGGGCGTTGAGAGAGCAGGTGTGGCTTTGGCTGACCAGAAAGGTAGTATGCCCCTCCCTGCGGGGCAGATTCTGGATAAGCAGGCCATACCATACACTGGAACCTCTTTTGTGAGACAAGGAGGTAGAGAAGCTTGGTGACGGTGGGGTTTCTAGTGAGACCTCACCAAGAGGAGCCTGAGATCGTGTCCTCTGCTTTAGGAGGGGCCATTAGGGCTGTAATTCTCAAGCTGGGACTGTGGGGCCACAGTTGCCATTGGGTACAGGCTCAGACCACCTGGCTGTCCCCAGGTCTCATCCTCACATCTGAAACCCCAGCCACAGTGAGCTTGAATGACCTGAGTGCAGAAGACGGGCTGTTGTTGGGAGGTTGACTAACTGCCATGGCCATTTCATAATGGCCATTTTGGAACAAAGGGACAGAGAAACCAAACAACTCCCACGTCTCTCTGGAAGGGAGAAATCAAGGCCTTTGATGGTCTCAGGCGTAAGTACGCGCCTGCTGTTAGGCCGAAATTTCCAGCATCTGAAAATTTCCAAGTTCATTTTCAGGGGGGAAATTAGATGAGAAGTAGCTTTGAAAACAGAGAATCTTGTGTTTCAAAACTTGGTTGCCAAGGAAACTCTCTCTCCAGTGCTTCCCTGCCACCACATTATAAATTAAGCCTCTAACTGAAGGGTGATTAAGGTAATTGTCAGCGCTCTGCAGGGATGTGGTGGGTGGTGGGCGGGCGGCGGGGGAGGGCCCGAGCCAGGCAGGCAGGCCCGGGAGGCTGGGCCCCTTTCCCGTGGGGGGGCCTGCGGGCACCTCTGGAGGGAAGGCCAAACTGCCACCCCGGAAGGCCTCTCCCAAGGGCCAAAGCACTGCGGCGAAGAGGGCCTAAATGTCAGGCTGCAGGCCGCGGGTTTCACACAGGGCGAAAGCAGGGAGTGGGCTGACAGGCAGGCTGCGCAGGCACAGTGGTGGCCCCCAGAGGCGAGTTCACCAGGGCATCAGGCAGGAGCTGGAGCAACTGCTATCTGCCCCCTCCAGGAAGGAGGCAATTTAGTATGTAGCTCGTGGTCCCAGCCATTCAGCCACCCATCTGTCCATTCATCTCTCCTCCATCTGCTCCTTCATCTCGCTGTCCGTCGGAGCATCCGGCCATCCATCATCGCGTGCACCAGCCAGCTCCTGCTCACTCACTGCTGCGTCACCTATCCATCTACCTGTCTGCACACACGGCACCTGCTGCACCCGTCCACATGTGCACGCACGCACACACACACACACACACACACACACACAGATACAGACACAGTTGAAAGGTGGGCGTGTGGATGGAGGAGAGGAGGGGAGAGGGGTGGAGGGGGGTTTGGATGCTTAGAAGGATGGATAGACGGATGAGTGGCTGGCTGGCTGGCTGGCTAGAGGATAAACGTCGATCATGGATGAGCACAGCTCTTCCCATTTATCCATCTAGGCATCCATTTGCCCACATGTCCATCCATCCAACATCCCTCCATCTATCCACCCATCCTCTCTCCACCTAGTCAGTGACAGGTGACAGGTGGCAACCCACAACCGTACCAACAGTAGCTGCACTTCCTGTGAGCTCACTGTGTGCCTCGTCAAGGCCTCTCCCAGGGCTGCCCCTCGTGTTGCTACCACCCCTATTCTGCAGGGGAGGCGGCAGGGGAGGCCTTGTCACGAGCAAGGGCAAGAGCTTAGATTTAACCCTTGTCTGCAGAGAGAGGGGACAGTGGGCTTCATTACCGCCACCCTGCACATGCTTCAGCCCTGAGAGAAGGACTCCAGGGCACTGGGCTCTCAGCTGCCCCACCTGACCTTCTGCCCCAGGGCACCCGCCCCAGCCCCACCTGCATGTGCCCAGGGCCCTTCCCTTCCCACAGGGCAAACACTGCCAGCGTGGTCAGGAGTCTGTGCCAAGACGAAAGTCCATGGGTCAGGAGCCTCATGTTGTTCCCAGAAGCGGAGACCTTGCTGCCCGTGAGCTTTGGCCTCCTTCCTGCCCCATTTTAGGGAAATGCCATCCTCCTCTGTCAACTTTCACCTACTTCTGAGGCCCCTCTCCTCCCAGAGCTGGGCTGGTGGCCTGGGCTCCTCGATGCCCTAACTGGCCTACTGCAGGCTCTGTGTCAGAGCAGGAGGAGGCAGAGGGGAGGCTGCTCGTAAGCACTTCCAGAGGCCCAGGCCGGGCTGGAGGCCCTAGGCCTCAATCCGGTCAGCATCTCAGTGAGGGACAGGGCACATGGTTCTCCTTTGGCAGAGGAGACTAAGATTCATAATGGTGAGGGCACTCTCACAAGGTCTCCAGGGACCAGAGTCTCTACTTGAGCCCTGATATCAGCATGCAGTGGCATGTGGGATGAGTGTGTGGGCACTTTCCTCAGCTGTTTTTGAGCTATGTGACCTTGAGTGAGTCACTTAACCTCTCTGTGCCTCAGCTTCCTCTTCTGTGCAAGGGGATAGAAAAGAAACTCAAAGAGAGGGCTCAAAGAAGAGGTGCACCCCAAGTTCTCCGAATGCCCTCCACACACAGTAACTGCTCAACAGATGCCAGGTCTGTGGCAGCTGGTCCTTTGTGCCCCAGAGTTCTCGTAGAAAGTTTGTTGGACGCAGCCCTGTGGTTGGGTGCTGGCTCACTGCTGCGGTCCCCACTGCAGAGGCTGCAGAGCCTGGAGCGCAAGGATCGATCTGCTGTCACTTAGATCCAGGAAGGGCACCCTGAAGGCTGGCAGCTCCTTGGTCACTGCAACAAAGTGCAGTCCTGGGGAGCAGTAGCCTTGCAGAGGGATAGCCTGGGGAGGGGTCTCCCCTCAGCGTGCCCCACAGCCTCAGTCCTGGGCTAAACCTGGGGACGGGTGTTATGAGGCCTTTGTGATCCTAAGGGATGGGGGAGCAGTGCCCGGTGGCCCCAAGGGACGGGCTGCTATGCTGTCTTCCTGCCCTGCTGCCCAGCACTGCCCAGTGCCCCACAAATGCTTGATGACAGGGCTGGGGGCTGACCCTCTTGAGGGTCCCATGTGTTGGGGGGGCACTTAAAGCAGGCCACTCTCAGGGCCCCCAGTCTACCCTCCCAGGCCACGGGGACTCCAGTGTCCTGCTGGAGGGCACAGGAGTGACTTGCATGCTGGCACGCTGGCCAGAGACTGGCCCACCACTCTCCTGCTGCATGGGTGGGCTCAGGATGCTCAACCCAGAGCTTCTCCAGGGCCAGCTTCTTGGCAGGGGCGGGGGTCTCTCAGGTTGCCGGCTGCCACTCAGGCCTCGTGCAGGGGTCTCTGCCCCGGAGTCGGCTGGGGGGACACTGCAGGGCTGCCTCCCAGCCCACGGCCAAAGCCCTAACATCTGTTCTTCCCCGTGCTAACCACGAGACCCCCTCTGTCTGGGTGCCCCCCAGGGACGGGGCTGCGCTGAGCCCTTCACGGGTCTCTCCTGCAAGCCTCGGGGGAGGCTGGCCTTGCCCCCAGGGTGCTGGGGAGAAGATCCAGGGGCACTTGCTGGGAGCAGCTGCCGTCTGCTGCCAGCCCCTCGGACCCAGCAGCACCAGCAGCAAGAGCAAGCCCAGGGCTGTGGGGCGGGGTCCCCCACTGTCCCTGGGAGGGGACACTGAGGCTGGGGCTGGGAAAGGCAGACCCAGGGCCCCTGAGTTTCTCTTGCTCAGTGCAGACTGCCTGCAAGTCATCCAAGGTCGCCAGAGCCGCCGCCGCGGCGAGACAACAACACTGTTCTGCCTCCTGGTCAGGTCCTCCGCCAGCCCCCGCGCAGGGAGGAGGCGGCGGCCCGGGGCCTCTTTAATTCATGAGTTCCGGGCAGAAGCACGATCTCGGGGGAAGATTGATGACCGCTGCAGGTATGGGTGGGCGGATTCATAAGCTGTGGGCAGCGGCTGTAAATCAGATGAATATTCAAGCTTCCGCCCCAGCCTCCCAGCCCGACAATCAGGATGGATGCGCGGGGAGTCGGTGGCCTCAGAAGCCCTCGCAGCCCTGAGGCCACTGTCCCCGCTCAAACTTCTGAGGCTGCCTGAGAAACTTGGGCAGCTGGAGAGAGGCAAGAGGAGCGAGGGGCGCAGCCCCCAGACCCCTGCAGACCCCACGTGAAGCCACGTTGTGTTGAAGCACTGTTCTCATGCAGGACCCCGCACAGGACTGTGGGGGGGGGTATGGACACCACCCAGATGCAGGTCTAGAACATTCCACGGTCACTTTGGAAAGCCCCCCATACCTGGCCCTATCAGACCCCCTCCCAGAGCCCCAGGCCACCACTGCTCTATGACTGGGGCGGTCCAGCCCCTGGTGGCTATGGACCCTTCACAGTGTGCCAAGGGACCTGCTGGGGGGAGTGGGTGGCCTCCTGGTGGGCTGTACTGTGGTGGCTCCCTTGGTGCTGCCACTGCTGGACAAGCCCACCCCTCTTCATGGCTGCCCAGCTGTTTCTGGTTTTGCCTGTTTTGTTTTGTTTTTTTTTTGTGGTACTGGAGATTGAACTCAGGGGCACTCGACCACTGAGCCACATCCCCAGCCCTATTTTGTGTTTTATGTAGAGACAGGGTCTCACTGAGTTGCTTAGCACCTCACCATTGCTGAGGCTGGCTTTGAACTCCCGATCCTCCTGTCTCAGCCTCCCTAAGTGCTGGGATTACAGGTGTGAGCCACCACGCCCGACTATGGTTGTGCCTGTCTCAAGGAAGCTTCCATGACCTGGCTGGTCCTCCCTGGCACTTTCCTGGGTCAATGCTCTGAGTAGAGCAGCTGGGTCATGGAGCACAGTGGGCTCAGGGCTGTCAGAGCAGCCAGCAGGTGGCCTCGTGGCGGGACACGTCCCACTCCCCACTCACATCTTCACCAGCACTCAGGTGGTCTGCTCCTCGGCCCCTGCTCAGGTGTGCGCTCAGGTGGTCTCAGCCTGACACTACCCCTCTGTGGAGCTCACTGTGCCTCCGCGGGCCCTGGAAGGGAGTGGCCTTGCCCTCGCCCCAGGAGCTGCCTGAAGAGCAATCCATCTATGGGGTTGAGTTCGGGAGCCGAGTTCCTGGGAACTACTGCCTGGATGGGGCTGAAACTTGTTCTGGAGCAGCCGGGGCTGAGACTCAGATATGCTCCTGGAGAAACCCTCCAGCAGCTGCCACTGCACTGAGGGTACAACCCATAGTCCTCCTCTGGCTGCAGGGCCCTGTGGGATCTGACCCTGGCCGCCTCTCATCTGGATCCAACATCCCACCTGCTAACCAACCACATTCTAGCCCTCTGGTGTGGAGTCAGGGTGCACCCCAGGACCCTTGCACTGGCTGTTGCCCCTGCCTGGACCCCATCCTCCAGCCCTTCTGTTGGCAGATGGTGTCCAGGTGGGAGGAGCTCTGACGCCTTCCACAGTGATGAGCCTGCTGGGTTAGGGGCTGGGAGCAGTCGTCATGGTGACCCTCACAAACTCCATCTTACGCTCAGGAAACTGAGGCTCAGCAAGGCCACCCGCAGCCCAGGGTGCACCATGGTTGGGGCAGAGAAGAGACTTGCTCTAGCCTGGAGGCTTTTGAGTCATGTTTTCCTTGGAGTGGAAGGCATCTTACCTAGTAAGGAAGCTTCTAGTTTGTGCAGAAGTGAGTCCACACCAAGTGCCCCCTGGGCGTCAGCCTCCAGTAGGGCAAAAGCAAGCTCTGGCTTCCCCTCTGCTAGAGGGCTCCCCATTCCCCAGCTTGGAGACCAGCCTCTTTCCCAGCCCTGGGCTGGCTGCTGGGCAAATCTTCCACAGAGTCAGGGGCTTTTGCAGTTGGTCAAGAGACTCCCTGCTCCCCACCTGGTTCCCACAAGTCAGGAAGCCCCCCTGCATCCTGGTGCAGACCAGCCCCTGAACCCCTCAGCAGCCCAGAGGATGCAGCTTGGGGTGAAGATCCAGAGTGGACACTTATAGGACCTGTGCCTAGCACGGGGCTCCATCCTGGGGGGCTGCTGACTGAAGACCCAGCCTCCAACCCAAGTGGCCTGCCTTCTCCCCTGGCTGAGCCCTAACAGAGCCAGTCCTTGAAGAAAGAGAACTACCCCTGGGGGGTCTCGGGGGTCCTGCCAGCACCCCGATTTCCCTTTCCAATATGGGTGCCATCAACCCCTCGAATCATCCACCCCCAAAGCAGAGGTAAAAGTTTCTGTCCAGACTCTGAAGTCTGAGAAAGCACCTTAGCAGCCCAAGCACGTCTCCAGGGCAGACGTGTGCGTCATGGAAAACTCGGGAGCTGGTGATTGGATGTTCTCTGCTGCAGAGTCAAGTCCCCGAACGCCTGAAAAACAACATAATGTATTCCTGTCTGCAGCTCTGAGCAAAAGCTCGTTTTGTGTCTTGTGTTTCCATTTCCTGAGGATTAATAAGTGTGGAGGGGACTTGGGCTTCGTGCCGAATATTTATTTAGTCAATAGACACATCAATTTAGCAAATTAGAGATTGCAAGCCATTTCTAAGCAATGCTGTAAAAATAATAGCTGTACTTTAAACTTGTAATGGATTTTTGTGTGGCGGGGGTGGCTACTACGTGCCTGGCACTTTATAAGCACAAAGAAGTTTAGTTTTCTGAAACTTCAGTAAATGTCTGAGTCATTGTGGATGTCTGTCAAAAAAGCAGACGTCTAGGTCCTCAGGCCTGAGCTGCGGGGCCTGGGATGGGAATTCTGAGCCACACTGGGCAGAGATGAGGAGTGGGCTTTGGGGTTGGTGGCCCTGTCTTTGCCCCCTTGGCACAGTTTATCTTGGTGGCTCTCTGCTGTGGTTGCCGTGCTGGGCACTGCAGACTGCTGAGCAGTATCTCTGGTCTCTACCCAGAGAAGACAGTAGTAGCCCCCTCCCCAGCTGCCACCACCACAGATGGCTCCAGACCTTGATGGTCGGGGGTCTCCTCCACTTGAGATCCACTGAGGTAGGGCAAGGTTCTCTGGCTCTCAGGACCTCATTTCTCCTTGGAGACCCCATTCTGGGAGCAAGACGTCCCCCCTACAACCTGGGGAGTGGGTAACTGCTGTCCACACGTGGCTGGGAGAGGTACAGTGACGTGCCCAGGGTGGGCCGCTGCTGTGTGCTTGGCACGTCCTCGGCTCCTCCTGCCCCTAGCCCCTGTGCCAATGTGCCCTCCTCAGAGGGCTCGGTCCCTGGGCCTGGGTAGCCTTCCGTCCCCCTGGGTCCTGCTCTCCTCACTCTCCTACAGTCCCCACACACCTGTGTGCCGTGACAGGTTCCCGTCTGCCCCTCCCCTGGAATGACAGCCCACAGGGCAGGCCTTCCCAAGCTTGCTGCTGCTGTTTGCCCAGGCCCTGGCACGACGCGATGGATAGGGGGACAGCAGCCTCGCTCACGGGCAAGGTCAGCACGGCAGCCCTGACAGCTGCCCCACACCATTCATCCCCCCCATCTTCTTTAGTAAAGAGCCCCTCCATTTTTAGCTCCCGAGCACATGGATATGGGAGCAAGTGCTGGCCAGTGAGATGCAAGTGGAAGTCTTATCTGATGCCTTCTAGGAAGTGTCCTTACAGGGAGAAGCAAGTCCCAAGTCCTGGGAAGGGGACTTGATGGCTGGAGCACAAGCAGCCAACCTGGTCTATGAGGTAGGAGCTCTATGCTAAGCATGGAGGGGAGGGCAGCAAGGCAGAAGGGACCTGGTCTTTGGCGATTTCTAAAAGGTACCTAACCCATCCTGAGCTTCCTTCCTCTGGGCTTTTGTTACATACAAGTGAGATAATCTTCTGTTTTGTTGAGGCTACTCTTCCCCCAGGGCCTCTGTTCCACACACTGCAGTGAACTCTAGTCCAGGCTTCTGGGCATGCTCAGGACAGAGAGAGCAGATCCATTCTTTCCAGGCTGTTCTCAGATATGTGAGTTCCATGGGTCTCTTGGGTTAGAAGGATCTCCCACCTCCACTGTTGAGGTCAATGGCCTAAATCCTGGGGTAAGAGGGTTACTCATGGTCCCACATGCAGAGCTGAGGTAGAGGATGGGCATAGGCGCAAAGAACAGGCTGGAATTCAAGTTCATGAACCAACATCACCTAGGTGGCAGCAGTGCCTCTCTGGTGGCCACCTGCTTCCATTCACCCGTCCACCTGTCCATCCACCCATCCACCCACCCACCCACCCACCCACTCACTCAGCCAGGGCCCACTCTGTTCTTAAGGGACGGGTTCAGGGTAGTAAATTCAACAGCATTTGGAGTCTTGGGGCAAAACAGATCACAAACAAAGAGGGGAACAGACATGCAGACCATAAAGTGCCAGGCAGAGGGGGCGCGGGGAGTGAGACAGAGTGGGGGCTCTGGGCAGGAGAGTCAGGCAGTGCCGGGGCCTGAGGAAGCGGGAGTGAGGCTGGAGAGCTGGAGAAAGGGACCAGGGTGGGAGGGCCAGCCTGGCAGGAGACTCGCTGGGGCCAGGCTGGGCCCTCGTGCTGGGGAAGTCCTAGCCTGCATTGCCTGGGTGGCCGATGCGTCCCCCGCCTTCCCCTGCATCCTGGGGCCAGCGACAAACACCCGGGGGGCCCCTGGGCTGAGGGCTTTCTGGGCCATCGGAGCTGTTCTCCTGGTACAGGGATGGGCTGTTCCCACTCAGGGAACAGGAGCAGCCTCCAGCCAATGACCAGGAGCAGCCTCCACCCAATGACAGCCGAGGACAGCAGATGGTCCGGAGGGACCTGGAGCTTGAGAGCATTGATATCAGGTGTCACCCAGAGTGTCCAAGCAGGACGGAGCCCATGGGGCTGGCTCCAATCCTGCCGTCCCCTGCCGCCCTCCCCCTCTGCTGTCCTCCCTGGCCACACACTTTCTTGCCCTCTGGAACTTTCCAGCCAGAACCACACAGCAGCACTGTCCGTTTCAGACCTGCGATGAGGCTAGGAAGGAGGGACCGGCCCTGTTCCCATTCTTCCCTAGAGAAGAAACCTAGCTGGGCCAGAGCAGCCAAGGCCTGGCCGTAGGACCAGCCTGTGCAGCCCGACAGCCTGCTCCCAAGTGTCTGCCCCTGCCCCGTGGCACCATTTCTAGTTAGTTCCAGATCTGAGTCAGCTGGGCTCTGTGCAGACAGCCCTCTAGTGGAGGAAGGCAGACCAGCAGCTGCTCCAGGATTCTGCCAGGAAGGGAGATGTGGGCCTCCTAAGACCTGCTGACCCAGGCTCTGGAGAGGGCCAGGGTCTCTGGGACACTGTCGTGCACACAGGTTTGAGAGTCGTAGAAGCCCCCCCACTCGCCCCCCAGCTACCGACAGAGAAGGGGATGATGGAGGGGGCAGCCACTTTCTCCTGGGAAGAGGGGTTTGGGGACAGAGGGGTGCAGGCAAAGGCCCAGGTTCAGGCCGGGTTTGGGGGCTGAGCTCAAAGACTTGGACGGGTCAGGATGTCGAGGTGAAGGAGAGCCACAGGGTCCCAGCACCAGAGTGGGGAGAGCGGGTGGGGAAGGGGCAGAGGGGCCGCCACCTCACCTGTTCCGTGTGCCCCTCTGGCCCCGTGTCCCCTGGCCAGGCTCTCTGGGGCTGGCTCTGAGGAAGAGGCCCTGTGTGCCCTGGGAGGACAGTGCATGGCCTGCGAATGGGGCCACATAGCCCAGGGGACTTCTGCTGCCACAGAGATGGCCATGCTGGGGCTGCCGGACCACCCCCCACGCCGTGACATCCTGACTCAAAAACACCAGTGCCCAGCGCAGAGGATGATCCGAGGCTGTTTTGAAGCTGTGTTTCCACTTCTGTTCACAATGGTTGCCCACCCAACATGGGGCCCAAGGAAGGCCTCATCCTGGCCGTCCCCAGGGAGGGCGCATCCTGGCTGTCCCCAGAGCACCATGCCTGGGAGACCAGCAGTCCCGCATCCAACGTCCACATTGGAGAACGGAGTTGTCCTCGTACCAGTGACTTTTAAAAATAGGTGATCATTCTTAATAAAATAATCTCATTGTTCATTTGTGCAGTTTTCAGACACCCAGGAAAACAGTCTCTAATACACACAGGAGCCGTGCGAGCCCAGGGTGGGAGAAGGGAGCATCCAGGACCAGCAGAGATCTGGAATTAAGGGAGCCCTGGGAACCCTGGGAAGGTTAAAGGGTGGCAGGCAGCTGGGCAAAGCCACTGCAGCCCGGCGCTGGAGGCAGTGCGAGCCTGCGTTTGCTCATCGACCGGCAGGTGCCTGAGAGCTCAGCGGGAGAGGCCTGGGGAAGCCGGGTGGTGAGGGTGGTCAGACTGGGCACCGCCAGCAGAGGAGGGTGAGGCCTCAGGATGGGCGGCGAGGAAACCAGACACTCAACCTCTGTCCACAAAGGTTCATGGAGCCAACAGACATGAGTGGGGCAGCCCCTGCACACAGGGAGAGGAGAGGGCAGAGGGGAGAGCTGTCCCCTGGCCTGGTGGAAAGGCTCAGGGATCATCCCAGGGGGTGGTGGAGGTCCAGAGAGGGGAGGGGACCCACCAAGGTCACGCAGAGCCAGCTCTGAGAGAGACCCTGACGTCTAGCCAGGGCAAGTCCTGCCCGTCTGTTGCGGGGCTCCTGGGGAGCAGGCTGCAGTGCCCCAGGGCTCCTGATGCCCCTGGGCAGCCTTGGTGAGTCCTCAGCAGGAGGAGCATGCTATCCACCCCGTGGATTCTTCTGGAAGAAAGAGATGTGCTTTTGCTTCTGCTGGTTTAACCACGAGGAACCTCTCCTCCCAGCTCCCTGCCCACGGTGGGGGTTCTCAACCTGGAGATGGATCTCAGGCAGGCAGAGGGCAGAGGGCCCTAGAAGATGCCCTGGGTGTCCCTAAGCTCAGGTCCTGTGTTCACAGGAGGCCTGGGGTGAATCCAGACAAGAATGGAGGAGGCAGGATCCGGCAGATTCTGCGCAGGCCCGACCCGCTCACCCCAATCAAAGCCCTTGGGCATGTGCTGGTCCCCCTCAGCTGGGCCAGTGGGGTGTCCACCACTGCCCGAGCGCCTCTGCAGGGGAGGCCTCCCTGGCCACAGGCAATCGATCGTGGGACTTCCTGTGACATTCTCCAGAGGGGGCTCTTATCCTCCCTCATCCCACGTCCAGGAAGCTGGGGACGCCAGACTCCTCAGTGGGCCTCCGACTGAGTCTCTGCCTTGGCACTTTCTCACTTGGTGCCCTTCTTCCAGATGCTCTGGGGGCATGCTGAGTCAGCATCATACCACCTGGGACCAGAAGGGACTCTGAATGACAACACAGGCTGGTTACTATGACCAGCACAGAGCCATGGGCTCCAACTAGACAGGCTTGCCTGACTCTGCTGTCCAGCTGTCAGCCCAGTCCCACCTCCCAGCCAGGACTACGGACAAGGAGACACCCACTCACTCTGTGTGTCCTTCCTCTCTCCCACCCGCTGTGGGGAAGCTCTGTCTCAAGGGGCCCATAGCAGCCGGCCACTCTGGGCCCTGAAGAGCTGGGATCCACATCCCAGGAGACTCACAGGTGCCCCTCCGTGATACACAGAGCAAAGCAGCCCTTGGTTGGCCCAGGGTTCCTGCTCAGCTCCTATCTCCTGGGTTGAGAGGCTAGAACCTTGCTGACCTCCTCTGCTGCCCACAGCAGACCTGGACTTTGGGAGAGGCCTGTGGGATCTAAGCCCAGAACCTCTTGTTCTGCCAGATATCAAGTGGGAAGAAGCCCCACCTGTCAACTCAGACCCTTGCTGGCCCTGTAGACCTGTGTCCTGGGGAGGCCTGGGGGGTCTCAGCCAGATGCACTCCCCACTGTCTTTGGGGTACAGTGCTTCCCAGGTCAGGGATCCCAGCCTCTTACAAGTCCCAGCCACCCGCAGTAGCCCTAGGGGTGGGCAGCCTCCCACTGGGGGAAGGCTCCCAGTTTTGTGGCGAGAATTAATGAGATAATGTGTGCAGGGCTTAGAAAGGGGCCGGTACCTGGTACAGCATGACAGTCCTCATTGACCCCATTTACAGATGGGGAAACTAAGGCCAGAGAAGACAAGGGACTGAGCTGGGATTTGTGAGGGGTTCTCCTGAGCCTTGATCCAGGGCTCCCTGGGGAAGTGAACTCCAGTTAGTGACCCTGCATACAGTGCCTGAGCACCGTCCAGCAATCAGGTCTGCAGTGTGGTCAGAACAGGACGCTCACAAGGAGCAGCTTTGGGGGCTGTCCCATAGAGTCGCTGTCTGAGCACATCCCATTAAAGAGGGGCGACGTTGTCCTCTGTTGTGCTGATGAGGACACCACGATTCAGGAGAGGAGACCCTTCCTGAGCTTCCCCAGAGGCAGGATTTGAATACAGGTCTCTAGTAGCAAAACTTAAGTGCTCCGTGGTCATGAACAGAAAGGCCATTGTCCCCCATGGCGGGCTCCCAAAGGCCACACGCTGTCTCCTGACTCTCCACAGCATGCCCGGAGGTGGCCACAGCCAAGGCCACGTCAGTGGGAGGAGCTGCTGGTGGGGGAGGCGGCCATGGGGAAACCTGGGGACCCCACAGCCACGCTGCCAGGCTCCCCTCCCATGGTGCGACTTTCCAGCTGTGTGACAGGATGGGTTGTCCCCCACTCCCAGCCCAGTTCTCCGAGTTGGATCAAACACGCCTGCTTTGCAGGGAGTCGTAGGGTGCTGCCTGCACAGCCAATGGGTCGGCCCCGCCAGCTCCTCCCAGCTCCCTGTCCCAACGGAGCCAGCAGGTCATGGCACATGGCTGCCAGCCCAGCCCAGCCTGCAGTGGGTCCCTCATGGCCCCACTCTTGCTTTGCGCCATCCTGACCCTGTCTGCCCACATCCCTGGGCCCTTAGGCAGGAGATGCCAGAGGAGTCGAGGGCAGAGGTCTGGGCTGGGGGAGCTGATCTCCCTGTGAGGCCCAGGCCCACGGGGCTCCTGGCCTGGGAGCAGCCCCCTCCCTTGGAAACCTCTAGATGTAACCCCAGGCCAGCAGCCACCAGGGAGCCACTGGCTTTGGGGGTTGCTGTCCTGGCAGCTGTGGGTGTCCACCCATGTCCTCTTGGCTATTTGCCTGCCCCCTGGGTGGCTCTACAAGGCCTCATCTTCCTGAGCAGCTGGGAGAGCTCGGGCAGGGTGAATCTGCCCTTGGCTGACTGGAGGCCCGAGTCTCTGTGAGATCCGAAGTCCCCAGCACGAGATCCGGCCCCAGCTGGCTGTTAATCATTCCCCGTGGATCTGGGGCTGTGCTGGGGTGAATTTTCCAGGCCACGGGAAGGCCACAGGCGCAGCACGAAGACAGCTCGTGAACACTCCATGTGGTGTTCTGACGACCTGTCCAGAGCCAGTAGCAGAGCAAATTGCCACCTGAGGGGCCACAGCCAAGAAGTGGCACTGCCAGGCACTCAAGGGGGCTCCCGGGGCCCGAGCTGCCCCAAATTCCTCACACTCTGTCCAGACCTGGTGGACTGGGATGGGACCAGAGGGGCCAACTGAAGCCAGATGGCCCAGCAGTGACCCCTGCAGCCCCCTGAGAGGTCGGTCTCTGCAGACCCCAGAGGACAATTTACTCACCAAACAGCTGCTGAGCAGCTGGGGAGGGTGGGGGGGTAAACTGAGGGGAACCTGATAAGAAGGTGAATAGAGAATAAAAGCACAGCGCAGGGCCAGGAATTGTGTGCACTGAGTATCTAGTACACACCGGGCACACACGGCACTGAGTGCCCCGCCTGCCTGGCGGGCTCGCTCACTGAGGGTAAGAACCACTACAATGTCCCCTCTCGGGACACAAGGAAGGAAACACACAAGGAAGGAAACACAGCAGGCTGTCCCAGGTGTCTGGCTGCAGGGCCTGAAGAGAGCCCCTCAGCCTCCTGCGCCAGATGCAGGGTCAGCCTGAGGTGGAGACAAACTAGGTGCGCGCTTCCTGGGGACCCGGCAGGGACCACACCCAGCTACATGGCCCTGCTGCTCTGTCCTGCCCTGCCCCTCTCAGGGGCACGCCTCCGCCCCTGCTCCAGGCCTATGGCCTGTCGGGGCTGTCTCGGCAGAGGTGGACGGCAGCGGGGTCCCAAGACAGCACCAGGGTGTGAGGGTTCAGGACAGTGCTCCAGGGGACACCTGAACTGAGACCCCAGCGCGTGGCCCTGAAGCATGCAGAAGATGTGGAAGGTCCTTGGTGAGAAGGAAGAGCTGCAAGAGGGGCTTGGAGGGAAGGCAGCCAGGTGCCTGGGGTGAGAGCAAGGGAGTGACAGGTCGGGGCTGACTCCCTAGTGTCCCCTGGATGCTGGGCAGAGCTTGGGCAGAGAGTGACAGAGGCTGTGGGCTGCTCCAGAGAAAGGAAGATCCGTTCAACCGGCCAGGAGCAGGGAGCGGGGTGAAGGGCGACTCGGGATTTGATGCGCACCTGCCCAGGAAGGCTCCCCAGGACGGAGAAGGTCTGCCTAGTCCTGGGGAGGGCCCCATGAGCAGGGGTCGAGGACACACAGCGCTGCCCAGACCAGACCCTCTCCTGCTCTGGGACACCAGGAGGGGCTCCAACCCTACCTCCTGTCTCAGCAGAGAGGAGGCAGGGGCCTCTCAGAGCCAGGGGAAGGGTGAGTATGTCGGGGCCCCCCTGGCTCCTGCCCAGCCTTCCCCAGCTAGTGGGGAGATGGAGTGGGCCAGGTGTGGGGCACCGAGGAGGGCTTGTGGGCTGGGGTTGGGGTTGGGGGAGTCAAGGGCACAATGGCAGTTTGGTCTGGGCCTTGGATGTCAGAGGGTGGCCGTCACCCCCACCACATCCTGCAACCCTTCATTACAGGCAGAAAGTCTCGGGTGATCGGTGGCATTAGGTGTCCACTATCCCAAACTGGAATCATCTAGAAAAATCAATGCTTAACCGGCAACTCCAAGAGGGCCCCAGCACCACGTCAGCACTTGGACTGAGACCTGGCTCTTGGTAAATACCCCAGCTGGACTGGAGTCCTTGCCCAAAGTCCCCATGGTCCTGGGATCTGAACCCAGAGTCCACTGCTGGCTCCACATGAAGGTGCTCGCAGCTGAGGGAGGGGCCTTAACACCGTGAAGTGCGGGGAGCTCCAGTCCTCCTGGCCTGACCGCGGCCCTGAGGAGTCTCAGATGCATTTTGGCTCAATGGCTCCTGTCTAGGGACCACCGTGGACTAGCAGGCAGGGCCTCCTGGCTGCACAAGGAGCAGAGGGAGGGCCAGGGACAAGGTCCCCGGGGCCCTGGCTGAGGGCCCCTTGGGCAGGGGCCTGGGTGTCTCGTCCTTGGGCTGTGTGAGCTGTGAGGCTGGAGGGATGGGGACCCCGTACAGATGAGGGACCGCG
Source organism: Xerus rutilus (assembly GCA_028644305.1). Classification (NCBI taxonomy): domain Eukaryota; kingdom Metazoa; phylum Chordata; class Mammalia; order Rodentia; family Sciuridae; genus Xerus; species Xerus rutilus. The sequence continues at coordinate 175,332,376 of CM053401.1, forward strand.
GCTGCGAGAGCTGCAGGTGCCAGAGTGCGGCTGGGAGCCCGGTGAGCCTGCACCTGTGCACGTGCCACTGGTCAGAGGAGGCGGGTCTTCTTCAGGGGCGCCCTCTGCTCCCTGCTGACCTTTCTTTCCCAATAAACAAGCCCTTGGCCTCATTTTGTGTCAGGCCTTCCAAGCATGTCCAGGGGCTGCATTCCCGGTTCCCACAGCAATCCTGCTAGTCAGTACCAATGGGACACTAGGCACAGAGAGGGCAGGTGCTTCCCCAAGGCCACACAGCCTGGGGGAAGGCTGGAGCCACCGAGGCAGCTCTGGGGCAAGATGGACCAAGAGGCCTTCATTTACCTTGCAGCTTGCAGCCTTCCAGTGGCCGAGGTCAGAACTTCTCTGTTCTCAGTGTCACCTGAGCCCTAGTCTGCACTGGTCCTGGGCTGAGTAGGATGTGAGCCCCTGGGCTGGCCAGCTCCAGCCTGCACCAGGCCTCCTGGGGACTGCTGGACCTCAGCTGCACCCAGGCGGGGCCTCTGGTGTGGGGCCTGGGGGGCATTTCTGGGTAGCCTATTGGCAGATGCTGACCACACTGGGTCTGAGGATCACCTACCAACACAGTCCCTGTCCCGTGGTGCTGCCCACACTAGAGACAGCAAGTCCTTGGGCTGGACATGAGGGCCTGGTAAGTGTGGGACAGAGAGAAAATTCAACTCAGGGGAGGCCTCAGGAGCCTTCGTGCTGCAGGTGAGGCAGGGTCCAGCGGCAGAGCTCGGGGAAAGGGGCTTCCTAGATTCGAGCACGTTAGTCCTGGGAGGAGATGAGGGAGGACAGTGAGAATGGATGCCACGGGGGTCTGGCCACTCCAGGTGGGGCCAAGTCTGAGCTGTGAGCCTGTCCTGCGTGACAGGCCCAGCGCCCAGTTTCCAGATCCCACCAGGCATCAGTTGGAGTCCATTCACTTATTCACCTGTCCATGTCTCCACTGGGGAGGCAGTGGCTGGGGTGACAGGGAGGATCTCTTGAGACACTGAAGATGAGCCAGGAAATGCCGACAGGAAGCAGCACACAGAGCGCGTGCAGGAGTCCTGGGGCAGGAGGGCTGGGGAGGTCAGGAGATTCTGGGATGGGGAAGGAGGCTGAACGAGGTCAGGAGATGCAGCCAAGGGACCAGTGGGGGGGTCAGGACAGTCCCACACGCTAGCTCAGGGCTGATTCTGAGCAGAGCTAACCTCAGAGGGTTTTCCGCATGGAGCTTCTGATGGTGTTTACATGAAATACAGATTCCTGGGTCCCACACAGACCTGCCGGATTGAGATCTGCAGGGGCAGGGCCTGGGAGTCTGTCTGTGCAAAGTCTGGGACATTACTGGGCAAAAAGATGTCATCCTGTGGGGTGGGGGAAAGGGCAGACAGCTGTCAGGGCTGCAGAGCAGACCTGGGGTGTGGCAGGGAGGGCACAACAGGGCAGGAGCCCATGGGGAGCAGGAGTCTCAGAGGCAGCTAGAGGTGGCCAGAACAGATGGACCCCTGGTGGCTCCTAAGTGACCCTGAGGCCACACACCTCGACAGAGGGGACACTCACATGGAGTGATCGCCCATGCTATGCCAAGGAGCTGCCCAACGCAGGGCTGGTGGTCCACAGAGACGGGGTCTCAGGAGTGAGTCCCACCCAGGGCTGCTGGGCTGAGTGGAGCCTGACCCCTGCCCTTCTGCCCAGTGAATTTAAATTTGGACTCAGTTGCAAAAAAAGATCAGGGGCGCCACCTGGTGGTCAGAGCCTTGGCTGTGGCCAACTAGGTCCAGGCCAGGGTCCACCTTGTCCCGGGCTCAGGGGAGCAGTCCCAGCAGGACTCTGCTCCTATAGATGCTCATGCGCACCCACCTACCCAGGAGCCTTGCAGAAATCCCATGAAACCCTGAAGAAGTTCCTTGGCTGGAATCTCGCACTCAGAGCAAGCCCGGCTTCACCTGTGCTCAGGTTGCCTTCTGGAGCTTTCTCCACACATCCAAATAGTTCTTAATTTAAAAAGTGGTTCATACCCGACAGGGAGTCTGAAGGCTGCTGGGTTGGCTCCCACGCACCACTAGATGGTGGATTCTTTTCCCTGTCGATGAGGATTCTTCCTCAACTTGACAGGAGCTGCTATATGTGCCCCTGTCATGGCCGGAAAGCTGCCCGGGGCAATGGAGCTCCCCCCAGGCGGCGTTTGTTGGGAGGAAGGTGAATTTTCCAAGTCTCTGTTCTTGCTTTTGCTTCCCTTGAGGAAGACCGGAACTTGAAAGTCGTCTGCACCGGAACAGGAAGGGGATTTTGACAAGTTCACAGTTGGGGACAGACATGGTGCTGGGGAGCGAGCCCACCCTGTCCCCCTGAGTGGCGATGGGGAGCCCAGAGATGCTGGACAATGACCTGTGGCCTGCCCCGGGCTCCTCTGACTCTGGAGGTCCCAATTGCCTGAAATGGACGGCTGGGAGTTGGAAGTGCGGGTGGCCGGCCAGTTGGAGCAGATAGGATCCCCGGCCTCCTCTCTTGGCAGTTGGTCCAGTTCTTGGGCTGTTTGGAGGACTCAGCAGGCGGTCTCTGTAAAGCCCTTTGTGCATGGTGAGGGTGGGGTCAGCACCGGTTTCTGCCGCCCCTGGAAGGACGATGGCAGCTCTGAGGCCTGTGCCTGTTCTCGCCACCTCAGAGAGGCCCAAGGTGCCTTGAGGGCCACGGAGGCGACTGACCAGCGGATGTGGTTCAGTGGTACCATATTAGATGTACCGGTTGCTGCCTGGGCTGTGGCTGTGCCGGGGACCAGAGGGCCACTTCCACCCACGGGCACTGCTCCAGGGCTCCCCACAGATGAGCTCTTTTAAGCCCCTGTTTTGCAGATGTGGACACTGAGGCTAAGGGGACTTGTTACCAGAGGTCACAGAGCCAGCAACGTGGGACACCTGACGATGAGAAGGAGGAGGGCTGAGCCTCAGGCCCAGGGCCTAGCTGCCACCTGGGGAGGTTTGTTGGGGGGTCTCCTCTGCCAGCGACCCCAACACCCTGGGTGGGAGGCAACAGCGGCCAGCAAAGTGCATGGCCATGACGTGGTGTGAGGTGGTGGGAGGCGGCTGCCCTGTCTGGAGGCCCCACTCCTCCCTTCCCGGGTGCTGAGTGGTGCGCGGGGTCACTCAGCCCTGCCACAGTCCAGAGAGAGAAGCCGCTGCCTCACTAGGCCTAACCAGGGACAGGGAAGCTTCTGCACCCGTCCCCAGCCCAAGTCAGGTGAAGACCAGGGGCTGAGCATGAGACCAGGGAGGATGATCAGTCCTGGGAAGGGGTGGCCGGGGACGCTGAGGCAGGGCAGCTCGGGGTGGCAGGGGAGAGGGAACTTGTCCCCATGTTGCCCCCACTACACTCCAAGTGGCCACTGTTCCCTCCATCCCAGAGACAACCACGAGAGGGGGTGACAGTCACTCCAGTTCATACGGGAGGGGACTGAGCACAGGGACTAGCTACCTGCCCAAGGCCATCCAGCTGGAGGAGGCCAGTTCTGGACTTTGGACCTGGGTGGCCTCACGTTTGTTCTCTGTGGCCCTGCACTGTCATGTGGACTGGGGAGTGTCGTCCTGGGCGCTGAGCTGAAGGGAGGGCATGGGGGCTGATCAGGTGCCCTTGGGGTCTGAGTGAGGCTTCCCCATCAACGGGGCCCCCAACTCCACTCCTTCGCCATGCAGAGGAGGCATCTTCCGAGCACGCTGTGGGGCTCCTCCCACAGTGTCTTCACCCTCTGTGCCCTGGGTTCCACGCTGGTGGGCGGGATGCTGTGTGACCTCTGCAGCTAGCACAACCTGTGTTTGGCTTTTTCACCATGTGAAGTGGGTTGAGAATTCCTTTCTCACAGAGCTGGTGGAAGGAAGGATTGAGGGAGCCACCTGGCTGCTGGGGAGCTTGCGGTGAGTTCTTGCCGTGAGTTCCTGCGGCTCCTCCTGGAGCCGCGGTGGAGGCTCGTCAGAAGCCGGGGAGGTTGGAGGAGTGTCCCCAGGAAAGAAGAAAATCAGCCCTTGTGTGGTGCTGGGTTGGGCCCCTCCCTGGGCTTTGGGCTCTAAGCTCTGGCACTGCTGGAGAGGCCAGTGGGAGGGCAGCGCAGGAGCTTGGCCGGGGCTCTGTGCACACTTTGGGGGTGTGCACCACCCAAAAACCATGGGGACATGTCGTGTGTCTGGCACTGCTGGGTAAGGAGCCGAAGGAGTCCCGGAGGCCCACCCTGACTCCTGCTTTCAAAGTTTCCAAGCCCAGCCTGGTGAGTGGCGGCCAGGTAGCCGACAGCCAGCAGGTGGCGCTCGGCCCAAGGCTGTGGAAATGCCGGCTCCGGCGCTCGGCCAGGCGGGTGGCCACAAGGCGCCCCGCCTCCAGACGCCTACTGCCACAGAGTCGCCAGAAGGTGGCGCTGGGTGGCGAGCGGCTCTGCCTCGTGCCTCCTGGACCCTGCAAGAGCTGCTGGGGTCACCGCTGAGGCTGCCTTTGGTGTGCCAGTTAGGGGCAGATGTCCCCACCTGGGGCTGCGAGGCACATTGTAGAAGCCCCGGCTGGGCCCCGCATCTGGAGATCTTCGTCAGTCAATAGGTGTGGGTGGCCTGGGATTCCCTGCAAGGGCTCCTCCCATCTCACCGTGGGCTCCATGAGGAAGGTGCTATTCTCTTTCCTAGAGGAGGAAACCGAGGGTCAAGGTGATGGCGCTTGCTGAGGTCACGCTCAGCGACGCACACCAGGGGCTGCGATGCCATGCGCACCAGTTGCCACCTCCCACAGCAGCAGCAGGGTAGGCGCCCTGGGCGTTGCGCGGACCTTTGGGGCAGAGCGTGCTTTCCGCTGGCCACTGAAGGAGGCCCTGCCGCCTGGGTGCAAGGCACCCCGCGCCGCGCCCTCCCACCGCGTTCGCGCCTGAATCCCCAAGGCTGCGCCGATGTCCCCTTATGTGGAGAGACTTTGCAGAAATGGTCCAGTGCAGAACCCCGAGGCCGGGAGGTCGGATTGCCTGGGAGACCCATGCCGTCCAGGCGAGGGTCCTCGCGGGAGGGACGCAGGAGGGTCGGAGCCCTCCCGTGCAGTGCCGGGGCGTCAGGGAGCAGAAGCAGAGGTTGCCTCCACGACCTGGCAGTCGAGGCTTCCGGGAGCTGGGGGGCCAGGCCTTCGCGGAGGCGGCTCTGAAGCCTGGGCTGGGCGCCCGTTGCCCTGTGACTCTCCTGCTCCCGGGCTGCCTCCGCCCGCCGGCTAAGCTGCCTCTCCAGTGGTCGGTGGACATAGAACTGACGGAGGCCACGGCCGGGGATCCTGGGAGCGGGGGCGGCGAGGGAGCCAGTGAGACACGTGGAGGAACTGACCACTGAAAGTGGGGGCAGGCGAGGAGAGTGAGGCTGCAGCCTTAGGTTCCCGACCTCCGCCTCCTCCTGTGTAGGAGCACTGGCTTGGGGCTCAGAACCCGCCTCGGTTCCAACCGGCCTTGGTCCCTGCACAGGGCACCCACAGCCTGCGGGCCGGGGAACCCCTATTCCATGGCCTCTTGCGGGAGGAGTGTCTTCACAGAGTACAGGATGCCCGTCCTGCTGCCCCGTCGTTGGGCACGGCATGGTTGTCCATGGGCTGGACATGTTCTGCTGTCCCCAGCAGAGCTGGGTGCATGGGACTGCTGGGTCCTGGGTGGTGGGCTGACCATCAGGGCTGAATAAATCTGGTTCTGAACTCAAAGGATGGTCTGGGTAGTTCCACTTGGCAGCCGTGTGGCCTTGGCCATGCCATCCACCGCCCTTAGACCCAATTTCCTCAACTACTAAGAGGGGTAGTAAAGGATACTTTGAAAATGCTCTGAGCTCCGTAGATCCTATGTATTTATGCTCCCCCAAGTTCAGAATTGGGCCCAGATTGGCTACAGCTAATGACTCTCATCCACACGGCCAGGAGGAGATAGTGAACCTTGGAGTGCTTTAGAAGCCACTCTTGCCTTTTCTGGGAATGTGAGGTCTGGAACCATGGCAGCCACTTTGACACCAGCAGGGCAGAGCTCTTTGTGGCTGGTGAGTCTCCATTTGGAACTTGAGAAAGCTGAGTCTTGGGGGAGCCAGAGATGAGGGACAACAGGTGCTTGACCACCTTGTTCTGAGCTGCCGGGGGAGGCCTGATCTGAGCTCTGTGGGTTTGCAAGTCCTGCTTTTTGTTTTAGTTCAAAACTGTTGACAGACGTACAGTATTCCACTATAGTTACAGACGAATGCCAGTGTGCAGGCCAGGCCGGACACGGGCACTTTACAGGTTCCTGTGCAGTTTTCCCAGGCCCCAGCTTCTCACCACGCCATCAGGGCCCCTTCCTGGGCGGTCTCTCTCAGCGTGCACCTGGATGAGGAGAGAGCAATGCTGTCTCTTCCTGAGAAAGTGGCCTGGGAGAAAAGTCTCTGAGCACTTCGTGGCAAAATATCCTCAGCCCTCCCTCCCAGGCAGATCTTCCCGGGGTCAGCCCCCTCCCCTCCACTGGCCACGTGGCTGTGTGGGGTCCGTATACCACTTGGATTCCAGTGTTTTCCTTCTGTCTGTATTTCTGACCGTGTTCGTTTCATCTCTGAAGTCGCCTGGAATCTGCCTCTGGTTTTCGGAAGTCTCACCTGGGGGCCTGGGTGGCTACTGGGCCAAGCACCAGAGTGGCCTTCCCTCTGGAACTTCACCCTCCTCCTCTTTCCCCATACTTTCTACTTCTGAGATACAGGGCCACTCAGTTCACCCCAGAAACTCCTTCCCTGTAACTGTCCGCCCTATAAACAGATCTTTACCTACTGCCTGGAAACCTTTCCCTCAGTTTTTTCTTGTCCTCCTTGTATTGCTTAAAAACACTTCCGGCCTCTGTGCTTACACGGCTGCTCCTCAGCCCGCTCTGCTGAGCGAGCCCCTGCCCGGGGTGGCGCCTCTCCAGCCCGCGGCTGCTGCAGGCAGAGCTTACCAGCCTTCTGTCTTCTGCCCCCTGTTTTCCCCTCGTCTGTGTGTTCGCTTCATGTCTGACCTTCAGAGCGGAAGCTTTTCTCAGTTGTTTCGTGAAAATACCTTTTTAAATGAACAAGTCAACTTGAGGAGGGTTATCTGTAATTTGCGGGTCACCGTGCACCCCGTGCCCACCCGTCCCACTGTGCATACCGCCTGGCTGAGGCCGCCGAGGCACTGGGGATGGCGCTCAGTGGTAGAGTGCTGGGTACCCTGCACGTGGCCCTGGTTTCAATCCCCAGCACTGAAAAAAAAACCCTGTGTGACCACCACGCACTGCGGCCCAGACCTGTGACGGGGCAGGAGGGCTCCCGGTGGTGCACAAGTGGGGACAGAGGTGCGGGAGGGGCCAGGGCTGGGCCCCGTCACAAGGACGGCTGGGCCACACAGGACCAGGACCCAGTCCTGTCCTGCCATCTACCACCTCTGGGTGAGGCCACCATCCCCCTGTGCGTGCAGCCTGAGGCCAAGAAGGGCAGGGAGCCTGCCGTCCCCTCCCCATCAGGGACCCGTGGAAAGGCCACATGGTCCTCAGAGTGTGCCCCCTCCCAGACGTCCCTCCAGTGGAGGTTTTCATTTTGTTTTTCCCTCTGTTAAAGAAAGCCAGGCTGAGGGGGGATTCTGGGGAGGATCGCACACACCGCCCACACCCTGTTGCTCCCGTGCCTGGCTTTTGCTAGTCATTCTGCTGCCCCTGTCTGGTAACAGAGCCTCTGTTTCCTGGGGACATATCCCAGACAAGTGACTCCCCCCACAACCTTGGGGAGCACATCTGACCCCACAGTAACCAATCTGAGTGCTCCATTCTCCATTGGTTCAAAGGTCGACATGTGACCTGGCATAACCAATCAGGATCTTCCCTGGGACATTACCGGCAGCATTTGACTTGAAGCACCCTCTTTCTGCTGGGATTGCTAAGCTGGCGGCTATAAGCCTTGGGTGCTGCAGTTGAGCCACAGAGAGTCTCTCAGAGAGACGGAAAGAAGCCCAAATGTAGGATCCCCTGGAGCTCCTGGATCCAGCCATTCCTGAACCCAGGAGTTCCTTGACTTCCCAGTTGCACGAGCAAATAAGTTTTTCTTTAAGCTTGGGTAAACTAGGTTTCTGCCACATGAACCAAAGTGTTCCTTATCTCCTCCCTGGGCTCTTCCTGCTTTAGGCTTCTAGTCCTGGCTGTCTGCTGAGACCATGGGTGAGGGGCCCTCCCTGGGGTCACCCTGAGGGGGAAGCAGGGCTGGATGAGACGCAGGATTGCCCTCGGGGCAGGCCGTGTGTTTGTGGAGACTCATTTCCAGCTCATGAACAAATTCCCACCCCTCCAGGGGCTGCAGGCTCCCTCTGCACGTACCCCTGGAGGGAATGCGGGCGGGCAGATGGACTGGGGAGCGCCAAGCGTGCTGATGGACAACTTGCTCATTCTCTGCTTTTAATAGTGGCTCACTTCCTTCCCGAAGAGACCAGCGCTGACTTCACCTCCAGCCCCCACCAGCTGCCAGCAGTGCTTTGCCAGGGTACTCATGACGATCAGTTATGCGGAGGACAGGTTTCATAGGAGAAGTGGACATTCCGGTTCAGGCTGGAGCTGATTCGTCCCCGGCTCTCACAGCCTGGTGAACCACAGCCTAGAACACTCTGAGACCACCTCCTGGTTTCCGGCTGGCGCAGAAGGAAGTCAGTCCCGGAGGCAAGAACCGGCCCAGTTGTAAGCCTACCACGCGGTGGCTTACCCACCAGACGGGGTTCCCCACCAGGAAGTGATCTGGAGGCTCCAGCCCACTTGCTGGCTGCAGTGACTTTTCCCAGGGGAAGGGGACAGGACCTCTGCTCCCCGTGGTGACCCCAGCTGCCTCGCTGCTCAGACCTGCTGGCTTTGCTTGGCTCCTGCACATGTGCTCCAGCCTCAGGTCCCAACCCCGCCAGCCCTGCACCTCCGCTGTCCTTGCTCTCAGCCACCTGCTCCTCTGGGGTTCTCTGAGTAAGTCGCCTGGTCCCGGCCTCCATGCCTTGGCCAGGGCTGACCCTGCCTGAAGTGCCATTCCCATCCGCCACCCGCCTCCCTCTGCGTGGCCTGGCAAACGAGTCTGGGGCTCTCTGCTCCCTAAGAAGCCTCCTGGGCTGTGTGTCCCCACTCTCCCGCGTCTCCCTGTGACGGTTCCTGCTGAGGCCCAGCCCCCAGGTGTGCATCTGCCTCCTGGCGGCTGCAACCTGTCTGTCTCCCCCACTGCAGCCCCATGGCCTAGCACAGGGCTCGGCCTGCAGCAGGTGGCCAGCAAGGAGCTTTGTTCCATAGTTGTCTCTGGAGGCGTGAGAGTGAAAAGACGGGCCCCGTAAAGTCCCCAGCCTCGGAGGGGACTCCTGAGGTTGTGCAGGGGACTCCTGAGGTTCTTGCCTGTCCAGCCACCCGGCTCAGGCTGAGTAAGGGGAGGGGCTGAGCCCCTCCGTGTTCCAAGGATCAGCCAGGGGAGGTCAACTGACCCTTGGACCAGCCAAGGACTTCCTTGGGGCTGGGGGCAGCAGGACAGGAAGCAATTTTCTCTCTGCATGTTCAACTAGGAAATCCTAGATCAAGGCTGAGGAGGGAAGATTCTAGAAGGGTCAGGTGGACATGACAAGCTTTGATGGCAGGTCTTAGGGAGGAGAAGATATGGGTTGGTGTCTCAGTGCATCGAGCTGCTGTAACAAAATGCCTTTGACCAGGTACTTTATAAACACTAGATGTTTATTGTGCACAGCTCTGGGGGCCGGGAAGGTCGACACCAAGGTGCCAGGGTCAGCGTGGCCAAGGGCTGCTCTGATTTGAAGATGGCACTTGTTGCTGTGTCCTCACAGGGAAGAAGGCCGAGCACAAAGGGGAGGAGCGAGCTCCCTCGGCCTCTGGTAAGGGCTGCGTCCATTCGGTCAGGAGGGCAGAGCCCCAGGACTGTCACACGGCCCCTCTCGTTACTGCTGCTCTGGGGGAGCTTCCATGTGAGCACACGAGTGATCAGACCCGAGCAGGCAGCCGAGGCGGAAGGCAAGGAGGCAGGACCTGCCCGGGCCCCGGAGGGAGCGGCAAGAGCCCACCTGGCCAGCCCTCCTCTAGGCACCTGGGCGTCCCCAGGGGCTCCCAGTCAGTCTTCCAGGAGGCCTGAGCCCTTCCCCACCCCGAAAGCTGACTCCTGCCAGTCAGGTGTGGGCTCCGGGCAGGTCGAGAGTCCGGGAGAGACAAGGCACCTCGCCCAGGTTCTCCAGCACCTGCAGCCTCCCAGGTCCAGCCTGAGGTCCCTGCTACACACCCCCCTCCAGCTCTCCGCGTCCACCTGTGTAGGCACTGTGCTCTGCAGGGTGGGGACTGCTGTTTCCAAGAGTCATGGCCCTCAGCTTGGGGGTGAGCAGCACGGACTTGCCCAGGGAATCCTGGTCCCCGTCCTGGGGGACATCGCTTGTGGATGGATTGGCTTCAGAACTGGGATCTGTGGGAAGAGAAGACACCATCAAAGGGAGCACGAGGCACCTGGAGTGACCAAGGCCACAGTCCCCGCTTGCTCAGTGGACATCCTGAGCACCCTCGCTCCAGGCCCTGCTCTTTCTGAACACTGCGGCAGCTCCAGGCTCCCGCCAGGCCCCTGTGCTTTGCCCCAGGTGGTCTTCAGCAGGGCCCTGCTCCTCCCCAGGGGCTACTCCAAACAAGACATGCCTTTCCCTGGGCCTCCAGCCTCTGCCGCATGTCACGGCCACAGCCTGAGGCCCATGGGTGCAGCCCTCTTCCTCCCAAGCCTCTGCCCGGTGACCAGCCCAGGGCCTCTGCACTTGCCGTCCTCCGCCTGCCCAGGTCTCTGCTGGGCAGGAGCTTCTCACCCACCTCCCTCGCTGGCCTCCCTGACTGCCCCTCCTCTCGTCTGAAGAAGGCTCCCTGCCTGGCCTGGGAACGTGCCTGCCCCTGTGCCCTGTGTGGTGCACTGATTCTCAAGACTCCCCGGGGTCCTGGAGGGAGGTGGGGAGGTGGGAGCGAGGCCTGGGTCTCCTTACTGTGCTGGGGCATAAAGGACGAAGGCTCGGGACCTGGGACATATATGTCCCTGGACTGCAGGGGCTGCACTGGTGGAGGCTGGCCTGTCCACTAGAGCCTGCCAATTTGGTTTTCTAACTACTGGTGAGATTTTATTCCAAATTCTGGAAGCCCAGGGGCTGAAACCCCCTTGTAAGCCCCAGACACTCGATCGTGCCCCTCCCCTGCTCAAGGTCCTCCTGTGGCTCCCTGTTGCCTCAGGCTGGACTCCAGCACCTTCTCTACAGCCTGGGGCCCGGTGTTCTCACCTGTTTGTGCACATTCCACACCCGCATGTCCTCACCTCCCGGCTGTTGCCTGGGCTGTGCTGCCCACCAGGTACGCCCTCCCCAGCCTGTGCCCATCTCTCAAGCGCTCCCCTCAGCCCTGGCACCCTCTCCTGCACAGTTGGAACCCCTGGCTCTGAGCCAGAGCGTCAAGCCCCTAGGGGCAGAGCCGTGGCAGGACTGCTGACCGCCTGTGTCCTTCCTCTTCTTCTTATTGGCAGCAGGGCCCCTCTGCTGAATCTCAGCTGGGCCCAGGCTGCCCAGCCCACCCTGAGGCCACATGCAGGCCCCTGGAGTGAGCTCCCTCCCAGGGGGCGGCCAGCGCTCTGTTCCCATGCTCCCCTCTCCTGGCTGATGGCAGCTTCAACCCCACAGTCAGGACAGAGTCTTGGGGACAGCTGAATGTCAGCAGAGAAGGACCTTCATCTGCGGATGACCTCGAGGGCGACCAACCTGGCCCCCAGCAGGTCGTGAGAGAGGCCTGAGCCGGGGGCAGGTGTGCTGGTGTTCGGGGCCTCGAGGCTGCAGCAGGGCAGCCTACCCTGAGCCAGTGTGGCTGGCCGTGGCAGCCAGTGCCTCTGGAGGCCACAGTACTAACCTCGCCTCCTGGGCTGACCGAGCCCTGGGCTGGGCAGGGCGCTGAGCGCTTTGCCTGCGCATCTAATCCTCTCCTCACAACGCCTGCAGGGGTCGCTACGGCTACTCTTGCCCCCCTTACAGAGCAGAGGACAGAAGCCCAGTGTAGGTGAGGCCCTGGGCTGGAAGGGGGGACCCCACAGTCACTCCAGAGCTCCTGCTCTGCACGTCGCCCCTGCTCCCAGCTCTGGGAAACGGGCTGCTGGGAGCCAGGGGACAGAACCAGCCCACCTGCGCGCTCCGCGGGCTCCCCGGGGTCCTGCTGGCCGTCTCCAGGCCCTGCAGCTGCCCCTGGGCCGGCCCCTGGGAGGACGGTCATCTTGTTGCCGTTGCCGATCACGGTGTCTTCGAGCAGGCAGGACTTGATGTGGACCCTCTGGGCTGCGTCCGCCTCGGGGTGAGGGCCTGGCCAGGGCGTTCGCACTTCAAATGAAGCTTCCGAGGTGGCCGCGGCTGGGACTGTGGGTCAGCCAAACAGATGCCAGGAGTGGCGGGCAGCTGGAGCTCGGTTCCCAGCCTGGCTCCCAGGCCTCCATGCTGACAGCACCAGTGGCCACGTGGCTTGTCAACAGCCATGACCCATGCCCTCCCACGCGCAGCCCACCGCAGGGCAGCTGCGCCCTCTGGCTTCCCAAGCCCCCACAGAGGACCTGGCACCTCAATGTCTTTCTCTGGGCCTCAGTGCCTCCTCCCTCCTCTCTTGGTGCCTGGTGCCTGGCAGCGCGGGGACACAGTCTCCACCTTTGGTTTCACCCACATGCGGGGCCCTAGCCCCTGCCATCTGGCTTCTCCCCCCAGACTCCTGGGAAGAGCTATCCATGTTCAGCCGGCCTCCCACCAGGCCACTGACCCTCGCTGGTGGAACCCTACACTCTTCCCCTAGCGACCTCTCCTCTCTCTGGAGACGCTGCTCCTGGCCCCTACGGTGCCCCTCCCAGCCCGTCTCTGCTAGCAGTGCCTGGAAGGCCCTGGCTCAGGCCCTCTGGTCACTGTGCTGACATGGGTACTCAGGCCGCCTCCTGGCCTCCATTCCCCTGAGACATTCTCCGGGCTCCAAACTGCTCCTCTGACCCTGCTTCAGCTGGCCTAGCCTCTATCTCCAGGGAGGACATGCCTGTCTTACAGATGCAGAAACGAGTCTCCTGCTGGTCAGTGCTAGGGGTAGGGGACCCAGCACACCATCTCTAAAAACCCCATCTGTGCCACGCAGTGGTACAGCCTCTTGGGGGAAGGAAAAGACTCCCCCAAAAGACTCTGGCTCTAGTTCCTGCCCGCCAGGAGCTGAGTGGAGAGATGAGGTAGATCTGGCCACATGAGCCCGTTACCTGGGGGGCTGCACGAGAGGCTGTGGGCAGGCCCTTCAGATGGGACGCTGTGAAGGCTCATCTCGTTGCTGTGTCCCACCTGCACCCGTCTGAGCAGGGACCGCTCCATGTGGATGTCCTGGGGCCCCCAGCCACCTGCCAGGGGCCCCTGGGCTGTGGAACCAGCTGGCGCAGTTGGGGGGAGCCGGCCGGGAGCGGTGGGACCTGGAGCAGCAGCACTGTTAGGAGGGGCGCCAGGCTGCCTGGGCGGATGGCAGGTGCCCAGGGAGCTGGAGCCAGGGCTTCCCGAGTGGGGCAGCTGCCGAGGGTCCCACTGGGACACTTGCAGACTCAGTGGTCACATGTTGCCTGCTTCCTGGTCCTTCTCAGGCTTCTGACCTATCGGGAGACGCTTCCCTAGTGTAAGCGCGTTCTCAACACCTCTCGATACCCAGAGCTCAGAGCCTGTGGTGGCATTTCATCTCCCTGACATTAATTTTGATGGTGAACTTCATGGCTTTCAACTTAGGGGAAGGCTAAAAATTTTATTTTAAAATATATTTGAGAGGGGGGAAAAAAAGCGAACCATTTAACAGCATCGACTAAATAAACAGGGACGTAGCCAAAATTGAGGAGGTGGCTCACTGGGGGATTCACACTGGGGAGACGATGATCTAGACTCCAGAACAAAATTCCTCATTCACATCTGGGACACTAAGGCCCAGGGGAGAGCAAGGATCTCCCAAGGTTATGGGAATTGTCTGAATTTGGGGCTGGTGTTCTCATATGGGGATGCCAGGCTGGACTGAAAGAGGCCCGTGCCCTCATGCCACAGTGCCCGGCACAGAGTGTGTTCAGCCTGCAGCGCTGTATTTCAACAAAATGAGCATGCCTGTGCTGGCAAGACACATCCCAACCTCCAACACTTCCTAATGTGAGGGAAAGAAGTGTGTCTAGAGAAAATGAAATATTACCACAGTGCATCTGTGATATTCTGCTAAGGAAGAATAATTTGAATTGTTTCTCATAGGAAAACACTGCATTCCATTAAAAATGAGCAAAAGGTATTGGAGTGAAGGGACAGCAGGAGAGGTTTGATCCAGGTGCTCTCATTCTCACGACAGCTGTAAATTGAGGGCTGTGGACATTAGGAAGCTGCCCTTCCTCCTTGGAGGATTGAGTCCCCTGCTCTTTACCCCACTCAGGCCCTTTGAAGTCTTTTCTCCTGGGTGCCTGTCCCTCAGATGACTTACCGTTGTCCTCAGAGACTTTTTGTTTCATTAGGATGTTCCCGTGTCCGATCTGGATGGCTTCAGAGTTTGTGATGGTAATGTGGCAGCTTGGTCCGTTCGGGCAGATCAGGTACATTGGATTCTGCTGGCAAAGAGCTGCAGCAGATTGATTTCTTCTTCCAGAATCTTCTGCAAAATAATATTTCACTCTATTCCTCGGTACCTCTTTAGGAGTCTGAGGCTCCAAATGCCAGTTGGCAACACCAAATTTCCCTGGAGAGTCTGTTAAAACGGAGTCCCAGGCACCTGACCTGGGAATCTGGGAACCTGCATGTAGTGACTCCAGCCTTGCATGAGGGACAGCTGCTCAGGTGTCACCAAGGCAGCTCATGGTTAAGGTGGCAAGTGGCCCTACCTGGTGTGGTCTGCCGCCCCACCACCCAGCCCCCATGATGGTTCCTGGGAGGGCTGCAGGGGCCGCATCCTCTCTCCCTACCCTCTGTCCCTCTCCCTCCCTGGGAGACACCCACAGCCCCAAACCCTGAACCCCAGGGCCCTCTCCCCTGTAGCAACCACTCAGGTGCCCCCCCCTCGACCACTGGCATTGATTTGAACTTGTCACTGGTAAACTCCAGCTGCTGTCCCACATTGTCACCCCTTCCCCACGCAGCCCTTCAATGCTCACTCGGCATGGGCACAGCGGGAGGGCTGAGGAGGCTCCTGCCCTGGCTCTGCGGACCCCACTAGCCACAGCGCCACCTCCAAGGCCCCCGGCTGTTGTGACTTTGTGGGTCCTTTTCCTCCATAAGAAAATAAAATTATGTTGTATGAAGACAAACACCAGCAAGGCTGGGTTCTTTCCTAGATGTCCATTATTATTAAAATGTTTGTCTTTTCTTCTGACTTTAAATCACAATGGAACACCTCTACAGCCCGGGGGCGGGGGTAGGGGGCTCCAAGGCACTAGGCTCCTGCCTGCTGTGCCTGAGGCTAGGTGGCCCTGGTGCCAAACTGTGGCTCACTCCCCAGCACTTTCTCTCCAGGAACCCTCTCCAGGGGACATTCAGTGCGACCTCCAGACGTTTCTGGCAAGTTCTAATGATGTGGAGCAGGCAAAGCGCTCAGCAGGTACTTGGATGGCTTCTCTGCACAGCGCTGCCTGCGTGGGTGTGGACAGCAGATGAGGCCTACCTGGTCGGGACAAGCTCCATACATTCAACCTCTGGTCCTGGTCCAGAAGGCGACTGCTCTTCATCTTGTACAGGGTTGGGTTCACGTCTTTTGCTGTCCTCATCCCCAGGGCCTGTGCGATGTGCAGGGCCTTGCAGGGTCCCTCGGCTTTCAGAAACTCGCAGATCCTTTCCTCTGAGAGGCAGGGCGACTGAGTGGTTAGGGAGACCCCATTCCAAAGTGCAAGTCTGCCCTGCTGCTCACTGGCTGTGTGGCCTGGGACAGGTGCTCGTGACCTCAGTGGAGCGGCAGGGATATACCATAAGCCGCCAGCAGAGAAAAGATTGCTCAGCCACTTAGATTCCTGGGCTGCCGCAGAGACCAAGTCTGGCCTCAGAACCCTCTGCAGGAGCCCCTGGGGCGAGGACTGAGCTCAGTACTAGTGACACCTTACACTACACTTCCGGGGGTTTGGGGACAGGTGGGCGGGGCTGAAAGGAAACAGATGCCACACTTACCGAGCTGAGGGCCAGGACTCTCTGCGGTGGCAGCTGCTTCAGGACTCTCCACCGCGGCGGCTGCTTCTGGCTGGGGCTTCTGGGCTAGAGAAGGACAGGTGGTCAGCGGTGGGCACGGGCGGGGAGAGCAGGCTCCGTCTCTAGGGTGGGTGAGGCCGGGTGAGCGTAGGTGCGAGTGAGTGTCGGGCTGGATGTTCGAGGGCTCTGGTGCCCTCGAGTGTGCTCGCGGCTCCCACCACTGTGACTGCTGCCATCGCTGTCCTTCTTACCACGGTTGCTTTGCTATGACCTCCTAGGCCAGCACTGGGCCACGCTCTCTGCACTGAGTCATCTCAGCAGCTCCTGTGAAGTAGCGCTGCTGTTATCGCCATCAACCAGAAAAGATCAGACATCAGGGAACAAGCCACAGCAATTAGAGAGACAAAGGAAATTAAGGGATATGAACAGGAAAAGAAGAACTCAGACTGTCATTATTTGCCAACGACATGATTCTATACTTAGAGGATCCAAAAGGTTCCACCAGAAAACTTCTAGAATTAATAAATGCATTCAGCAAAGTAGCAGGAGATAAAATCATTACCCATAAGTCAAATGCATTCCTATACATCAGTGATGAAGCCTCTGAAAGAGAAATTAGGAAAACTACCCCATTCACAAAAGCCTCAAAAGAAAACAAGAAAATATTCAGCAATCAATTTAACAAAAGAGGTGAAAGACCTCTACAATGAAAACTACTGAACACTAAAGAAAGAAATTGAAAAAGACCTTAGAAGATGGAAAGCTCTTTCATGCTCTTGGATAGGCAGACTCTATATCATCAAAACGGCCATACTACCCAAAATGCCATACAGATTCAATGCAATTCCAATTAAAATCCCAATGTCATTCCTTTTAGAAATAGAAAAAGCAATCATGAAATTCACTTGGAAAAATAAGAGACCCAGAATAGCCAAAGCAATCCTTAGCAAGAAGAGTGAAGCAGGAGGCATCACAATACCAGACCTTAAACCATACTACAAAGCTATAGTAACAAAAATGGCACAGTACTGGCACCAAAATAGACATATAGACCAATGGTACAGAATAGAAGACACAGAGACTAACCCACATAAATACAGTTATCTCGTACTAGACAAAGGCACTAAAAATATACGTTACAGAAAAGATAACCTCTTCAACAAATGGTGTTCGTAAAACTGGAAATCCATATGCAGCAAAATGAAACTGAACTAACTCCCTATCTCTCACCATACACAAAACTCAACTCAAAGTGGATCAAAGACCTAGGAATTAGACCAGAGACCCTGTGCCTAATTGAGGAAAAAGTAGGCCCTAGTCTCCGTCATGTCGGATTAGGTCCTGACTTCCTTAACAAGACTTCTAAAGCACAAGAAATAAAATCAAGGATCAATGCATGGGATGGATTCAAATTAAAAATCTTCTTCTCAGCAAAAGAAACAATCAATGAGGTGAAGAGAGAGCCTACATTCCAGGAGCAAATTTTTGCCACATACACGTCAGATAGAGCACTAATCTCTAGGATATATAAAGAATTCAAAAAACTTAACACCAAAAAAACAAACAACCCAATCAATAAATGGGCTAAGGAGCTGAACAGACAGTTCTCAGAAGAAGATATACAATCGATCAACAAATATACGAAAAAATGTTCAACATCTCTAGCCATTAGAGAAATGCAAATCAAAACTACTCTAAGATTTTGTCTCAGGCCAGTCAGAATGGCAGTTATCAAGGATACAAACAACAAGTGTTGGCGAGGTTGTGGGGGAAAAGGCACACTCATACATTGCTGGTGGGACTGCAAATTGGTGCAACCAATCTGGAAAGCAGTATGGAGATTCCTTAGAAAACTTGGAATGGAACCACCATTTGACCCAGCTATCCCACTCCTTGGTCTATACCCAGAAGACTTAAAAACAGCACACTACAGTGACGGAGCCACTTCAATGTTTATAGTAGCTCAATTCATAATAGCTAAACTGTGGAACCAACCTAGAGGCCCTTTGATAGATGAATGGATAAAGAAACTGTGGTATATATACACAATGGAATATTACTCAGCAATAAAACAGAATAAAATTATGGCATTTGCAGGTGAATGGATGGAGTTGGAGAATATCATGCTAAGTGAAGTAAGCCAATTCCAAAAAACCGCTGATCCACAATGGGGGAGGGAGCATGGGAAGAATGGAGGAACTTTGGTCAGAGGAAAAGGAGAGGAGGAGAGGGGACATGGGTGCAGGAAAGATGGTGGAATGAGATGGACATCATTCCTAGGCACATGTATGACTGCACGTGTGGTAAGACTCTACATCATGTACATCCAGAGAAATGAAAAGTTGTGTTCCATTTGTGCACAATGAGTCAAAATGCATTCTGCTGTCATGTAAACCTAAGTAGAATAAATAAACACACACACACACACACAAATCAGGAGACAGCAAGGGGACATTAGTTGTCTCCAAGTGGCAGAGCCTGGTTTCAAACCCAGGCCCTAATCTGGGTTTGTCCATTGCCTAGATGTCTCCCGTGGGCCCAACCCATCCCGGGAAGGCAGTTTACCAAGGCAGAGCTGGGCCATCTGGGTGGGCTCCGCATCTCCAGTACCACCTGTGCCCAAGCACCATGTTGTGGGGGCGACTTGGGAGATGGTCTCCTCATTGGCCATTCGGTAGAGGACTGGGTTGAGTTCCTTCTTGGGCACTTGGCATTCCTTCACCAGCTGGTGGGTCTTCAGAGGGGAGCCAGCATCTCGCAACACCTGCAGGACTTTCTGCTCAAGGTGGCCTGGAAGGAGGGCAGGGCAGAGAGAACTGAGCCCCGGGTCCCCTTGGTGGAGAGGGCCACAGACCCCAGGAGGCCAGGGAGGCCCCCTCTTGAGCAGGGTCCAGAGCAGAAGCCCACCATGGCGGTGACTAGAACCTCCATGTGGAGAAACCAGCACCTGTGTGGGACCGAACAGCGTGGCCAGGCGACGAGGCAGAGGAGGTGCGCACCCTTTCCACATGCCCTCCTGGGTGTGGCACCCAGGGCAGCTGGGGGTGCTCAGCTCGCCACGTCCTGGGAGCTGGGGGTGAAAAGGGGAGCAGGCACGTCCAGGTGGAGCCTCTGCTGCTTCTGAGACCCCCGCTGTTCTCCCAGCCACACGCCCAGCAGGCATTCAGAGGTGGATCCTTCCTCCAGGTGCCCCATCACAGGGTCCCAAAACGCCATGCTCAGGCCTCCCTTGAGTCCTGCACTTCCCCATTGCTCTGTTCCCACCATTCACTCCTCACCGTCTCCCAGAGGGTGAGGTCCACCCAATGCAGCCAGTTCTACACGTTCTCATCTGCACCTGACCCTAGCTTCTCTCCAAGCCCACTCGCCTGCCTGTGGTCCCCACTCAGGAAGACCCTCTTGGACCACCCAGCATCCCCTTACCTCTGGGTCTTGCCCAGAGCCATCTCCCCTGGGAAGCTTCCTTCCTGTGCCTGCTGGTGGTGGTTCCCTATCAGGACTTTGATGTCTCGCCCAGGGCCAGGCACACAGTAGGTGCTCAGGAAATGGAAGTTATGAGTGAGTGAGTGAGTGAGTGAGTGAGTGAGTGAGTGAATGAGTGAGTGGCTTTGTCCTCTGCTTGGACAGATGCTGCCCAGTTGGCCCAGGGCAATTAGCATGTGCACCCCCTTCCTGGTCTGAGCACAAGGAGCCCTAACAGCCCTGTGGGGACTCAGGAAAGACCTCTGCAAGCGGCCCCTACTCCTCCCAGGCAGGCCCTGCAAATCAAAGCCAATTAAAAACAAACAAACAAACAAACAAAAGCAACCCAGAGGCTCTGCCAGCTGACAACATGGCACAGATGCCGAGTATGGGTGGCACCCAGGGAAGAACTGCTGGGAGAGCCACATGGGCGGTCACCAGGTCACCTGGCCTGTCACCAGGAAGTTTCTGGGACTTCCTGGGTCCCCTTCCTTTGCCATCTGGGGTTTCTTTCCTGATCAGCAGACCCTCAGCTGGCCCTGGTCCCAGCAGAGGCCCATACAGAGCTGCGCCATCTGGGTGGGCTGAGGCCCACCCAGCCCCCTGATCTTGCGACCCCACAGCTGGGGCTGGGGCTTGTTCCTGTGGTCACAATGTTTCTACTCTGATGGGGGCAGGTGGAGAGCAATGAGAGGGTTGGGGACACCCACCCCTTCACCCACCAGATTCTACCCCAGGGGAGGGGCACCCAACCAGCTCTGCACCTGGCTCTGCCTTGTCTTGTAAAATGTGTGAGTTCTCAAGGAGCCGGTCCTGGTCCCTGCGGGGCCACCCCGACCCCAAAGGGCAGGTGGGATCAGGGAGGTGAATGAGGCACTTAGCAGAGTCCCTAGAGAGGAGACGCCCTCCGTGCTGGCCAAGGCGCTCTCCCTGGTGATCTCCAGAAGGAAAGGGTCACCAAGGAAAGAATGCAACACAGGACAGGGGCACAGGCTCTTTCTCCAAGCACCACGCTTCGGTTCTCAGGATGACTGTGCAGGGCCACCAGTGTTGGCGGCCCCAGGGACTTCGCCCCGCCAGGCCCCCACTGTGCCATCTAGGAAATGAGACAGCACTGCCTTGATGCTGGGGCGTCACATGGCGTCACAGTGAGCCTTTGGAGGGAGGCCCACTTCTGTCCCTACCTGGGCCAAGCAGACTCTGGAAAGAAGTAGGAACCCCGCCCCACGCCCGGGAATTGCCTGTGCTCCCTGGAGGAAGGGCCTTACCTCTCTTGCTTGGGTTGGCAGGAGCCTCGGCCATGCTCACAGCAGAAGCAAGGGGCCCAGTGGACCTGGGAGCAGGTGCCTGCACTGTGGCCTCAGGAGAGTGGGCCACAGGAGGCCAGGTGTCTGAGCCTCCACTCCAGGAACCTCTGAACCCACAGGGAAGGGCTCTCAGCTTGGACTCACAGCTGTCAGCTGCTCACACTCCAAAAACAAACACCCAGTCTGCCCCACCCCATCAGCTTTCTGGAGAAAGAGAAAATGAAACTGTATGTGGCTTTCTCGGAAAGAAACCAAATTGAAAACTGGTAAGGGAGAAAAGGCAGGCCCGGCATGACATGGCCAGGTAAGAGCTGGGCTTGGACGGCCAAGTGCCTCGGAGGTGGCCCCCTTCCCTCCCCGCACCCAGGACTGACCGCCGGTCCCTGCATGGAGGCCAGCATGCTTGAGTGGGTAGGTACTCTGCATCTGTTCCTGTGTGTATCCAGGGGACCCTCTTTAAGAAGCACCTACTCTGTGAATTCCAACTGCGTTGGCCTCTCCAGATCATCTACAGGGGAGGGCTGGTACCGCCTTCTTTCTTCAGAGAGGAAACTGAGGAATTTGATCTGTGACATCCAGAGGTCAGGCAAGGGTGCCTCTTCTTAGCCCACAGACCCCACCCAGGCCCCAGCCTCATGGGAAGATGTTCCATAATTTCAGAATTGTAGGTGGGACAATGGCTTTCCTGCACTGACTTCCCAAAGATGTCACAGGGCTACACCTGGGACAGTGGTGCTGAGCAGTTAGGGATGTGTGCCTCGGGCCAGGATGTTTGGGTTCAAACTGAGCCTCACCATGTACTAGTGTGCAACCTCGGGGAAGTTATTTAACCTAAGTTTCCTCATCTGTGAAATGGGTCCATGAAAGTACCCACTTCATGGGGTGGTGGTGAGGACTGACTAATGGGGTGATCCAGCTAAGCAGTCTGGCCAGAGCCCCTGGGGTCATCTACAGGTATGAGAATAGTTGGGCACCGCAGGTGTGCCTCTGGAGAAGGACCCAGGACTTCCACAAGTTGTCAAAGGGCCCGTGACCCCCACATGGTTCAGAACTTCGGTTCTCTTCCAGATCACAGGAGACTGGAGTTCACAGAGGAGAACGGCGGTGCAGGACCGGGCCCTGGAGTCTCTGGGCTCGGGGTGCAGCGGGCTGTCCGCCGCAGAGGGCTGCGGACCCCGCGCTCCCTCCTCACCCTGCCCTGCATTTCTGCGGGGGCTGAGCAGCAGGGCCAGGGCCCGGGTTTGCCTGGACACCGTCTGCAGAGCAAGCCCCGGGCGGGCGCGGGGGTCCAGCCGGGACCGCGTGTTAGGGGTTGAAGGGACCCCAGCGCTGGCCACGCCAGGCCAATCAAATGCCACCGCGGCCGGCCACGCGTGCGGTTTCAGTGCCAGGCGATCGCTTGTGCTTCCGGGTGCGGGGCCAGCGCGGCAGGACGGGTCCGTGAGGACGGCGCGCCCAGAGGTCCCCACTGCCCTGTCTTGCAGCACCGAGGGACGGTGCAAGGCCGCCGAGGTGGCCAGGTCGCTCTGCGGGAGCCTGGGCGGCGCGCTCCCCGCGGAGCCCGGGAGGCGGCCCAGCGCGCGGCGCGGCGCAGGCGGTGGCCAGCAGGGGGCGCGCGCCCTCCGCCCGGCCCCGCCGAGGGACCAGCCCGTGGCCTCCCGACCCGGGGCTTGGGCGCCAGTTGCCATCCCTGCGTCCTCCCTCCACTGCTTGCCTCACCTTCCTGGGAGTCGGAGCCCCGCTGGTTCCCTGGTGACCCCGGGGGCGGTTCCGTCCTCCACCTTCGTGCAGCCCGGTGAGACCCCTCTCCACCTGCCTCCGGGGCCGCCCAGCGCCTCCCTTTGCTCCCAGCCTCCTGGCCGCCTTGCCCTGACCTCTTAGTGAAGAGGCCCCAGGCCAGTGGTGGAGCTCAGGTCTCTGGTGGGGTCGCCTACAACGCCGAGGGACTTGAGCTCCATCGAGCCCAGAGTCAGCCTGGCTTCTGGGAAGGTCCCCTGAACTGCAGTGCAGGAGGCCAGGCCCCATTGTGGCGGGTCCGGACAGTTTGGACTCCACATGGAGCTTCTTCCCTGCCTCTCTGAGTTGTTCCTAGACGCCAGAAATGAGTCACTATGCAAGGGAAGCCAAGCGCCTAGGGGACAAGGATCCTGTGTCGCCTCTTCTCCAGAGCAGTTTTGAGCTGCGCCTGTGCTGTTCCCTAGCAGTGGGTGGCTACCTCTGGGGACCCCGTTTCTTTAGCTATTAAGTAGAAATAACAAATAAGAAGCAGCATCTCGATCCACACTTAGTGTGTGCTCATGAAATGTGCCTAAGTTTGGGAAGGTCTGTGATGCATCTCCATAACATAACTACAGGCCCTGCCGCGAACAAACCAGCAAAAAGCAAGAGAGAATGAAAGCAGTTCAGTGTGGGTGGCTTCCTCCTCTGTGTTCCATGGCACATCTGCAGCTGAGGCCGTGAATCTGCTGGGAGCATCTACAACACTGAGTGGGATTCTCACTTTTAAAGATTTGGATTAGCTTATGTTCCTTCTCTCAATTTAAGAAAATTGGAGCTAATTTGGACTATGGGAGTTGTCTTTAAGCCTAGATAGCAGTGGCTTAAACAACACAGGTGTCTTTTTCCTCTTGCAGTCTAGAGGGCAGTCCAGTTGTGGTGTGGTGACCCAGAGTCCTTCGGTTTCTTTATCCTTTGCAACCTCTATTTCTAGGTTTGCCTTAAGTTCAAGAATGGCTGTTGGAGCTCCAAACATCACATCTGCATTCTTTCCAGAAGGAAGGAGAAAAAGGAAGAAGGGCAGGCGGCTCCCTTTTTGGAACACATATTGCAAATTGCCCATACTTTCCGCTAATAATCC
This sequence comes from Xerus rutilus, assembly GCA_028644305.1. NCBI lineage: Eukaryota > Metazoa > Chordata > Mammalia > Rodentia > Sciuridae > Xerus > Xerus rutilus. The sequence goes on from CM053401.1 coordinate 175,356,181, forward strand.
CATTGACCAGAGATTAGTTTCATGATCCTTACCTGCAGGGTATGCTGGGAAAGATGGTCTGTATTCCAAGTCACCATGCACCCAGCTAAAACTGTGGTTCTATTACATTAAAAGAGGGGACAACAGCTGTTGGCAGAGGCCTGGCTGTTCCTGGCATTTCAGGGCTCTTCCCCAAACAAGCAGGGAGGATGCTGCTCCTCCTGCTGAGGCCCATGGAGGCTGAGTTCAAGGCAGTGTCTGCCTTCTCAGAGACTCCCGTCCCATGTGGGTGGCCAAAGGGGACAGGAGCGGGCAGGGCAGCCCGTCCTCTTCACTACCTGGAGAGCACCTCCAAGTCTAGCCTTCAAGATGGCGTGGGGCTTGCTGAGCGGGTCTCTTTCTGCGTGGAAAGTGTGCTCCTTTTTTATGGCTTGTGTTTTTCTGGAAGCTATTAGAACTCTCCGCCCAAACCAGATAATTACATGTTACCGATCTCTAGTCTTTGAGTTTTTCTCTGTCTCTTTTAAAAGAGAGATATTTTTACTTGCACATTGTGTTGGCAAAACCCAACCCTCTACCGGGCAGCCTGGATTTATCTTCAGATTCCTCTGTGAATTTGGCTCAGGGAGGAGGAGGAAAGGCATTGTCAGGGGCAAAGGTCAGAGCGCCAGGACTGGAGTGGGGCCTGAGGTTGTCCAAGGTCTCAGCTGTCCTGGAGAACAAGGAACAAAGACTGGCAAGTGAGCAATCCCCAAAGGAGTGGCCCAGGCTCTGCTCTCTGTCCCTCAAGGCAGCACTGTTGGTGGGGATTCCAGCATCCTGTGTCCTTTGGAGTCCCACAGACTGGAGTTTCTGGTCCCGGGATCCCCACTTTTTAGCCCTGTGCCTTGGGCAAGTCCCTACTTTTCCTGAGCCTCACTGTCTCCTTTTGGAAGTGGGTTCACTGTGGCGCTTACCTCATGGGGTCCTTGCAAGGACATGTGGCGGGGCCTACGGCGCAGGGAGTACACAGCCCTGCTCAGTAGACAGGAGGTGGCCCTATTCTCATGTGCCACCCCAACCTGTTCCCCTCTGTGGTGACAGAGCATTTCATTTGTCCATCTTCTCACTCACAAGATAGTTCCTGGCCTTTTTTTAAAAAATAAGGCCACTTGCTGAGCCCTGCTGGGCAGGAGAAAGACCCCTCGCTGCTCCTGGCCCCACTGTCCTCTCTGGCTGCAGAAGAAACCACTTTGCTATCCCCCTGGGATGACCAAGGTAGCCCAGCTCAAGCCTGAGGGTTCTGTCTCCCCCTCCCCCGCAGCACTGGCTGGTGAGCAAGACCCAGGTGGGCATCAATAGCACCTGCCGCAGGTGCTTGTGAGGTGAAGGGTGGACAGGCCAGGGCCCTGAAGGCCTGGGAGGAGCTGGGGGTCACGTGGGGCAGAGGAAGGGCCACGGAAGGTCCATCCTGGGCAAGCTGGGGGTGGGGGTGGTGGCCCTGGCTGCTGGGGGAGCAGTTGGCAGGAGGTGGGTGGGGCGAGGGAAGGCCACCTGGCTGTGGTGTCCAGGGGAAGGAGTCTTCACGGCCTCTTCCCCCTCCCTCTCCCCAACTCCTTTTACAGTGACTGCGATGCAGTGAGCTCACGCCTGACTGTTATTCTTAAAACTGAGTAAATTGAAATTGAAAGGGTCAAGGGACTAGGATGGGCACAGATGGCATTTGTCATAGTTCTTAATTATTTTTAAAAAATAATTTTGCTTTCCAAAGTGTTTGCCTACAAGAAATTAATTTAATTCCACTGGCCACAATCTCTCCACTGAACATTTTTCTTGGAAATTCTTGTAAAAGGACAAGATTTCACCTGTAAATTCTCTTCAGGTATAATGAAGAGCAGTGGAATTTTTACCCTGACTAAATGGAACAATTAATGAACTTGATTTATTGTTAGGTTTTCTAGATGTTTAACTAAATGTTTACTGATTTTGATTTTGTGGTGGTTTTTCTTTTCTCTTCATATTTTGGGGCTCAAACATTTTCCAGGGCTCATGAAGCATCTGTGGGCCAGGGGTTCTGACTTGCACACTGTTTTAGCAGCTTTTTCATCACTGTGACCAAAGATCTGACAAGAACAGTTAGAGGTGGAAAAGCTTTGGTGCTCATGGTTTCAGAATTTCAGAGCGTCGATGGCTGACTCCTTGCTCTGTGCCTGAGGAGAGGCGGGAGAGCGTGGTGAATGCATGGCCACCAGGAAGAGAGAACCGGCTCTGCTCACCAGGGACAAATAAAAGCCCAAAGGCACGCCCCCAGTGACCTACCTCCTCCAGCCACTGCCCACCAGCCTACAGTTTGCACCTGGTTAATCCATGTTAGTGGATTAATGCACTGATCAGATCAGGGCTGTTATAATCCAATCACTTCACCTCTAAACCCTCTTGCATGGTCTCACCCGTGGGTTTTCAGAGGAGCCTGCATGTGGGCCTGAGGTTCTGACTTCCACTCCTGGAGGTAAGATGGGGAAATGGAGAACCGCACCCCAGGGGCCGGGCCCTGGTTTCACCAGATTGAGGACAAGGTGCGCTGTTGCCTAGTCTGGGCATTTTATCATGTTCACAGGTGACTCTCCATGTAAAGTAGGTATCCTACTCAGAAATCTGACTCAAAGGTGTTCCCTGAGATACTTGGTAAAGGACAGAACGTGTCTCCACGTGGAGCTGACCACACCTGCTCCCCAGGCCTTTCTTGATTTCACCAAAGTCTCATGGTGATCCTGACCAGCAGGTAACGAGTGTTAAGTCTACATTTTATAGATGAGAAAGCTGGAGCCCAGAGAGTTTGCCCAGTGAACTAGGTGAGATGGCAGAGCTGGTGGGTGACAAAGATGAGGTCCAAGGCCAGGCCACTGGGCAGGCATCCAGCATGGGATGCAGGTGTGGTCACAGTTCTGCACAGATGTGGAGCTGGGCTTCTTGTGCTAGACCACCCTGCTCTCTGGCAGGACCTCAGAGGCCCGTCAGGAAAGATGATGTAGTCCTCACTGTCCGAGGATGCTCTGGTGGAGCTTGCCCAGGAGCACAGCCCCGGGCTCCACTCAGAGTAGACAGCTGGCTGGTTAGAAGAGAGGGATATTTAGAATTTTTTCCTAATAAGTTTTTATATTGGTTTCATGTTGGAATGATACTTGGGATATATTGGATTACCTCAAAGACCCACATGCAGCCAGACAGCCCCCTCAGTGCCTCTCCCACGACCCCTTTTCCACCCAGGTTTTCTCACTCCCTTTCCAGTTTATTGATGGGGGCTGGGTACCTCCCTGAGTGAACTGGGTTGTTTGGGAAGTGGCCCCAGGCAAGGCTGTGATGGCAGAGGGAGAAGGGGGGACAGGTCCAGACCTGTACAGGATGTGGTCAGCCGGCCACCTTGTAAGCAGCCAGAGCTCAGTCCTGCTTGAGAACACCACATGGCTCAGAGGATATGCCTCGGTGACCCACAAAAGCAAAGGGACCCAGCAAGTGAGGCCATCCTGGTCTGGTGTGTGATAGGCAGAGGAGGATCTTGAGGCCAGAAGAGACCCCAGGCAGCAAGATACAGGTGATCTTGGTGGGAAGTTGTCCCACATGGACAGAAATTGAAAAGGCTAAGGGACTAGAAAGGGCATAGATGGCATTTGTCACAGTTCTTATCATGAACAGTTAGTTCTCTTGGAACTTAGGCCTTGAGTGGTTAACTAGCATGCCCTGGGGTGAAAGCTGAGTGGAGCAGTGGGAGGATCTGAAACCAGACCAAATGGCCATAGAACGGCAGCCCCTAACCCCATGCTTGGCTGACTCCTGTAAAGGGCAGGCAGGCAGGAGTCTTACTCCAGGAATTAAAAAACTCCTCTTAAACTCAATCAGGTTAGATGCTTTTAAAGATAAACAACTATTTTGAGCTCAATAAAAGCTTTTAAGTAAGTTGAATATGATGATTTCACCCTCTGCTCTCTGAATTGACAGGCATGGCAGGGAGGGGCCCCCAGGGAAGGGAAGAGGCAGTGTGCTGTGTGTGTGCGCGCACACACACACACACACACACCCTCACACACACACACACCCTCACACACACACACACAGGCTGCACTCACACAGGCTGACCCAGGAACACATTCACTGAAACACGTGCACACACACGGATGTGCACACACATAGACACACACGCCCTCACACACACATGCGCGCTGCGCTCACACAGGCTGACCCAGGCACATGTTCACTGACACACGCACACACACACGGATGTGCACACACACAGATGTACCTGCCCTCACGCACACACACGCACACACACGCTGCACGCGCGCACACACACATACGCGCTGCACTCACACAGGCTGACCCAGGCACTTGTTCACTGACACACGCGCACACACACGTGTGCGCACACACACGCACACACACGCCGCACGCGCGCACACACACATGCGCGCTGCACTCACACAGGCTGACCCAGGCACTTGTTCACTGACACACGCGCACACACACGTGTGCGCACACACACGCACACACACGCCGCACGCGCGCACACACATGCGCGCTGCACTCACACAGGCTGACCCAGGCACACGTTCACTGATACACGCGCACACACACGGATGTGCACACACACAGACGTACCTGCCCTCACGCACACACACACGCACACGCATGCTGCACGCGCGCACACACACATGCGCGCTGCACTCACACAGGCTGACCCAGGCACACGTTCGCTGATTCACGCGCACACACACGGATGTGCACACACAGACGCACAGCGGCTCGTGTGTGCACACACAGATGTGTTTATGTGAATTTATTTGCACACTGAAACCCATCACTTGTTCCGAAACGATCGCGAAGCTTTCCTAAGGTTTTATTTTTAGCTCTCCCTCTCCGGAGTCACTGTGCACCGTGCTGGAGCAAATGCCGCAGGGATCTGGCGCGGGCGCCGCGTGGGCTCCGTCTCTCTCGTTGGCTGCCACGTTCTTCGATGTCCAGCCGCCACTGCGCGGGGAAGCACCAGAGAGCTGCAGGGCGCGTGGCCCAGCGGCCCTGCTCCGCCTGGAGGGCGGCGGCGCGGTGGCATGACAAGGACAAGCGCTGTGCGCCCACGCGATGCCTGGTGCCCAGGCTGGTGCAGTCCGCAAGGTTCAGCCACCAGCGCCGCCTTCCTCCGGCGCCGGCTCTGCCTGCTCAGCTCAGGACTCTAGCCCGTGGACAGGGCGGGGCTGTGAAGAAGCCTGGCCAATTGGAGCGCTCCATTCCTGCCGCTGCAGTGATTGGCTCAGAGGTGGGCACACGCCCCAAGCCGGACCAATGAGATTTGATCCTAGGACTGTTGCTTGAGGGATTGACCAATTTTTCCCCCCTGGAGTCAGAGTGTAAGGACGTGAACCGGAAATCTGCAGAGAGCGGGACTCCGGTGGTGGAGATGTGCACCTTCCTGTCCTCGACCTGTGCACTCATGGGCCTGGTGGCTTGTGATCCAGCCCAGCTCTGGCATGCTGCTTTTAGTTCCCTTTTCTGCTAAAGCCAGTTGGAGTTGGGTTTGGTCATTAATTTCAGAAAGAATTAATTAGTAAGTTACAGTTAATTCAAAATGGTATATAAACTTTTTATTTTATCAGACAGGAAACCAAAACGCTGCATTAGCTGGTTCAGGATCACTGGGGAGCATCTAGGGCTGGAAAATGGTTTTGGGAGACTAGTCAGTTCAGAGTCCTCCTGTCACATGCCCGGAATGTGGCTTCTACTTTGTCACCGTAGGGGTGGGCTGCTCACTAGGAGTTAGCTGGCAGCATTAATGTTGGGAGTTTCTCAAGGAGACAACATTGTGTGCACACTGAGAGGAGCACACCAGCTCTTCATCACAGGGCTGTTTATAAAGGTGAAGGAGGAAGTACAACCTAGATATCCAACCAAGGGGGATCAGGTAACCAAATTAGGAAATGTACTCATTGAAATGATCTGAGCTATGAAAAAACAGAATTTAGAACTGTATTTGCTGATGTGGAAAGGTATTCACAGTGTACTAAGGAAAATATTTATGAAACCATGATTCCACTTTAAGATATATGTGATTCTGTATCACAGAAAAATACCGAGGGAAAGAGTGTGAATCATTTTTCAGTGATGCATATTATATTCAGTATTTCCTAATTTCTTTTTTAATAAACATGGATGACCTGTGTGCCTTAGTAAAGCTCAGGCAGCCATAACAATGTGCCATAGACTGGGCAGCTTAAACAATAGAAATTAATTTTCTCACTGTGTTAGGGAATGGAAGACTGGGATCAGGGTGCCAGTGTGGTCGGTCTGGTGAGGGCTCTCTTTCTGGCCTACAGACAGCCAGCCACCTTCTCGCCATGTGCTCAAGTGATGGAGAGGAAGAGATCAAGCTCTCTGGTGTCTGTGTGTATTAGGGTGATGACCTGATCATGAGGGACCACCTCCCGTCCTCACCTAAACCTAGTCACCTCCCAAAGACCCCATCACCAAATGCCATCACCGTAGGATTGGGCTTTGACATCTGAACTTGTCCGGGGGTGCAATCCAGTCCACAGCACGGTGTGATAAAGATAATGCCCAAACTCAGTCATTCACACTGCCGGGACTTCACAGTGCGGTGGGTGACACCTCAGCAGTTACTGCCATGCACGCTGCACTTGGTGCCTCTCCCTGCTAGAATCAAGCCACAGAGAGCACACAGGCAATTCATTTACGTCACAGAGCTGAATGTGAGCGCCATTGGCTCCCGTGAGCTGGACTGAGGTGGGAAGGAAGTGAGGCTGGTGGTGACCGAGGTGAGCCAAGGCCAAGTCGGGTCACTGTGGGGAATCCAGACACCTGCCCACCACATGTGGAGCCAGAAATAGAGATGCAGATGGCAGCAAGCTTGGAGTCAGGAGACAAGAAGGGGTCCTAAGGAAGGAGGGGACTTGCTGGGAAGCAGGGGCTGCCGAGAGAGGCGAGTGGCCACCCTCCTCTGTTTAAGGAGGAAGGCACCAGCTCAGCCTGCAGGCTGATGAACCACAGGCGGAGGGACTCTGTTATTCAAACAGGAAGTGGCAGCCCTCGGAGGACCTCAGCGGCTCCTTGAGAACAGGGTGCAGGCCTGGGGCTGCTGCGGGGCGCCTGCTGCTGTGCCCTCATGCAGCTCACGTGCAGAGCAGCACTCCCGCGTGGCCCTTGCATGTGGGAGCGATGAGGGTCCCGGTGTGGTACTTGCTGGGGAAACTGCTGGATTCCTGTCACCTTCCAGGTCCATGGAAGCCAGGACCCAGACTGCAGAGGGTAGAGCTCAGGAGCAGGTGGCTAGAGCTCCTGTCTGCCACCCTGGTGTGCCCCAGGACCTGGTGGCAGAGAGTGCCAGAGTCATAGTCACATGGTCTCCGGTCCCCACCCTGTCTTCTGTCATTTGATCATGCCCAAGGGGTGCTGTCTCCCTGAGCCTCAGTTTCCTTATCTAAAAAGTGGATGGGGGGTGGCCATCTCTGCCTCCAAGGGGGTGAGGGCTACTTGCTACTCCAGGAAAGTGCTCAGGACACCAGCTCAGAGAAGTCCAAGGACACGAGCTATGCTGCCATTAAGAGCTTGGACTCCGAAGCCTCCTGTGCTGGCTTCCTGTCACTGTGACGAAACCCCTGAGGTAACTAATTTATGAAGACCAAATCCTCATCCAGCTCACGGTTCTAAAGGTTCTAAGATCAGCAGGACTGTTGCTTTGCCCTTGGGTGGGGTGTGGGTGGCAGTGGGTGGGAGGGACTGGCAAAGCAAAACTTCCATCTGTCACGAGAGAGAGGACAAAGAAAACAGGAAGGCGGGAGATCCCACAGCCCCCTTCGAGGGCGCACCCTAAGCACTAAAGGAGCTTGCACTAAGTTCTACCTCCCGAAGGCCACGGTGCCTCCCAGCAGCGCCACTCTGGGACCAAGCCTTTAACATGTGGGCCTTTGGGGGATGGTCAAGGTCTGAACTGTAGCGCCTCTGTCTGGGCTTCAGATCACAGCTCTGCCCACATGGACCGAGCAGCTCTTTGGGCCAAGGATTCCTGACCTGGACACCGGGTGACGCCAGTACTGCCTGTCAGTTACCGGGCGGGGTCAGTGGACTAGCTGTGTGCCTCAGGTGCAGAGCAATACTGACGTGCAAAGTGCTGGCTCCTGATGGCAAGGGTATGACTCCTCGCTCTCAGCAAGAGGGCCTCGCAGCCATCTGTCAACAGGTGGCTCATGTTCCCTTGCTCAGACCTGAGCCAGCCTGGGGCTTGCTTGGCAAACAGAACGTCCTAGGTCTGAGCTGGACACTCAGAGGACTTGTGAGTGTCTGCTGCCCGTGGGACTCCTGCCCAGGTGCCCCATGCAAGGCCTGCCAGAGGGCCAGAGACCCTGGACAGGGGCAGGCCCTTCCAGCTGAGGGCACGGGACCGGCAGCACTCAGCCTGCCCGAGATGACCCTGAGGACAAGGGAGCCTCAAGGACATGGGTGCACCGACTCCAATCAGCTCACTGGTTCCAAGGTGCGAGACTGCTCCTGAAGCCACCGAATCCTGAGGAGGCTTCTTATGCAGAGTCAGCTTGTTGACATAGCTGACCCCGAAGTGTTCCAGTTGGTGTTCTCCACGCCCTGTGTAAGTGGACTTTGCGACCCTTTGTCCAGAGCCAAGGGCCATGAAGCCTCAGTTGTGCTGATTGTGCCTTCTGTTCCCCACACTGGGGAGCTCCATGCAGAGTATGGAAATAACTTAATACGAAGACAGATCATCCAAGTGGGCAAAACATCGAGACATTTCTCCAAAAATGTACAAAAGATCAGGGGGCACGTGAGAAGATTCAGAGCACCATTCATCATTAGGGAAATGCTGACCCAAACGTCACTGAAATGCCACCTCACAGCGTCTTGGTTGGCCGTCTAAGAAGAAAGCGGAGAGAGTGTACATTGGCCAGAATGTGGAGGAGCTGGAATCCTCACTGTGAAACGGTGCAGCCACGATGCTGAGGGTAACATTAACGTGTGATCCATGGAGTCTGCTCCCAGGTCTGTATCCAAGAGAAAGGAAGCATTCGTCCATGTGAACACTTTACATAAATGTCCATAGCAACATTATCCATAGAACGGCCCCAAGGTGGCCACTGCCCACACGCCCACCAACTGATGAGTGGACAGACAAAATATGGTACGTCCGCACAGTGGAAAACTGTTCAACAACAACAGCGAATAAAGAACTGTTTTGCACTACAGCATAGACAAAGCTGGAAAACATTTTACTAAGTGAAGAAACCAGACACTAAGTGCCACATCTTGCATGCCTGCACTTTTACAAATATCCAGAATAAGTAAATATGTGGAGACAGAAAGTAGACTCATGGCTGCCAGGTGCTGGGAGGGGAAGAGGGGAGCAATCGCCCATGGGGTGGGATTCCATGTTGAGAATGCTCTGGAGGGAGTGGGTATGACTGCACAACTTTGTAAATACACTGAAAGCCACGGAATTGGACATTTATAAAATGTGACTTTTATGGTATATGGATTATATCTTAATGGTTTAAATGACCAGCAAAGAGAGACACAGGGGAAATTCTGTTTTCAGCTCTGACATGTGAACAACTTGGAAGTAATCACTGTCCTTACAATAAGAATAAGCAGAGCCAACTGGTCATCAGCAACTTTTCTTTGGCTTGTGAGATGACTATGTAATGACATAGCGAGGGGTCAACCATCTAGAACCCAAAGAGAGAACCCTGGCCAGGAGCCCCACCAGTCAGCATCTTGGTCTTGGGCTTCCTAGCTGGTGGAATGAGATGGACAACAATGCCCTAGGTACATGTGTGACTGCACATACGGTGTGACTCTATATTATGTACAACCAGAGAAATGAAAATTTATGCTCCATTTGTGTACAATGAATCAAAATGCATTCTGCTGTCATGTATACCTAATTAGAATAAATTTTTTAAAATGAAAATAAATTTCTATTGTTTATTCCCACCTTTGACTTTTTGTTATGGTTGCCCAAGCAGATGAAGACACTGCATTTTCTAAAAATGTGGTATAGCGTTTTCAGAAATTGGATTAAGGATAGTTGTATATTATGAACTCTAGGGCAATTGCTAATTTTTTTATAATGAAGTGTTATTAATATATTAAGGAAAGAGGAAAATGAAATCTTACATAATTATCAATTAAAACTAGGGAAGTCAAAAAAGGGGAAAGACTAAAAAAGATATAAAGAATATGTACAACAATGAGAAGATAATCACAAACATGGTACATAGTAGTTCAAATACATAAATAACCACTTTAAATGTGAATGGGCTAAATAAATCAATTAAAAGACTAACCGTGCCAGGATAAACTTTAAAATAATATTATGTGTTGTTCATAGAAACTCACTTTAAGCATAAAGCTCAGCCTAAGAGTAAATGAATAGATAAAGATATACTATATTAACACTAGTCAAAAGAAAGCTGAATTAGGTATAGTAATTTCAAAAACAGAATTCAAAACAGGATAGGTTTTCAGGGGTAAAGAAGGTCACATATAACAATAAGAGGAATAATTTCCCAAGATGCACCTAACAGAGTATCAAAATATGAAGGGCAATAACTGAGATAAATGAAATGAGACCTAGAAATAAACTATTATAGTTGGAGTCCTCAATACCTCTCTTTAATAATTGATAGATCAAGAAAGCAGAAAAAAAGCAATTATATAGTTGATCTGAACAACTACCAATCACCTTGATATAATTGGCATTTATAGAATACTCCATCCAACAGCAAATTATGCATTCTTCTCAGGCTTACCTAGAACATTTGCCAAACCAGATCACATTCTGGGCCATGCAACACATCTAAGCACAATGAAAACAACAGAAATCATACAATTCCATTGTCTTAGATGACAATGGAATTAATCTATAAACCAGTAACAGAAGATAGTTGGAAAATCCCCATATATTTGGATGCTATACAACTTTTAAATAACTAATGCATGAAGGAAAAAATGGCAAGGAAACTTAGAAAATATTTTGAGATGAATGAACACAAACAAATATAAATTAAAACATATGGGACACAGCTAAAGCAGTGCCCTCAGGGAAATTCATAGCATTCAAATGTATAGATCAGAACAGAAGGAAGGTCTCGAATTAATAGTCTAGGCTAACACCTTAGGAAGCTGAAAAGGAGAGCAAGGTAAGCCTAAGGCAAAGAGATGAAAGAAGTAAGAAAAATGAGAGCAGGGATCATGGGAAATGGAAAGAGGAGAACAATAAAAAACTCAGCAAAACCAAAAGCTGATTCATTAAAAATATCAACAAAACTGACAAAACTCTAGCTAAGCTAGCCAAGGAAAAGAGAGAAGTCATAGACTAACAATATCAGAAAGAAAAAAAAAAGAGAGGTTATCATTACTAATCTCATGGACATTAGAAGGATGACAGAGGAATAGCAAATAAAATTCTTACCCTCATGCTTGGTGACTGGGATGGAATACCTACGTACTACCTGTATAACCCGAGTGCCTATATTGATAAATAACTGAATTAATTTATAATTAATTATCTCCCAGTAGAAAAGGCACCTGGCCCCAATGGGTTATCTGGTGAATTCTACAAAAAATGTAAGGAAGAAACATCAATTTCCTACAATCTCTTCCAGAAAGTGAAAACAGGAAACACTACCTAACTCCTTCTATGAATCTAGCCTTCCCCTATTGCCAGTCTCATATATGGAAATAGGAATGATTACTAGAAACAAAGACTACAGACCAGTATCTTTAATGAAGATAGAAGCAAAGATTTTTAGCAAAACAATAATAAATCAAATTCAGCAATGTGTAAAAATAGTATTCACCACAAGCCGGTGAGAAGTATTGCAGGTATACAAGACTGGTTCAACGTTCAAACAATTCAACATCATTCACATCAACAGACTAAAGAATAAGAACCATATGATTATACCAGTGATACAGAAAAAGCATTTGGCAAAACCCATCACCCATCTTTGATAAAAGGTGGTAGGATTAAAGTTCTGATGAACCGAATGCTTGTGGCCCTTAAATTCATATGTTGACATTCCTGTCCCCAAGGTGGTGGTATTAAGAGATGGAATCCATGGAAGGTGATTGGCTCATGAGGGCCAAGGCCTCATGATTGGCATTTAGTGCCTTTATAAAACATTGGAGATTTTGGAAAGATTCCCTGGTCTTTCCCTCTTGAGAGGACATGGAAAAATGACAGCTGTCTGTGAACCAAGAAGAGCCCTCTCCAGGCACCCAATCTGCTGGCACCTTGGTCTTGGACTTCCAGCCTCCAGAACGGTGAGAAATAAATCTGTGGATTACAAGCCCCCAGCCTATGGTGTTTTGCCAAAGCAGCCCAGCAGATGGGAAGAGAACTGCTTCAAGCTGATAAAGAAGATTCATACAGAAGCCTTAAGCTAACATGACACTTAGCAATGAAAAACCGGTCCCCAAATCAGGACCAAAGCAAGGACGTCTTCGCCACCGCTCTGCTTCATACTGCGCTGGAAGTCTCAGGCAGTGCGATGAGACCCAAACCAAACAAAAACAAGGAAAGAGATAGCAAAGGAATAAATAAAATTGCTTCTGCTCATAACTGACCTGAGCGTCTGTGTAGAAAATCCCGAAGAAATGGCAATAGCAAAAATAAAACCTCCCAGAACCGAGAAGGGGAGGCAAGCACATTTCAGAACACGAGTGAAATGTACAAGAGGCAGTGGCTTTCCTACATGCCCGCCACGACCAGCCAGGATTTGACATGAACAATACCACACACAGCAGCACCGTCGGGAAAATAAATAGGCATCAGATGTGTGTAAGATCGCTATGCCTAACACTATGAAACTCTGGTGAAAGGTCAAAGAAGATGTAAAGAGATGGACAGCCTGTGTTCATGGACTGGGAGATTCCATAATTCCATATCCTGAAGAAGACAGTTCTCCCCAACTCGATTCGTAGATTCAGTGCAATCTCTAAAAAAATCCCAGAGAACTAATTAACAGATATTGAGCCATCCTAATGTTTAAATGGAAAGCAATAGACCTGCAGCTCCGAAGAGAGCAAGAACATTCTGGGGGTGTCTGAGCTGAAGACTTACCATGAAGCTGTAGGAATCATAAGAATTGACAAATTGAGCAGGATCAAGGTGCAGAGAAAGACCCACGCAAACACAAGCCACGGATTTTTGATGAAGGCACAGAGGTGGCTCGATGTAGGAGAGAGAGTGCCGGAACTACCAGACATGGTAACAAGATCATCCACCTAGACCAAGCTTGCCCTTCGCGAGACCGCTCACAACGGACCACAGACATGAAGGAGAAACGCAGAGGCGTGGAGGCTGGGGGGAAACACAATGAAATCCAGGTGACCTTTCGCATAGGGACGAGTTTTCAGGTGGAACTTTATCCACGAAATAGAGAAGAAGAAGAGTTAGACTTGATTAAAATTGAAAACGTCTTCCCTGTGAGGGACACAGTCTAGAGAGTGAAGGACACGCGGCAGAGGGGGAAGAAGCCAAGGACGGGCACCCAACGTAGGCGAAGAACTTGTGGGGACTTGCCACGAGAAAACCACGCACCCAACTAAAACCCGGACAAGGATCTGAGCAGACAACCCACGGAAGAAGCCGTGTGGAGGGCGAGTGTGCACATGAAATGAGGCTCCACGTCGCTGGCTACCAGGGGATGGAGAATTGGAACAGCACCAGATATGACATTGCACGCCTGTTGAAATGACTGAAACCCACACGCTCAACACCGTTTTCTGGCACAGGTGTGGAGCAACGGGCACTCGTATTCATTGCTGGGGGAACACAGTTTCCTACAAGGCTAACCACCAGCTTCTTATATGACTCAGCGGTTGTGCTGCTGACCCAGCGGACCCGACACGTGTGCCCACAGAACTCTGCATGGGAATGTTCCGGCAGCTCTGGTCCTTATCATAAACTGGCAACAAAGAGTGTCCTGCAATAGGTGAAGGGGTAAGTAAAACATGGCCTGTGTGGAAGGCTATTGGCAATGGGGAGAGAAACTACTAAGGTGTGGAAGGGAAATGGGTGGATCTAAATAAAGTGCACAGTGCCAGATGAAGAAGCCAGGGTGAACAGGTCGCCTACCATATGACTGCAGAGATGTGGCCTTCTCTGGAGGCTGGGACTACAATGACCTGAGAACTTCAGGCTTGTCAGGGACCTGGGGCGGAGAGGGTTAAGCAGGTGATGTGAAGGGATCTTTTTAAGGGCTCTTCACTGTTCTGTAATGGCACTATTGTAGTAGACAAATGACACTACACATTTATCAAAGCCTGTAGAAATTTACAACACAAAGAATGAACTTGAATGTATGTAAATCTTTTTCTTTTTTAATTAGGAAGTTGGGGATCCCAGGACGAATGCAGAATTTACCAAGTGTATAAAATAGCCTCACTGAAAGGGGACAGCTACCAACTTAAGGGACTTCAGATGTCAGAGCGAAGGCCATGGCCCTGCCTGCAGGATGGCTCTGGTTTCCCTGGGGAACAAGGCAACGGTTTGGATGCGGCTACCTGTGTGCCCTGGACTTGAGCAGTTACATCAGCTGAGAATGGCCTTCTGCTGTGGGCTGGGGGGATGCAGGTAAGCCAGGGGAGGAGGCTGACCCGGGCTGGCAGAGACACTCGCATCTCCTTGCTCCAGCAGCTGAGAGGGCCTGGAGTGCCTCGGGAGCGACAATCACATCCAAGGCCGGGATCTGGGTTCCCGACACTATTTCTCTGTCAAAGGAGCCCTTGGCGTAATGGTTGACTCTAGGTCTGCAGGAACGTGCAAGGCAAGGCTGGAGCATCAGGGTGCGCCAGAGAGCAGGAGTGCTGAGCTCAGCTCCCACCCTGGTGGACTGGTCACCATGGGGCAGAGGGGCCACCTGGCTGAAGCAGGATTGATTTGAGCAGCAGAACCAAGAACAAACAAAAGGAAATCCTGGACTCCAAGTCAAGTACAAGATAAATATCGTCGAGTCCACACTGATATAAGTGAATGAAGAATCACTGATGAAGAATCACAATGTGTGCAGAGTCCTCGTCCCCGGGAGGTGGAGAACGGCCCTCGCCCTCCAAGCGAGCTGGGCTCAGCGACTTCCTTCCTAAGAGAGCAGTGGGAAGGGAGAACTTCGACAAATGCCTCTTCCCCCAGGGGAGTGAGGCCAACCTCCGCAGCGACAGGCCACGTGGCCGGCGAGCCCTGGGCATGGTGATGAGTGTGCCTGCCTCACACTATGGCTCCTCCCCAGACCATGACCCAGGGTAAGGAGGGAACAAGCCCCCGCCAGCCTCCATAAGGGGCTTCTCCAGGGTGCTGAGCGGTGCCACCTGGGATGGAGGTCCTCAAAGGCAGGAGAAGGCTGGGAGACTGTCACAGCCCAGAGGAACAGGAGGACGTTGTCACAGACTGACCACAGTGGGGACTTCTGGATGGGACCCTCAAACACAAAAGGCAAAGAACTAGGGATCTCTGCATAAGGTCGGGGCTTTTGTTAGAGGTCGTGTTTTGATATTGATTTGTTAATTCTGACAAGTAAGCCACATTTGTCTCAAACGCTGATCATGGGTAAAACTGGACATATGGACATCTTATCATCTCAATTTTTCTGTTAAGTATAAACCTGTTACGCAAATAAAGTCTGTTTTTAAAAGTTTATTTATTTAAAACATTGCCAAGAATGCCCCCTTTTCTGTTTTCTGACGTGATGTCTGGGGCAGTAGCAGCCAGCTTACAGCCATGTGGAAGTCTAAAGCAAAGGGCCACATAGCAAATATCTTAGGCTTTCTGGGCCATGTGGGATCTAGAGACAATGGATCACTAAACTGGCTGATGTCCAATAAAACTGTATTTACAAAAGGCGGTTGGGCAGGAGGCAGTTGGAGTTTTGGTATCTAGGCTGCAGTTTGCTGGCCCCTGCTCTAGAGGGCAGATGTGAACAGCCAGGGTCTGGCGGGGCCAGGCACTCACTTTGGAACCAATGCATTTCCTCAGCGCTCACATGCCTGCATGCCTGCTTTCCGTCATTTGCAGCCAGAAGCCCCCAGCCCCAGACAAAGCTTGAAGCAACTGCTCCGGGACTCCAGGGTGAGTGTGAGAGGGCTCGGCGTGACCTGGGTTGGGCAGATGCACAGTGCACATCTGCTGGCCTGACTGTCGCGTGGAGACTGAGGAAGTGGCAGTGGGCAGTGCGGGACCCTGGGATAGTGCACCCAACTCTTATAAGCAGGTGACGTGGGAGGGGCCTGACTGCTCTGACCTCGTTTCCTGTGCAGAGAGGGGGCCTGTAAGAACGCAAGCAGCCTGAGAGTGCAGGCCTGCTTGCCCCAGGAGCATGTCCCCTCTCGATGACCGGTATGAGTCTGGTGCTAAGCTCAGGCAGCTCAGCATCTGGGGGAACCAGCCATGGATGCCACATGCAGTGACTGTCGGTGGAGGTGACAGGGAGAAGCGCAGGACATCCCGAAGGCTTCCTGGAGGAGGTGCTGGCTGAACTGGTCCCCAAGCTTGGAGGAAGGTCAGGACAGCCAATGGGCTGGGAGGCGGGGCCTCTGGGCAGGAGGGGCATGTGGTAAGAGAGACCAGAACCCCGGGGGTGTGCACCCCCAGGCTGCTTCCTCCTGGACCATCAGAGAAAGAGAAAGAGAGTGGTCAGAGAGGCTGTGCCGGGTTTCTGGGCGTCAGGGTCCTCCTGAGACTTCGTCCATGCAGCTCGGAGACTCCAAACCCCACCAGATTGCGGTGCTCCCGGGGCTGTCAGCCTGGAGGTGTGGGCGAGGAGGGCCACCAGCAGATTAGGAAGTGCTCTCCACCCACAGCCAGGAGAGGGAGAGGGATGTCCAGAGGGACTGACAGGGGACAGGGCTCTGGCCAGATGGATGATGGCCACCTCTGAAGACAAGCTCAGGAGATCCCCCATTGCTCCGACCAGATCCCAGAAGTTTCTCAGAAGGTACCAAATGCTTACAGTGTGTTCAGCTTACCTAGGTTTATCAGCAGGTAAAACCCCACCCTGGGCTGAGGAGCATCATCTCTCAGCTTGAAATGCAGCCGCCATGGGCCACCCAGTGGCTCCCTGGCAGGCTCTCCTGCTGGCAGAGGGGCCGGTGCTGGTTAGCATGTGTCCCTAACAGCAGCACATGAGCCTCTGGGCTTAGGGGTTGGGTCTGAGGCATGGGCCCCTCCCTGAAGCCAGCCTGGCACCTAGTGTGTTAAAGAAAAACAAAAACAAAAACATACCCCAGAGAAGTGAAAGGTGAGCTGTTGGGAACGAGGAGCTGCCAGCCTCAGGAAGGGCCTGCTCTGCTGCCTGCGGGCTCCCTGCTGGGCTCAGTCTCAGCTGCCCTCACCCGGCTGTTCTGGAGCTGAGCGGCTCACAGCTCCAGCTGTACCTCCTGGAAAGGGTCCTGCCTGGCTGGAGCCCAAGACTCCCCTCCACAGCTGGAAAAGGCTCCCTGCTCAGTCCTGACTTCTGGGAGAAGGGCCTGCAAACTGGTCCAGGTTCAAGGAGCCTCTTCCCATAACATCAAAACCCCACTAGGAGCCAGTGACTAGAAAGAGCGGCTAATGCTTGTGTGCCGGCACCCCGTCGGGGACTCGCAGGTCTTTCTTATCTGTGGACACCAGGGGCAAGCATCTCACGGGCACGCCATCAACGTTGGTTCACAAGACCAGGTGTCCAGGGTCTGCAGGGGCATGACCTTTGCAGCTCCAAGCGACTCGGACTCCAAACCCAGCAGGGGCCGCATGTGGCCCGTCTCACTGCTTAGAGAGGGGAGGTCTTTGGCTTCTCCCCAGAAAGAGGGAACCGGGAAGCGGAAGGCAAGTGGGAGCTGAGTTCTGCCCTGGTCCAGTGGGCTGCAGCATTGGGCCGGCATTTCCTGTGGCACCGAGGTCCAGAAGCTCCAACCCCGGCTGAGGCCAGTCGTCATCCTGGGCCCTCACCTCCAAATTGGCTTGGTCAGACATTAAAGTTGGTTCTTGAAGACAGTGGTGCGGTTCTATAGTGGGTACTGTGGAGTCCCACTCAGGACTCCTGGAAATCTTTTTAGGGGTCTGCACACCCTTTCCCAGCCTCCACATGCACTGCTCAGGGCTGGCCACTGGGCGGATCGCTCTGGGACCTCCCTGTTGCAGTTTTACGCACTGAGGTCAGAGGGCCTGGGTGTCCACCTCTCCTGGTGCAGCTACCTGAGACCCACAGGACCCGGAGGGATAGGCCGAGGCTGGGACTTTACCTAAAACCACCTCCTTCGCTCACTTTTCTGCCTCTGACTTCCCTTTGCCAACTCCCTGAACCCGGGAGGGAGGGCACATCCTGAATACATTCATCCCTTGCACGCAAGGTCTCACGGTCTGGAAGAAACTTACCTAAGATACTTCCTTGCTCGCAGACCTTATCTGAATTTTCATCATGCGTTGGTAAATAAAATGATCTCCCCAGAGGGATGAAAAGTACACAATGTTTTGGAAACTACTAACCCTAGTAGCCGCCCCCTTTTTATTGGAACACCGTCAGAGCAAGTGTTTTCACTGGGCTTCCTGAGCTAAAACAGAAAGGTTGAACCACTCAAGGTTGCTGGGCAGCTCTGAGGAGAAGGTCTCTCTCTCTCTGTCTCCACTAAATGCATCCTGGGGTTGTTCCAGGAGGTGATAGGGGGTGGGAGGTTGGAAAGGAGAAAAGCAACATAGCCAAAGAAGTGGAGAAGTCTCATTCCAAAGAATTGTAAAATTTATTGTCTAAGTATTGCAGCTTTTCAGATGTCGTCATTGCCACTAATGATCACTGATACACAACAAGCAGTTTCTCCAGGCCTGCGGATGGGTGTCCAGACACAGAGTCTTGGGCAGCAGCCACTCGGGCGCCACACCAGCGTGCGCGGAGAGCTCACATGGGTTTTCACTTGAACAGAATGCGGGAGACGGCTGCGAAGGGAAGCGGTCAAGGGCAGAAGGCAACGTGCAAGCGACGGGCAGCAGGCGGCGGGGACACACGCGGCCTCTGAGCTCAGGGCACAGCCACGTTCCCAGCACGGCTTCCGGAAAACAAAGCAACAGAACAGAACAGACACATTTCCTTCCACATCGTCGGACGTCTCGAGGTTCTGGAAGCTGTGTTACACACGGGGGGAAAATGAACTGAAACGCACAGTTCACAGGGACAGCCGACAGGGACAGCCGACAGGACAGGGGATGGATCCGGTTCTGGCCCTGCCCTGGCTTTTGCTACGTGAGGGGACAGGGGTCGTTTACTTTTTGCAAAAACATTGGGCTTTTGAAAACATGGGGCTCTTGGTGCTCTTGGGAGGGCCATCCACACGGAGCCAGCTCTGCAGGGGAAGTGCTGTTTCTCTGGAGGAAATGTCGGCATCGCCAAGCCCATGGGCACCCGAGGGGTGAAGGAAGCAGCACCTCGAAACCAACCTGGTCCCCCTCCAACCAGCCATTCCCAGGACCCCACCTAACCTCCCACTAGGTGCTTTCCTAGGGGTGCTTCAAAGATAATGAGGTGACCTCCAGCACTGCAAGGAGTGTGCCCAGAGCTGTAGGGGACTGCAGGGAAGCGGGGAGCTTCTCCAGCGCTGGTTTCCAGATGAACACGCTTTTTGGCTTCTGGGGTGTGCACTGCCCTGATAAACCCTTGCCCTTGAAGTTTGGCAATGGTCATCCCTGGGCACAAAGGCCAGGGACCCTGGACGTCAATACTGGTTGTAACTAGAGGGGTGGGCTCTGCCCTCAAGCCAGCTGAGGTCAAAGCCACACTCTCCCCTCCTTCACTGAAGCACAGACTGGCCACCCCATGAAGCCACGAGATTCACACAGCCTGTCCCAAGAGGACAGGGCACTTCCCCTGGCTGTGGCTGAAGCCACACGTATGAATGAAGCCCACTTTTCTAGGTTTTTGACCCAGATGGGAGTTACGTGCAGTCTGGGACTGAGAAGACCACAGGGGCAGGAGGCTGGTGCCTCACTGAGTGGGCAGGTCCAGGACAGAGGGGCAAAGACACCAGGGGGTGATGGGGAGCCCTTTGTGAACCAAGGGAGGGATGCCAGTCGGGGGAGTGAGGCACTGTCTAGGAACGTCCCGCCAGGGGACGAGAGGGTGATCACTTCCTTACTAAGGCACCAGAGACGTTTCACATCAAGGGAAGTTACGCTGGAATATCTAGTGTGTGTGTCCCCGGAACTTTCAGGGCAAACTATACTGATTTCTCCGCACGACCTTGAGAAGAATCCTCTTCAAGAGAGAAGTGTTTTAGGTTAAGGCCCCACAGGGAGGCAGCTTCTGCTACTGAGGTATGGGGACTTTCTGCAGAAAGCTCGGGCCCCAGGCTCTGGGGTCATCACATTCTCAAAATACACCTCTAAACAGAGGCCCGACGGCCAGGACTTCGAGCCCTTTTCAGGTTGACTGTTTAATAAAAAACCGGCTTTTATCCCACGCCTCCTAGATGCTGCTTGTATGTGAGTCCACTGGCTAGCGTCTGCCCCAGGTGAGAAGGCATCTCGCAGGACCAGGGGGACGGCAGGGCAGGAGCCTGCCCTATCTACAGGGGTGGGGTCCCCCCGCATACTACACTGTGGGGAGGGAGGACCTCGAGCTCCAGCCACAGTCCCTGCTGGACCCCAAGGCCCCTCTCCAGTCTCTGGTCACCTCTATTCACATGTGCCCATCGCTGCTCCTCATCAAGGGTCCAGCCAGTCCCAGCCTGCTCAGCAAGGACCCGGTGGACAAAAGCTGACCGGAGTTAAGAGGCAGGTGACATAGATAGCCTCCAGGAATGGCTGTTTCCACAGGGAAGGAAATGAAAACTTGGGAAGAGGGAAGGAATTCTAAAGCCTGAAGCAGGCTTTGTGTTGGTCTGACCATTGTCCTGATTTAACTCTTTTCCATGCCAGGGAGACACCTGGCTGTCACCTTGTCATCTCAGGTGGTCTGTTTATTGGCCCCTTAGGTGAAAATGATACGTGAATGGAAGCATTTGGAAGGCCAAATGCCGTACTTCGGGCCTTTCCTAGGAATCGGTGCACTGACCTTGGCTGCAAACGCTGGGGCCAGCTGAACCACCAAAGCACTCTGTAGGAACAAGCCAGCTACCCCTTGGGAGCGTCCCTAGCAGCACACAGGAGCAGCCCCAGCTTGCCAGGAGCACCTTGCCCTTCCCATGGGACCTTTGCAGTTTAAAAAAGAGGAAGAAAAACTAAGATTCCTTCGTAACAGTTTATTTTCATTTTGGGAAAGGCAAAATCCACCACCTGGAACCTGGTGCCTCCGTGGGAACTTTCCTGATTCGTCTGCAATCCAAAGGCTATTCTGGCCCAGAAGGAAGAAATGTGTCCCCTTCAGTAGGGAATGTATCATGTGGCAATAACCTATCGCAAGACAGAAGCACGTGCACCGTAGGAGAAGCCCTGTGGCCTCTCCACACCCCAGGACACCCCTCTGCCTGAGGTCCACTCGGAAGCTCTGACCTGTCTCTTCCAAGTCTCAACAGACACGATAGAAGTTTCCATCAAACAAGCACTGACATATTTATATTAAAAAATAGTGCAAAATCTCAACATTTATATAAATAACTCTAAGCCCCTGCTTTGTAGTTTTTTTTCTTTACAAGGTAATACACACTTTCTGAGTTTGGCATCAAAAATTGCCATTTTCTCCTCTTCTAGTTCAGAAAACAACTTTTTCAATAGGCCTCTTCTAATACAAAAATACTCCTGCCCTCGCACATACAGTTTCTCTTATTTTATATATATTTATATATATAATATTGCAGATCTTTAAACAAAGGTTTTGTGCAAATATGTCTTTAAAGTTAAGTGAAATCATCATAAACAAAAGAAAATTAAGCATTCACGCACGCAGCTCAACTGGAAACGAAAAAGACTACTGGAGAATTTTTCTCTTTTGCCTTCAAGACAGCTCAACAAAGAAACGTGGTTTTTTTTTTTTTTTTTGTTTTGTTTTGTTTTTGCAAGCTTTCTGAGCTTGTGCATTCAGACCAGACATAACATGTAAATATTTATACACGAGGGGGTGCCACCTGCCCTCCTCTTCTCCTTAGGAAGTGCGGAGTGTTTTGCCTTACGCTACGCTGCCCCGGCCTGGCCCCCCGGCTCCTAGAGGGGGTGTCCTTTCTGTTTCTCCTTCTCCTTGCTCTCCAGGGGGGCGAGGTGTGGGTGCTGGAGCCGGGTCCCCTCCAGCAGGGAGGTCGGCCCGGCGCTCTGCTGGTGCTGGAAGGAGGACCCGGGGTAGTGACCGATGACCTCGCTATAGGTCGGGGGCGGCCCCTCCATGCGCCCGCCGCTGCCGTAGCATGTGGCGCTGATGCCCGAGTTACTGCTGGGGGGACAGGGGCCGCCCAGCATGGCGCTGTCCATCAGGTCGCTGTCGAAGATGGTTCTGTTAGGGGGCGCGCGCACCGACTCGCGGTTCAGCTCCAGCTGCTGCTCGGGGTCCCGCAGCTGGAGGGTGCAGGGGCCCTGATAGGGCGGGGGCTCCTCCCCGTCCGACAGCGAGATGGTGGGGGGCAGGTCGATCTCGTGCTGCAGGTAGGGGTAGGTGGGCTGGAAGCGGAAGCGGTCCCGCTGGGCGAAGGTGGGCACGGCCAGGCGGTCCGAGGCCCGCGGCGGGGCGTAGACCTGCGGCTGGAGGGAGAGCAAGGGCGGTCAGCGGAGGGCGAGGGGTCTCCGCGGGGACCCACCTGCCCTGGCCTGTGGGTGGCACCAGAGCCTCCCAGACAGGGTGTCCCTCCGGGGGAAAGGGGCAGCCTTTTCTTCCCCGGCTCTCCCTCGGGGCAGGGACGATGGTCCCGGGTGGAAGTCCGGCCTCCGAGGAGCAGTCTACAGAGAAGGGAGCAGGGACGGCCTTATGCAGGGACACCCTTTCTGCAGCGCGGGGAGAGGCTGGAGTGCCAGGAGGTGAGGTGCGGGAGCGGAGGCAGCCATGCGACTCACCTCTGGGATTCCGCCGCTGGACACCGTGCTCTCCGAGGGCCAGAGGCATCCTTCCTGAAGGGACAGAGATGGACAGGCAGTCAGAAGGGGGACACAGTGGAAAGGTCAAAGCCCCCCCCCCCAGCTTGACACTGGACTGAGAGGGTGGGCCTGAGCAGCTGCCCACTTCCCTGCCACCTACCCAGCCTCCACCCTGGCGACTTCTGAGGACAATCGCAATGGACTCCTCACCAACCTAAGCTGGCACTGCTGTCCCTGTGATCTCCAGAATTCCACAGTATACATCTGACTGGTCCCCTCCTCCCAGCAGCTCTGCAGACCTTAATGGCTTAAATCCTTGATGGCTCAGAAAGGAGCCCAGGGTGCATGCCTTCTGCCTCCTCCCCTCCTGGCCCACCCGCTCACTGTGTGGCCTCAGACAAGTTACTTAACTTCCACGCCCCACTTTCTGAGTCTGAAAATGTGGATAATTGCAGTACTTGCCTTGTGGAGTTGCTAAAGAACTTAACAAGTTGCACATAAAAGCCGCTGGAGCCAGTGTGCTCTCCAGGAGTGTGCAGAGGTGCTGGGTGCCCCCACTGCTCCCTCCAGACACAGACCAATCTGCTGTGCCATAGCACACTGAGCACACACCACAGGGCCTTTGTACTGGTCGCCCACTGTGTGCCCAACTCCTTTGACTATCAGTTCCAGTGTCCCCACAGACTCCAACATCATCATCCACAAATGCGGACATGGTGCCAAGCGCTGGGCTATGTGCCAGGGACATGACTAGGGGATCAGAAGCTTCTGTCCCCTGCTTTGGGATTCTGAGCCAGTAGCAGTTCTTCTCAGGAAAGTGGGACTGCGAGGACCAGTTCGTCTGTGCTGCCCCAGATGGCACCGAGGGGAGCCCTGGCCCCGGGGGAAGGCTTGCCTTTTAATCTTGCAACTTCACTGAAATGTAACTGATGTGCAATAAATGTGACTAGTCAAAGCACACAAGGCGCTAAGTTCAGGCAGACCTATACACCAAGAACGTCACAACCAGGATCGTGGCTCATGCATGGCCTCAGGTTCGCCTGGGGGCATGATTCCTGCAGGTCCCTCACCTGCCTCACAGGCAGCCTGGGCTGGAACAGAAGGCCGCAATCTCCTATAGGCCACCAGGGGCGCTGGCTGTCATAACTGTCCCTGCAGGAATGCACTTAACCACAGGTCACATCTCATCACCTGGCCCATAATCTAGCAAATGGCCCGCATGGCCTGCGAGCTGACAGGCAGACCCACGGGGCCAGGCCTGACCACCCTCTCTCTGGCCATCCTCATCTCATCCACCCTGCCCCCTCCCCAATTCTTCCTCCAATACAGAGTCCCTCCATCTCACTCTGGCGTGGTAGGCAGGGAAGACCCAAACCACAGCCTCCAGACTGGACCTCACAGACAAACCCACGGAGACCTAGTGCAATGCAGATTCCACCCAGGGAGCCGGGTGGGCTGACACCAAACCCACCCAGAAGGCTCCCAGAAGCCCAGAGGCTGCTGGGGCTCTGGTCTGCGAGGTGAAGACCTCCAAGGGGCTGCTGCTTCTGCTCGGCCCCTTCCTACTCCCCCACCCCCAGGGCCCTTCCTACTCACAGAAGCTGGGGTCACCTCCTTCAACCCACCCCCACCCCACCTCTCTGCTGAAACCCTTGGGCTTCCTGTTGCTTCCAAATTTCCACCTCTACCCTGGGCCCCACACCCTGGCAGAGCTGTAGCTACGTTATACCCTAAGTGGTGCCCCAGCAGGTCTTCCTGTTGGTGCTGCAGGCTGGAGCCAGCACGTGCCGTGCAAGCCCCCTCCTCGCTTCCCAGTCCCCCTTCAACACCACCAGGCCACGTCTGTGCCCATAATTGCCCAGCAAGGGCTACCATGTCCCCAGTGTCCAGCATCCAGATGGTATACAGTAGGTGCTCAGGTTACAATTTGAGTGCATAAGCTGCTGGGTAGGACCAGGTCCAAGTGTGACCTGGGGTATAAAAAGGCACAAGTTTCAAAACTATCTGGAACCTCATCCCTGGTAATAAGCTGTGCTGGTTTCTGGCAGTCAGGGGTGGGGAGGAGGATGGGGTCTACTCCTGCAGCCCCCTGCTGACTACCCCCAAGCCCAGGAACTGTGACAGGCCCAGCCCATCTCTCCTTCCCTCTAGAATGGTTGTCCTCTCCTGCCTGCTCCCCTGCCATCTCCTCTTGCCCCTCCTCCCTAACACCCATGGCTCCTGTGTGTTCTGTTCCCCAAACACCTGGAAGTGGACACATCCAGACTGCCCACAGCTGCCTGTCTAGGCCCCTCCAGACAAGGGACTTTCCAACCACTTCTGCAAAGAGCTAGAGTAAAGGACTTTCTGCTCTGTGGGCCTGCTCCTGTCAGCTCACCCCACTCTGCTGCTGGTGCCAAATATACACATAGGCATGGAGGATCGCAAGTTCGAGGCCAGCCTCAGCAACTTAGCAAGGCCTAAACAACTTGGTGAGGCCGAAACAACTTAGCAAGACCCTGTCTCAGAATAAAAAATAAAAAGGGCTGGGGATGTGGCTCAGTAGTTAAGCACCCCTGGGTTCAATCCCTGGTACCAAAACCCGCTCCCCCCACCCCCAAAAGCCACCACCACTAAAAAAACAAAAGAAAAAAATAAGCAGGTAGTCAGCCCTCAGGATCAATTTACTGATCCTGATGACCACCACCTGCCTTCAGTTCCAGACTCAGAGCCACATCCTGCCTGACCGATTCTCAGGAGCCCTCAGTGCCACACACACAGGGGCAATGCTTCTGATACCTCCCCAGGAACAGTCTTTCCCTCCCGTGGGTGAGACTGCCATCCTTGAAACCCTGCAGTCCAAACATCTGGCAGGTGCACGGCGAGGACTCCTTACTGAATGAAAGAAGATGCCTCTGGCTAGCACAGGGCCTGGCACTGGGAAGTCTGCCTCCCTGGGCCTGGCTCCCTCTCCTGGCTGGCTGCTTGCCACCCAGCCTGGCTGCATGCCTGCCCCTGGGAAACTGGCCCTTGGCAGGCCAGGCCCCCATGGACAGCAGATCAGGTTGTGGCTTGATTTGGGGACAAAGAGGACAAAGGGTCGCTCCATCCTAGGCCCTGGCTGAGCTCCAGGTCTGAGCTGGCCTTATGCACAGGTTTTCCACGGAACCTCTACTGAGCAGGCGTGGCTGTTCGCACTGTGATAAACACTGACCAAGAACAGGAGAGGAGGCCCAGAGCAGGGCCCACCTGTCTCAACTGGTGCCCGAGGGCAAAGGTCAGGAATGCTCAGAAACAGGCAGGAGGGCGCTTCCCTGACAGGTCACCACAGCAGCAGCTCCTGTTCCCAGGTGAGACCTTGACTGCCTTTATGGGTGAATAGGCGCCACCTGCTATGGTTTAGGTGGGAGGTGTCTCCCAGAAGCTCTCGTGTGAGTCAATGCAAGGAAGTTCAGAGGTGAAGTGACTGAGTTATGATACCTTGATCTATCAGTGCCTTTCTCCCGGAGGGGTTAGCCGGTGACTCTAGGCTCGCAGGGCGTGGCTGGAGGAGCGAGGTCCCTGGGGGCATGCCTTGGGGTTTATAATTTGTATGTGAGGAGGGGCTCTCTCTGTGTCCTAAGCCCCTTCCCTCCACCCCACTCTTCCGCCATGATGTTCTGCCTCACCTCAAGCCCCAAGGAATGGAGTTGGCTGAGGACTGAGACCTCTGAA
The DNA here is from genome assembly GCA_028644305.1 of Xerus rutilus. Classification (NCBI taxonomy): domain Eukaryota; kingdom Metazoa; phylum Chordata; class Mammalia; order Rodentia; family Sciuridae; genus Xerus; species Xerus rutilus. The sequence continues at coordinate 175,382,864 of CM053401.1, forward strand.
ACCGTGAGCCCCCAAACAAACTTCTCCTCCTCTACAACTGTTTTTGTCAGGTCTTTTGGTCATGGCAGTGTCTTGTCCACCTGGGACAAGCCCTTCAGACCAGAGGTCTGTGTCACCGGTGGCTGTTACTACATCCAGCTACACAGGCCGTCCGGCTTCCCTGGGGAGGCGCGGCCTGCACTGCAGCCTCACCCTGACCACTCTTCCTGCCCCGAGTGACATGTGAGGTAAGAGCATCAGAGGACAGCTGCTGGACCAGTGCCCAGCAAGAAGGGGCAGAGCTGAGCTGCCCCAGCACCAGTGCTCGCAGGCCCTCACATCCTGGGACCAGGAGAGACGACCTGCCCGTAAGGTAGGTGAGGGGAGGCAGAGCTGCTGGCAGGAGGGGACTCCCAGGGCCACCTGAAAAGGGACCAGGCCAGAAGCTATATGGGAGGAGGTCTGGGTGGGCAGGGCAGAGGCAGGCCTGCCCCAGGCACAAAGAGGCTATGTTCAGGTGTCTCTGGAGGTCACAGGGCCCAGAGACTCCTCAGACGCACCCTGTTTGGCAAGGGCTCCCCAGGGGAGGTGCCACCTTCTGCTTCCGTCTGAACAGGCCCTGTGTTTACCCAAGGAGGCTTCCCCAGGGAGACTCAGCCCAGGTGTCTGGGAGGCAAGGCCAGAATCCTGTTGTCCCGCCAGCAAGCCCCAGGTGCCGCTGCAGGGCTGCGTCCTGACCACAGCTATAGTGGCAATATCCCCACACCCAGAGCCTCCAGCTGCTCCTCCTACAGCTCAGCTAACTCCATCCTCTCCGCTGTGGGCCAGCGCTCTTCACACAGCCACTGACAGGCTGTGTGGCCTGGGGCAAATGTTCCACCTGGAGAAACTGGAGCCCCAGTTTCTCCTCTGCAGAGAGGGTGAGCCCTGAGCCTGCACAGCTCCCGCGGCATGCGGCTCTCCCTTCACAGACAGCAAATAAACACCAGGAGCCCCAGGCGGTGGTGCTGGGCTGGGGCTGGGGTGCCCAGCGTGCCCGTCAGAGGTTCCAGAGCTCACGCTCTTACCCTGACAACCTGGTGACGCACTGAAGCTGGGCCTGACGTGAGCAGAGATGTCTAAACCTGCTGGCTCGGGCCACGGCCAACACCAACTTGGCTCAGCCCACAGACTCTGGGTGCCACTGCCAGTCCCTGGAGTCCTCGAGAACTGGGGAGCCCTGCCCACCACTGCCTGGACTGTCACCATCCTCCAGGCACCTGCGAGCACCAGCTTGGGGACGGGCCACAGCCCTGGAGCTGTCACATGCTGCCTCCTCCCTGTCACTTTCAGCCTGCCTTTCAGACAGCTGCTTCCCACTCACGGTGTTAAATTCTGCGTCCCAGGCACAATGAAACCGTTAGAAGCCCAGCCCTGCTGTGGTCCAGCTGCTAAAGCACCCCCACAGCAAGACAGAGCCCCGAGGGAGCTGGGTCCCCACCCGGTGGGGCTCCCCACTCAGGCGAGGCCTTGTGGAGTTGGGAGGGGACACTTCCGGTGTTTCCAGAGGCCCCGTGACGCTCACAGCTCCAGCATATCAAAAGGAGGACAATGAACATTCCCCCGCGCAGCACAGCTGGCCCTGGGTCCTCACGGGTGTGGCACTGGCATGGAGCCCTCACGCCTTCCACATGCTTTAAGTCACCTGCAGGTGGCCTCATGCAACATAGACGCGGTACGCGTGGTTGCTGAACTGCAGGGGACGACAGGGGGGATGCCCCCGGTGTGTCCAGGACAGACAAGCTTTCCAGAGGGCAACTCTGATCTAAGGCTGGTCAAGGCTGAGTGTGCGGAGCCCCAGCCTACAGAAGGGCTGTGCAGTCTTTGTCCCTAGCAACATGGCCTCAGGCTGGCTTGCCCTGGGACCCCCCAGCCACGCCTCCTTGGCTTCCCACAGGGCTTGGGCATTCCCTGTTTGGCTCTTTGCGTGGCCACCAGCAGCAGTCACACAGCACCCTCCTCCAGGCGAGGGGGACTCCAGGTGCACAGGGCACGCTGGGTACGGATCGCTGGCCAAGGGACTGAACGGGAAAACCGCTGAGATCTGAGACCTCAAACGTGTCAAGACACCAGTCCTGGGGGGCAGGCGTCGTCACCCCTTCCACACACAAGGGAGCCAGGGCCCCACCTTCTGCATCAGGAACTGATCAAGGTGCCCGGCCAGGACCAGTGGAGCTGGGCTGAGACTCAGGTCCCCAGAGGGTCTCTCCTAATGTCCTTTTGCCTCCGTGGCCTCCCCAGGGCACTGTGACCACAAGCTGGCAGGAACTGTCTGGGTCATGGCTGCAGGGCTGCAGCCACCTTTTCCACCACCCTGCCCTGTTGGGTAGTTAAATGACAGCTGCTTGTCCCTTCTGCCCTGTCCCATCTGGCCTCTGAATGTCCCTAGAGCACCTGCCCTGCCGTCACCTGCTCCAGCTGTCTCCTGCTCTCTGCCTCCCCCAGTGACCACAGTGAAGACGGGAAGACGGACCTCAGGCGTGGCCCCCACCCCAGCACCTGCGTCCGCCGCACAGCACTGTCCCACCTGACGTCTTCTGGTGTCCCTTGTGGTGTGTCAGCTTCCCCGTGGCTCAAGAACCAATGGAGGAGTGTCCGCCCTGCCTGCACCCAGCACCCCATCTCCCCAGGCCCTCCAGCACCTCAGAGCCGCCCCCGCGGGTGCCTTCAGGCCTGTCCACAGGAGGAAGCAGAGGCCAGGAGGGGTCCAGGCCCGTCTTCTGTCCCTGAAGCTTGGTTCCCTCAAGCACCCTGGTGGGGACACTGAGGGTATTTCGCCAGGGCACTCCACTGCCAGGGAGCCCAGGATGCCGTGGAGGCCACCACTTACCGAGAGCCCGTCCTCTCTCCTCCTCCCCTGGCTGTGTCGGCTGATGAAGGAGCGTGCGGACAGTCTATAGTGGCTCAGCAGGCAGGTGATCACCACCACCATCACCATCATCACCACCACGATGATGAGGATCTGAACGAACTCCAGCTCCGCTGTGGGGACAAGGGACAAGTGAGACCAGGGCCCCCAGGCTGCCGGCACAGGGCTCGGCAGGTCCACAGCCCCATGGCCTGGGAAGGCCAGAAGACTCAGGACTGTGGGATCTCGGACACCCTGTCCTGTGTGCATGGGGAGCAGCTCAAAGCCCGTGTCCAGAGACCTGCGTGTAGCACCTGTCCCCAAGGCAGCCACTAGGGGCTCTGTGAAGGACACACTGACCTCGGCTCTTGGCCACCTGGAGCAAAAGGTGGGGCCTCTTCAACTCTATGGGGAAGCCTGGATCTGGGTGTGGAGACAGGAGGGACACAGAGACACAGGTGCTCACACCAGAGCACAGCAGACGTCTGCACACCCCACGGCCCCCACACCCAATGTGCACGGATGAGCTGATGAGAACCCCCCCAGGCCAGCGCTGTGAGGACCCCCTCCTGGAGAAGAGGCCTCAGAAAACACCTTCCAGATGGCTCGGATGTTACAAATTTTCATTTTTTAGGGTTTTTTTTTGGGGGGGGTGTGTTTTCCCCTGGAAGGCGGAAAAACCCTCAAGTGCTGGAAAAGGAAGGAGGTTATTTTGATCTTGCCTGAGCCGGGTGGCTTCTGCTGACTCAGGCGGGTCTGGGCCTCAGCAGCTGGCTGCAGTTGGTGCCAGCAGAGCCCCCAGCAATGGGCAAGATGCCGGGTGCCTGGGAAGTGACTGTGGTGGAGGGGCTGCAGCTGGCCCTGGAGGCCCCAGGCACAGGAATGTGCCTGCCCCAGACCTGGCGGGAGAAGGCTCCGGGGCTGCCCTGCGCTCACCGGCAGTCAGCCCAGTGCCTGGGCCACATGTTCAACACAAGGCCACTGACTCAGCTGTGCTCCCAAGACAGCAAATGGGAAGGAGGAGACTGAGTCACCAGTGACCCAAGCTCCAGACCCCATGGGGCTCTCCTGCCACCAGCCCCAGCTTCCTTAGAGCTTCAAGCAGGAGCAACCCACTCTAAGGGACACCCTGGCTGGCTGTCAGCGGAAGCTTCTCCCCAAGTCCATTCCCCGGCCTCCGACCTCCAGCCACCCCATCCCACCAGGCCTTCAGGACACTGCTTCCTCTCACCACGCGACACGCACACAGACACCCCACGGTTCCACGTGACACCATGCCATCAAAGAAGAGCCTCTCGACGGGGGCGAGTGTCCCCAGGGGACACAGGACATCACAGCCAGGAGCCCGGGCCGGATGCTGCCCCATCTGAACCTGCAGGAGCCCGGGGAGGGAACCAGTAACCAAGGGCTTGAGAAAGAAGAGTGACCCCTGAGCAGGTGGGCTCCACCTGGCGGGAAGCTCCCGGCCTGCCTGGGTTCCACAGGGAGGGCAGAGGCTGGGCTGCTGAGGCCTAGAGGTCACTGTGGCCAAGCAGCCCATCTCCCTAGGTGAGGCGGGGCCAGAGCCTGGGCATCCTGACCTGATTCTGCAGAGTGCGAGCTTGTCTGCTAAGTCTGGGACAAAGCCATGCATTCAGGGACACACAGGGTCTGCTCTGTGCAACACCCACACCCCAGAAGAGCCTGTGGTGCCCCCGGCAGCCCGTGCCCTCTTCACCCCAGCCAGGGACACGCCCTCCATTGTCTCAGGCCTCTGCCCATGCCAGGCCTGGACGGGGGGGGGGGGGGGGGGGGGGGGGGGGGGGGGGTGGGGCTGTTTTGCTCCTGTCCCAGGCTCTGGAAGCCGTGGGACCCAGGTCGGGCTGTGCCCTCTCCCAGGGGTGGTCTGGGGCCCAGGTGGCAGTGGGCAGCAGCACAAGGGCCAAGATTTCTGTAGGCCCAGTGGGATGGACAAAGTGGGCACCTGTCCAGAGTGCAAGATCACTGTCGGAAACAAGCAGAAGGCCATAAGCACAACGCGGCCACTGGGTCCCTGGGCCACCAACTCCATTAGGGCACAGGCCCAGAAAATTCACATAAGGAAGTTCTCCAGAAAGAGAAACTGACTGACCACCGGGCTACACCTGCAAGCTAGCAGCCTGGGTCCAGACCCAGAGGGGAGGGAGAGTCACAGGAATCCCCGAGGCTGGCGTAGGGGCCAGGACAGCGTGCCCGCTGAGGCAGAGGGTGCAGGCACTCTGCCCAGCCCCAGGTGGCCCTCGATCACTGCAGTTTCCCTGCATAGGTGGAGACACAGGTGAGGAAGAGCTGTGTGCAGGACACAGTGCACAGGGGTTCCCGCCGGCACCCCAGCGCCCGTGCAGCTCCACCCGCCCCTCAGAGACGCTCTGAAAATGGAAAGGGAGCATCCTACAGAAGGTCTCCGGAGGCTTCCTGGAAGGTGGGAACGGGGCCGAGCAAGCAGCCACTTGGCGTGGAAGTTGCGGGGAGAGGCCCAGAGGACAAGAGGAGGGCTCCTGCAGAGGCCTCGGGGCAGACACCGACATGGAGGTGTGGTAGGTCAGGGTGGGGCCCCAACTTTCCTCCAGGTCTAGCCAACCCCACTCTCCCACACTGAGCATGGAGGGCGGGTCCGCCTCAGATGCCAGACACCCTTCCAGCAGTGTTAGGCCCTCGAGTGGGCTAAGGTCAACCCTTGGCTGTGGGCTGAGGGGCTGCTGCCCCCACCCCTGCATGCACTTTCACACCTGGTGCTGCTTCCAGGAGACATCTGCCTTGCCTTCCGGAACCCACCCCCTCAGGAAGTGCACCATGTGGCAGGCACCTGCTAGTAGAGGCCACCAAATGGAGGCTGGAGGTCCCCATATCCACAATCCCTGCCTGAACTGTGTTCCTGCTTGGCATCAAACAAAAGGAGCTGTAGGCGTCCACCTACACAGCCTTGCACTGGCCCCTGGCCCCGGCCCCACAAGGCCTGGTACAGACCACACCCTGACTTAATCTGCCTGCTCCCTGCCAACAGCCTGAGTTTGACCTCCCCGCCTCCTCTAGGGCTCATGCCTATGCCCACAGCAGACCCAGTTAATGGAGAAGGAGCTCCTTTCTCCACCCAGTGCACACACCCTCTGAACAGGCTCCACTAAAGCTCAGCAAAGGTCCACAGAGGGAAGAGAAGCATCCCCCACCGCAAGGTCCTTGGAGTTGAGTTCAAAACGTGGTACAGATGTGAAACAGCACCAGGAGGAGCACATCTCTCCACCTGCAGTGCCCAGAAGTTCTCCAAGCCCTTCATGTTTCACAGGACACAGGGAGGCTGGCAGGGCTCTGCCTGCCAACAGGCTGGGCTGGGCGGCTGGAGAGCTGGGCAGGCAAAGGAGTGGGAACCCTATGGGGGCAGGTCCAGGTGTGGCCACATCCCTGAACTCTCCAGAGAACCTAAGGGCCACCTGTGGCACGCCAGCCCTTGAGGCTGAGCAGTCATTCAAGATTTTCAAGCCAAAACCAGGAACTTAGACTGCATGTCACTCAGCTACTGATGCCATACATGGAGCCACTTGATCCTGCCTCAGCTTCCCTAATGACAGCCTGCCCCCCTTCACCTGGATGTGAAGCAGACGTCCTAGGCCAATGCCCAACTTGTGACAAGCATGAGTGGGTCCTACCACTCCCTCCTGACCTTGGTTCCCGCTGTGCTGTGACCACAGGACTCACAGCCAATTGGTCACAGACAAGGCAGAGGGGGCAGGCCCGTAGGCAGTGCAATCCACCGTGCAATCCACTGTCACTACTCCCCGTGGGCATTGCTGTGCTCCTCGTAGCTACAGCACACACCCAGGCCCAGTGCTCTGGGCCTCCCCAGCTCAGGCACGGCACCCGCCCACTTCTCAGGTGAACATAGGAGGCTTTGGGGCCGCTGGGAACAGCAGGGCTGGGTTCTGAACCCAAGTTGCCCTGTGAGAGCTCACAGGACGACAGGGTCTGGTTCTCCCAAAGCATCTGTCAGCTCCTGGTCCTAAGGACGCCTCTAAAGTGCAGTCTGGCCAGTGCCCAGCCCACCTGCCTTCTGTGTGCCTGCTGAGCCCTGTGGCCCAGGGCACATCTGTCCCTGTGAGCCAGTCCCCTACCTGCAAAGTGCAGGGATGAGACAGTGGGAGCAAGAGCTCAGAACAGGGCAGAAAAAGAGCCCCACATCACTGCTATCACATTCAAGTGTGCTGAGCCGCAGAGCCTAAGCCTTCACGGCCCAGCATCCCCTGCCCGGCCTCTTAGGTCACTTGGGGCCTCATGTGCACAGGGGCCCTGGGAGGGAAACACCATTTCTTTCATTGAGTCCCACGTCACACCTGTACTCGTCATGAGCTCGGGATGGCTCCTGCCAGCGCCCTCCATAAGCTTCCCTGGGGGTGGTGATGCAGGCAGCAGTCTCAGGAGTGACCGAGCCTGTCCTCCACAGGCACAATGAGGTCACTCCCCCTTAGCATCCTCTTCCCTCATGAAATCGACAGGCCCATTGGCCTCACTGAGGCTGCCTGGCCTCCCCTTGGTGCTCCCTGCAGAGGCAGCAGAGGTGTGTGCCCCCTCTGGCTCCTTCTTGGCTGGTCTGCTATGCGAGAGTGCACACGGAATGCCAAGGCTGGCTGGGTGTGGGCACGGTGCCCAGCCCTGCGCACAGCATCCTACTCTCACCTTCATTCTGGGAGACAGGTACTAAGGTGACCACCCTGCTTGACAGAAGAGACACGTGAGGTGACTGGGCAGAGACCACACAGCCCAAGTTCTGACCTGAAGCCTGTGCTTTTGTGGCTAGAGCCCTGTCCCACACCGGCACCCTGAGCAGGATGGTGGCAGCATCCAAGGGCTTGTATTGAAGGTGCCCGGAGGCCAGGTGGAGCTGGAAATGCCTGCAGCATCATCAAGGGGACCACAGGGGTGCCCACTGCCCCGCGGATGCCAAGCAAATCCTGGTGGGTCAGGACAGGGCCATGCACCAGGAGTTCTGGGCACCTGCCAGGCACGACATAAAGGTACCAACAGATGTTTCTGCCACTTCCTGTATGACAAACACCTGGCCAGGTGGCGAGGACAGCTTCCCCTCTTCATTCTCTGACCTGCAGTATGGCATCAGTCCCATGGCAGGTGGGGGCTGAGCCAGACAGGATCAGATTTTCATAAATTTCAGACAGTGCCAGTTCCTAATTCCTGGGTGTGCGGCTCGGAGGCCAGACAGGGCCAGCGTCCAGTCAGCCGGCTGAGCCCTGCTCCACCTCCACTGCGTGGCCACTGCTGGGGCATTTTTGGGGTTTAAAAAAGGCAATTGTACACAATACAGTTGCCAAACTCTGAACCTCAGTTTTGATAAAGGTGGGATCCACAGTGTTATGTCTGTGACACGGAATACAGTCGCTTTAAATCTGACTTCACACAGGTCCAACGCCACACGGTTCAAAGTCGGGGGGCCCGTGAGAGCCACCCAGCATGGTGGGGGTGGCTTGTGGTTTCCACTGGAGGCCCACACAGGTGCCACTCATGTGGCCCTGGCTGGTGCCCAAGTTTGCGCCCTGAGACTTTACATTTCAGCTCCTGGCCGTGAGGCAATTTTTTTCCCTCCAAGTTTTTGGTCCCTGGTCTGGGTGGCAGAGTCTGGAGTTCCTGAGCAGCAGCTTCAGCTCCCTTCCTGCTGTGGACTTCCCAGGTGCAGACGAGGGTGGGCTGTGGAGACCCTGTTAATGTGTATGAGGAACCAGGGTGGCCCAGGGCACCCTATGGGTGTGGCTTCTCCTGTGGCTACTCCTAGCTTCTCCTTACATCGGGACAATGAGCCTGGGAGCTCCAGTCTGTTTCCTCAACTGGAGGGCTGGGCAGAGTCCACCTGCCTCCTACCAGTCCAACTGTGTGTGTGGGGGGGGTTCCAGACCAGACACCCCCCCACCCGGGCGCCTATCCCCTTATCTGTCCCAGGGGAGGGCAGCGGCGCCCTTCCTGGTTAACGAGTGGCCCTGCACGCGGCCCTGTCTGGCCTCCTGGCCACACACCCAGGAATTAGGAATTGGCACTGTCTGAAATTTATGAAAATCTAATCTTGTTAGGCCTGCCTGGATGAGACCCGCAGGGCGGGCCTCATTGTCATTCTGCAGAGTCTGGCCTGATGGGGTTCCAGCCACTTCATTTACCGCCCCTCCTCCCTACCCAGCCGCATGGCATTTGAATAAGAAGCCAGCTCCCGCCTCGCAAAATTGAACCAGATGTCAAAGGAATAACTTTCTGATCGCTCTTGGTGCCAGTTCAAATACCCCCCAACGGGCACATTTATTTCTTAGGGTTGGAACTTCTGTGAGTTGAGGAAAAAACCCTGCTTTTCCTCTGAAGGTCTGGGAGCAGGCAGTGAGTCTGGGCCAGCTTTCTCCCTTTTAGAAAAGGGCTGCACTGCTTTTGAAGGACTCCAAGGGGCAGCTGGGCGTCTAGCCTCTGGACAGGTAACCCTAAGATACTACCCAGGTGCCAGGAGGAAGCAGAAGCTGAGGGGACGAGTCCCATGTTGGTCACTGGGCCTGTGGCTCCTGGCCCTGCTGTTCTGGGTAGAATCTGAGGTTCAGGTCTCAGCAGGAGATGTGGCTTCCCAGTTGGGGGGGGCTCCAGCTCCAGCCCTGCCGCTCCACTCCCTGTGTGGCCTCTGGCAAAGCACTCAGTGTCCTCATCGGGAAGAAACAGAGGAGACCCAGTCCCCACTTCCCGCGGTCGTGGGAAGAGTGACTTCCTGAGGGATTCCGGGAGTGAACTCCAGGCCCTGGGCCTGATTCCCTTGCTTGTCTCCCCTCCCCAGGCACACCTGGGCAGCAGCAAGAGAAGAGAAGAGGCCCACCAAAGTGGGTCCCCTCCACCAGCACTGCAGTTGAGACTCCTGTCAACTAGAGCACCTCTGTGGGTGAAGACAGCCACCCTCACTCCTTCAGGTGTGAGCCTCTGGCAGGCAAGGCACCCCATCCTCTGCTGGGACCCCTCTTTAGCCTGCTGGCTCTGTGGGGGCACCACGCACACCCCTCCCATTCAAGACCTCCGCAGGTCCTGCTCTGGGGGCCAGAAGTGACTGCCCCCTTGCCCACAGCTTGTTCCCTCCATTACCTCTGGTCCCTGCTCCAAGTCACTGCCGGGGCGTCCTCTGTGCCCGCTCCCAGGAGCGTCATTGCTCCTGTCACCCACTGTTCCCTGCAGTGGTCATCGCCGGCACCGTATGTGACCCAGCAGTTCGCTTCCCACCTCCCCAGCTAGAATACGGTTGTCCCCAAGCTGAGATTTTTCTGTCGTGTGCTCAAGCACCTAGAACACAGCCTTCCCCGAGCAGTACGTGGCAGATGTGCTGGACAAATGGACATGTGTGTTCTGTGCAAAGGTGAGTGGCAAGGAGACCCGCTGGAGGCCTGCACGAAAGGCCAGCAGCAACTGGCCACTTCAGTGTCCCTGGCAGGGCTGCCACCACACAGGGAGCTCAACCACCAGTCATCAGTGTGTGCTGACGGGACCACCAGACAGAATGAGCCTGCTTGGTTTTAAAATTTTTCCAAATGCTCATTTTTAAAAATAATATTGAAATCTTGCAAAGATACTTATTTTTATGGGTGATTTGTATCTACCCAGGAGAGCGGCTGGCAATGCCCACAAGGCTGCCCCCCAGGGAAGGCCCACTGAGGAAAGGGGTGGTCCCTGGCGCCTAGCACTGCTGCGTCCTCTACGTGGACACACTGTGCTCAGACAGCACAACACAAGGAGCGTCCACACCCCACTGAGCTGCTCCCCTTGAACCCGGGCTGGTCTTTCTGTAGGACAAGGTCCACTGGAGCGAGCCCGGGGTTGGGCTGGGAAGCCACACATCCGTGGCCTCCGCTGGCCCTGGCAACATTGCCTATGCACTGAGTGCCCTCACTGGGGTGGGACAGGCCACTCCTCCATGAGCCCCTGGTGTCATCTCATTTCCTCCTCAGGGCCTACCTGGAGGGAGCAGTCTCCTGTGGTGTCCAGTGGCCTCTCCCTAACACTGGGCCCCTAGGTGAGGGAGGCCTCCTCTCTGTGCCTCCATGTCGCTGTGGAGCACATGGGGAAGGCACATTCGGCGGGGGGGTCTCACCGCAGCTTCACAGCACTGGACCCTCATAGTGCTGGACTGGGCTCGGTCCCTCTGCTTCCGAACCTGCACCGGCCAGTCAGCAAGCTTCCACCCTCCTCTCCCTCTCTGCTAGGGGCTGGGACCACACCTGACATTTCTGACTCTAACCCCACTCAGGACACAGGGATGCACAAACCTCTCTGCTGGGCTCGGCCTTCTGGGTCGGTCCAGGCTCCCAGGGTAGCGCCTAGCACCAGGCTCCCTCCCCTCCGGGCTCCACTGGAAGGCGGGTGGGCCTGCCTCACCCAGCTCAGCAGTCTCTCCAGCCAGGGCTCAGCAGAGCCAACAGAGGAGGCTCCACACTGGTCTCCCCAGGAGGCAGGGGCATCAGGAGGCCCCAGGGAAGCACACAGTAAAGGTGCACTAATTACACAATAAACAGCCAGGTGCAGGAGAAACCAAAGACTGCCTGGGCGCTTCACCTTCACCCTGTGCTAGTCTGCAGAGGCCCGGGGGACGGGCAGGCTGCCTCCTTCACCCAGGTGGCAGAGGCCTGCAGAGACCCTCTCCCCTGAGCGACAGACGTGCCTCAGCATCTCAAGGTCATTGGGCAGGAAGTGGCCACGCAGCAGGCTGTGGCCACAGTGAGCACTGAGTCTCAGCACGTGTGGGGAACAGGATGGGGAAATAAGGACCCCTGGGAAAGCACAGGAGCCCTGGAACTATCACGGACCCTCGTGATTAAATGCTGCTTCAATAGGAAAGACAAAGCAGCGCCTTTCATCTCCCTTGCTATTATCCAAATGGAAAGAACTAATGGGATTTTTTTTTCCACTGTCACCGACATCGAACATCTTTAAACACCCACTGTCAGCAAAATATCAATCGCCTTTGGAGAGTTATTGGCAGGATGGAGTGAATGCACGGTGGGAGTTGCTTCCCTCAACGGACATGCTGGGGTGTGACAGAAAGTTACTTCAAATGAGCCCGATGTGCTTTGTTAATGGAGGTGAGTCGGGAACAGGGACTGGGTGGGCGCGGGCGAGCGGGTCTGTGACCGGGGTAGTGTTGGCGGCACACCTTCTCGGGGGACTTGGGCAGTGCCCTTCACAAATAGGCACATTACCTTTCAACTCAGCAATTTGAACTTCCAGGATCATTTCAACAGAAAAATGTACAAAGGCCCCCAAACCTCCATTGAGAGGTGCACCAAGACATCCAGAAGGCGAGGGGTGCTTCCAAAGCAAACACCCAGAGACCACCTCAATGCCACCCACCACCCTAGAGCATCACATCACGCGACACAGTGGGACTGTGGAGCAGACAGAGCAGGGTCCAGGACTTCTACTCACCCAACGCCAGAAATACCGTCATCTCCCCATTTCAACCAGAAATGTTCCCAGCCACTACCTATTCAGTGACTGACGGAATTCAGTCCCTGGGGCCCTGCCCAGCAAGCCTGTATGATCCCTGACCACCTCCTCCACCCTGCCTGAGTGGAGCAAGTCACTCCTGGCTGAGAACCATGAGTCTACAGGTCTGATCGTGGGTGGTTGTCGGTGACTGTCCCTGGGCACACTCGATGAAACTGGAGAATATAATACGGATCCGTTTTTATAATGAAAAGGAAAACAAAACAGAAATCAAAATCAGGATGGCTACTTGCAGGAGAGGGAGACTCTCCTCTTGTATTCCTGCACTGTTTGTGTTTCTCAATGAGCATTAGGAATTTCAGTTTTAAAAATCCTAATGAGCCTAACAGACGCTGGCACGTGCGTGTGTGCATGTCGTGCGCTTCCGAGCGCTGCCCTCGTGCTCCTTGGAAACCAGCAGATGTTTCTCTCAGTCACTGACTTTCAAGAGCCTGGTGTTTCCTGACATGAGCTGGGACTTCGGCACCTAGGAGAAGGGACGTGAGCTGGGGCCCGGTTTCCAAGCCTCTTGGAAAAAAGTGGCGCTCTGAACAGGCGGCCCGACGTGACCGGTATTCAGCCGCCTCTCAATAGCTCCTCATTCAATCCCGCGGGGCCTCATTGATGGGCAGCGTGCTGGAGAGCGTCTGCGGGTCAGCCTGCGACGGGCACCGTCTGGAGGGGTCTCGGCGCTGACCTGGAGGTGGCCCTGCCTTTCAGGAACAAGAGGGGCCCAGCTATTCTTGGTCTTGCCCCAGGCAGAGGCAGTGGGCTGCTGGCCAAGGTCAGACATCAGGCAGGGTGGAGGAGGTGGTCAGGGACCAGACAGGCTTGCTGGGCAGGGCCCCAGGGACTGAATTCAGTCAGTGCACACTAGGAGCAGGGTGTGGGCTCCCTGGAGGCGGCCTGCCTGCATCCAAACCCCAGCTCTTCCAGGGGCCAGATGTGACATCAGAAAATTATATTCTTTTGTGAGCTTCAGTGTCCTCATCTGGAAAAGCAGAACCCGACGAACACCCACCCCAAGGGTTGCTGCGCAGAGGGGTGGAGGGGCGAGCACAGGACCGAGTGGAGAGTAGTGAGCAGACACCAGGTGCGATGTCCAGAGCCTGGTGTGTGACGTGGGCAACAGTCGTCAGCTGTCATCAACAAGGGCTACCTGCTTGGCCCCCACTGTGCACCCCTGGGCCCCAGCCCTTCTGCCCATCACCAGCAACTCCGGGTCACCCACACGCTGTGCAGCCTGCCAGCACCCTGGCTCCCAGCAGCCGCAGCTGCCCGGGCCCTGCCGCTGTGCACAGACTGGACCATCTGCCTGGATGCTCGCTCTCCTGGGGTGAGCCTCATCCCCAACTGCCCAGCCCTGGCAGCCACCTCCTCTCTGGATTTCTCTGGCAGTTCTAAACTCTCCCATGTGGTGGTTAATTTTGTAAATACCACACGGGACATCTGCTGTGACTTCTAAGAAAATGTGTAACTCACGACTGACTTAGCAGGCTGGGTCTGTGTCTGCAGGCCTGCGAGCCCAGCCACTCCACCAGGACGCGAGCTTCCCCTGCAGCCTCCTCGGAGCTGGCAGGAGCCTGGCAATCAGGAGCCCTTCCACCCTGTCTAACTGGTAGACTCCTCTTCACTCCTCAAAGCCCAGTGCTGGCTGCCCCCCAGCAACATCCACCTCCTCCTACTGCTACAGCACTAATCCGAGCCACTGCCATGGGGAACTCTCAGGGACAAAGTGTCCCCTTTGCCAGTCTCTCCTGCCTGCAGTGGTGGTCAGGCAGTGAAGAAGCCAGCAGTGTGTCTGGACCCACTTCCTTTTGAAATGGTGAATCTGAGGCGCATTAACTCCCAGCTGATGGAAAGACGGCGGCTCTGAACCGCCGTCTCTGAGACCTTTCCCTGGGGCTCCATGGCAGAGCTACAGAAAAACCACGAAGGCAGGCGGTTCAGTTCTGGGTTCGAGCACAGATGCAGTCCCTGCTGTCTGAGACCTTGGGCGGGCCCTGCCTGCCACCTCTTGGGATTACTCAGGAACCACCTGAGCTAGCACCTGTGCACCAGCCCGCCAACGCCAGCTGGTACACAGTAAGTGCATAATAAATGGTAACCAACATAACAAAGCACACAGACCCAGGCCCAGAAGAGGCAGCTGTGGGCTGGGGCCTGGGAGAGGCACAGGCCTGCCCTCCCGCCTGCTGCCCGAAAAAGGAAGAGGAGGGACTCAGGCAGACGGGGGCCCCAGGAGGCCTTGCGGTTTAGACCTGCGGGTCGAGGCACCATGGGCGTGGCATGGGTGCTGGGTGTCTCATCAGGACTGGAGGTGGCGGACACTGAGCAGGTGACCCCTTTATAGGATAACAACTGAAACCAATGGAGAGGAGAGAAACAGCAAGAAACACAGAACCAGGAAAACCTGTCAGCAGCCAGACCATCAGTGCCCAGATCTGGTGCTGAAGCTCCGAAGAGACTCCCTGTCCTTCTGGTCACCAACAGGGGAGCCCTGCAGGCCGAGGCCTGGGGAACTTGAGGGTCATCCCTCAAGGGCATAAGACTCCTCTTCATGTCCTCTGTCCCCGAATCTCCTCCACAGCACACTCAACCCAGGCTGTACCCCACCCAGCAGCCAGAGCAAGTTCAAAAGCGTCATGAGCCACAGTTGCCCCATCCCGTTCGCTTTAGACCACCAGGAGGCCCCCACTTCACCACCATACTTCCCATCTCCTACCCTGATTCACCACACTCCAGCCACGCTGGCCTTTCCCCTAGCCCCACCCCAGGGCCTTTGCACATGCATTTTGTATGCTAGAAGCACTCTCCCTAGGTGGCTCTTCACAAATGTCCTCCCAGCTCTCACTGTGTGTGTATCCTGATCGCTGGTCACTGCCAGGAGGGGCCATGTTTGGATTATTCCCTGTGGCTCTTGACCCTTGACTTGTACCTTCTCTGCTTCCTTGTCTGAATGACGACCAACCTCACCGGGTTGTGTGAGGCCTGTAAAATGCCCAGAAAGTGCCTGGCTCATAGGAAGCGCTGCGTTGGCCACCATGAGAGCGACTTTGTGCTGCTGTTGTGGGTAACTGGCTTGCCTGTCCATCACTCCTCTGACCTCAGCAGCAAGAACACTCCTGAGGGCCCTGCTTGCTCCTCTTCCTGCTGTGTCCCTGACAGCTCGTGCCACACGGGGCCCCAACAGCTGTCCTCGACTAATATTTGAAGGAGAACAGAGTCTGTGTCCCACATCCTTCACCAGGACTCATATCTTTCCACAGTGGCCAGAGGGCGGGGGATAGTGGCCAGCAAAAGGTCTCTCAGAACTCCACATGCAGCTACCACGGGACCCAGCAGCCACACTCCTGGGCCTTGAAGACCCATGTTCATAGGAGGACAGGGTGTACGGGAGTCTTCAGGCAGCTGCGCTGGCTGCAGCCCGGACGTCCTGCAAGAGTAACGGCCAAGCCCAGGGCGGTGCGCTCGTACCTGGGAATACCACTCAGCACTGAAAAGGGAAAACTGCTCGGACAATGCAACAGCCCTTCAGGGAACTATGCTGAGTGAAAAAGGGACCGCAAAAGGTCAGCCGCGTGAGTCCCTTCATGTGACATTCCTGAAATGACGCGGTTGTGGAGACAGCAGTCAGGAGCGAAGGCGGTGCTGTGGACATAAACGGTGGAATGAGGAGTCCTTGGGGTGGGACCCTGTCTCCACTGGCAGTCACACGCATCCACCTGTGAGAAAACCCCACAGCCACACACACTCAGAGGAATCCGCACACGCTTGTAAGGTCAACAGGGTCGTGGCAAGTGTCAGCCGCTCACCTGGACTGCTTTGGTGAGACTCCCCACCTGGGAAGCCGGTGATGGACACGCCCTCCCTCCTGCTACGTCTACAGCTGCTCCCCTACAGCATCATCTCAAAATAACAAGTTGGTTTTTTTTTCCTGTTTTTTTTTTTTAAGTGAATGGTTTGGGAGGTCCCCAGCCCTTGGCGTCACCAGCACCAGCAGCCTGAAGCAATCCCTGGGGCCTGACCCGCCTGGCACGGGGGCAGGCTCACTGCAAGGGCAGGGCAGGAGCCCAACAGAAGCCGCTCCCCTGCCCCAGCCTCCTCATCTCCCGCGCAGCATCTGCCATCTGCCGCTGCAGCCAGCCAAACGAAGCCATCCTCGGCTGTCATCTCTCAACTTGCAAGTCTGGCTCCCAGGTTTGAAGATTAAATTCTAAACATGTCATTTAAAATTTCAAAATGAGGAAGGAAGATTTTAAGTAACCTGGAGCAATGGCTCCTACTCTCTTCCCCATGGCAACCAGTGAAGACCCTAACCTCTTTCCTAAGGGCAGACAAAAGCCAGGGAGGAACCTTATCCAGCAAATATCCAGAGCAGCTGTGTCAAAGTATCAATGCACACCCTGGAGGATAGCCATGACCCCTGCTACAAACAGCTCCAATACAGTGTATCACAGTGCTGGTGGACTGCCAATGTGAAGTATCACTGTAAACTAGCAAGGGGGCCCCAGACCCGCAACAGCTCCGACAATTATCCAAACACCCTTATAACCTCCAGGCAAAGTACCACTATAAAATCTGGACATGTCACTCATGATAAGGTAACTGCAGACTCCTCACTAGTAGCCACTTGAGGTACTGGAGTCAGGCCTGCAGGGTTCCCAGCACCATGGATGTCTTTGGAGAGAAGGATCCTCTGTTGTCCCAGGAGGCCTGGGCCGAGCTGGAGGTGTCTGTGACGAGCATCCAGGAGGGAGGACTTCCTCACATGGGGCACATCAGGGACAGCCTCTTTGAGGAGGTGGCCTTTATGCTGAGACCTGAAAGATGAGGAGAGTTGGGAAAAAACACTCCTAGACAGACAGAGGGACTGAAGTGCAAAGGCCCTGAGGTAGGAGCATCTGTCACATTCAAGGGAGAAAGCAGATGCTTCTGAGGCATCTGAACAGGGTCCAGGAGAGGTGGCTGCTTCAGGGCTGGGCAAACTTGCATTAGGACTTCCTGGGGGTGGCCACGAGCACATATTTGAGAGTTTGAAGATGGTTTACGTATAATTCTCCAAACAAAGCCACAGGTGGCCCAGAAGCTCTGTGCCTGGCATGCGGAAGCCACATCTCTGGGTGGCTGGTGCAGGAGCCACAGCACCTACTGGGGACTGGCCACTCCATCAGGCTCTCACTCCTTTATTGGAGGAATCATTCAGATCCCTTAAGTCGAAGCCTCAGGATGTACAAGAAAATGCTAGAGCCTAATATTTAAACTGGCTGTAGTCACCTGGTGTCGAGTGGCGCTGGGATCCCAGAGATGATCATGACTATGAGGGACCCGGGGGAAAACTCTGGGAAAAGCTGAGCCTCTTAGATGTTGGGTCTCTTGAGACTGGAGGGCACAGGAACCCCCAAAATGGGTGAGATGAGAACAGGAAGAAACCAGAGAGCAGAAGGGAGTTTCCCAGAGTCACAGAGCCTGCGCCCTCCAGTCCCCTGAGCACAGGATGCTGGCACTGGAACCCACACTTGGGGAAGGACCACTCTGGCTGTAGCCCTGCCCATCACAGCGAGGCAGGACAAGCACAGAGCACAGGGCCCGGCTCACACCGCAAGGCCCCAGGAACCAGGCGGGCAAGTGAACAGCAAGGGTGGTTACCTGTCACTCACCCGGGGCAGCTTCGGGGCCACAGCTCAGCCTGGCCGTGCGAAGAGCTACATGTCACCCACACTCAAGTCTCCAACAACCATGTCATTACCACATAGGACAAATGAAGAGACGGAGGCACCGTGTGGCTGCCACAGGGCAGCTGGTAGGGAAGGCAGTGGTTCCTCCTGAGCACTACAGACCAGGGGACATCTGGAAACACCTGAGAACCCGGGAGGGAGTGCTACGGGCACCTGTGGGCTGGGGGTACAGCTGGACGCTCTGCAATGTACTGGGAACACGCCCTTCCCCAAAATAATTTTCCAGCCCAGATGTCAACAGTGCCAGTTCTGAGAAACTCTGGATTAATAAGGCAGCAGGTCATATGGAAAGCACAGTGCCTGGCCCACAGCCTGTCCAGCAAACGCCAGCCAGGCAGGGAGTGGACCTTCATTAGGCCCCAATGGGAAGGAGGCAGCAGGACTCAAATCACACACAACGGGCCTGAAGATGCCACCACCTCATCTATAAGCGTGGCCTCAAAGCAATCAGGCAGAGGCACTGTGCATTGAGACCTGGATTCTGGGTTCCTCAGGGTGGAGCTGCAGCTGCCTTGGATACTCGGAAAGTACCCACGCCAGGCACACTGTAGGTGCCTCCTAAGTGCTTCTGAAGAGGATCAGTGGGTGAGGGAAAGCATGGGCAGCAGTCTCTCTGAGCGCATGGGCTCTCCTTCACAGGCCCTTCCGGGAGGATGGAGAATGAAAACCACAGGCGGTCCAAGTCCACACCAAAGGAGACCCAGCATTCCTGAGAGGGGACGCACCAAGGCCCCAGGAGAGGCCCTGAACCCAAGGCACAGAGGACACCAAATACAGCTGGCCCACCCACTGTGAGTTCCACGTCCTCGGAGTCCACCAACCACAGGTAGGAACTCCTTGAAAAATGAGCTTGTGTTCTTGCTGAACAGTCTTTGTTTTCTGGTCCATGTTCCCTAAACAATACAACACAACAATTCACTGTGCAGTCGCTTTGTAGCAGGTATCATAAGTCATCAAGAGAGGACGGAAAGGGCTCAGGGGGATCGCGTGGGTTCTGTGCCAACCCAGCGTCTCACAGAAGGGGCCTACGCATCCATGGATTTTGGTATCCCGAGGGCACCAAGGGACAGCTGTACCTTCACTCAATCTTTACACTCGAAACGGAACTGTGTGGCCTGGGGAGGGGCCTCTAGGTGGGGAAGTGCATTGTCTTGCCAGAGGCCCGAGGCCTGGGGGGCACACATGGCCCTGGTGCCACCAGGAATAGGCAGACTGTCTCACACACCAAGTGTGCTGCCTGGAGTCAAGGAAGGGGGCTGGAGGCTGAGTCTGGGCCCCGCAACAGAGCACGCTGTGACTGATTAGTGATGTCCGCCCTGAGTGTAGCTGGGCAGGTGTCAGGCAGGTATGTCCCTGTCTTCTCCAGTGTGAGGGCCAGCTTAAGGTGCAGAACTGCAGGTGGGCAAACCTAGCCTCCATCACTGCCAGTAGGATCCACCATATCCCCAAGCCAGTCACCTGACTGAGGTCCCGAGGGCACACTGACCTTGGCATGGATGTCACCCTGCCAGAGAGGGAGCCCTGCCCTCAGCAGTAAGGGACAGTGTGCAAACTGCCCCGAACCCTGTACCACTGCTGCAGTCGGCAGGTGAATGTGGGACCAAGTCCCAGCCTGGCCCCCATGAGGACAGCTTGAGGCTGCAGCATCTCCTTGTACCAGGGCAGGAGCCCTGCTGTACCCCTCCCTCAGCTTTGTGAGACACCTGTGGGTTCACATGCAGAGAGGCCCCAGGTCCCCTACACCCAGGCACCCCGATGGTGGTGTCTTGCAACACTATCATTTATGGCTTTCCCAGATGAATCAGAAGCTTCAGTACTATTTAGTCATTCCCCATTTCTTGAACAGTCATACTGAAATCTGGCCAGTCCCTCCTCAAGGTGACACAGCTGGCGGAGGCTGGGTGTGGTCACTGAGAGTATCTTCACAGAGCCCTCCCTCTCGGCTGCTTCCTGCTGTCTGAGATTCTCTCCTGGCTCTTCCCACTGCTGGCTCCTGTTCCTCAAGCCTCAGTCCTGGGAGGCTGCAGACCCTGCCCCAGGGTAGCAGCCCAAGGCAGGTCCGTGACCCTGTGGTTTCCTCTTGGCATTCCCAGCCTCTGAGCTGGTTTCCGTCCGTCCCCCAGCGGAGCTCTCTGCAGGGCAGGTGCGGTGTCTATCATGCCAGCCCATCTCCAGCTCAGTCAGTGACACAAAGTAGGGGCTCAACTACTGGACTACTGGCCATAGCTGGTTCCCCCAGTGCCAGGCCCACCCTCTGTCCCTACCTCAGTACTCAGACATACAGAGGGACACTTAACTGGAGGGTAATGGGGCAAAGGCTCCAGGTGGAAATGAGATCCTGAGCAGATCTGAGGGGCACTGAGAGGCAGGCTTCCACCCACCACTCCACCCCGCAGGCTGCTCTCTCTGGGCAGGGTGTTCCCACATATGATGTGGGGGATGAGAGCCCGGTGCGGTGGCACACTCCTGTAACCCCAGCACTGTGGGAGGCTGAGGCAGGAGGATCGCGAGTTCAAAGCCAGCCTCAGCAACAGTGAGGCGCTAAGCAACTCAGTGAGATCCTGTCTCTACATAAAACACAAAACAGGGCTGAGGATGTGGCTCAGTGGTCGAGTGCCCCTGAGTTCAATCCCCAGTACCAACAAATAAATAAATAAAGTGGGGGATGACAGCCCAATGCCTTGCAAACCTCAGCACGAAGCCTCTGTAGACACGGGACTCAGGCAGGCTCTGCTCTTCCTGGAGTGTCCAGGAGTGTGCCCCGAGGTCAACCTCCAGCTGCCCCCTCTCCCCTTGGCTGCCACCCATGAGGTGGAAGATGAACAGACCCGCTGGTGGTAGACAGGGCCCGGCTGTGCAGCTGCTGTGGCAGCTCCTCCCTCTCTGATGTTAGAAAGTCCAGCAGCACCCACTCCCCATCCAGCAAGTGTGTCCCCAGTGCCAGCAGAAACCAGCTTTCCCCGGAGGAAGGAGAGTTCAATGGGCGAGCTATAAATACTTTTGCTAACTGCTGCGGGAGCTGGGCTTTCTGCATGAGCGGGCCCCGCTGAAAGGAAGGCGGCGGGCCAGATTTGTTTCGAATTATGAAAATAGATGTTGTCTCCCCGCCACATCTGTTTTGCCTGACAAATGAGCAGCAATTCGCCTCCTAAATGAGGCGGCACACAAGACTGTCTCGGAACTCTGGCTTCTCCAACTGTAAAGAGAAAGAGAAGAGAAAGGAGGATGTCCAGGCCTCCCAGACCTGAGCTTTAAAAACTGGACTTGGCTCACTGCATCTCCCGAGCGGCAGGCTCCCGGGGGCCTGACCCACACATCTAAGATCTCCCTGAGAAGACCGGAGCTGCGCGCACTGGAGAGAATGGGGATCCCCCACTTCTTAAAAGACATAGGATATCACGGAGAGCGTCGAATAGAACACTAGCCCAGTTCAGGCAGAGAGCGCGTTTTTGGATGTGTTGAGAAGGGCCGATCTTTGGGAGGGAACCTCAGTGCTGGTGCCACGGTTCCTCTGTGCCATGCAGGCTTGGTGGCTGGGTTAACATCATCATGTTCCCTTAATTACTCCAGGACAGACCCAATTACAGAGCAGACACATCTGCCAGCCAAAGACCCAGCCCTGAAGAGCCCACCCTGCCTGGGAGGCTGTGTGGGGAGGAGGGCCAGCCACCTGGGCACACTGTCCAGACCTGGGGCGGTCGGCTGGTTCTGGCCTCGGGTTCTTCTTTTTAAAGGTCCCTTCCCCCTCGACATATTTCATTTTTTATTTTTCTTCTTCCAGATATTATGAGGAGCAAGAAGGGAAACCTCAGTGATCATATAACTTAAAAATATGACAAACCCTGTCACCAACTTCTCCCCTCCCCAAGAATTCCCAGGCTCCGAGGCTAGGGGCAAGGGAGAAGGGGAGCTCTCCGCATCGTGAGCCGCTGCACAAACCCCATAATAAGCCCATGCCTCGCGCCGTAGGAGCAGCAGCCTACAGGCTGCTCCTGTCAGGGGCTGTCTGTTTTGGGGTAGAAATAAAAGGATCAAGTCAAAGAAATTCAGGGTGTGGGATGTCCTTCTCTGTCTCCTGCAGCGACACATCCAACCCTCTCCCCTGAAGTAGACGTATGTGCCGGATTTGCTTCATCTGGCAGAAATGAGAGGCAATTCAGGGGTCCCAGGACACAGCTGATCGCCGCACACCCCTAGCTCTCCTCCCTACCTTTTTTGCCCCCAACTATGTAAAAACCAGAGGGCAGATTCCTGACTGCAGGCCGTCCTGGGTGGAAACCTACAGCTTTGCCGCCTGGTCAACAACTATGACAACAGTTTTCAAGAGAGGGGACCCAGGGGTCTGGCAGGCGGCATGGCAGGATAAGGTCAACTGCAGAGTCTGGGGGAGCCAGGTGGGTCCACTTCTCTGCTGCTCCCGTGGGGACAGGAGATGAGTGGCTGGGGGCCAGGAGATGCTCTGCCCCACACCTGTCCCTTCTCCTTCTGGCAACAGGGACTTGGTTGTTATGGCAATGAGGCCAATCAATGCAAATCCAAAACCTCACACCAAGCGGCCCTGAAAGGTTCATCCTTAGAGTGCCAACCTGGGTGCTTTGTTTTATTACCCGCTCTCCCCCCCCAACAAGAGGAGATAAGAAACTGCAGAAGGGGATGGGCCCCGCCTCTGCTGGAAGAGGAGCACCTGAAGCCTGGACTGCCTCCCTCTCCCTTTTTTTTTTGCTGGTGGTATAAAATTAGCACAGTCAAGTAAATGTGTTATAAACACAAAGACCCTGCCAGGAGGCGAAGCGCCTTCATTTAAGGGAGGGCAGAGCTGCTGAAGAAGAGTTTGGGAGGGGGTGGCGCCTGGGGCTCCCACTTAGTGTAACCAGAGGGAAAAGCCGGTTCCCCCGAGAACACACATCTGCAGGACGTCTAGACGGTCTGAGGACAATTAGAACAAGAAGAAAAGCTGCAAGCCGCAGCCGCTCTCCCCGCCAGGGGACCCGGCAGCCTCCCACCAACTGCCCCAACAGGCGAAAAATCATAAAAACAAGAAAAGCCAGTGTGGAGGCGGCCCGGGGACCGGGCGGCAGCAGCTTATGAGCAAGTGTTTTGAAATCCCACTTGAAACAAGCCGGTAAATGAATCCAACCTTGTAAGGTCTCCCTCCCCTCACGCAGACCAAATATTCCGCTGGCGTGCTGTCTAGACACATGGAACAAAGGACTTTTTACGGCGCAGAGACGCGCTGACAAAGTAGCCATTTAAAGACGCAGTGTTGCTTTCCTCGTCTAAAACGATTTGTCAGATGGACTCAAATGAAAAGGCTAAGTTATCGGTCTGGCTTGGGGTCTGCTGGTGGACGGGCAGGGGGAGGGGGCCCCAGGCTGGAAGAGAATCAGGGGGCAGTATCTCCGATCGGGCTGCCTCCGGGTTGCCCCCGACACAGGGCTGAGTGCGGCTGGCCGGCAAGTAACTCTTGCTCTTCTGAGAAGCCACTGCTGAAATGCCCCTGCCACCCAGGAGTGGCAATCTGGCATGGCTGTTCACTTAAAGGTGGGCTGTGCGGCACAAAGGGTCAAGTTAAAATGCACAGGTGTTGGAAAGCCTGTCTCCACCTGCCTCTGGGGGACACTGCCAAGTGTACATGGGAAGGGACAACTCTGCTGTCACCTCTGACTTTTCAGGCGGGGCCCTCGCTCCTAGTTGTGCCAAGGGTCACTGTCAAAGCAATCACTCTTCCTTACCAGGAAAGGACGGAACAGGAGGTGGGCGGCCCCGGGACCCAACTAGAGCACATGCTCTTGGCAGGACCGGGATCCAAATAACCCACAGCCAGGACTCCTGGGGCCTCAACAGACTACTGACCTCTCCACCAGGCTACAGGGCAGGCCCCACATGGGGTCTCTGCTTTCTTCCCTTGGGGTCACCAGCCTCTAAAGCAAAGCCCAAGGTCTGCCAGGTGCCTAGCGAAGGCTGATCACTCCAACCTCTGCCCCAACTCGGCCAGCTGCTGGCCAGCGGCCACTTCCCTGAGATACTGCCTCCAGCTGCTGCCTCTGGACCCTCTCTGCCCTTCCTTCCTCCCCACTCCCTTCCTTTCTCTCAAATGTTCTAGAGTCTAGACAATGAAGCCAGATAGAGACCAGAGCCCAGCCACACCAGCAGGCTGTGCAGTCGAAGGCCAGTCACTTCCCTCAGCCTCGGTTTCCCCAACTGTGAAAAAGCAGCCTGTCCCGAGGGCTGCATAGAGGGAGCTGCCGCCCAGCAGCCTGTGGGCCTCTTTCCACAGTGAAGCCCTGGCAGGCCCCACTCTGTGCCTGGCTAGGGGCACCTGTGAGGCCTGCCTTGTTCATGCAATGACGAGGACAGAAGGCGGGTGTTCAGGGAGCAGGACACAGTGAGGACTCCATAAACAAGGCCATCATCAGGCTTGGGGACCCCGCCAGGAGGAGCAGACTACATGGATCCAGAGAGGGCAGTGTGCAGATGACGTGAGCCCTGGAGCAGCGGGGCCCAGGGCTGCAAGTGGGGGACAAGAGACCTGAGGGCACTCCTTTCTAACTGCTGCCCAAAGGCCGCTCTCGGTTTGCTCCTCCTGCAGCCAACAGCTTACAGCTCTGCTACCCGGGCAACGCCTCTGGCTCCCCAGACACATGTGTGCGGGTTCTGGAAGACATCTGCTGACACAGAGGACCCAGAGCAGAACTCGGGACTTGTTCTCTTTTGTCATAGGGCTCAGCAGAGCGATTTCCTCGTCCACCAGATGGTCTCCTCATCCTAGAGCAGGGCCGGAGCTCTCAATGACAGGACATCAGAGCAGGAGGTACCAGATGATTCAGTCCTGCTGTTTCAGACAGACCCCACGCCAGAGAGACTGACTTGCCCAGGGTGACCCAAAGGCAGAGAAAGAACCTGGGGACTTTTTACATTTGCAATATTCTCCTACATACACTTAAAGACACCCCTTGTCTGGTTATCACGGCAGACATTACTAATCCAATATCACACCTTCTCAAAGAGCTGGGCCCTGGCCCTGGGAACTTCCTCTCCCCTGTGTTCCTGGGTGCTCTATCCACTAGGCAAATGAGACTTTTCTGGCCAACTCTTCCCCAAATACAGTCACAGGAATCTGTGACCTGAAGGGAAATAATATGTTCAGGGTAAATCTGAGAAACCTCGCAGGACAAGATCAGGGTCCCTGGGGACAACTCAAAGCATCTGGATTCTGGGAACCACCTCAGATACCCAAGGGAGTCCAGCGTCGGCACCCCTGCCCACGCCGAGCCCTCCTCTGCCCACCTTCCTGATCCTGCCGGCTTCCCCTATGTCATCACAGCCCACAGGCCCCCAGAGACCTCCCACGGGCTAGTCCATCTTCCCCTTTCTGAGCACCGCGAGGCCACACTGGGCGGTCCAAGTCTCTTTACAATCTCTGCTTTCACCATCGCCTAGAACTTTCCCTTCCCCCGGCCCAGCCATCCTCATGGGTGCTCTGGACCACCCCTCCCTTCCATCCACTTCCAGTGCATCCTCCATCAATGGCTAAAGGTGACATCCGCTGGACCTGTCAAGTTCCTCTGCTCTAAACCTTCACAGGGCTCCCCACAGCCCAAGTCACTCCAAAGTTCTCTAGGACCCTGCAGAATTAGGTCCACGTGACTGTTCCCCGTCCCTAGTGTTCCTGTCTTGGCCCGTCAGCTCCATCGCCAGCAGCTCTGAAGTTGCAAAGGTGCCACATGCTTTTCCAGGCCTCTGTGCAAACCTCTGGGGAGCTGCAGGGGGCCTTCTGGTGGGTTGTCATTCAGAGAAGGCAAGTGACTGGCCACAGGACACAGCAGACAGGGTTGGAGCTGAGTCCCACTGGGCCTGACTCCTGAGCTGGGGACACTCAACGCTGGCTGCCAGCATCCACAGATGCCCCTGCCCCCAGAAGCATTCTTTACTCTGGGCACTTGTCCTTCTAACCAGCAGCCTGGCCACCTTGCAGTGGCCTCTGCAAATGCCCTGCTGGGCTGGAATTCAAGGGGAGGCAGGTGCTGGACGCTTCTACCTCATTCCAAGGTTCTGTATCTTCCCACCCAGGTCAGAGCTACCAATTTTCTAGTTAGCTCATTTGAATAATTAGGCTGAGATCAAGTTGGGAAGGGGTCTCTGGGGCTTGGACTGGATTACATCCAGGTTCCTCCACCTGAGCACAATGATCCTTAGGGAATGGACACCTTGGAAGGCTATCCTGGGCATTGTGGGAGGTTGGGCTGCACCCCCAGTGTGGACCAGTGAATGCCACCAGTACCCCCTGACTCCCCCAGTTTTAACAACCAAAAATGTCTCCAGACACTGCCAGTGGCTGAGAACCCCTGGGTAGAGTACTAGGAAGTTACTGGGTATGGCCAACAGGAAGAGTTTAACAACTGCCATCAGTCATTGACACCAAGTAGCCACACTGTGCCAAGCAGGGAATGTGGCCAAGATAAGGAGAAAGGGGCTCAAGGAGGCACAGACCCTGCTCATTAGGAACCAGGTCTAGAACCTGGTTCTAGAGCATCACACCAGAGATGTCTGTCTCTGTGGCCAGCAGCATGGGACAGCACACATCGGACCT
Organism: Xerus rutilus; assembly: GCA_028644305.1. NCBI lineage: Eukaryota > Metazoa > Chordata > Mammalia > Rodentia > Sciuridae > Xerus > Xerus rutilus. The sequence continues at coordinate 175,409,568 of CM053401.1, forward strand.
TCCTGTCACCAACTGCCATGGCAACAAGGTAGCTTTGGGGTTCCTTTCTCCTTGGGGACCAGCCTACCTGCTCTACTCTTTTGGAAGCACGGAGGCGTGGTGGCAACCTGGGCAGGTGGGGGCCAGAGCAATATGGCTCAGCTGCCTCTCCCCCCACGGGGGTTTCTTTGGCTCAGACCTGGCTCAACACTGTCTCTGGGCTTTGATTGCCACTGGCAGCCCGCCTCAGACTTCCTGGCACAGGAAGTGGGGTTTTATTTAGACAGTGTCAGCTAAGCAGCTTGGGGCGCCTAGGCCCAAGGGGGCGTCCACTGGATTAGGCTTCTGAACGCCTGGGTTTCTGTCCAGGAGCGGCCGCAATCATCATAAATTGGTGCATTTTCTGATGGTGGGGTTGGTCACCCGCCTTGCCTCTTGTGAAGCCAGCTTCCTCTCACTCACCAGCCACCGCCTTTCTTCATCTTGGCTCAAGTCCCTCTTCCTGGGGCCTTCCCCCAGCCCCTGGTCCTTTGGAACAAAAGATAGCAAGAGTGTCTAGACAGTCAGTCTGAATGTGAGACGGGATCCTGTGACGGGGATAGAGCCTGGCCTTCACAGGCAGAAGGGTCAGGCGGGAGCAGGGGACAGAGGGCAGGGAGGAGGCGAGGTAGCAGAGGCTTGGGTGCCCACCACCTCTGGGTCACCACACACCAATCCAGCACTTCTGGGTCAGAGACACTGCTGAGCCCAGCACAGGGAATCAGACCTCGGTCACTGCCAGAGGGAAGACGGGGACTCCTCCCTGTTTATCACTAAAAGGACTAGCTTGAGGGACATCCTCAAAAAGTGCCTGCGCCCAGGAGCCACCCACCAACATCAGCTGCCTGTTGTCATCAGTCGGAAGTGTCACATGCAGCCCAGGCCAGGGTGGCAGGGAGACCAGGGTCTTCCAGCCCCTGGCTCAGAGATCACCAGGATGAAGACCTTATTCCAAGACCTTATTCCAAGGGGAAGTCCCCAGAACCGGGCTTGTGGGGCCTGTCTCCCACTAGACCAGCACCTGGGGCAGGAGGAGCAGAACCCCACTCTCAGGGATAAAGGTCTGTGCTAAAGCCAGGAACCGTTGTACAACTTTGGGAACTTCAGAGACCTCGGTAGCCTGCCAGCTGCCCGATCCTCTCTGGGTCTCAGGGACCCTATTTGTAAACAGAGGCTCAGATCAGATTATGGTTTTCAGTCTAGTTTTAACCACAGAAGCCTTTGATTTTTTAGTGAAGGTCTGACTCAGAGCCCACTGCATGGACCCATGCTGCAGAAGTGGCTCTGCTATCTTACATGTGTCCCCAATGGGATGGGCCGCACTGCCCTGCTGCAGCCGAGGCCTCCCGGGTACTCACCATGTGCTGGGCTTTTGCTTAGCTTCTCTACACAGAAGAGTAAGGCCATGCCTCAGCTCTGCTGGGGCTGCACGCAGCACCCCACCTGGCAGGTCAGGAGGCCGAGGGCACAGGCTGGCTGCCCCAGCAGGCTGGGTCCAAAGCCCCTGGTACTTCCAAACGAGGGACTCACACTGAAGTCCCCACCCCAGCTGGCTGAGCTGCCAGAGTGCTGGTTACATTGATAGGGCACTGATAACCCGGTGGGGACCTTTCCCAGCCCTCCCAGCATCTGCTGAGAAGGAGTGGAGTCCGGCAGCCTGCACTCACCTCCCATGCCAGCCTGTTTTCAGCTCCCAGGGCAAATGAATCTGGAACCACATCTGGAGAGCAAGCCAAGCCCCAGGGCTGGGACTCCAGGCACCCTGACTTTGGTCTTTAACATTTATCAAATTCCTTGAATTTTTGGTTAAAGAAGGAGCATGCACCACTGTTTACAATCAGAAGGGGCGGAATAAATGCTGCTTCGGGTTCCAAAGTGTCAAGGCCACTGGAAATACAGCCATGGTTTGGCGCACGAACCTGCCACACACTTCACGACTCTCTAGATGACTCTTAATACCCAGTACAAAGTAAGCGCTGTGTAAACAGTTGTTACACCGGCATTGTTTAGGGAATAAAGCCCAGAAAGCCCATCCACATGGCTCAGACCTACCCTGTGACACCACAGCCTCCGTCCCTTGCCACTCCTACTGTGGTGGCCTTGGACAAATGTGCCTCTCTCTGTGGAGTGGGGAGATTATGGTTTTCAGTCTAGTTTTAACCACAATCCTGGATGTGACAGGAGGGGCTGGTGCCTGCATCTCACGCACAACCTGCCTCTCCCCAGGCAGAACTCCGATGCCACCACAGTGCCCACTGCAGGCCCTGGAGGCCTCCCGACTCTTCCCGGTGGAGCCAGGGGCTCCATGTCCGCGCCTCTCCCTTTTCACATGCAGGTGCTGGGACTCGCGTACCCATCTCTCCTTCTGTCCAGGCCATGTCTCAGTGACAGAACGGGTACATTCCTCAAGCTGCAGACGTGCCCAGCAATGGGCTAAGCACCAGTATTAATAATAAGCCCCGTATTTAATCCTCACGCTCTATTGCATGAGGGGATGATTATAAACCCCATTTTACACATGAGAAAACTGAGGCTCAGAGAAGGGAAGCAGCCCACAGAGCCTCTCCGACATGACCCGGACACCTGAGCCATGGCCGCCTCCTTCCCAGGACCGACCACGGCTCCCATGCTCTCCGTCCTCACTGGAGGATGCAGCCTGCTTGGTTCAGAGCTGGTGAGTGGGTGGAATTGTGGGGGTGGGGCAGGGGCTGAACAACAGGGCTGTCATGGGCACAGGGGGCGCTGAGAGGAGTGCAGGTCCCTGAGCTCACACTCACTGGTTCTGGGCACCCCTAGGCCTGGCCTTCCCACCAAGCCCCTCCCTGCCGGGCTGCTGCTCCTTCAGGGTGGAACTTGCACTGGGCCTGTGGCCAGCAGGGCGTAAGCATGGCCACTGGGCCCTGGAGGAATTTCAAAGGCCAAGGCTGCCAGATGGGGAGGAGGCAGGGCAGTTAGCCCACGGGGGCCAGAGGGACAGACCTTAGTCAAGCCTTGTGCTGCTGCCTTTCAGATTGGGGCTGACCAGCAGTGTTGCCCAGATCCAAGAGGGACCAGAAGTGTCCCTCGACTGAGCACGCAGCCAACACTTGGGCCATAAGTGAGTGCTGGAGCAGAGGGCCAGAGCCTGCCACCAGCCCACCACGGGGCCTGGGACAGCACTGCCCTGGTGCAGAGGCATCGTGCTACAGGCCAGGCCAGCCAGCTCTCAGTCACGGAGGGGCTGCATAGCTGGCTGTCAGGACTAGGGTCTCGGCTGTCACACCTCATCAGGATGGCTGTTTAGCTCAGTCCCTGCTATAGGTCAAGGTCTCCCAGGAAGTGGTCAAACCCAATCAAATCAGAATGAATCCAAGAGACGAAGCACAAAGAAACGTCACGAGACCTGACAGTCCTGAAGCTGTGGGCCCAGCATGCCAACAGTTGGGGCCGTGGCCGCGCTCCTGCCCGGTGCCAGGAGCTGTCTGTCTGAAGCCGCCCACCCTGCACTTCCCAGGGCCAGAAGCTTCTGCATTCCACCACCCTGCAATGCCCCTGTGGGCTGCAATAAAGATTCCTAGACAGGTAGTCAGGTCAGAGGCAGGCAACGGGATGCGGGGTGCATAGAGAGGGGCGGAGGGCGAGTCCAGCCTGCCCACAGAGCAGGCCTGTGGCCCGGGGGCGTTGCCACCCTGCCCTTGCTCAGCTCACAGGACCAGACCCAGGCCCAGGGCCCAGGGGGCTGCCCTGCCACCCCACTCACCTTCCCCAGAGCTTTGAGGGGCCTCCGAGGCTGCAGGGGAGCCACAGATCTGTTCTGTGGAACACCCTGCACTCCAACTACAGCAATTACCAGAACAGAACATGGAGATGCTGGCTAAAAACACAGACACGGGGATGCATGCAGCTGTGCCCTGGGGCAGCCGCACACGGTGGAGGCACTGTGAGGGCCCGATGGGGCATGGCGAGCTCCCAGGAAGCACCCAGTGACCTGCTGGCTTCTCCAACATCCGAGAGATCCTGAGATCAAAGTGGAGCCCAGCACTTGCCAGAAGCATCTCTGGGCTGCCCCTCCACAGGTGAGGATGGGAGGTCCCGCATGACCACCTCTTCCTGCCCAGAAGGACCCTGCCTGGGCCATAGTGCTCCACTCTCCCTCATTCCCGCAGGGCGTGACCCAGTGACCTTGGTCTTATTAGAATCCAGTTGACCCTGACCTTCAAATGGTTGGGTGACCTCAGAAGGCCGAAGGGCCAAGTGCTTCCGAAGGTCTGGGTCTGTAATTGCTTATTAAAGTCCCAGGAGGGTCTCAGGACACAGTTCCAAAATGTCACTCTCAGTCTCCCTGACCTTTACCATCTCTAAAGCAATTAAAATGCCTCCATGTCTTTCTTTCCAACTGAAACTCATACTCAGTTAATTCACTTTTCCTGATAAGCCTGTCTCAACACCACTGGTGAAGTCAGTGACAGACCTGCTCTGCTTTCCTAACAGAGTTGATGCACATCCACATCCACCCAGCCACGCAGCTGTTAAATGCCCATTCACACGACACCTTCTCGTGGACGACCAGTCTGCTCTGAGCTTGCAGACTCTGGTGCGGTGGTTATGGCCGGTGGGCTAGATAGGTTACGTGCCTTCTGTCCTTGGAGCCTCAGCCTCCCCACCTGTACAAGGGGTTGGGTGGATGCCGCCAGGTGGTGTGTGGCACTACACATGCACCCAGTGGGCACTCAGTGGATCAGAGTGGCGAAGTATAGCCCCAAAGGTCAGGGCTGCTTATGGCACGCCCACTTTAGAGAGGAAGAACCAGGGCCTGGGAGTCACAGAGCTGCAGCCCCGACTCGGATGGGCACCCCTAACTCTGGGGCCACTTGCTGTTTTCTTGTCTCCTGTGAGATGCTGGAGTCGAGGGGCAGGGCTCCACAGAGGCCCCAGGTGCGCGCATGTCAGCGTGCCCAGCCCCAAGCCCCAGAACGCAGCTCTGTGCTGCGGTCCAAGCTGTCTGGGAAGCAGGCAGCCTCCGCACTCGCCACCTCTGAGTAACACCTCCCGAGACATGACTCATACCTGTCTGGGGTCACCCACATCCTCGTTCTCTGCACAGGAATGTGGGCCAGGTGAGACGGGCAGGCAGTGGCTCCAGGCTGGCACTGGCAGCTGTCAGGCTGCACAACCCCAGAAGTGCTGGAGCTGCTGTGACTCAGGCTGTGCCACTACCCAGTGTCCCCCACACCATCTGGGGCTGGGTGTGTGCCCAGCCCTTGGCAACTGTTCATGGGGCTCAGATTCAGTTACAAAGTGTTTTCTCTCAGAGGCACCTGGAATCCCACCTCGGGGCCCAGCCTGGCCTTTGTGTAGCCCTCTGCCCTGTTTAAAATGGTCACAATGTAATGTTCCACCAAACAGAAGCCACTGCTGCTACATGCAGCCCCGGGGGGTGGGTGTATGGGGGGGTCAAAGTCCCCAGGCAGAGCAAGAGACCAGTAGAAAGCACCGGCAGCACACTTGCAGTGTAGAATCTGCCAAGGAAAACGTCCTCCCTCTCTGGTGAAAGGTTCCGGCTCCGCAGTGTCCCTGGGGGCAGGTGCTGGGGGCGGAGGCCTCACACCTGGATCTGGGCCCTGGCTGCACACACAGCTGCCTGCATGCTCAGGAGGGGCGCACCTTGTGCTCTGAATGTGCCCTCCACAAACCCCACGGTGGCGTGCTCAGCTTCTGTGGGGGGGGACCTCCACCTCCCAGGGCTTCCTCTGTCCTCCTTGTTCTTACCGACCCCTGGGGTCTGTCAGACCCTTCTTACAGAGCAGAAAATTAAGAGAGGGAAGGGAGAGAGACAAGCCGGGGCTCTCGGGGCTCTGGGGACAGGAAAACCTCAGGTTTTGGAATGCTCCCCTTGGACTGGGACTGCCGGTTCCTGTCCCTGCTTCTCTGTGACTGTCAGTCCACCTAGCGTCCAGTGCCTGATGGGTCACAGTGACCCTTCTCCCTTCAGCTGCAACCTGACACTGGACGATTCCTGCTGCCTCCTGCTCTGAGCCTCAGGGATCACAGCCTGGTGACCCTTCCAAGAAGGGAAGTATGTGGAGGAGGGGCAGGTGCCCAGCCAGCTGAACAGGACACGGGCCCAGCTGGAAAAGTCCAAGAGGACAGAGGCATGGAGAGGCCAAGTGCAGCCTCCTTTAAGCTCAGTGACAGGTGTTCTGAGGCCCAGGGGAAGGTTGGGGCCATCCCCGCCTGGAAAGGCAAAGCACAGGCTTTGGAGTCCCGTAGCCCAAGTTCCAGTACTCTGCGGCTCTGTGCTGAGTGAGCTCTGGCCAGTGACTGAGCTCCACCTCCTCCTGTGCTCCTGTGTGGAAGGGACTGCCCTGAGGGTTACAGCGGGGGTGCAACGCGCCCTATGGGCACCTCTACCTTCCATAGGAAAGGTGAGGGTTGGAAAAGCACCTTTGAGGTAGTGAACACTGAGAAAAACCTTCAAGCAGATGCAGCGTGGGGTTTGTTCTCCAAATCCTAACAGCCTCCCAGATTCCCTAACCCATCCCCCCTCACTTGAGTCTATTCTGGGGAGAGCTAGGGCTCACTCTCACTAGAGTGGAAAGGACTGCTGCACAATGCTTAGGGAAGAATCCAGACCTCTGCAGAAAGAGGCAGGCAAGGAGACAGAGGCGTCCGTGCATGTTTGGGTCTGCGACCCCAGTTTTAAAGAGAGAGGAGTGAAGGTCAGAGGACTGAGAAATCACATGGTAGTTAGATCTTACTCCAGAGCTAACCGTGATCTAGCAAGATCGCTGCTCTCCACTGCACTTGGATGTCACTCTACTAGAGGGCTGGAAGGTCTCTGATACACGCTTGGAGGGGCATCCAGGCCTGGGCACTGGGCGTAGGGCTAGGTTATCTGTGGGAGTGTTGGGGGAGCATCTTCGAGATCACTGGAGGATCGCCCCGGCTTGTTAAGCAACCCAAGGGGACTCCACAGGGATAGGAGCAGCAGATGGGAGGAAGTCCTGGATTCCGCATGCAGGGACGATTTCTCCTCCTGCCAGCATTTCTGCAGCCTCTGTTTTTCTCCCAGCCCTTTTGCTGTGTGGATAACCTCTAGTTTTCCTGTGAGACCCATCTACATCATGGATGGCCAATAGATTTCATCACTCAAGCCCACGGAACACACCCAGAGCACCAGCTCAGTGCAGATCGGAGCCCAGCCAGGATGGATGTTGCAATTGATTAGCAATGTCTGCCACGGGCAGCAATCACAGAGCTGGATCGAATGCCATGGACTCAACACCCCTGATCTAAACTCTGGAAGTCTCAAAGCAGCTTGATAAATCCTGATTGGGTCCTCCTCTAACTACAGGGTTACCAGCACATTTCTCTTCTAGTAAACCTCACAGCCAGTACCTGGACGACTAAGCTCTGCACCTGACCCTGGCCAAAGAGATGGAGATAAAAAAAAAAATACCCAAGCCAGGTTCTTATTCAGCCTGCAAAGTGGGGGATGCAGGGAAGCTGTGCCAGGCGGATGGAGATGAGGAGACTGCAGGAAAGAAATCCTGAGGAAGAAACATATCCTCAACTAAACTCGGGCCACTGAGGCCAGGCACTAACAGGAGAGCCTGGGTTTGTGTGGAAAAGTAGAAGGTGAACCTGTGATTACATCTCTGGGCATGTGGCAAGCAACTCTACCCTCTAGATGGGAGGACAGTGACAATTTTATATGGGGCCCAAAGCAATTCATAAAATTAGGGAAAATCAGTAGCAGAGCACATACGTTCATACACCTCTCAGAACTGTGCAAAGACCTAACAATTAATTGTCTTTGCTCAAGAGACAGGAAGTGGGGGTGGCCCCGTACACCTAACCCTAGTCAACTAGATGATTCCATGGTGGATCCAGTCAACACGTATGCCAAAAAGGCAATGGTCTCTGCATTTGTGACTCACTTCAGACTCCCCTGCAGGTCCTAAAGGGAGCCCTGAGTGGCCCCCTGCCCAGGGACCACCATCCACAAACCTGAGGAGACACACACCTGGGCAGGGGTGCATTTACTGAATCTGCGTTCAAGAACAGCAGCTGCACATGGTGTGGCATCTAAAGGGGCTGGTGGCATTGAATTGGTCATTTCACCAGTGTAACTAACACTCTCTCCTCCACCATCTCCATACTCCCACCTCTGTCTCCCATACCGTAAATAGATTAGAAAAACAGTTCCCTCCATGGCCATGACCCTAGCGGCTGCTCAGCTCAGCCCCAATGAATCACCGTGGCTCACTGTGATGGCATTCTAAACTGACTGCAGGCTAGCAAGGCGGCACAGACACCAATAAATGAATCACACCTTCCGCAAGACCAAACCTTTGGCTTTTACAGACACCAATTACAAAGGAGAAAGAGAAAGAACAAAGGAATTACTCAGGGTGTTTGCACAAAGTTGATTCATAGGTTTACAGAATCATACCAACCAAGTTGCTGTTAGGAAGGCCGCCAGTGCCCCGGCCAGGGGCAACGCTGCCCCCAGGGACTCGGGTCAGCAGGACGGGGTGAGCAGGTCCCAAACTCTTACAGAGTTTCCAGGCTTGAGTAGACCCTCTCCTTTTCACTATCTATCCCTTTCTGGAAGGTCACTCAAGACCCTCATTAGCCCTTCCCAGATGTGGCCACGTGAGCCGTGCAAAGGCGGCCAGGGCTTCAGCCCACCCTCAGCCAGTCTCCGCAGGGACTTGTAATTGTTCCTTAAACATGGTGGCCGTGATGGAAGACAGCCCTTCTCTGACTGGGATCCGGAAGTACCACAACACACCAGCCTCTCCTGCCACCTGTCCACAGCACAGCTGCCTGCCCAAAACCCAGACGAGAAAGAAGCGGGGTTTGCCACGGCCACACACAACTTCCCAGGCTCCCTTGTGGACACGTGGCCTCCAGGTCAGTCACCGCAGGGCTTGGGCTAAACCTGATTGCCCAAGCACCTGAACCCTACGGGACTGTCGCCAAGTCTGTCCCTGGGCCCGGGATGCCCCAGTCTAGTGCAGGAGAGGACGAGACCCAGCTGACACCTGGCTCGCCCACCACTGTGTACTGAGTGCCACTGGGCACTGAGCCCTGTGCCAGGCAGGACAGACAATTTCTTTCCTCACCTCAGTGTGGGAATCCTGAACGCTCGCCTCTAAATAGGGCAGCTAAGGTCAGAGAGGAGTCCCTTCCTGAGGCTGGAAAGAAGCTGGGCTGCTTTCCTTGACCCCAGGAGCTGGCAATAGCCTCCTGCCCTGCGGGACTGTCCCATGGGCAAGGGAAGGCAAGTGGGGGTCCCAGCATTCCCTCAGAATCCAGCCCAGGGGAGCAGCGGGCATTAGGTGACCTCGACCACTCGGCTGGCAAACCTCTGGGGGACAGGGAGGTTTGCTTTGCCAGATCTTCTGGGAAATGACTGCCCACTGCCCTCTGCCAAGGACAGAGGCTAGGAAACCAACCTCACCTTGCGGCGGGACTCAGGGTGAGGCTGGGGGGAGGCAGGGGCACCGGGGCCGCCAGCCCTGGAGGACAGAGTCACACAGTCATGCTCACACACGTAGAGACGGCGTTTCCGTGTCACAGCACATTTTCACATTCTCAGTCACCGACACCCTAACAAATCACGGCGGGACTCGCCACTTTCACTCCAAGCTCTCAAAGCCAGGGGTGGACACATCATATCCTAGTGACCTTAGGGACCAACAGAGACTCTCCATCCCTGATCAATGACAACCTGCCAGTGACAGCTGAGGGTGATAGCTGCCTTGACAGACCCCACCAGAAACCGCACTTTACCCAACCCCACGCACACCCCCAGCAGCCAAGGAAGACCACACACCCTTGGGCTGCACCGAGATCGCGGTGCCAACAGCCCAGCCAGCACGGCACAGCCTCCCGCCACTCAGGCTCACATCTCTGGGACAGACCACATGGGACGATTATGCAAAACTTGAACTACTTGACTGTTCAGAGTCTTGGGGGGAGCCCAGCACTGCCACCAAGCAGAAGCGGGAGGTGTCTGTTCTAGGAGACAGTGGAACTCCAAGAGTCAGCGCAGGGAGACCAAATGCAAGCTGCCTCCACGTGTCCAGATGCCAGAGCCGAGGGGGACGTGAAACTTGTAACCAGATAACTAAAGCTCTCTCCTGCCAGCAGAGCCACTTCCCAAGCCCACCAGTACAATGACACATGGTTTCAGTTAAAGTCCACAAGAAGGAACTCCCAGCACTGGACGCTCCACATCAGCGCAGGCCGTTCCGAGGTGCTGTCTTCTAAAACAAACATATATTAGAAATGACAGGATCATCAGGAAGATCCCAGCACAGGTGCGTCCCGTGTGGCCTCTCAAGGTCACATCTGAGCAAAGGCAAGCTCCGCAAGGCTGCCAAACCCTCAGGGAAGGAGAGAAGCCCAAAGCCTTCAAGTCTGCAGCGATGCGATGCGTGCAGGAAGAGTCACCCTAGAAACCTTCCTCCAGGGCGGGGGCAGGCGCTGGCAGTGCATTTCACAGTCCCGATGCCCCCGCATCTCCGGGGTGGAAGTGGGAAGGCACAGGCCTGCAGTCTTCTGCATCCCCCCGGAGTTGAGTTTGGACGTCTCGGAGCTGGTGGGTAGGAGGCAAAGGCACAGCTTCCTGCCGCTGGTGGTGGAAACTTCTTCGGAGCTTCAAAAACAATCCTTGGTGCCAGGGGTGCTCGTCATAGCTCCGCACACGTCCTGACAATCCCTCGAAGGGGGTGCAAACCCCTCCCCCCATTTCACAGAGGGGCAAGTGCAGGCGTGAGAAGGACGCCAAAGCCAGGACCTCGACCACGTCCTGCCCTGCCAGGAGCACCGAGCAGCCAGCCTGCCGCCCACCGAGCTCACTGCAGTACCTCACCAGCTCACAGGGGGTGCCTACCAGGCGGGGGAAAGGGCTTGGCAACTGGACAGAAACAGACGCAGCACAACTGTCCACACAGACTCACGACTACTGCCAGAACAGTGTGACCAGGAGAGCCACTGGGTGTTCCTGAACCCCAACAGGGAGACCAGTGGTGGGACCTCGCTGGCACACACTCCTCTCCATACCCTCCCTGAAATGGACTCATACGTCCTTGACCTCTCAGAGGGCCGGGTTTGTGCTGAACCACTCAGGAGACCACAGGTGCTACTGGAAGATGCTCTGTGTCCCAGGATGTCCCCATCAGGCCTTAATTTGGTCCCTCCAGGGACCTATGCCAGCCATGTACCCAGCAACCACTGTGACATCTGTTGATGCTGGTGTCAGGATGCGCCCAGGTGCTGGCTGGAGGCATACTCTGGCTCCTTATGCAGCCTGACACACATTTCCAGTGCCTTGTTGGAGTGGACCCAACTGCTTGCTCTGAGGGTGACTGATCTGTCAGCATTCTTCCCTAATGGACGGGCCAACACGGAATTGTCATATTGGACAAGACCTAAAATACCACAATGGTGAGGCTTGCAAAAAAGCCTGGGGTGCAGAGGCTGGGTGTGGGGTGCAGGGAGGAAGTGCATAAGCGTGGGCTATGGGGCCAGGGAGCCTGGGTGTGAATCCAGGCGAACACCAATTCCTGGCTCTGTGACCTGGAGAAAGTGTCTTGCACTCTCTGGTCCTATTTTTGCATCTGTGCTTTCTCACACAGTTGTTTTGAAGATTGAGAAAAGGTGGTCACTAGTACCTGGCACATACCAATCCCTCCACATACCACTAGGGAAAACAGGAGAAGGAAAAGTCCACCAGCCATTTGGGAACAGAAGAGAAGGCACACTGACTCTCAGGAAGTGGAGAGATGTCCCAAACTTTCCCAGGCTGGCCCCGCAATGCCACGGTTCCTGCTCCCATCAGCCAGCCATTCTGTGATTTTTCCCAGCTTGGTGACAGACGCTTCTGCCAGCGACTGACAAGACCCTGACAAGACCCCAGGAGTGTCAGGGTTTGGCTTTGTAGTGTCACCGACAGGGAAAGGAGGCTGGCTGCCAGTGCTCCGCGTTGCCATGGCTTCCGGCAGGGGTGCAGCCCACCTGGGGGAGGAGGCAGGCAGCAGTGCTCAGGGGAGGGAGCCAGGGTGGGCACAGGGCTCTGCAGAGACCTTGTTGTGATGGTTTCCCACGTGGATGCCCACTTCTTAAAAACTGAAAGTGACTCAAAACTGGGAATCACAAACCCTCACAGGTTTCCGGGCTTTCTGTTCCTGGTGTTGAGGACTGGAACAGCGTGGTACCTGGATGTCAGGGGGACGCTGATGGCACTGCCCCAGCTAAGTGCCTCCTGCACCCCTCCCGGACCCTGGGCACCAAGGCTGGTGGTGGATTGGCGGTCCCGGTGGACAGCCCAAGACTTTCTGGCCTCTCACACTAAGGGTGGGCAGCTGGGGTTTTGCCAGCTCAGTCTACGGTGGGCCTGGCAAAGACGAGGAATGTGACACAAATATTCAATGACCTGCACGTCCAAGGTCAAAGTTCCCAACTGGGCCTGTGGATTCTGGCATTCCCAGCTGGTCCCAGGATGGGGAAACCTTTTCCCAGCAAGGGTGGTCTCATCAGGCAGTGTGCCAGAGGTGGCCTCCAGAGGACCAGGCAGAGCAGAACAGACAGTGAGTCTAACCCACGGTCATCCCCCACCAATGAACTCGCAGCAGTGAGCCCCACACCCCGGGGGTGATTCTGAACACCAGAAACAGCATTGACATGGCCTCACTGCACAGCCATGCTCAAAGTTCAGGATGGTCCATCCCTGTGACCCTTGGTCACACTGCAGAACAGGCCGCTAGACAAGGCAGGCTGGGTCTGTGAGCAGCGTTGTTTTGTTTGTAGTCCTCGGGATTGAACCCAGGGCTGCTCCACCACTGAGCTACGGCCCCAGCCCTCTTTATTTTTTATTTCAACACATGTCTTGCTAAGCTGTCCAGGCTAGCCTCAACTTGTGATCCTCCTGCTCAGCCTCCCAAGTAGCCGGGCTGACAGGCGTGCACCACCATACCCACCTTGTGGGCAGGTTTTTTAGGGCCTCTCAGTAAGGAGGAAAAGAGGAACTGTCAGTATTTAAAACTCGGGTGCAGCTCAGTGGTAGAGCACTTACCTAGAGTGTGCCAACACTCTGGATTCCAAGCTCGGCACTGCAAAGAAACACTAAAAAAATATTAATAATAATAGTAACTCCAGGAGCTTTACATCAAAATCTAGCCTGTCGGGCCCTGGAGCTGAAAGATCTGGCCACATGGGGCCCACATACAGGAGCTGAATGGAAGCAGGAAACCCTTTATTTATTGTATTTTATTCTATTTAACTTAATTTTTGCAATGCTGGGGATGGAACCCAGGACTTTGCCCATGCCAGGCAAGTGCTATCCCACTGAGTGCTGGTCCCCCAGCCTGCAGGAGCCCCTTTAGACAAGACTCACCCCAGCTCTCCGAGGTGCACCTCAGAGACGATCGAGTTTCCCCAGAATCCTGCCCTCCAGCTCTGGTAGCCCTGGGCAGCATGGTGCCACCCTCATTGCTCCATGAGACACACAGAGAGCAGGCGCCCCAGACACGGCCCCACACGTGCCCCCACTGTGCCTGCGTTACACAACACCTTTTAAAAAGCAAAGAGGAGCCTTCAGCTTTGATTCCTCTCAGCCCGGGCATCACACAGGAGCCTGGAGCTAGCCAGACGACAGCCTTCAAAGTTCAATCTGTAGGAGTCGCTTCCCCTGGGCAGGATCCCAGGTGCCCAGCTCTGTGGATGGCAGCATCTGACCAGACGAGGCCTTGAGGGTCCTCTGGCATAGGCCTGATCCCCCTGGGGCCCAGACATCTCCTTGCTTTTAAATGACTGACCACACGACAGACATCTCAGCCCTCGGGTCCTGCTCTCCAAGCACAGCTGGGCCTCTTGGGGGACGGCACTCTCCACCACCTGCACCGCCCCCTCCTCCTTCCTGGGGAGGCGCATTCTCTTTCCTCTTTTCCCCTGGCATACCTAGATGTTTTTACCACTTCCAACCCAAACTAAAGCTGCCAGGGAAAGCTGTGAGTGCGTGTGTGTGCAGAAGCAGTCACTGGGCGTCCTGACAAACCTGACAGGCCCCTGACCCTCTGGCACGGCACAGCCCACTGGGAGCTGCAGCGACTCTGCTCTAAGGGGGCAGCCAGGACACTCAACTCCCTGGTTGCACCACGACCTCAAACCCAGACGGCCAGGAAGCTGGCGGGCAGGAGTCCTGTGCAGAGGCCCACAGGGCAGAGCAGCTGGTGCCGACACCCATGCCTTACCCTCTCCCCTTGTCCCAGCGACAGCCAGAACTTCATCCCCAGAGGGGCCCTCCTTCCCTCCTGGCACACAACAGGTGCTCCATAAAGGCTGAGTGGATAAGTGGCAGGGGCCAACTTGGAGAGTGAGATGCCACAGAACTTTACAAGGACTGATTTTGAAGGGAATCGAGGTCCACCTCTGGTGATCCGCAGTCTGGCGTTTGGGGAACCAACAGCTGAGCAGACAGTGGTTCCCAGGCAGGGCACCAACCATGTCTGGAGATACCTTTGGTTGGCAAGTGGGAGAAGGGTATGAGCACGGAGCAGGTAGGGGACCAGGAGTGCTGCTAACACCCTACCTGTGCAGGACGACCTTCCCTGCCACCTGGCAGAACTCACCTGGCCCAGAATGTCCTAATGGAGAGGCTGACCCACCCCGGGTTCAGGCAATGGCAAAATCGGGCAGCTTATGCCAGAGAAGCCAATGGAGAACTGGTGTCCCGTGAGTTTATAAGGTTTTGGAGTATTTTTTGGAAGAGGTTGGAGAAGAGAAATCAGAGAATCAAGGGCCCCAGCTAGCCAATGGTGCCGACACACAAGACAGCCACTGCAGATATGATGGCAGAGGTAGGTCCAGGGCAGGGGGTACCCCCCCGGGGCCAGTGCAGCGTGGCCTAGTCTGGGTTGTCCAAGAGCGTGCTTGGCATCTACCTGCTACCAAGATTTAGGCTGGAGAGAGACAGGTTACTTCTGTGAGCTTCAGCAGAACTGGAAAGAGTTCCAAATGGGCGCCAGGAGAAACGTGAGCCAGGAGGAGACCTTTCCTCCAAGTGCCCAGAGAGCCCTGTGGAGCCCCTTCACTCCTCAGGCTGCTCTGAACCCTACAACCTCTGGCTCTGTAAAAGAACTGTGTGTGTTTTCATCGTGTGCTTTGGGAGCAGTGAATTCACCTCTCAGCTGTCCGAAAAACGGGATCCCCGGAACACCTAATTAAAACACTCTCCCAGGTTCAAGGTGCATCTACTCTGGGTCCCAAGTCCCCAATTCAGGAGGTAGAGGGTGCAGTCCGCATAAATACCGAACCCAACATGGGACGAGGGTGGGCTGGGGGCCTTGGGCAAAGCTTCACACTGCTGACTTCCCTCATCTCCAGGCCAAGGGCACGAACCCCAAGCTCACTAAGGCTCCTCCCAGGTCTGAACTGGGGGCAGCTGAAGGCCACACAGGGGAACCCACTGGTAGGGAGGAAGCCACATCCAGCACTGCCGCCCCAGCCAGACCCTGGACAGAGTGTAGTAGACATTTAGATTTCAACCATTCTGCCCTCATTTTTCAGGTGAAGGATCAGGCTCAGGGTGGCTTAAGGGACTTAAGAAGGTCAATCTCCTTTTGCAGAAAGATTTTTTAGAAAGGAACCCCGTAGACACTGCCCTGAGGCCCAACTCCAAATCTATCCTCCAAGTTCTACAAGGGCTTCGAGCCGTACCAGGTGGAACTCACCACAGCCCTTATTAGTGTCTACCCCGGCTTCCATTTTTCCTCCCTCCCTCCCTTCTCATCTTAGGTTGTAAAGAAACCCCAGGGAACACCAGGCCTTAAGGCCCCCCCTTCAGGGAAATCTGATTAACACTTGCAACAAACTGTTACATTATACCCACATATTAAAGATGGGTTCCCTCCTGCTGTGAGGCTTTCTTCCCGGGAGCACAGGGAGGGCCTAACCCGGGCACCCAGGGCCAGGCCAGGGTTTCCAGCAATAGCCTCCAGAGTCTCTCTCAAATGCTGTCTTTGGGAAGGGCCCAGAGCCCAGGCAAGGGGTTCAACATGACCAGGAAACTTCAACAGAGCCGATCAGCCTGAGAAGGGACAGAAAGAATGACAGGGAATGTAAAGAGAGGACAAGAGCAGATCCGTGGACTGCACCCAGACCCTGGAATGCAGGGACGGACGCTGTGAAGTCCTTGTAGGGGAGCTCCCTCCCCCAAGGCAGCTCTGCGGGGCAGGGTGGGAGGGTAGTAAGGCAGCAGGGGCAGCGGGCAGCAGGGGCAGCGGGCAGCAGGGAGCAAGGGCCAGCCCCTCCCCAGACAGAGCTGGTGCCGGTGCGACATTTAATAACATCCTGATGCATTTCATGACCCCCTATCCCAGTGCACAATGGCCTCTGGGAAACATTCGAACCTAATGTAAGTAGTTCCCCAAATGCTGGCTCTGGGCAGGTTGTCCTGAACCTCCTGGCCTGGCACAGGCTTGGCTGGGGTGGGGTGGGGTGGGGTAGGGTAGGTGGAGGCCCGGGCTTTCCATTTCAGGATGGGCAGGAGTGGGCAGGAGTGGAAGGACCCACTACTGAAGCCTGGCCACTCTGCCCCTGCCAGGTTGGTCATGGGTTATTTTTACTTCTTGCACCTCACTGTACAGGCTCAGGGGCCCCAAACTGTGGCAGCCGCCTGCGGAAACTGGCTTATGAGTCACCTAGCGACTGCCCTCATTCCTAGCGACTGCCCTCGTTCTATGGCAGTTGCCCGTGGGCTCCTGGTCCCAACTGGATAAAGGCTGCCATAAGCAGGGAAGAGCTATGCCCCTGTACCCAGGGTGCTTGGAAAGAGGGGGGCTATAGCTCAGAAAAGCAAAGGGTCCTCAAAAGGGCAGGGGGGATGTACATTAGAAGTCAGAACCAAGGAGTAAGGGTTCAATTCCCTACCCAACCTAACATCCACCTGGGTGGGCTACTGAGGAAGGAAGTGAAGGGTGCTTGTCTCAGCTTCTGGTTGTACAGGATGTCAACGAGCCCAGGGTTCAACACCTGCTCTCCACCCACCCCTAACCCACTGCTCCCTTCTGGGGCAAGGCAGTCCCAACCACAAACAGTCTCAAACTTTGACTCATTTGTAACCACGGTCCCAGCCAGACTGAGCCAAGCTGTCCAGACAGAGGCTATTTATAAATGCGTCGGGGACACAAACACTCACAATGACATGAACACGGGATCCACGTTGGGCCAGATGCACCATGGCTGAGCCCTGGACCACAGACACCTGGACACAACTGGTCCTCAGATTCAGCAGATCTCAGACCATACCCCCAAAGATGCACACAGGCAACAGAAGCAGCCAGATCCCAACACAGACACAGATTCTTAGGCAGACTGGGAGACACACTACTGGGACAGACCGCGACTCTCAAACCCACAGACACCCGGAGATGCACGGAGACCCAGGCAGACAGCACACTCCTGAGACGCCCAGCCCCAGACAGACACGCCAAAGCGCACACCCCACGGACACACCGAAATCCACTCACTGACACCGCGACGCAGCGCCACAAACGCTCCAGACACACACGGGGCCCCCAGACACTTGGCAGACCAGACAGTGTCTCACACGGCCGCCCCCCGTACACCCCCCCCCCCCCCCCGCCAAAGTTGATCAAGAGCCGGCCTAATTGCTCCAGTGCGACTGCCCCCGAGGGAAATAGAATTGAAACTTCACGGATTCGGCCGCCCAGCCCTCCCGCGCCGCGCGCAGCCTCGGGGCCCCGGGTCCGAGTCGGGGCGGGCGGGGCGCGGGCAGCGGGGACCATGCCAGGCTAGCACCGCCGCGGGACAAAGCCGGGCCGGACGCCAGCTGCCGCGAGCCGGGAGGGCGCGCCCGGGAAGCGCTGGGCGCAGCCGGGGCGCTGGGCGCACTGCCGAGGGGGCGCGCACCTCCGGCCCCGCCCGCAGCGGCGCCCCGACACCGGCCCGGGCCTGGCGGGGCCTCGGGGAGGGGGCGCAGGGTCACTCACTGATCTCCATGCTCTGGAACAAAGAGCGTTTGCAGTTGCACGTGCAGGAGACATTGGGCTGCCCGGCGGCGGCGGCGGCGGTGCTGTTGACCCCCATCAAGCGGTGCATGGACGGCGCGGCGGCGCGGCGCGGGGCGCGGGGCGCGCGGGGGCGGCCGGCGGGGGCTCCGGCCTGCGCCCGGGGCTCGGGCCCCGCATGCAGGAGGCGCGCGGCGGGGGAGGCGCACCCCGGATCGCCCGGCTCGGGTCGCCGCCAAGTTCCCGGGCGCCTCGGTTCAGCGCGCCGGGCCGCGCTCCTCGGCGTCCCCCGGCCGCCGCTCGGCAGCCCCGGGGGCGTCGGCAGTGTCCGCGGGTGGCGTCCGGAAAATGGGCCGGCGGCCGGGGCGCGCGGTGCCGCCGGGGCTGAGCCTCCGCCGCTGGCTTCCCCCCGCCGGGCGCCGCCGCCTCCTCATTCAAGTCCAAGGAGATCGGGTTTCGCTCCGAGACCGCGGTCGGAGGCAGGCAGACGGTCTGACGTCAGCGCTAGACGGGGCTGCCGGTTCCCACCGCGCGGGGGCCGGGGAGGGGGCGCGCGCTGCGCCAATCCCGCCGAGGCTCCCCGCACCCTCCGCGGCCCGCGGGGCGGGGTGACGCGCAACGGGGCGGGCTCTTAAAGGGCCAGAACCGGCGGCCCGCGCGGACCCGGGACCCGGCGGCGAAGCGGGGGCGCCGTGCGCCCTCCCACCTGGAGTCGGCTGGGCTCTCGGCTCCCGCACAGGCGCGTCCCCACGGGCAGGATTCGCGGGAGTTGCTCGCGCCCTCCCCCCACTCCCACCCCGGGGGTCCCTGACCCAGGCTTCTGGGGGTCGGCTGTTTCTGGAGAGCGCGATTGCCCCTGGGGTTCAGGGCACCCAAGTCAGAGAAAGCGGGAGGAGCCCCCCAGCAGTCACCCATTGCCGGATCTCGCAGGAGACTCCACCTCCAGTTCGGCAGCGGCCAGAGGGTCCTAGCCCACTAGGCCCCCTGAGCACTTTAACCTGAGCCCAGGGCAGTCGATTTGCAAAGACGGGAACTCCTGTAGACACGCCCGGGACAGCTCTGAGAAACGCCCGGGGCCCCTTGTCATGTAAATACGTGTCCTGGACTAGTGTATTGTCGCTGCCCCAGCCCTCTGGGTCCGGGGCGAATCCACACCCATTGTCTGCTGCCCGAGGGGCCCCGGACTGGGGGGCGTGGCTCGAGTTCCAAGGGGGGGTTGCGGGGGTGTACTTTTATTTCATTAAGTTTTAATTACAAGAGTGCTACAAGAACACATTCTCCTGGTTTTAAAAGATATTAAAATATTACATAAGAGGCCTCCTCTCCCTAGCACAACTCTAACCTCTCAAAAATGTGGTGTGACACCTCTTAGATTCTTCCCTAAATCCCCACTTATTTAACGAGCACTTATGGAGCACCTACTGTGTGCCAAAAGGGGTCCAAATAGTAACAGAACCCCACATCAACTTGGAGAAGCAAAATATTGTTTCTATTTTGCCAATCAGAAAGCTGGTTCGCAAAGCGGTCCCCTGAGGTCACGCAGTGGTAGAGGTGGAGTTCCAACCAGGGGCCCGGTATCTGCCCCTCCACACACACATTTCTAGTTCTTTAAGTATCCACATGCAGTGTTCTATAAATCCTGGAGTTTTATTAATGAGCAAGGACTTCGTTTGTATTCAGAGGAAAAAAGGCTTTTACAAGTCATTTTATTTTTAATAGACTGGATGGAGAAGAGATTTGGGAGGTGAAGATGCAGAGAGAACGGTGAGGGCCTGAGCGAATCCATACTGCTGCCCTCCTAGAAAGCCAGCAGGGCTTGGGCTACTCCTGCTGGGCAGCACAGGGCGATGCTGTCCAGTCCTCCCAGGAAGGCTGGGCGACCTGCTCCAGAGGGCTCAAGTCACTAGATGGCTGGTCAGAGACTTGTGGGGAAGCCCAAGAGGGACGTTCACAGGTGCCTGAGGCCATCTGTTTGAGAAGGGAAGCCTGTCCTAAGGCTACGGCCCAGCCCTAGGACAGGATCCAAGCCCCCACCAGGAAGGCAGTGCCTCTGCCTTGGGAAGGGCAGTTTCCCCACAGGGGTTTGCTGCAGTGTGGCTCCTGTAACTTAAAGGAACCCTTGGGGAGTCCTGAACATGCCTTGGAGGGCATTGAAAGTATTGGCTGGGCCTTGGCACGACCCTGGTTCCACTCATCTCCTAGGTGCCCCTCCTGCCAGTCATCCCTTCATTCCTTCAATCAACAAACGTTCACTGTGCTCCAGGCCTGCATGGAATTCAGCAATGCCAGACAGAGCCCCGGCCCTCCAGGAAGTCTCTTGCAGGAGATCTGGCTCATCTGGCAGCAAGAAATCACACTCTGATTGTCTTGGAAATGAGGCAGCTTTTACACAAGAAGGGGAACACCAAGGCAAAATGGCCAGTTAACTCAATGGATTGGCGAAAACAAACCTCCCCACAGCACTTGGCCTCCACTGATCTGTCTAGGGCAACAGCAGTGGCCACTTTTAAGAGTGCTTGTGTGGGAATGGGTTAGTGGTCTCTGCCCTGGGTCCACAGATCCTACCTGGAGGGCTTAAGACCAGGTGTCCAGATGGGAGGAAGAACCGACTCCCCAAAGATGAGTAGGACACAGCTGTGTGACCTTGGCTGAATGTCTTCACCTCTCTGATCTTAGCTTTTTCCTCTGTGAATTGTGTCCACTGACAGCACTTTTGCATGGCATGACTGTGAGACACAAAGGGCAGAGGGCTGAATTCGACTTTCAGAGCAACTCTGGGGTTCGGGGGACATGCTGGCCTCTCACTTTCCATTTCACAGGGGGGGCCGTTGATGATTTGCCCACTGACAGAAGCCCTGCCTGAGCTGGGTCTTTGAAAAGGACAAAGTCTCTTTGGAAGGAACGCGGACTGCACTATCCGCACTCACCGCAGAGGCTACCTGGGTGCCTAAGGCCATCACATGAAACGGGAGAGACTTGTTAGATTTGAATTTCAGATAAACCAAAAGGTTTAGTGTAAGTACATCCTATGTAATATTTGGGACATGCTTATACTAAAAATTTATGTGTTACTTATCTGAAATTCAAATGTAACTGCATGCCTTGTGTTTTTATTTGCTAAATCTGGTAACCCTGTGTATGCCGGGCATTTGGGAGCTGGGAATTCTGCCATGAGGGGGCGCAGCTGCTGCCGGGCCCAGCACAGGCCACAGAGCCCACTCATGGTGACTCTGCAGGGGGCTGGGGTTGGGGGCTGCCGCCTGAGGCCAAGGCCAGATCTTAGTCTCTGGGAGTGTGTTGTGGGTGGGTGGGGGGCGGTCACAACTGGGTAGTCAGATTCCTGGGAGAAAGGCCACAAGTCAGGGAAAGAATTGTCTGTTCATTCTACAACATTCTACAGATTCTGTGCTTCTATTCAGCGCCAGGCTGCTAGGCACAGGGCTGAGGATGAAAACAAAATTCCCTCCCCATGTGACATCATGGAGGGCCAAAGGGACTACAGACACACATGTCATTTCAGATATGATGACTGTGTGCTAGAGGCCAGGGTGGGAGCAAAATCAGGGAGGCCTTCTGGGAGGAGGCATCTCGTTGTTATCTATGTGACTGAACCGCCGTGGGCCCTGTGCTAACTCCTGCCTCCTGAGGCTCATGCTCTCCAAGGCGAGATGTGTGGATGTGGGAAGCCAGGCAACAACATCAGAGAACCAGGAAGAACAGCAAAGAAGAGGCTCTGGCAGTGACCTGAGCCCAAGAAGTCAGGGTGGTCTCTCTGGGAAGGTGGGAGCCGGATAGAGTGAGGGACAGCTACAGTGGGGAGGAAATCCCAGGCCAGGAGTGGCAGGTGGTCAAGGCCAAAGGTCTTGGTGGCAGGGGAGCTAAGTCCCAGAAAGCGTGGTGTTTGGAACGTATTTCCCAACCCGGCTACGGTCACCAGATTGTGAAATGGGTTTGTGTCCCTGGGTGACTGTCGGGACAGGCCTTTCAGGGACTCCAGACAGTATGCGTGGCCGTCTGCCCTGGCCGTGGGCTGGATATTTAGAGAGGAAAGGTCTGTCTGGGCCGGTGAGGAGTTTTCGCTCCAGTGCACAGGTAGGTGGGCACTGCCAGCTCATGGGTGTGACCCCTGCGTTCAGATGGCCCCCCTTCCGAGGGGCCCGGGCCCAGTTCAATGCCCTGGGATTTAATGAAGTTTTGAAACTTGTAATAATTAATAATTTTTTAATAAAGTGCTCCAAAAATTCTGTAGGCAGTCCTCTTCAGACGCCAGGCCTGAGCGGCAGCCAGCTAGAAATCAGTGGGAGCCAATGTGGGTTTTGGCCAAGGCCGAGGGTGGCTGGCAATGTCCTGACGGTGCCCCCTGGATGGGGGTGTCTGGGCACTGTGGAAAGTGCCCTGCGGAGGCACACAGGGCCTGCACTGGGAGCAGCCGGTGGAGGGAAGGAGGCAGGCAGGCGTCCTAGGACCTGGGACAGTGCTGTGTCGGGAGCAGATATGGGCAGCCTAAGCAGTTCAATGACCTTGACCTCTTCTTCAGGCTTCTCACCCCAAGTCTTTCCTGGCGTCAATTCCACTCTCAATTCTTCCTGATTGGCATCTCTGGACTGCTTTGTTTTGGTCCCTTTTCCTTTCAAATACCAACAAGAGCTGGTGTTTACTGGGATTGCCGTGGCCCTGCCCGGGTCCCCCACTTCATATTCTTCCACATAATCAGCCAACAAACATAGCTCAGGACCCACAGTGGCCAGGGGTTGGCAGGTTGTGTTCCCACACAGCCCTGGAGGTCCAGCTAACACTGTTCCCATTTGACAGAGCAGGAGACCAAGGCTTGGGACCCACAAGTGAGGTGGATCTGGGGGATATGGATGCAGACATTTGTGTCCCAAAGCCCTGACACTGGTCTTATCAACTACTGCGTGTGCTCAGTCCTGCTCAGCGCTACGGGACCCAGGCACAACAGTCCCTTGTGTCCCTGGATCCACCATTTGTCTTCGGGGGTCCCCTTCACAAAGCTCATTCCTAAGACATAGAGCGACTGTCTCCTGCAGAGGTCTTAGGCTGGCATCTCCAGCCACATGCTCCAGAGCCCCATGCGGGTGACCTGGGCAAGCCTTTGCCTTGCTGGACTGTGTCCCCTGCACCTGAGTGAGGGCGGAACAGGACAATCTCAGCAGTGCCCAGGGCATTAAAACACATGTGCTTTTGACATCAGTATCCTCTTCATTCAGTTGGCAGGTGGAGAGCAAGCTCCTCCTCTTCCTCCTCCAAGTGGCCTGGTATCTCAGTAGGGGTCTGGTGAGCAGCAGGGGCTCATTGACCTTGGCGGAGCCAGAGCTTGGTGGCACCTGTGCACATAAACATACAAATCCCCTTTGGGGCAGCTAACAGCCTCTTTCTCTGCTTGCTCACCTTTTCCACCTCCAGAATCTGCTTCCGACCCACATCTGGAAGCCAGAAACTCAGGTCATCACCTCCCAAAGCAAGTGCAG
>CM053401.1:175433594-175458525 GCA_028644305.1 Xerus rutilus
TCTACATGTCTGTTTTGGTGCCTGTACCATGCCATGCTTTGTAGTATAGTTTAAGGTCTGGTATTGTGATGCCTCCTGCTTCACTCTTCTTGCTAAGGATAGCTTTGGCTATTCTGGGTCTCTTATTCTTCCAAATGAATTTCATGATTGCCTTTTCTATTTTTATAAGGAATGACATTGGATTTTAATTGGAATTGCATTGAATCATATAGCACTTTGGGTAGTATGGCTATTTTGACAATATTGATTCTGACAATATCCAAGAGCATGGGAGATCTTTCCACCTTCTAAGATCTTCTTCAATGATTTTTACCTTTTGGTAGAACATGGATAAAGTGCACAAATCCAGAAGCAACGTGGCTTTTTATGCTGAACCACCTATGTAACCACCAACAAGATCAAAATAGAGAACATTCTGGAAAGTTCAATTACTCGCTCCCTGACACTGCTACAGAGTTAAGCATGATGTGACCTCTTTCACTGTAGACCTGTTTCGCCTGGTCTTGAGCTTTGTAAAGATGGAGTCACGTGGCACCTGTCCTTTGGGGTCTCCTTTCACTTTTCTCCAGCTGGCAAGGACCTGTTGTGGGGTCGTGGCTCATCTCTCGGCTCTGCAGTTCTCTGTTTCAGTGTCTCACATCTTTCCATCTCCCAGCCGCTGGCTCTACCAGATGGGCTGCAAGAAATGTCCCTTGGAGTTCAGGCCCCTGACAGCCAGGTTACGAGCAGCACAGATCTCTTCCTGCTTCTGGAGCACATGGTCCAGGGCACAGAGGGACTTCTGAGTCCCTTGATGCTCTCCTTGTTCCTCTGAGAGTGGAAGTTACTTGTCAGGAAGACAAACAAAGCCCAAACTGCCCACTTTGGAGTGAGTCATGTCTCGCCCCTTTCTCCTCACCCAAAGCTTGACAAAGCAATTTGAGATTCCAGAACCTGCTGACCGCTGGACAAGATGCTCACCTTTCCCCACTAAGAAACACATCAGGCTTGACTTCAGCTGCGTCTGGGAGACAGACAAGGCCTCCTTTCATTGAAGCACCTGCAGGTGACCAGGTGAAGGGTCAGGCCCCTGAGGAGCAGCTGCAACCCTTACATTCTGCCTCTGTCCGCACCCTTCACCCATGGCTCAGGGTGGCTATGACCCAACCAGCTATTCGCCAGCCTGATTTCTTCCTACTTCCCTCTTGCTCAACGCCGGTTCCTATATGGCCTTGAATGTGATCCAGGGCCTTTGCCCTGGTTGTTCCTGCTGCCTGAAATGGTCTCATCATTCCAGCCTCAGCTCCAGTGTCACCTGCCTTGGAAGCCTCCACCTCCTCCTGCTTTGTCCCCGCGCCCATTTCCCCCTTGAGTCGTCCGCAGCAGCCTGCACTTAGAGCCTGGATTCATTTGCTGCTGATGGTTTTTTGCCTCGCTCAGCTTAACCCCTGTGAAGATGGGGACCAGTATGGTTTGTATGTCACTCCAGCTCCCAGCCCGCTCAGTGGAGATGCTGCATGTCACATGAACACAAACCTTCCTTCACGAGAGAGAGCTGGCTTCTAAGGAGGCTGTCCCAGTGTCCAATTGTCTCTCATGGTGCGGGTCACAAAGGTCCAAGTTTATAGCACCATTTGCTTTGGCCCCTTTTGGTGACGTCCCAGGGTTCAAAGCAGCCAGGGAAGCCTGTGTGAGGAAGTGGGAAACAGCCTTCAGGGTCCAAAAGCTGCCCGGGCCTCTCTGGTGGGGAAGAGCTGCTGCCTTCAGAGGGAGGCTTTGACGCCTGGGCCTGTCCAGCAGCCAGGTACTTTCTTGATATGGCCTGCGGGGGCCTGTTTTGGTCCTGCCGGGGCAGGTAACAGGACTTCTTTGTGTCCTGGAGGGTCTAGCTCCTTTTGGGGAAGGTCCTGGGAGTGTCATCAGCCCTCGTGGCCAGTCAGCACCCCTGTGCTTGTGACCACGGTCTGCCTGTCACTGTGGCTTGGGCGCTCTGTCATTTGGTCACATGGACTTGGACAGGAGGGAGAGACAAGGAAAGATGGCATCCATGGAGACTGAGCCATGCAGTGGACGGAGCCCGGACCTGCCGTCAGACAGCCAGGCTGTATAGGCAGCAGTGGCACTAAAAATAACACTAGTGACGTCAGCCTGAGTTCCCACTGTGCGCGGAGCACCACTCTCAGGTCTTGGGCTGTAGTATTTCCCAGTTTTTTCAAGAACCCTCTGCGGTGTGTCTTATCATTCTCAATTTGTAGACAAGGAATCTGATGCCCAGAGAGGGTGAATCACTTGTCCAAGGGTGGAGTCAGGATCGGAATCCAGGCTGATTTTAAAATTGATGCTCAGGAGTTGCGGTGTGGCTCAGTGGTAGAGAGCGTGCCTAGCATATGTAAGACCCTGGAGTCCAGCCCCTGCACTGCAGAAAACCAGACAAACTGAACCAAAATAAAAACTAGATTTTACCAGTCAATGCAAGAACTCAGATTTGGAATCAGAAGATCTAACCAGAGTGGGGTGACAGTGCCACCCTTGATGCTAACACTGCCCTGGCTACCTCTCAGAACTGGCTCTGTCCTGCGTCCTGTGTTCAGCACTTGGTGTACTTTGCTTTATTCTTCCCTCTGCAACAAGGGTGCGGGGTTAGTGTTGGTCACACATTCTGGTGAGTTCTGGACACAGAGGAGCCATTTCTCAAGATCACACCACCTAGGTCCAGATGCTCCGAGCTGGGCGCGGTGGCTCAAGCCTGTAATCCCAGCACTTAGGGAGGCTGAGACAGAAGAATCATGAGTTCAAAGCCAGCCTCAGCAACGGCGAGGCGCTAAGCAACTCAGTGAGACTCTGTCGCTACATAAAACACAAAATAGGGCTGGGGGTGTGGCTCAGTGGTCTAGTGCCCCTGAGTTCAATCTCTAGTACCAAAAAAAAAAAAAACAAAAAAAACCCAGATGCTCCGCTCAGCCCCATCAACACCCAAAACAACAGCCCAGTCCCCCTGGGCTTATCAGGAGCCTGGCTGCTGCAGGATGGGCCTCAGCCAGTTGCTGAACAGCTGGAGTAAGGGAGGGATTTTGATCCCATTTCCTGGCACAGGGCAGATGCGGCAACCCCAGGCTCCCAGTGTCTGGGGGATGTTCAGAAACGTCACAAAGGAACCCAGGGAAGAGCCCTGAAGAAGGAGGGCCAGCAAGCACGTTTGTGCAGAAAGAAGGCCTGTGGGACGGAAGACCAGGCCTGAGAGATGCCGAAGCGGAGGGCGTGTGCTTCGGGTGGCAGCCACTGGCGGCCTAGGAGAGGCTGATATGCGCGTGCTGCCTGCCTGGAAAGTCCCCGGGCTGAGGATGGGGACCACTGGGGCACTGAGGTTGGCTCCGGGAGATGGCTCCCCACCAGGCAAAGCGAGCCTGTCCTGGGGCTTCTCCCACAAATCTTGCAAAGACTCGAGGGGCAAACCCAGTCCCGAGTGTGTGGCGGCTGCTGGGAGGCCCCTGGGTCCCATCACAGTTCACTTGTTTTGAAACCAGCTCCCGAGTGGGGATGGTGTCCTCAAGGCTGGGACCGTGGGGCAAATCACTTCACCTCTCTGGGCTTAGTTGAGTCCTCTGTAAAATGGGTATAAAACTAAGAGTGATCTCATAGGATAGAGACCTCAGAGCAGTACCAGACCCAGAGCAGTGACTGAGCATGGGTCCCCTTCCCCTGTAGGAAGCAGGCAAACCCTCTAGGGCCATGGGGACATGGGGACACAGGGACATTAAGGGCTTCCAGAAGATTCAGATGGGCAGGAGGGCTCAGAATGCTACTGTAGGTGCTGGCTGGCTGGGGGACTCCCCTTTTCAGCATCAGAGTACCCAGGGAGACTGTGCTGGGCTGCCACTCCCAGAGAGCCCAGCCCGGGCTTGCAGGCACTCGGACTTGTGGGGCGAGGAGGGAACAGCAGCAGATGAGGTGGGCTGGCCTGTGTCTTGGTCATCTGTGTCCCTTGGCCCAGCCAGGGTGGCCTGGGAGGAGGCAGGGGTAGGGGTGCAGCTCCTGGCTGGCCAGCAGGAGCTCTGCGTGTCCCTGGTGTGGCTCCCACGTGCTGAGCACCCACCATCGGTGCCCTTCTGCCCGAAGGAGGCTGGGTAACATGCTCCACGCAGCCTGCCACCGCAGGTGGGATTTGCTTCCAGGCCTGGTGGGCTCAGGGCCATTGTCTTGGCCAATGTGCTGTCCTGCAGTGGGAGGAGAGAGACCCAAATGTGTCCTTGGTGGCCTGGCATGTCTGGTCCTCAAAATGACAAGCCTCAGAGCAGTGGCAGAGGCATGTCCTGGGGCTTCTCCCACAAATCTTTTATTTTTGGCCTGAGACAGCTGATGTGCGGCCAGCGTATCCACGGAAACCCGGATGCTCAGAGCAAGCGCCACCAAATCTGCAGGCGAAAACCACCGACGGCTGATTCAGGCCTCCCTGTTATTTAGTTAATTATTTTTAGACCCCGTGTATCATTTTACGCTCTCCTAACAAGTGTGACCTGGACATGTGTGCACCAGGCAGTCACCGCATGCCTGTTTGTTCCTGCACAGGCATTTGTGTGCTGTGAGCTGTGCATACAGTGAGGTGTGCGCGTGTGTGGCGGCATGTGGTTGTGGTGCCTGTGTCTGTGTGTGTCTCTGCCCCTATGTGCTGTCTGCGCTGTGTGTGTAGAGCGTGTGTAGGGGTCTGTGTTGTGTGTATGTTCTTTGCAGTGCGTTATCCATCTGCATGGCATGTGCACTGTATATGTGTGTGGTCTGTTTTGTGTATTTGGTGTTGTATTGTGTGTTGTGTGTGTGCACGAGTGACATGTATGTGTTGTGTGTTGCTGATGTATGTGTTGTGCCTGCCTGTGTGTATAGACTCTGTGTGCTGTGTTGTGTGTGTTGTGTGTATATGTATTTATGTTGACATGAACGTGTCGTGTGTCTGTGTACGTGTTTTGTGTGCCCATGCTGTGTACACGTGTATACTGCCTGTATGTATGTTTTGTGTGCATGTGTTTGAGTCTGTGTTAGATGTGTGCTTACGTGTTGTACGCCTGTGTGGTACGTGTATTGTGTGTATGGGCTTTTCATGTGTGTGTGCTTATGCACATGGGGCCGTACCTGTGGAGTGTGTGTACCGTGTGAGTGTGGTGTCTGTGTGTGCACACTGCACGCAGGGGGTGTGTGGTTTTCATTTATGAGTTGTGTGTGCGTGGTGCCTCTGTGTGGATGTGTTTCTGTGTACGTGGGTGTGGGTGTGGTGTGGGTGCTGCATCTGGGACCCTGGCGGCTTGGGGGTGCAGCCCTATTGGGCCCCAGCCTCCCTCTCGGCCTCTCCTTCATGCCCTGGTCTGGCCCTGGTGGCCTCTTCATGCTGGTGTCTTGGCATTTGGTCCTGGGGGCTGTCCTGAGGCACCGCAGCATGCCTGTGCCTACCTGTGCCCTGGCCCCACCTTCCATTATGACAACCAAGACTGTCCCCACACATGGTCACAGGGTCCCTGGGCTTGAGTTACTTGATAAAGACGAACTGCAGTCACATTTGAATCTCGGGTAGTTAAAGAGGCAGACATTCTTCACCTCACCATGGAGGAGCAGCAAATGAGGCCTGGACGAAGGCTCGCCTTCCCCTGGCCCGAGTCTGCACGCCGAGGTCCTCCCGCACCTCCCGGCTTCCTCTCCCGCTCCGCCCCATCCACCCGCGAGTCCGGGTTCTACTTCCCTTCCTTAAGTAGCTTTGCTGAGGGTCGCTGGATTAGAATAAGCTGCTCTGTTCAAGATTTGGCAAGCTCTGATTCACGTGCAAACCCGTGAGCCCATCATCACTGTCAACTCCCTGTCACGCCCGAAGGCTCATGTCCCCCCGTGGTCCCTCTTTCCTCCCGTCCCCCAAGCAACTGCTGCTCTGTCATCTGAGGTGGCGGCAGTTGCTGGAGTTTTATATAGCTGGAACCTTACAGCAAGGACTTTTCTGGGTCTTCTTTCTTCAACACTACTATTTTGAGCTTTGCTCACGTTGAGCCTGTACCAATAGTTCACTGTGGTGTTCTGTGCTACAGGTAGACCCCAGCCTGCTCACCGCGCACTTGCTGATAAGCCCCCTCTTGCTTACAGTGCAGTTACGAGGCACAAGCCATGTGCAGAGAAGCACATAAAGCACCCGTGAGCAGATGAGTGGCTGTCCACCAAGGGGACGCCCTGGTCTAACTAGCACCTAGAGGAGGAAACAGCATGACTGCACCCCAGGGCAATCCTGTCTCTACCCCCCGTTTTAAGGCAGCTCTTCCCTAGCATGAACCCAGCTGAGGTTCTGGAACTTTCCATGAGTAGAACACATGGCATGTGCATTTATTTTTGCATCTGGCTGCCTTCGCTTAACACTATGGCTGTGAGGGGTCTGTCTGTGGTTGTGTATGTCGGGAGTTTGTTGCTTTTGGTTGTTGGGTGGTAGCCCGCGGGTGAACACACCGTAGCGTGTAAGGCCGTTTCCGGTGTGTGGCCGTTATGAGCAACACCTCGGTGGAGGTGAACACTGCTGCTGCGAGTCTCTCGGAGGCCCTGTTGTCATTTCTGCTGGGCGGGAGTGGGTTGCTGGCCCTGTCCCCTGCACACGTTAGGAGGTCTTCTTAAATTCCTTCAGATTGAACCCATCCACTGTCCATCTCCCCGCCAGCAAGATGCTGTCGTTTGCATCTGGCACCTTCAACTGCCTTTGGAGGGGTCCTCTCTGCTGTCTCTTTTTTTTTTTTTTTTTTATTTTATCTCAAAAATTTTAATTTTTCATATAACATCTCTGCTGTCTCTTCACATGGACGCCAGGGAGGGTCTTCACAAGGGCAAGTGGGATGACATCATTCCCCTGCTCCAGCCCCTGCTCGCAACTCTGGGGTACAAAGCAAGCCCCTGGCTGAAGCCACAGGCCTGGGGCTCCTGGGCAGGCTGCCTATGCTGAACAGCACGCAGCGGCTCGCGGCTGTGCAGAGCTACCATCTGAAGTTCAGGAGGCCAGAAGTCTGTAGTGGTGAGCAGGGCTGCACCCCCGGAGCTCGGGGGTCTCGTTCCCCAGCCTTCCTGTCTGCAGGCAGTTGGCTTCCCTGTCCTGTCTCCATCTTCAACCCCAGGGCAGCATCTTCTCTCCGTGGTGGCCTCTGTTCCTGTCCTCGCATCTTCGCCGTGGGCAGCATCTTCTCTCCGTGGCGGCCTCTGTTCCTGTCCTCGCATCTTCGCCGTGCTCTCTTGTCGGTTGTGCCAGGCGCTGCTCCCCTGGCACCACTGTGGGAGGGAAGCTGGGCTCAGGTCGGGGAGCCTGTTCTGGCTGAGGACCCCTCGCCCACCAGCCAAACTCTCCCCACCTCGGCGGCCTCCTCTCCCTGTTAGGCACCCGTGTTAGCCAGCCCAGTCCCTGAACGGCCCTGGTGGCACCAGTACTGCCCACAGTCCAGATGTGAGCACTGAGCCACAGCCACGTTGACCTGGTCACCAAGGTAACGTGGTTGGGGGACAGACTCCCAATTGAGACTCTCACTTCAGAGACACTCTTGCTATTTTTTCACACGATCATCAAATGGGGAGCACCCTCCATGCTTGCTCTGCTCTCCCAGCAGGAGACGCAGCAGGGAACAAGCAACAGCTCCTTGCCACTGGAGAGCCGACCACGCATGCAAGTCACGGGCAGGCAGCCGGAGCCAACAGGAGCCAGGACCCATGGCAGCCCTCCCCTCAGCTCAGGAGGTTGGCCCAGGACGGATGGAGTCTCACTGGACCTGTCACCCAGTCGAGGGGCCCATGGGCACCATCTGGCTTTGCTGAACCCACGTATTGCAGGCTGTCCTGATCTAGGGGGGACAGGACACTACCTGAGCTGTTCTGGTCAGTTCTTCCAGATCTCAGGTCTTTGCTTTCTTGGCCTCCTTTACAGTTATTCTGGGAACTGGGTGGGACGGTCCTGGCAACAGGGCCGACACCAGGGCCGACACCAGGGCTGACACCAGGTCCAACTGGGGGTTTATCTCCCTGCAATAAGCAAATAAATCCCTCTCCCTCTCCCTCTCTCCTTCTCCTTCCCTCTCCCTCTCTCCTTCTCCCTCTCCCTCCCTCTGCCTCCCTCCTTCTCCCTCTCCCTCCCTCTCCCTCCCTCCTTCTCCCTCTCCCTCCCTCTCCCTCTCTCCTTCTCCCTCTCCCTCCCTCTCCCTCCCTCCTTCTCCCTCTCCCTCCCTCTCCCTCCCTCTTTCTCCCTCTCCCTCCCTCTCTCCCTCTCCCTCCCCCCCCCTCTCCCTCACACACACACAACCTTCCCCAAACTTCTCCAGCCCAGACTAGCTCTCGAGCCCCCAAACCTCCACCCCACACCCTCCTGGCCAAGTCTGTTTGATGGCCGGTGAGCACTTCTAAACTCCACCTCCTCCGGCCACAGCCGCAGTGGGTAGGCTCTGACCCTCTCTTCTCATTTCATCTCACCTTCACCTTTATGGATCACAGTCAGGTCACACCTGCACCCAAACATGTGCAAAGTAAGCTCCTGGGGCCCTCCCAACAGCTCCCACCCACAAGTCCTCTGCAGCTGTGGGCTGGGCGCCCCAGCACTGCATAGGTTGGACCTCGCTGAAAGGTCCTCTGTCACACTGACCCACTGGAGGCAGCACTCAGCAGTGTGTGACAAGCTTCTCGGGCACCTGGAGCCTCTTCAAATTCTTGCTCTAAGCTTTTACACACATATGTGCCCCCTGCTTGGAATATTGCCTCAAGGCTAACCTGGCGACATCCTCCTCGCTCTGCAGACCTCGGCTTACCCATCCCATCCTCCAGGAGTCTCCTGCCCGTCTGCCGGGCTGGACGTGTGCCCATCCCCAGTGCCCGCGCTTCCTCCGTGCCCAGCACACTGCAGTGTTGCCTGCTGCCTCCTGCCTCTCAGTCTCCTGCTTCCTTTCCTTCTCTTCTGCCTCCTTGTCCTCTGGACATAATGCCCTTGAGGAGTAAGACGGTCCTACCTTGGTGAGATGGTGCTAAGAGCTGCTGAGGCACAGCCCCAACCAGGCTGTCAGGCAGAGTGAGCCTGGTCCCACGAGACAGGGGAGCACTGGGTGGGGAGGGGCTCCCACCTTCCTCTGGAGGCTTTGGAACAGGACAGGTTTGATCCAGGAGACCCAAAACGCAGGGCAGCTTCCATTCAGGGGCAGTGGTATGGTGCTGAGACAGGGAACGGAAGATCGCAGGAGTCTGGTGTCTTTCCCAGACTGGCCCTCAGGATTGCTCCCCGGACCCTGGGTGCACTCCCAAGGTCAGAGCTCCTGTGCTCAGCTCTGACCTCCTGGGGCATCTTCTCATCTAGCAATAGGGTTGCCAGAACACCAAGAGAGATAAGAACACCAAGTTCAATTTCACTTTCAGATAAACAACGAGTGATACACTCATATAAATATGTGCCAAATATTGCAGGAGACATATTTATTCTAAAAAATTATTCACTGTTCAACTGAAACCCAAACCTACCTGTGCATCCTGGCAACCTACCTAGTGGAACAGAGTTGAATGAATGGATTAGTGAGCTTGCACTCAGGGTCTAGTGCCCGGTTACCAACTACCATGAACTTTGCAGCTGAAACAGCCTTCACCATCTCCCCGGCCCTGTGGGTCAGGAGTCCGGTCAGGAGTCTGGCTGAGCGCTGTAGCTCAGGGTCCCTCCAGGGGCAAGTCAGGTGCTGACTGGGGCTGTGGGCTCAGGTTGACATCATGGCTTCTAGGCTTCCTCAGGTCTTTGGAAGGATTCTTCCCTTGTGCGTAGGATTCATGGACTTTACCTTTCCAGGGCCACTAGGGAGAAGGAGACTCTGGGGTGAGTGTGTTGGCTGATGGGGTCCTACCGCAGGACGTTATGGCTGGTATCATTGCCACGTTGTTGGTGAGCAGTGGATTCCCAGGCCACCGCACTCCAGGGAGAGGATCGGCTGGCCGCCAGCAGGGAGCCTGTCCTGTGTAGAGTTCTCCTTCCTGCCTCTTCATGGTTTCCCCTCAGTTACTCCTGGCAGCAACGTCACCACCCTGAGCAGACCCCAGAGGTCATCTCCCAGTCCTCACAGTCCCCAAGTAGAGTGAGCTACTGAGCTGTGTTTCTCCCTCTCCCTCAGCAGCAGCCTGACCTCCTCTGTATCTGTTTCCCAACCGTGAAGTGCAGTGGACGGCAGGACCCATCTGGCAAGATGGTTTGCAGGTCCCTGAGACCCCTGAGGCCATGCAGTCAACTTGGGCAGGGGCGCCATGAACAGGAGCCCTGAGCTCTGTGCCAGGCGCTGCTGAGGGAGCACTTCAAGGTCAGGCCATGGCGCCTTGCAGGCCTGTCACTGGACCCCAGTGGCCCCATGGTCCTCACTGAAGCAGTCACTTGCTGAGAAAGTGGTAACCCTGGCCAGGCACGCGCCATGTGCATTTTCTTAACTGCACATATAAACATTTTCCAAATTGGATTTATTTTTGGTACCAGGGAAGGTGGGCAGGGAAAGTATTTGCCAAGCTCTTCCTACGTGCCAGGCACTCCCTGGGCACAGGACATCATGACATATCCAAGATGTACAGGCATCAGGTCTAGCTGTGGCTGATGTGGGGGATTCTCCTGTGGAGTTCTCGCATGGCTGATGTTCGGGGGCCACCTGGGAGATCCCTGCCTTGGCTGGAGTCACTCTTTCCAAACTCCAGCCAGTGCGCCTCCTTCCCCAGGCACTGTCTGCAGCTGCGGATGGATCCTGACTCGGCAGGTCTGCGTGGGCCTGAGAGTCTGCGTTTCTGCAGGCGCTCTGCTGCTTCAGAGGCTGCTGGTCTCTGGGGGCTTAAAGTCGAATGGAGGTGTTATTTTTATTAGGATTCTCCAACAGTCTTTGTTAGAAACAAAAACAGAATTTCTCTGATACCCCTCCCTTCGGAGGCAGTGCCGAATCCCCCCACTACCCGGGGGTTCTTCTACCAAAAGGACATGGTGGAGCAACGTGGGGCCTTGTATGTGAAGGTGTAAAGGACATGGGGCTTCATCCTGGCTGCCACTTGGATGGCTTGCTCTGGGGACATCTTGTGAGAACACTAGTGGCCTTGTAGAGAGGCCACCACTGGCGTGCAGGCGGGTCGTCTTGGAGGCATGCCCTGCAGCTCGAGGAGTGCTCAGACACCTGCAGCCCTGGAGGCCTCTGGAGACGCCCTGAGCCAGGATCGCAAACTCCCTTTGGTGGAAGCTGCTGTTTCAGGCCATAACAAATACGCCAAGTGACTTTGGGGTGCATCCAGGGAAGAGGGCGTTTGGGATGAAGTGTGGACAGGAACCCAGGAGTCGCTGAAGCCCCTGGTGCTCAAACCTGAGGGGTCTGAGAATCGCCCATCGGACGGGTAAGATACGCCAGGTGGGTGGCTGCTCTAAGCAGCGTCCACGAGACCCGGCCTGCCTGCCGTAGGTCCTGCCTGGCACACCCGGCCCCACAGCCGTCCCACGCCACCCACGTACATCTGCTCTCTCCTGCCGCCCCCCACTGCCCCTCGGCACCCCCTGCCTTGCTCCCTAGATGGGAGCCCTCTCCAAAGGACTTGCCCCCAGCTTGGCTGTCCATCACCAGGGGACGGCTGAAAAGATGAGGGCACCTCTGTGCTCTAAGACGTCGCTTGGCAATAACAGAAGCAGGCTTGCTTCACCCTCGGATCTGGAGAGGGGCCATGATTTGTCCCTCAGGACAGAAAGCAAGTTGCACATTTTTGAAAATGAAAATAGCTAAATTGTTTTTTTTTTTAATCTTCACCCGCCCCCAATTATAAAAGCAGTACATGCTCATGGCAAAAAATAGAGAAAACAGAAAATTACAAGGAGAAAGAAAGTGGAAAGGATCCAGAGTCTCACTGCCCAGCAACGCTACTTTGAACATTTCGACGCGTTCGCTCCCAGTCTCATGCCTATGCATATTTGCACACATGGGCGTGTGTGTGTGTGTGTGTGTGTTTTAATATATATTGAGGCAAAAATAGAATCTCACTGCGAATGTGCCTGCTGGATGGCTTTTTCCCCACTTAACTACCGTGGCTTTCCTTGCTGGTGACAATGGGTTTATCGTCCTCTTTCATGGTGACAAGGCCCTCGTGTTTGGCCACGTACATTTTTGGGCAGTCCCCTGCGGTTGGACACTGGTTTGCTTCAGATTGGTCGTCACTGCGCACAGCGCTGCGGGGACACACTTGTACCCTGCTCTTGGCGTGTGTGCCTGACTCCGCCTTGTGCTCAGTTCCTGCTGGTGACATGGCAGTGTCAAGGGAAGTGCCCAGTGCATGCAGCGTCTACACAGCCGCTCTGAGGGTGGGCTCTGGAGTTAAGGTCTTCTCACCGACTATTTTGGGTGAGGCATGCTGTGGGGCTGTCCCAGGGCCTACGTCTCCTCAACTCTAAAGAGGGAAGCTCATCTGAAAGGCCCCCTTGAGTCACTGGGTGGACTCTGTGCTGTGAAAAGTGCCCAGGGCTCCCAGGACCAGTGTCAGCTGGGCCCTTGTGGGACCCAGGGGTGCAGATCAGGAAGGTGCTATGGGGACCTTGGTAGCTGCTGGGGCATGGAGATCATAACAAGAAATGCTGATCATGCCTTGGTCCTGCACCAGGCATGGCCCTGAGCTCTTTACAGGCTCACTCAGTCCTTCCTGAGCCCATGGGGTGGGTACCATGGCCCCCTTTTCCAATAAAGGTAAAGCACAGAAGTCAATGCCAAGGCTTGGAGACGTGGAGCCAGGACTCAGATTTCTATAGCCTTATCTCCACCACAGTGCTGGGGAACAGAATGGAGAGGGAAGAATCAGGGGTGACCCAGGTTCAAATCCTGGCTCTGCCTCTTCACGGGGTGAGGCTGAGTGAGCAATCAGCAAGGGTGGGGAGATTGGCAATCAAGGAGCAATCACGTCAACTGATTGCAGATGGCGGTGCTGTTGGGCTGGATGTAGAAGTCTCAGAGGAGACAGGAGGAGGAGAGGGGTCTTGCTTTGGATTTGCAGGTCTAGGGGGATGAGACCTCTGAGCTGAGACCAGAAAGACAAGAGAAGAACTCGTCCTATACAGGCAGCCAGGGTGCAGCGAGCATCCTGGCAGGTGTGCAAAGGCCTTGAACTGGGTGAGACTTTGGTGAGTCTGGGAAACTGGAAGGAGAGCCACTCTGGCACAGCCGGGGGCGGGGGAGTACACTTTCGGCAGCGCGTGGCATTGGAGGGGAAACTGAGGCACAAAGAGAGAAGCTGTTTCCCAAGTTCCTGGTGCTGGTAAACATGGAGCTGGGCTGCCAGTGCAGGGCTGGATGGCTGGGTCTGAGTCCTTAGTGAGGGACGGGAGCCATGCTCTCCCAGACTCTGGATGTTCAAGAGAAGCCCAAATCCTGATTTTTATGTGGAAAGTCCTAATAGTTAAGTTTTGGTGATCAGTTAGAGAATAAAATGATTCGTGTGGAGTTGTGACCCAGTTTGTGAGAGACCTGGTGTGTTCCAAGGGCACTCTTGGCACCTCTGTCTCTTCATCTAGCCTTGAGGGGGAATGCAGGTCAGATGTAGGTAAAGAGAGGCCAGGAGACTGGCCTGCCTTTCAGCCCAAGGTGAGTTTCCACCCCAAGTTTGGTTTCCGTCTCCTCCGTCCCCACCATTTCCTGCAGTGGCCTTGAAAAAGTCACATTTCTAGAATGACCCCCACTTTTGTCTGGAAATCGACAGAGTGGGAGCTGTCAGTCTCTGGCTGGTCCTCCCACCCTTCTGCTGCCCAGCATGTTTCCCGCAGCTAGACCTGAGCGTGGTCATGTTCAGGGGCACCACCTCCTCACTGAGGACTCCCAGAGGGTTGTGTCACCCTGGTGCAGGTGCCTGGAGGGCCGTAAGGCAGGGATCTGGCATCGCTGTCTGAAAACTCACTTTGGGAAACCTCCTGGATGTCCACCAACAAGGGACTGAGAGGTAACAGGACAAGCCACAGAGGACACGCAGGGACGGTCCCCACCTAGAGCAGGGCTCAGAAACTGGCCCTCAGGCCTAGCCTGGCCCACCACCTGCTTTTGCACACGAAGTTGACTGGCCCACAGCCGCCTGTCCACGGGTGGTTTGTGATCGCTTTCAGGCTACCCGAGCATGGTGAGGACTTGCGCAGCTCACGTGGCCCACGAAGGCTAAAACGTTTACTCTTAGATACTTTTCAGAAAACTTTTGCTGACCCCTTGGTGACATCAACAGGTGGAATGCTCCCTATGACCTGCTGCTACGTGGGGAACTTTCAAAAGAGGAGAGGGGAAGGGTGATTTCAGCTTGTCACAGAAATGTGCATGAAGGTACGTTTGATAGGTGCCCAAGCATTTGAAAGGACATACTTGAATCTTAAGAGGCCACATCCTTTATTGGATGCTAAGTAGGTGCCAGACCCTGTGCCGTCTGTGGACCTTCTGACAGCACTTTACCAGATGAGAAAAGGAAGGCACAGAGAGGCAAAGTCACTTACCTAAGTCACACAGCTTTAAAGTAGCAGAGCTGGGATTAGAACCCAGGCCTCTGTGTAGACGGAGGTGGAGAGAGAAACTGGCTTTGCTGTACAGATGTCTGTATGCCCAACAAGCATGGGAGAGAGAAAAATGTGAGTGACGATTCTCAGCGAGCACACTGTTGGGGTGCTCTCCCCTCCCCGCTCCCCACCTCCTTGGGGTTGTTCTGACATGTGGGCTCCTGTGTGATTTTT
The DNA here is from genome assembly GCA_028644305.1 of Xerus rutilus. Classification (NCBI taxonomy): domain Eukaryota; kingdom Metazoa; phylum Chordata; class Mammalia; order Rodentia; family Sciuridae; genus Xerus; species Xerus rutilus. The sequence continues at coordinate 175,448,287 of CM053401.1, forward strand.
CAGAGAGGTCATGGTCAGGATCTGCTTTAGCAGATGGGTGAGGGGCTGGGAAGCGCAAGGTGGGGTGCAGATACAGGGGTGGAACACTCCCTCTTCAGTCTGGGGCTTGCCAAGCTGAGCACACGCATTTGTGAGGAACAGAAAGCTCACCCATTCCACCCAGATTTTCCAAGATGTCGCAGTTCATGAGTGTTACCAAACGGTGACATTCCGCAGTGTGAGCGCGGCTGTTGTTCATGCTGATTTAATGGTGAGAAGATGATTAAGGCTGTTAAACAATGAGGTTCATAAAAGGTGTTAATAACCCTTAAGTGCCTCAGTGAGATTCCCGCCTATCATAGACGGCTCCCGATGAAGTCTCTTCTTCACTTCCCTTTGCCCAAGATAACAGTGAGGAATCTGCTAGAAGGTTGGATGGAGCCTTCTGGAGCTGGGTGGGGGGGCTATGCGCAGTCTGGGCATCTCAAGAGCCTGGGAAGTGGGCTGAGCGTCCTTCTCAGGGAGGACGCTGGCCTTGGAGCCCCAAGGCCGAGGTGAAAGTGCCTGCATGTCTTGAGGCAGCTGCGGCCATGGAGGCTGCCGGCGCCCTGGCTGCTGGCTCTGCCGTCTCTGGCCAGGTGGGGAGGGCGGCTGGCTCCCTCGCACGCAGGTGAGCGCTTCCTCTCCTGGGCTACTGGGTGGAGGCCCAGAGGCAGCAGATGCAGGACACAGTGGCGTGGCTTGACAAAGCCGCTCCTGCTTCGTTGCGCTTCATTTTCTCCACGCCCTGGCCTGCTGTGAGTGCCTCACCGGGCTCTCCTGACTTCAAGTGCCGGTCCCGGAACTGTCATGACCTCTTGGTATCGACAGCTACTGGGAACATGCCTGGTATGCAGTAGGAGCTGGATAATTGTCAGGTGAACAGTGGAATGCATGCACACAGGGATGAATGGCTGCCATGGGCAGGTGGCGTCGTGCTTTCTGCTGGGCGTGAAGCTCCCACCCAGGAGGGGCCGTGGGGAGGGTCCTGGGATTGTGGGGGATGCTGGGGCATCCACGCTGCCAGATCCCTCAGGAGCTCCCACTTCCTGGAAGGGTTTGCCCTCCTGGACTCTGGGTGGCAGGGCCCCAGTTCTTTCCACAGAGGGCCGTCAGTGTGGCCTGCGAATGGCCGGCCCGGCCAGGTGGCTGCCTTCTAGTGCGTTTGGATTCCAGACGGGAATCACTGGGGCGACACTGCACTTCTTTATCACAGCAAGGAAAAGGTAGAGAGGCCGCTGTGCACCACCTCCAGATCTGCACGGGTGACGTCAGACCCCACTTCACCAGGGGCCACCACTAGGGCCGGTGGCCAGAGTGCTGGGGGAGGGCAGAGAGGGCCCTGAGCTTCCTGCCACCTTCCTCCAAGCTCAGCCGTTGGCACTACACTGTCACACTGTCATGTTCCCATCTCTGGGAACCATTTTAACATGTCCTACCTGACTTTCTTTTTCTTTTCTTCTCTTCTTCTTTTTTAAACAAATTACTTTAAAAATTTATGCAACATTTTAAAAAAATTTAGGGTTTCCGGGAGTATAGCTCAGTGGTAGAGCACTTGCCCGTTATGTTCAAAGTCCTGGGTTCAGTCCTTAGCACTGAAAACTGTTTTTATTACAGGAAATTTTATACATACACAAAAGTAGCCTCAATCATGTAATGCTGTGTGCAGATGCTGTGCAGAAGCCGTATCATGTCTACGCCTACTGTGTAAGATGCATGTGATACTGAATACATTGTAACAGACACATCTTACAATACAATGTAGAAATGATACATATGATCCTATTAGGAGTCTATTTACAAGTGTGCCTAGCATGACCTGGTGACCCCAGCCATGACCTGGTGTCCCCAGCCAGTGCCTCCACGGGGGTCCATCTCTCCCGTGTCCCGCTCTCTGCTCTACCCCAGGTCATTCTGAAGCAAACCCCTGACATTGTGTCATTTCATCCACAAATATTTCTGTCTCCAAAAGCTTCAGCCTCCTGTAAGGACTTCATGTGCCTTACACGTGAACTCTGTGTCACTACCTTGAAAGGAAAATCTGGGTCACTTTCCAGAAATAAGTGGAAACATAAACACAAAAGTGAAAGGAGGGGCTGCTCTATGGTGGCGGAAGCCCCCCTCCGGGCGCAGGAGACCCTGCCTGTGTGCTCTCACTGCGACCTGCCCGTCTGCCCCTGCAGCAGGCGACGAGGTGGCTTCCAGGGAAGCCTCGCTGCAGAGGGTGAAGGGCTGGACTGCACGGCCCATCCAGATTCAGGCCCCGGCAACCCCTTCCCGAGTGTGGACCTGGGCATGCCACACACCTCGGCCTTGATTTCCTCCTCAGTCAGGTGGGGACGCCTCTCGGACCACACTTGTCCTCAGGAAGCTCAAATGCGATATTCTAAGGATGGTGCTCAGGACAGGTGGCTGTCAGAGAGGAGCTGTGACAGACTCTTCTTGTCCTCAACGAACAGCACTGAAGACCTGCCCCGGCCGCCACCCTGGCTCCTTCCCAGCTGCCCCTGGACGCCAGTGTTCCCGTCTACGTTTCTCTTTCCTCTTCTGGGTGGGGTAAGATGTCTTGATGGCTGAGACTTCCCCCTCTGTTTCTAGAAGCGTGTTGGCTTCTAAGTTCCTGAAACTTTGAGGCACATATGGGGCTCTCAGGAGCCCCCAAGCCCAGCCCGAAAGCCCATGAGTCACCTCTGTCTACTGGGGAAAACCAGTCGGCCCAGAAAATAGCCCAGACTCCCCTGGGCATCCCCAGCTGCCTGCTGCTGGCATGAGCAGTACCACCCGCCACCCCCATCCCTGCCAGACGGTTGGGCGGGCTGCCAGGCCCACAAGTCACACCCGGATGGCAGCAGACAGCCCCCGCTGGGCTGGCTGTGCGTGTGTGTGTGTGTGTGTGTGCGCGCGCGCGCGTGTGTGTGTGTGTGTACACGCTGCATTTTCTCCCTTCTCCTGGACTGGGTTGTTTTGCTCTGGGCTGCAATTCATTTTTAGATTCCGGCCGCCTCCCTCTCCTCCATCTCCCGCTTCTATTCTTAGAAAGCAAACTGGGCTGTGTTTGGGCCTCGCAGTGAAGTAGACAGAAGTTGGCCCACGTGCCCTGGCCGCCTGAGATATGGAGTTAATTAAAAAGGAGATTTTGAGCGGCAGGTTCACTGGCCGGAAACACAGCTGGCTGGGGCTGGCCGCCTGGAGTGCCCACTGCTTGGTGCTCACTCTGCAGGGATGACGGATGCTCTGGTCCCCCGTCTCCCACAGCCCAGAGAGTAACGCTTCTGGGATGGGCTGCCCTGCCCTGGAGGGTTGGGTGGCCCTGTTATGGTTAAATATGAAGTCTGTGAGCATGTTAGGCTGCAGAGAGATTTTTAATTAGATAAATAAATTTTAAAGGGCTTGGAGGAGGGTGGCCTTCAGGAAATCGAGCTGGCTCGAATGTGCTTTGCTGCGGAAGGAAGCCGGTCTTCCCAAGGCCAGCCTGGCAGGGCGAGGGGGGAAGGCAGGGAGAGGGGAGAGGAGACGGGGAGGAGGAACCAGCTGGGTGGGATCTGAGGGCCTTTGGGGAAGAGCGAGTGCCTGGAAGGAAGGCAGTCCCGGGAGAGGTGAGGGCCTGAACTGAGGAGCTGACCCAGGGCTTCAAAATCCCCTGCTCAGGGCACTTTCTAGCTGTGGGACCTTAGGTGAGGCACTTAACCTCTCTCTCTGCCTCCATTTTATTCTCTGTAAAATGGGAAATAATGGTTCCCTTCTTTAAGTTAAGGCAAGCAATGTGTTTCAGCATACCTGGCCCAGAGCGGGGATTATGAATTAATCTAAATTCCCCATGCATGTAGCGGAGACGTGCCCACGGCAGCAGGGAAAAGAGGGGGAGGAAAGGACCCTGGCGTTCGCCAGTCCCAGTGGCATTGGGTGGTGGGAGGACAGCAGCTCCCACCAGGACTTGCTGCTCTTTCAAAGAAGCGAGGGAGACTCAAGGGGGGCCCTCCTCCCTGGCTGAAGGAGTGGCAAGCCTGCTTCCTCCTCCAGGCGGCCTCCCTGACTGCCAGCGCCCCAGCTGCCCTCCGCCTCCAGTGCCCTCGTGTGCTGTGCCGGTGCCTCCTACTGAGGCTCATGGATTTGCTCACCTAAAATATTTTCAGGAGTATTGTGCAAACACATTCTTATGAAAAACTAAACATTTTGGAAGAATGGGGGATCCAGCAGGAGGTCGTGCCCCACTGACCCTGCACCTCCCACAGACTGGTGCATGCCCCGGGCCCGGCGCAAGCCTGAGTGTGTATCTGCACGCGTTCTTACCTGTCCCTGTGTTCTGTCCACTCGTGTGAGAGTCCGTGAGTGACGGGTGAGCTTCCAGACGGTGTCTCGGCTCCGGTCCCGCACGCGGCACCTCGGACTTAGCTTTTATTGTTGATTTTCATAATGTGTTTCTTGAGCCGAAGACAGTTTTAAAACTATGTGAAGAGAGAACATGAAAGTGAGGCCTCCTGTCCCTGGCCACGCCCGCTGTCCTCTCTCCGCCTAGGGCCAGCCTGCTGCTGTCCCGTTACTTCCTCCAGGGCCAACTGTGACACATGGGCACGAGCTTGTCTCCCCACCTTCTCTGTACACGGGGGACACCTGCTGCTCTGCTCCTGCCGTTCTTCCTGTCTCTCAGTGACTGTGCCCATCACTGCCAATGTGGCTGCCCCCTCCTTTTTGCTGGGTGCATGGCATTCCATTGCATAGCCAGGCCACAAGCAACTTGACACCCTCATGATGGCTGAGGGGATTCAAGACCCCTCACTGAATTCTGGACACTCCTTCCTGGAGAGGCCTGCACCCTCTCCCTCGGCTGTGGGTGGACTTGTAACTGCCAGAGCAGAGGAGTCTGGCACAGTGAGTCCAGAAGCTCCAGTTTGGAGGTGGCCACAGACCTTCTGCCTGTCTGCTTGGATGCTCTGAGGTCTCCATGCTGAGGAGAAGCCTGAGCCCTAGGGGAGTTCCTGGTGGGGCTCTAGCCACAGACCCTGCTGTTGCCCCTGTCTTGGAGCCAGGCCTGTGAGTGAAGAGACCTCTGAAGATTCTCTGGCTGTTTGAGTCACCTCAGCTGAGTGCCCAGCTATAGAAGAGATAGATAGTCCCTGCTATGCCCCATTTGAGAGTCTGATGCCTAAATTTCCAGCAAAATAAAATGGTTGTTTTAATCTGCTAACTTTTGGATAATTTGTTACCCAGCAATAAAAAGTCAGAATAGTATGAGTCAGTTTTCCATTGCTGTGACAAAATACCTGAGAAAATCATCTTAAAGGAAGAAAGGTTTGTTTGGGCTCATGATTTCAGAGGGTTCAGCCCATGGTTGCCTGGCCCCACCACTCCAGGCCTGTGGTGAGCACACGGGGGAGGAAGCTGCTTCCTCTTCCATGTGCCTGGAAATGAAGAGAGAGAAGGAGGGGCTGGGTCTCAATGTCCCTTTCAAAGCCACACACAGTGACATCATTTCCTAAAGGCTCCACCCCTCCCACTAGCACCAGAGGCTGGAGACCAAGCCTCCAGCCTGTGGGCCTCAGAGCGACACTGAGGATCCAGATTGTGACAACAGGCTGTGTGAGTCTCCACTCACCTGAGCCTCTGCCTCTCGTCTCCCAGGTGGGGATTATCTCTTCTTGATTTTTTTTTTAATTGAGGCAAAAATCACATTATATAAAATCAACCCTTTTAAATTGACGGCACACTCGGTCATTCATGATGTTCTGCAACTCCTGCTCCCATCGTATTCCGGAACATTTCCTTGTCCTCAAAAGAAGCCCTGCACCTGCCAAGCAGGCACTCTGCGCTGTCCCCTCCCCCAGCCCTGGCAGCATGGGTCCACCACGGTCCCCATGCTTCTGCGTCTTCTGGACGACTCGCGCAGGGGGAATCACGTGATGTGTGCTATTCTGTGACCCAGTGCTTTTGAGGCTGGTCCGCCTCGGCGTGGGTCAATGCTGCGTTCCGTGCTGTGGTGACCAATATCCCAGTGTGGGGGTGGCCCACGGCTGGTGTGCTCATCGCTGTTCTGCCCTTCGGCTCTTGAGATCAGTGCTGCTCTGAACCATGGCGAACGTGCCTTTGTTTAAATATCTGCTTTGATCTAGGAGTGGGGTTCCTGGGTTACACAGCAATTCTATCTTAACCTGCATGTGCTTGTGTGTGTGCAGGTGTGGAGCTGGGGAGCAAGCGCGGGGCCACAAGCCTGTCAGGTGAGTGCCCTACGGCTGAGCTGCATCCCCAGCCCCAGCACTCGCTTTTTGGGGTCCCACCAAGTTGCTTTCTGCAGTCCCTGAGCCATTCCATATTTCAACTGGCATTGTGTTAGAAGCCGGTGCTTCTCTGCCCCCTCACCAACTCCTGCTATTGCCCATCTTTGAAACCTTGCCGCCATCCCGGTGGGCATGGAGAGGAATCTCACTGGGTCTGCATTTGCATTTCTCTGAGGGCCAGGGCTGTTGAGCTCTCCTCGCTGGCTTGCTGGTCTTTGTGTGTTGACTTTGCAAAGTCTGTTGATTTTGCGTCTCAGTGCCTCTGCGGGGTCTGGCACAAGGCAGACCCCGCCCTCCGCAGCCCTCGGTCTTTGCTCGCCTGGCCTGTCTGTAGTTGGGTTGGGGTGACTTGGCTGGGCTCGGCTGGTTCTATAGCCAGAGCCCTTGCCGGGACTTCCTGTGGCTCAGGCTTCCTCACGTCATGGGGACCTCAGCAGTCCATGCCCTTCTGCTGAGTGGAGCCTGGAGAGTGGACATGGGCTCTTCTGCACCCCTCCCCACACCAGGCTCCTGGTGGATGCCGCTCCTGGTGGGTCCATCAGTTCAGTGAAGTGACTGGGTTCCCCGGAAGCTCTGGGGTGGTTTTGTTGCTTGGCCATCTGTCCCCTTGTTCCTGACTCTGAAAGGGTCCTTTGGTTTCTGGAGAGCCCAGGTCACAGGTTGGCCAACCATGGTGAGTCCCAACTGGGTCCCCCCACAGTGGTGTGGTGTGGTCTCGGACTGCTGAAATCAGAGGGAAAATCTTTCCTTCACTTCCAGGATGACGGATGGAGCTGCAGCCTCTGTGGAGCTTAACAGGGCATGACGGGTGCCTAGAGGGAGATGCTGGGTCCTCCCCAGCTGTACTCGTGACGTGGGAGCCCTCGGCTGCTGTGGGCTGCACCCAGGATTGGGGTGCAGAGGAGCAGGAGAGAGCGGAATCCATGGAGCTCCATGGCTGCTCCGGGGCTCTGTGCTGTAGGGAGGCTTGGGAAGGAGGAGCTGCAGACGGTTGAGCCACCACCTCTATTTCTTAAGTGCTTTTTAATTGAAGTCTAACAAACCTAGAGCAAAACTAATTAATCTTATTTGTACAGTTGATAAATTCTCGCATGTGTGCACCTGTGTGATGTCTCCTACAACTTCAAGGACTCCCCCGTGACCACTCCTAGGCATGGCCCTCCTGGGGAACCACTTTCCTGCTTGGTCACCATCCACGGGGTCCCTTGTCCTTGAATCCACAAATGGACCCCACTCCGGGGCTCGTACCCTCCCTCTCTCCCTCCCCCTGCTCCTCTTTCTCCTCTTTCTGTCAGGCAGTGGTGCCCCATGGAGTGAGTCCAACCTCCAGGGCGTACTTGGCGATGTCTGGCGACACTGGAGGGAATAGGCATCTAGTGGGTGGAGGTCAGGAATCTGCTAACCGTCCTACAAAGTACGGTGCAGCCCCACCAGACTTACCTGGCTGGGAACACCGGCGGTGCTGTCAGAGAAGGCACACTTGGTGGCGTCTCTCTGCGTGGAGAGGCCATGATTCACCTGCTAGTGACGGGAGGGTTCTTCCCAGCTACTGCTCCCGGGGCCACCAAGGGCACCCAGCACACGCCTCAGTGCCTCTGTGGGCATCGCTCTTGGGTTCCAGGAGTGGGGCTACTGGAGGGCACAGCTGGCACCAACAGATCCTGCCATGCAGTCCTGCAGCCTCTAGGGCCATCTCAGCACACCCCACCCCCGTGTGTGTTCAGACAGCTCCACACTCTGGTCCACAGCCGGTGTCTCACACCATGGGGCCCTCCCTCAATTCCAGGGATCCTAGAAGAAGGCCAAAGGGAAGCTGCAGTGCCTGACGTTCCTGGTCACGCTGCCGTGTCCTTTGTTAGAATGATCACAAGTCCAGCTTGGGCTCAGGGAAGGGAATGCACCTCCGCCACTTTTGAATGATTGCGATGACCACAGGCCTCCCCACCTCAATCCTCTAGAGTGCTACATGGAGGTCAGACCCGGTCCATGTGCTTTCTGCTCGGCCTGGACACCCACCTCCTCCTGCGGCCTGGAACTCTCTGGGGGCCAAGAAGCCTTCTGCTGAAGGGCATCTGGGCTGGCATGAAGAGCAGGCACACAGCACCCTCCAGGGGACCTTCCGGGGGCTTTCTAGGCAGCAGGGAGGCCAGCTCTCAGGTGGTTAACTCAGGAAAGTTCTGGAGACGTCCTTTATGTAGGTTCCTACCTCTCAGGTGACTTGCCTGTTTCCCCTGCACTGATCCTAGCCACGGCAGGCAATGCCATTGTTCCTGGAGAAGCTGCACACAGGCGAGGGCGCACCCTAGCTCACAGGGTCCGTGCGCTACTAAACTCATGTTGTCGCACGTGTGGAAAAGCTGTTTCAGGGAGGGCCTCCTGGAAGACTCAAACTTGTGGATTCTGTGTTCTGGACTTTTGGAGCCGCTCCCGTGAGCACCCTTCCACATGGAGGCGCTGTTGAGAACAGGGGGTGTGAGCTGGGGACTCACCCTGAGATCTGGCGCGGGTCCAGCCCTGGGCAGCTACAGACAGCCTCCTTCACGTGCAGTGGGGACTCCAGCTGATTGACAGGGATGCGGACACAAGGAAAGGTGGGAAGAGCAGGGCTCAGCTGTGGATGCCCGCTCATCCACGCACAGGCAGAGGCAGGATGCCTCCCAGTCACATCTGTGGAGTGACTGACAGGCTACGGGGGAGCCAACCATCCTCGCTTCTGGATTTTCACTTACTGCTCAGCGATACATTTCATCTTGGCAGAGAGATGGGCTTGCGGGCTCCTGCAGAGGCAGGCTGAGCTGTACTGGGCTTCCAGACTTTTCTGCATGTTGTGTGTGACCAGAGCAAGGGTACCAGGAAGTCACTGGTGCTGTGGATCCTACTTCCTCAATGTGCCCTGCAGTTCCCTGGGAATCGGGCCCTTTCTTGCCTCCTGAGCCCCTGCTCCCCCTGCCCCCCACTGCCTCACTCAGCAGACCCACTACTGCAGCCCCATCCTACCTGCCCAGCCTCCCGAGCCCTTGACAGGGTAGCGTGGTCAGCCTCCTAGGTTCCCCCCAACTTCCCTCTGAGTCCTTTCTGTGCCCTTTGGAACAAACCTGCCCAAGGAGGCGGCTCTGAGCCCCATAGGAGCTCAGCCCGCATAGGCTTTGAGGGTGTATCTGTGACTTGGCCGCAAATGCTCCTAAGCCCTGCAGGTTGCCAGCCACACGGGTGTATTTAAAAAAGAGAGATCCTGTCTTCAAGGAGCACTCACTCTTACTGAGGCTGACAAACAAGATCATGTTTAATAGCAAGTCTGGCTCGAGGTGCCAGGAGAACAGATTCCAGAAAGCCAAGCGCGTGGGCAGGGTCCACCATGAGGTGCCTCCAAACCCAGGTGGCTGGAATCCATGTGGGGACTCCTGGTGACCTCCTCTCATCATAGGCATGAAAGATGCACAAGGTGGGATGAGGGGGGCCCACTGAGTCAAGACCACAGAAGGCCAAGGAGCTTGGGAGCCTCAGACTGTAAGTGAGGGCGGCTGCACCCCGTACCTCAAGGCAGGGGAGCAGACCCACAAGGAGAGACTCGAGTGCCAGTTTGTGGCCCCTGTTCTCTGGAGGTCACAGCAGACAGTGCCTGACTTCCCACGCCATTGAGATCCGCAGGAGGATGTTTCTGGGTAGTGGTCTCAGGTGGGAGATGCAGAGGTTGCTGCAGGCGACACCGGCATGCTGCTGGGGACTCATGGGAGCTGGGCACATGTGAGAGTGTCCCACCACTCAGAAGACTGCTGGCACGCAGGAGCCAGTGCAGGGCCATTTTATGTCCTATTCAAAAGGTCACCTGGGGTGACAATTAAACAACAGACTCCAGAAGGAAGCAGCTCAGCATCTGCTGGGCTCCGAAGCATTGCTGCGGGATTCCTGGGGGAGTCGCCTCTGGGGATGGAGATGAGTTGAGCCTGCC
>CM053401.1:175459025-175479222 GCA_028644305.1 Xerus rutilus
CTTACCTGCCATGTTTGTTATGGGGATGGAAACTAGCAGGAGCCCAGTCCCAAGTAAAAACATCAGACAGAAGCCCTCATTGGTCCTGTGTCTATCTGCCACATACGTGGGTGCTGCTCAGGCTGGGTTGAGAGCTGTGCTTAGGAAAGTTCTGTTTTTATCTGCCAGTGTTTCTTCTGAACCCCTGGGGACCTGGTGCCAGCCTGCAGGAAACCTGGCTCTTTCCAACATCCCTCACTAACTTTCCTGCCAGGGGCTACTTCCTGCCTGGAATTACCCTTGTGAGGAAGATTTTGATAATGATTTCCATTTCCTTAATAGATGTAGGCTACCCAGGTTTTCTATTTCTTCTGGTGTCAGTTTTGGTAAAATAATTTTTAAAGAAGTATGTCTATTCTGCCTATATGTAAATCATAAAATTGTTCACAATATTCTTCTCTAATCCACTTAATGTGTGTTGGCTATGGAGTGACGACCCTTGCTCTCATTTTTACTGGATCAGGCTTATCAATTTAATTAATCTTTTCAAAGAACCAGATTTTGATTTCACTAATTTTCTCTATTAATGTATTTTCTCCTTATTTATTTCATTGACTTCTGATTCTATATTATTTCCTCCTTATACTTACAATAGGTTTAATCTGCTCTCTTTTTTTCTAATTTCTTAAGATAGGACCTCATATCAATGATCCATATATTTCTTCTTATATAATTACTTAAAGTTCATTTCCCTCTAAATCCAGCATTAGCTGCATTCCACACATTTTGATATGTTGGATTTTCACATTCATACAGTTGAAAATATTTTAAAATTTTCCCTGTAAGTTCTTCATTGGCTGTGGATCACATGGAAAAGCATTGTTTTTTCCCCAAATATGTGATATTTTCCTAAGTATCTTGTTATTGATTTCTAATTTAATTCCCTTACTGTCAGAGAAGATATCATGCATGATTTTGGTCTTTTAAAATTTACTGAGAATTGTTTTATGGCCTAGCATGTGGACTCAGTATAAAATACATCATGAAAGAATGTGTCTTCTGTTGTCCTTGGGCATAGTGTTCTATGAATACCACCTAAGGTGATTTTTAGTGATGTTCATGTCTTATGGATGTGGTGACGTTTTTGGCTTACCTTTTCCATCAATGCTGAGAGAAGGGCATTGGAAAATATCTCACTATGTTTGTGTTTTCTCTTTAATTTTATTACTTTTTGCTTCATCTAAATTGAGGTGCTGTTAGGTGTATGCACACATGATTGTTCCATCTTTCTGAATAATTAACCCTTTCATCATCATAAATGTCCATCTTTGTTTCTGATAATAGTTTTTGTTTTGAAACTTATTTTAATCAATGTTAACACAGCCATGTCTGGGTGCTTACTGTTTGCACATGTTATTTCTTTCTATTTACTTTCGGTTCATTGGTGGCTTATTATGGTTCTTGAGGACCCTGTAGTTTGCACCGTACCCATTCTTATGGTCTCTATCTTTTATCATGAATGTTGACTTCACTAATGATTAATGTAATTACTAATATGGTTGGCTTCATCATTTCATTATTTGTTTCCTCTGGTTTTTTTTCCCCCTCAGTTTCTACCTTCCTGACCTTTGACTTTGGATTATCTAAAATTTTTTTTTTTTTAGAATTCCATTTTTATTTTTCTGTTGAATTTTTAGCTCTCCTCCATCTTACTTGTTAAATGTTTGCTGTCAGGGTCAGGAAGCACATCCTTAGTCTTTTGCCCTCTCACAATTAATACTGAACAATTTAGCAAAAGATACAGAAATTTGGAAATTGTCTAAGTTTGTGCTTCTGCATCTTTTATGTTGTGGTTGTTATATATTGCATACATATATACATTGTAAACTCAAGTCAAGGTTATAATTATTTTCTTTAAATAGTTCTATGTTTTTTAAGAAATTAAGAGAAAAAAAGAGAAAAGAAAATAATAGCCTTTTGCAGATACACATATATTTAATATTTCCTATTTTCTGAAGATCCAAGTTTCCACATGGTCTCATTTCCGTTTAGGCAGAAGAACTTCCTTCAGCATATCTGGTAGTGAAAATCTGCGGCAAATGCTCTTAGCTTTCTTTTTATCTGAAATGTCTTTATTTTGCCTTTCTTCTTAAAGGATATTTTCACTGGATATATGATTCTTGGTTGACAGGGCTTTTTTCCCCTTTCATTACTTTAGACATGTTTTTCTGTCCCTTTTGGACTCCATGATTTCTGATATGAATTCAGATGTTACCTGGATCTTTGTTTCCCTTGACTTAACATGTTACAGTTCTCAGGTGGTTTCTACGTTGCATTACCTAATTTGGTTTTTGATGGGGTGTGATGTACCTTGGTCTGGGATTCTGTGTTTTATTTCACTTGGTGTTCATGAAGCATCTTGTATCAGTACATTTTTTCACCACATTTGGAAAAATTTTGGCCATTATTTTTCCACATATCATTTCTATCCCATTCTCTCTCTTTTTAAAAATCCATTTGCAAGGATATGGGGAACTTTAATATTTAAATAAATGTCTGGGGTTGTGTTCATTTTTTCTTAAATCATTGTTATCTGTTTTTCATGCTGAATAACATCTATGAATTTAACTTCAAGTTCACTTACTCTTTTCTTAGTTTTCTCTGTTTGACTATTGTAGTTCACCAGGTGAATTTTTCATTTCAGAGATTAAGTGCTTTGGTTCTGGAATTTCTATTTGATATTTTTTGTGTTGTTTCTAATTCTCCAGAGATTTCCTGTTTTTTCATTGATTGTAAATCTATATTTATATATTCAGAGTTCATTAAAATGGTTGAATATGTGCTGTAACATCTCTGTCTTCTAGTTCCAACATACCTGCTTCATCATAGAGTTTATCTCAGTTAACTTGAGATAAATTCCAAGATATTCTTCTTGAGAATATTCCATTTCTTGTGTTTTTCTAAAATATATATCAGGCAATTTTTGGACTGTGTTCTAGTGTGGTAGGAAACAGTGCCTGCCTTCCCTCGCCTCTGCAAAGACCACCGCAACCCAGCCCCCAGGATCTGTGAATGGTCCCCGTCCATGTTGGTTGAGGACTTTGAGCAGGGAGGTCACGCTGGGCTGCCCTGTGGCCCACTGTCATCCTGAGGGAGTGGGTGGGCCCCAGGCAGAGGACACGTGGCTGGAAGGGCAAGAACGTGGCCAGAACATGTCCCCAGAGCCCCAGGGAGAGCAGCGCTTCCCATGTACCCCAGGCTTCGACGATAAAGGTGTGTGAGACAAGGAACGTGTGTTTGAAGCCACGGAACTGTGGTACCGTAGCACCCAGCAGTGGTCACGCGTGCCCAGATGTGATGCCTGTTATGGCCTGAAGGCCCTGGAACTGGGACTTTCTCTTCTGGGTGCTGTTTCTGGTGCTTTTATCAGAGACCTAATTGGGTGTGTGTGTGTTGGGGGGTGAACTTCAAATTCTGTTTCTAGGGTGACAGTCCTGGTCACACCTTTGTCTTCCCTGCTGCCTGGGGCCTGTCTCTGTGCGGTCAGGATGTGGGTGGTAGAGCTTGGGGACTCCCCTCTGCATCCTTTGTCCAGGGTCCTGCTCTCTTCAACAGCTGTGGCTCGCCAGCTCCAGCTTTCTGATCACCTAAGTTGGAGGCCAGAGTCGCCCTGGCGTCCGGTGGCTCTGCTCTTCACCAGCTTCACTTGGCCTCAGCCAGAAGCTGCACAGACGAGGAACCCCTCTGTGCAGCTGCCTGCCCCTGGGGTCCGTGCACTCCCCTCTGCAGCTTGAGTGGCTAGTGCATCATGCTCAGGACTTACTTCTGTGTTCTGTGGGGGCGGCTCAGTAGACCCTCCATGGTGACCGGGTACAATCCTAGATGGAGTCCTGATGTCCTTTCCTCCTCACAGTTGGAGTGAGAAGACCACTTTGGGTCTTTAGCATTGGGTGCTGCCTTCCTTCTGTGACTCCTAGCTGCATGCCCTTGGGCAGGAGAGTCCACATAAGCCTCGGTTTCCTCATCTGTATGATTCTGTGTCAGATGGCATGTCTGGGCAGATAAGAAGATGTGTGCATTTGGACAGTGCTGGGCTCCAGGATGCTCTCCTCTTTATTTTCATGTGCATCTCCCTGTTTTTCGTGGAAGGACAGCCCCAAAGCTGAGTGCCGGCCAGATTCCTAGCCCCTCTGCTTCTTCCAGATGATCAGGGACACCTGGGAAAGTGATCTGCGTTTCCTGATAGAAAAACCAGGCTTTAGCAAATGGTTGCTGCAGGGCTATGAGGGATTATGTGGTTTCCACACTTTATTTCCCCAAAAGTGATGCTAAATGGACTCTGCTCTACGCTGCTGTCCACTGCAAACAAGAGGGACCCAGGCGTTCCCTGGGGGTGTGGCCGGGCTGTGGAGTCTGTACGATTGGCTCCTGGACCTGGAGGGGGCTTCTACCTGCTCTGCCGTCCCCGGTCTTGGTGTGGCTTGTCTCCTCTGCAGATGCTCCCATACTGAGGTTCGCAGGACATTGGTCACTGTGCTGGGTGCCAGAGGAGGCACAGGAGCAAGCAGGACAGAGAAGGCCCTGTCCTCATGGAGTGGCCGCCCGGCAGAGAGCTGGGCCTGAGCCCACTTACCACTACCCAAGTGTAAAACCACGCATGTGACGAGAAGTGGGGAGGTGGTATGTGTGTCTAAGGCAGGAGCCTGATTTGCTGGGGGATGCGGGGCGAGGCCCTAGGAGGTGACATTTACTGAATGTGAGTGGATTCACCTGGCCAGGTGGGGAGGGAAGGGCTGAAGGGGGCTGCGCACAGGAGGGGTGGGAGGGGCATGGCGAAGAAGGCAGGTGCGGGAGTGAGCACCTGAGGGGAGCTGGGGGTGGTCAGAGGTGGGCGTAGGTTGCCACGTTCAGCAAGTGAAAATGCAGGATGCCCAGTGAACTTTGATTTTCAGGTAAAAGCCAAAGACTTGTCAGTCCAAGCCTGTCCCCAGTGTGGCATGGGACGTACTTAGAAAGTTACGCTGGAAAATTCTTGGTTGTATATCTGAAATTCAGATTTCCCTGGGCATCCTGGTTTGTAGCTGGTAAAACATGTGCCAAGTCTTGTGGGCCAGGATCAGCAGCTGGTTGGAGCCCCAGGAGCCGGGGAGGCTGGGGGCACAGTGGGAACGGCAGGACCAAGCCGCAGCGCTCTGGGTCAGCTGCCAGCCCTGGGGCGCTGGGAGACCGAGGCTGTGGGCAGGAGGAGGCCGCAGGAGAACCTGGGCTGCTGACCTGGGGAGGCCTCAGGCGCGCTGTGTGGGCAGCAGACCTGCCCTTCTCCAGCCCAGGGTAGAGGAATCTGCTTTCTGCTGTGGGCCACTAGGCCCTGGCTGTCCTGGGAAGAGGCAGCCAGGCTGAGCCCTTGCTTCTGGTCCTTAGGAGGTGGGTCCTGCTCATGGCCCTGCCCCACCCTGGGCCAGACAGACTTCTTTCCCTCTGTTTTTGTGATTCAAAGATGAGTCATCCCCCCAGGGAGAGTGTGCCCTGGCCTTTTTCCTGGCTGGCAGAGCTGTGGGGTCATTTTCCTTAGGGCACAGGGTTCAAGGGCAGCCGGTCAGTTCATTCACCTGCGAGTGACCTCCAGGCTTCGGAGCCCAGTGGTTCTGTGTGTAAATGCTGGCTCCTCGCAGCTCATTCACTTTCCAAGATGTTCCTGGAGTGGTGAGAGGGGGTTCCTCAGGTACATCTTTGAGGATGAGATGTAGCAGCTATTAGTGCTTTGCCTCCTGGAGCTGGTGCAGTGGGGCCAGTGCAGGTTGGCAAACAGTCCTGGGAAAGGCCAGGCCGACAGCGTTTTAGACTTTTGGGGCCTGGCAGCCTCAGCGGCAGCTCTGCCACCCTGCCAGCCTGGCGTAAGGCCGCCCTGAGGGCTGGGCGAGTGGGCGTGGCTGCGTGCCAGTGAGACCTCATTTGTGGGCTCTGACATTGGAGTTCCAAACAACTATATAGGCTTTTCAAATGTCACATGGCTCTAGATTTTCACCCCCCAGCCATTCAGAAATGTACACACCCGTTGTAGATCAGGGGCCATATGGACAGTAGGTGGCAGGTGGGGTTTGGCCCCAGGGCTGCGTTTGGCAGAATCCTGTTTGGAGTGAGGTTTTCCTCTGGTTCCGATGGAAACTTTGTGCGTCCCTGCCTCTCCACTGCCCCAGCAGCACAGTTGTGTGCCCAGCAGGGAGCCTAACTGTTGACACCCACAGGGCAGGTGTGGAAAGGTCTGGGTGCTACTGAGAGTGGGGAGATGGGGAGTCGGGCCTCTCCCATCAGGGCTGGAGCTGAACAGCACAGCTCCAGGACGGCAAGGAGGAGGCTGCCCGAGGTGGGAACGTGCAGTCTACCCCTGTCGCGAGGGGCGCAATTAATACTCGGAGCTGGATTGTCTTTAAATGCAAGTGTATGTTCAATCACAAAAGTGTAGGGTGTGCTGGAGCACCCCAACTAGCATTCAATGCACACTAATTCAACACTACAGGTAACTCACACAATCCTAGGGCAACTAAACACCACCAGTAATTCTCACCATCCTAGGACAACCACAAGCCCCAAAATACTTCCGATGCCATGCGACTTCTCTTAGCCAAAGAGTAGACGTTGTCCTTGGAGCAAAGCCCCCATTGTGGCAGGACAAGCAGTTTAAATACAGTTCCAAGTTGGTGGCATGAGCTGGTGATTGGTTACACCCAGTGAGAGTTAATGTCCATTGGTAATGTCCAGTGAGATAGCGTAATGGCAACTGGGCATTTTTTGCACATGTGCGTGGAGCTGTGCTCCCTGTCAATTGTAACCAGTCATTGCTAAGCAGACCTATGGCTGGTGCCCCTTGCAGCCCCTCATCAATTGCAGGCAGGCATCACTAAGCCAGTCAATGGCTGTTGTTCCTTATGGCCAGCAACTTCATGAGTCCCCGGCATGTCCAGGTATGTCTATGGCAGATGCTCCTTACAACCACCTGCAGAGAAGCTTGCTACGCTGGAGGTCTCTGTTCAGCTCTGCCCAGGGCCAACCTCAGGCTGCTTTTGTGCCCACGGGGAGCTGATGCCAGGGGGCTGAGGTCTCCTGGGTTGAGACAGCTCTGTCCTTGGAGGCTCACATCATGTAGCAGGCAGGGCACACTCCAGTGGCTTCCCAGGGCCCATGGGACGATCCAACATCTCATGGTGGCCCTCAAGGCCCGAGGGATCTGTCCTGGCTGGCCTGTCCCTGCCATTGCGTGTCCTTCTCCCTCTTGCTCATCTTCCTGCTCCACGTCCCTTGTTCTTCTCTCAGGTACCCCCATGGTCGCACCCCAGGGCCTTGGCACTTGCTACCATCTGCCTGGAATGCTCTCCCTTCTCCTTGTGTGGGTCTCAGCTGTCACCTTGACACAGGAACCTTCTCGGGACATCTGCTTGAAGAGTGCTCCCCCACAACCGCTCTCCAGTCCCTCTAGTGTCTCCAGTGGCTCTGAGTCAGTGCAGAGCCGCTCTCACTCTATGACCAGCCCACACTGTGGGCAGGAGCCCCCAGCCTCCTCTGGAGGTGCACGGTGTCCTCAGCGCACAGCCCACAGTGGAGCTCAGTCAGGGTTGGCTGAGGCCGCCCCGGAGGCTGCTGCGTCTGCCCAAAACTCAGAAGCGCCCTGTGCTGTGTGCTCCCGGCCAGGCCCGCACCTCTGCCTCACGCTCTTTCCACTCTTGCATGTGGGGACGGGAACCACCATGGTGACCTCCAGAGCTGGCGAGAGAAGCAATTGGATTAGTTAAAAGGAGCAGAAGCACCCAGAGCAGGCTCGGGGGACGCAGGAGCTGCAGGCTCTCGCCCACCTGGGTGCGGGACGTAACTGACTTCACCTCCTGAACATCCCTCCCCACTCCAGGTGCTGCCTCTGGGGATGTCACTGCGACCTTGTCTCTCTTTCCTTCCCTTTCCCCAGGGGGCCCTGGGTGCAGGGCAGATGAGCAGCTGCAAATACCCCCAGAATGAAACGCAGTGCACCCAACACACACAGTGCAGAGGGTGTGACCAGGGCCGGACGGTGGCAGGGATTGCTCAGAAGAGGGAACTGACTTGCCCCGCGTTACACAGCTGGCCAGGGAGGGGTCGTCTCTACCCAGCCTGTCTGGCTCCAGGCCTGGACTCCTTCCTTGTGTGGAACTGTCCACAGGGAGGGTGCCCGGGGAGGCGGGGCCCGGTGCGGAGCCCCAGTGCTGGAGGGTTCAGCCAAGGACAGAGTGGCTGTGTCGGGATGTCCTCCAAGGGAGCTGTGGTTCTGCAGAGCTGTGCACGCCCACCAACTGCCCCACTGGTGAGAGACAGCCACCCTTCCCAGTGCCCTGGCTACTCCACCGTCAGGGGGCAGTTGGCCACGGGCACAGTGAAAGGGAAGAGGCAGGCCCACTAAGTGGTTTGGGGCTCTTCCAGCCCTCTGAGCCCCAGAATCCCCATCTGCAGGGTGGCTGGCCCCACGCAAGGACCTCCTAGCTGGTGGCGAGCATTCTGTGTGCAGAAGTGTCAGGATCGAGTGGGGGCTCTGCACGTGTGAGTTATGATGAGGACCAAGCAGAGGCGAGGCCCAGCCCATAAAGCTGGAGTCCTGGTTGGTGGAGAAAGAAGACGCATGAGAGAAAAAGTGGAGAGGCCTGGGGTCGCCTCAGGCTTGGGGTCTTGAGCTGCATGTCCTAATGGTCCAGCTGGGGTGGTTCCTGGTCTGGGGGGCTCAGGGGCTGTGGGACTCTAAATCAGCTGGTCTGCATGGTTTCAAGCACCACCTTGGCACACACGCGGCCTGGGGTGGGACCAAGGGACAACGCTCTCAGACTTGCAGCCAGCAGACGGGGGTGCTGTGCCAAGGTGGGGACAGGAGCTGTGTGGCCCTGAGAGAGACTGGCTGAGGTGGGGAGAATCATGCCCCAAGTCCTTCCCTCCAGAGGCAGCGCGTCCCTTCCTTCTAGGAGCTCCTGGGTCTCCGGGGCTGGGGACCACCCGAGCAGGAGTCACAACAGCAGACCTGGGTTTCACTCTCTCTTCTCCTTGTTGATCCCAGTGGGCCCTGGCTCCTGCCTGCCTGCTCCAGTGGTCACTTGGGGAGTGTGGTGCTCCCTCTGTGGCTAGGTGCTCCCGGCGTGCATGGAATTTGGCTTATGGAGATGGCAGATGAGTCAGGGAGCTCCGGGTTTCTTCCCTTCCTCCCCACATCCTGTGTCAGAGCACCTCTGTGCTGCCAAGTGTCCCTCTCAGGACCTCAGAGCAGTCCACAGTGCTTGTCACCTGGTGGTCTCTGGGCCCTTACCGCACTGGCTCGGTGAGGAATGTTCTCAGACGTGTCCCCCTTTGGAAGTGAGTGTGTGTGGTTTTGGCTTATAGGCCAGCATTCAGGATCGCTGAATTCCCAAAGTCTACTGGACTCTGCACCCCAAGACACAGCACAGGGCTCCAAAGTCCCCAACATGCCCCCAAGCTCCACCGTTAACTGCCTTTGGGATTACTGTCAGTTCCTGAGTTCATTTGTGTATTTCTGATTTTTAATGAATTTTATCTTCGCTTTATACCCTTATCAACCTTTGGGGTTTCCTTACCTGTAAATTTTCCAGTAAGTGTCCTTTGTCCACTCTCCCACGGGGGCTCTCCTCGTGTGTGTGCCTAAGTTCTTCTCATAAAGCGCTGCTGGGTTTCCACATGGTGACTATCCTTTTTCCCCAGGGCCCCATGTTAGACAGAAGTGCCCAGGTTTGATGTAATCATATGCAGCAGGTTCAGGATTTATAGCCTGTGCTCTTGAAATTTCATTTTGTAAATCCTTCCCAGCCCCCGGGTCACAAAGCCGCCACCCTGTGCACTCCTGTGCCTTTGGCTTCGCTTTCCACCTGCAGGTTCAGCTCACCTGGGGTGGGCAGGTGCACGACTCCAGTTCTCTCTTCTCGAGGTCCCGTCCCCCCAGCAGTGTGAAATGGCCTGGTTTCCCCTGGGATTTCGGGCACCCCCATGACAAATTGTTCGGTGGAAGGTGTCCAGGGCGTGGGTCTTCTCTGCTGCACTCTGGTCTACAGGTCTGTCTCTACATCAGCCTACTCGGTTCTGATTCCTGTGCCTTTGTGGTACGTCTGGTGTCTGGTCCAGGGCTGGGGATAGGGGAAGGCACTTGGGGCTCCATATTTAGGGAGGTGCCTAGTTCTGACCCCAGGGAAGGCTCCTTGCCACCCTTCATTTGCCAAGCAGTCTAGCCCTTCCTGGGCCTCTGTGTTTCCTTAGCAGTGAACGTGAGTTTGGTTGAAGTTGCATGGCTTTCCTACATTACCTGCAGAAGGACTGGAGCTTCTGCGCTGTGACGACGCCCCACCTAGAGCGCGGGCTGTCTCTATTTACCCAGCTCAGTCTCTACGCGGATTAAAAAATTTCCTGCCTAGTGCTCTTGCATGTCCTAGGTGAAATGAACTGATGTATTCTAGTATTGGCTGCTCCTATGGAGATATGTTTCTTTTTCCTATTTTTTAAAAATTATTTTTAATTGACAAATAATAATTGTATATTTGTATGGGATCAATGTGATGTTTTGATCTATCACACACTGTACAAAGGTTTAGTTGACTAATTCACATGTCCATGACCTCATCAAGTTACGTGTGTGTATGTGTGCGTGTGTGGGGGGCACGCGTGTGTGATGAGAACATTAGAAATCTGGTCTTTGAGCCATTTTGAAATACACAGTATTTCTTTGGACATCATGAAGTGCAATAGGGAACTAAAACTGACTCCTCTGGTGTAATGGAAACCTGGACCCTTGACCCATCCTCCCCCAGCTGCAGCTTCTAGAAAGCACCTTTCTACGCATTGTTCTATGAGAGCAACTTACCTGTAAGTGAGCTCCCACGGTGTTTATCTTTCTGAGCAATTTCACCTGGTATACGGTCTCCCGGTTCCATCCACGTTGATAGGACTTCCTTCTTTCTGGGAGCTGACGCATCCCCTTTACCACTCTTCCTTTGTCCATCCGCCCACTGATGCCAAGGAAGTTGCTTCCATATCATGGCCATTGTGAATAATGCTGAGATGACCAGAGAGTGCAGGCCACTCTTGGACAACAAGCCAGTTCCTTCAGATGTGTGCTCTGGAGTGGGGCTTCTGCATCATATGACAAGTCTGGTTTCAGTTTTGTGAGGAACCTCCATACTATTTTCCAAAATGACTGTACCAGTTCCCTCCTACCAGCAGCGCACAGGAGCTTCCCCGGTATGAGTTTGTGGTATGTGTTTGCTCCAGTTTGTGGTTGTGATAACAGCCATCCTAGCAGGTGTGCGGTTAGCTCTCATTGGTTTCCTAGTGATTAGAGATGTTGACCATTTTTTCATGTATTTCTTGGCCATTCGCGTCTTTTCTTTTGAGAAACATCTTTCCAGGTCCCTTCCCATATTTAATCAGGTCTTCTGTTCTCTTGGTATTGAGTTGTTTGTGGTCTTTATATATTTTGGATAGTAGCTCCTTATCAGATAAATGGTTTGCAAATATTCTCCCCCTCTCTATGGGCTGTTTAACCCTGATGATTGCTCCTTTTTCTGTGTAGAAGCTTTTTAGATGCTGAAATCCTGTTTGTCTGTCTTTGCTTTTGCTGCCTGTGCTTTTGGGGTCCAGTCTGGGAAATTATCACCTAGACCAGCATCTTGGAGCTTCCCCCATAAATTTTCTTCTAGTGTCTTTATAGTTGCAGATTTTGCATTTGAAAGCCTTTTCCATTTTTTTGCTTTTTGGTACCGGAGATTGAACTCAGGGGCACTCAACCACTGAGCCACATCCCCAGCCCTATTTTGTGTTTTATGTAGAGACAGGGTCTCACTGAGTTGCTTAGTGCCTCACCATTGCTGAGGCTGGCTTTGAACTCGCGATTCTTCTGTCTCAGCCTCCCTAAGTGCTGGGGTTACAGGTGTGCGCCACTGTGCCTGGCTAGCCTTTTCCATTTTGAGTTGAGTTTTTAATATGGTGTGAGGTAAGGATCTAATTGCATTGAGAGATATCATTCCTGAACTATTTTCAAAAGTGAATTACCAGTGGGATAGAAAATGCCTTGAGTTTTGTCAGCTGGTTTTGTTCTAGCATTTCTGCTGATTTCTGTCATTAGTTCTGGTCATCATGAGGCACAGTGCTGGGTCTTTGACAGGGGGGTTCCCCCTCTGAGACAAATGCAGGGATGGGCATGTACTCCAGGGAGCTGAGCACAGCAGCAGGAGCACCCCCAGACAAAGGGGAGGGGCCTCACCCCTTCAGTGCACGCAAGCTGGAGTGACTCTACACAAAACCACAGCTGTAATTGTTCAGAGAATGAGGTGGGGATGTCTGCTCGTGGCAGCTTAGACAAAGCTTCACTCGGGTTCAAAGGTTCAAGGAGTTATCCTGTCCATGAACTACCCAGATTGCCTGACATGTTCTTCTACACTAATGCTAGGGTTCCCTTCTACATTTAGGGCCTTGGTTCCCTGAAAGCCCCCCTGTGTGTGGTGTGAAGCAGGGGTGCTATTTTATCCCAATATCATGTCTAAAGCTTGGGGCCTCGGTTTCGTTTCCCCAGGTGAGGGTTGTGGCTGAGGCTTTCACCTGTGCAGGTAACATTTCCCCAGACAGACGCCCAGTGCCAAGGTGGGAATCGTGTCTCACTTATTGGCTGCTGGAGGGTAGACGCTGTGCCTGGCAGGACTCTCATCTGTGTGGTCCACGCTGGGTCCTCTGCCTTCCTCAGCACCTGTAGGTAGCACTGGCAGATCTGTGGTACTTGATGCTGCTTGGTCAGGAGATGGGTGAAGAGCTAAGGGAAGGAGCAGGAGCATGTGGGGGCACTGCCTGGCGCGTGGTAGGGCCTCCCCAAGGAGACCTCAGTCTCCTTGGGTGTCATCTGTGACGGGAGATCTGTCTCCTCTTCCCTTGGGCCACAGTGAAGTCCAGTTGAGATAATGAGGGTAGAGGGTGTTGGCCAGTGCCCAGCGCTGTGACACATGGGATGGTGTTCTTGGGAGCAGGGTCCTTTCTTGCAGCTATGTGTTGCCTTCACCTGGCGGTACCTGCAGGGCTCACCTGCAGATCAACGTGGGCGTAACTTCACCAAGCGGGGAGAACAGAGCACATCAGTCCACCTCCTCAGGGCTTTTGCAGCTGCTGTGAACACAGAGAAGTGGAAATAAAGAAAGTGGTCAAGCACATGAGCTCAATCACAGAAAAGGAAACCAAAGTACGGCAGTCTTTGATCTGTAATGGTAAAGAGGAAAACGATCTCAATATATATATATATAGCAATAGGGAGGAACAAATGTAGGAAAAGCAGCCAGCATTCTAGCATAACTCAATTGGAAAGGACACTTCTATCATGTCTTCATGAGGAGACCTCTGCGGACAAGGTCATGTGCTCATTCCTGTCCACCTGGCCACCTCTTCCAGAAATCTTGGTTGCTGGTAGGATGGCAGAACCATCTCCAGGTCAGTGCCATCCGTAGTTAGCAGGTCGCGGCAGCAGGGGGCTGTACTGGCCAGACCCCAGGGGACTGGAGCCAGGACGGGTGGCACTCTCGCTTTCACTCTTGCTGTCCTTTATGAGGGCCACAGTCCCTCTTACTCCAAACAGACTTGTCCTCAAGGCAGCAGACAGGGCAGCCACCACCCAGTAGCCCCAAAGAAAGAGGGAGCCACTTTCCCTAGTGACTGCACTTTATTCCCAGGGAGGATTCTGATTGGCCTTGCTCAGTCCATGTGCCCAAGTGTGGACCAATCCCTGTTGTCAGGGGATGGGATTCTGATTGGTCAGACTTGGATTTTCACTTCAAGGTCTATCTGGGGTTGGGTTCTTCAGAGGTGGTTCCTAGGAAAGGACTTGAGTATAAACACATTTGGGTGAGGAGCTCCCCAAAGGCACTGATGGGACTGAGGAAGTGATTTGGGGAAGGAAAGCATGTTATTGGCCAGTTCCTCTGTGGCAGCCAGGGCTTCTCCTGCAGGGAGCCCTGGGAGACAGTGCGGGGTGCATGCTTAGAGCGATCCACCCAAGAGGCAGGGGAGCCGGGCTATTCACTCGCCTCCTCCCATCTGTCACTGAGGAGGGCTCCTCAGTGCAGGCAGAGAGGACCCAGTGGTCAGGGGAAGCCCCATCTCCTAGAAAGGAGCTGGTAGCTGCAAGTCAAGCGAGGGGCCCTGAAATAGTCACCGCCAAGGGGCTGAGGGCAAGCCTGTCACATGACACCTGTCCTGAAATCCTCCGTGAAGTCTGGGAAACTGTACAGGTGACGGTGGCCTGCCAGTGAAGTCCCAGTGTCTTGGCAGAACTGAGCTTCAGGTGTCTTGCACATGCGTGATGGAGGAGGCACTGTGACTGGCCTCCTCCCTTCCTGCCTGCCCTCCTCCGCGCCTCTGCAGGTGGACCTGAGCCTGCTTCTCTGAGCCACCCTTTACATCTGAACCCACATCTCAGGATCTGCTTTGGGGAACCCAACCAAGACAGAGAAGTCTCCAAATGCCCTCAGGGCCCAGGAAAATCCCCCCAGCTAGGCTCTCGGATCTTACTATAAAGCACTGGCAATAATGCACATGTGCAGGAAGACAGGAGCCCGTCTACGCATGCTGGGCAAGGAGACCGCAAGCCTGCTGTGTGAGGGACCTGGGAAGTGAGTGCTGTCATTGACCGCACTTACAGATGAACACAGAGAAGGTGAGACCTTGATCTGACCACACAGCCACCAGGTAACCAGAAGACGCAGAACCCCAACCCAGGTGCAGACGCCCACTCCACACAGTGCTGCAGCGGGAACGCCCAAGAACCCACGACTGGACGCCTCAACCTCCTGCTTCCCAATGAGCAGCAGGAACACGAAAGTGGGGCAGACCCAAAAGGAGATGGGTGTTTTTCCAAATCCTGATTAGCATAAATTTGGACCAATGGGATTGAGCCAAGTGCCATATGAACCACTAGACCAGCTCACTCAAGCTGCATCCTGCTGTTAGGTCCCCTCTGGCCCTGCGAGAGTTCTGTTTCTCTTCTTAGTAAATCCTGCTCCTTTTACTCTTGCCTTCTGCTGTCCATAAAGTTTTCTGTGAATTTCTTTCTTCAGGCATTTTCAAAAAAAGAACCGGGAAAGGAGTTGGCGGTGAGCTGCTGGGGTCTGCTGCACGCTGGCGGGCATAGCCTGCCATTGAGAGCTGCAACGGGGTTTCTCAGCTGTGGAAGCCTGCAGCTTGAGTAGACCCACCCGCCAGCCCGAGTGGAGAAACTCTGGTTTCACCAGCACAGATGACCATGTGAGTCCTTGTTCGGAAATGATCCAAGAAAGCCCGTGCAGGGCCTTGAGCCAAGGGCAGTACCCTGCAGAGCCCAGGGCCTTGGGCTGTGCCCTGTGAAGCTGGCGCTACCACCCATGTCCAGCACCGAGATGGTTGCTACCTTGGACTCTCATATGCCTTCTTTGGAAAACTGTGTGCTCAATTTGTGTGTGTGTGTGAATTCGTTGTCTTTTTCTTACTGGTTTCTTCTCATGCATTCTGAATGGGTGCTTTCACAGCAGTATTTGTCATTGTCTTTAAATTATAGCTTCAAAAATGATGAGGAAAAGGAACAGCCTGCGGGAAATTGTGACAACAGGGGTTTAGGACTTTTCGAATCAGAAAAAGTAGCAGCACGTGTGGCACAGGAGGGAGCGTGTTCCCTGCCCCCGTATCCGCCGGGTGCAGAGGAAGGAGGCGCTCAGCTAGGGAGGCCTGGGTTCAAGTCCGCATCAGTTTCCCGACTCCAGCATGTCTTTTCTTCTCCCCTGGGCAGGATTCCAGGAGCGGATGGAGTGGGCGCCGACTTGGGAGGCTGAGCTGATGTTTCTGCCTGCTCGCTGGGCACGCAAGCCAAGGCATGCAGCTTCTCTGGGCTCATTTCCTGGGAGATTAGAGCAGGTATCCCCATGGGAATGGCGGGGTGGTTATGATTAGGGCTCACGTGGGCGTGGTGATGTCCACCGGCTATGGCCCCTGGAGAGATAAGGCCTGTAAGAAAGTCCCCTCCTGGGCCTGTGACCTGTGCCTTTGCCTCAGAAGGAACAGCACTTGGTCTTTCATCCCGGGCTGTGTCCGTGCAGATCCTGGGTGGTGGAGCACCCCATTCCCTGCTGCCCTGACCACATGGGGCCTTCACGATGCTCATGGGTGCGGGTTTCCTGGATCCCCAATGCCCACAGGGAGTTCAGTATGCCAGCATGCAGGGTGGCCAGGACCCTGGCGCCAAGGACCTCCTGGTCCAGCTGGGTGAGAACTTGCTTCCAACACGGGAAGAAGGCCCTGGCGTTCCAAAGCCCGAGGCCCCAGGTCCCCGTGCTCCTCCTCCTACTGCCTCCCCTGAGAACCGCCACGAATGTTGAAGCGTCAATGTCTCCTCTGAAGGTGGCAGTGTGGCTGGACGGGGTGTGCCGAGAGGTGAAATGACAGCCCGCCGTGCCTCTGCTGTCTGGGAAGAATGACAGACACACGCTTTCCAGCAACGAGACACGAGCTGTGTCATTCCAGAGATTCCGCACTTGAGCTAAATGCTTGTCTATTTGTGTTTAAAGCTGACACCACCCACTATAAAGACAAATGATCGAATTCATTCTAATAATCTAGATTTTTTGCTTTATGTGAGATGACTTTGCATTACAAATAAAAAGCACCACAAAAGTTCAGAGAGAGGGAGAGGGACACTGAAGAAGAAAGGGGAGCTTTATAGTTCAGAACTTTTTATTGATTTTGATATGTACTTTCTGCAGTGCTGGGGCTGGAACCCAGGGCATCATGCCTGTGAGGGCGCTGCTTTCCCCGAGCTGCACCCCCAGTCCAGTTTAGTGCTTTAAAGGGATGCTTTTCCCTATTTTCTGAACCAGGGACCCAGCATTTTGATTTTGCACCAACCCCCACAAATCACGTAGCTGCCCTGGTTGCCGTGACAAGCAGGGCCTGGTTCCTTAGTCTGTTCGTGGCCGGGCGACTGGTCTGTTTGTTGTCGGGACCTAGAATCAGCAAACGGAGCCGATGTCTGATGTGCTCAGTGCTTTGCACGAATCATAAATTGTCCCCAGCAGGGAGGAGTGCTGCTGCAATTCCAGCCGATGAAGAAACGAGGCTCAGGAGGTCGGGTCCCCAAGGCCCATGGCTTCCCATCTCCTGGTGGAACCATTTTGCAATGGGCAATGGTGTCTTAGGTGGGCCCTTTGCTTTGCAAGATCTGTTTCCTCTCAAACTTTGACTCAAGTCTCTGGAATCCTCTCCCCAGCCACTTCCCTCCTGTCTCCACAAATTGTCACATCCAAGTTCTGGAGGGAGACAGGATGGGGAGGAGAAACTGAAAAGCGACAGCCGATCCTTTATTTTGGTCATCGCTGCAGGTCTTGTTGTCTAAGCCTGGTTTGAGTCACGTCTGCCTAGGCCTTGGGATTAGGGGCTGGAGACCCGTCCCACCTCCAGGTCTGGAGCCCCAGTTGAAGTGTTAATTGTCTTCGCGTCTGCCTATAAACTGCTATTTGGGAGCACCTGTGCGTTCTTAGAGTAGGTGGCAATGTAAAATTGAAAACAGCTAGCATTTCTGAGTCAATTTTCACATCTTATAGCTTGGAAGCATAATTTATTTCTTCCTCGTGCGCCCAAGTGACGGTGCGGACGGCTTCCCGCTTGCCGTGTGACTTCGTGAGCAGCCATCGGGTAGGAGTCTGAAGTGGCTGCTTGCCTCCTCGCCCCTTGGGGTTCTCACATGCAAGCGAGAATCACCAACTTCCCCGCTTTATTAAGCCACGTGGGCAAGAGGGTGGAGAAGATGTGTCGTTTATTTTGTGAACTAGAGAGACAACTGCAAATACGCGGCCTGTGGTTGTGAGGGTAACAGCCCCGTCATGAAGCCGTGGCTGCTGACACGCAGGCAGCGGGCGGGCGCTGAGCTTGCACATGCCAGACAGTGACGTGGAGTGTGGTGGCAGAGACGTGCCTTCGCTGCTGTGTTCCTGGGCACAGAGTTCCCTTCAGGTACACCCCCACTTGATGGAGGTGCAGTCCACCGACGACGCGCCTGTCCTGGGAAACACGCCACTCCACGCGTGTCCACACACACACGCCAGCCCGACCCTCCTGGGGCAGCACGTAGCCTTTCTGCCCCCTCGCTCCCCTCGCCTCCTCCTGAGTGGAACTTCCTGTGAGGTGGCCCCTGCTCTGCCTCTGGCACCTAGGTTAGTTTTCCTTGTTCTTGGCCTTTGTGTGGGTGGAGCTGCACAGCCACGGCCCTTGCTGCCACCTTCCTCCCCCCGCATTGGGACTTGAGCTCACCGTGTCTGTGCACATCAGGGCCTGCATTTTTCCCTGCTGCATAGTGCTCCGTGGCACAGCTTGGCCATGGAGGACTCATTGTTCCATCCTGTGTGGGCGCTGGGGCTGCTTCCAGTCTGGTGGCCTTTACGAATTTTGTCACTATCAGTACTTCCTGGTAAAAGAACCTGCTCCTCTCCCCACATCCCTGGGGGCTCAAATGTCTCCCTCTCTCTCTCTCACACCTGCACACATGCACCAGGAGTCTGTGCCAGCACATCCTTCCTTGTTTTCTCCTCCATGGTCTTGGCTGAGTTGCGAGCCCCATGAGCCAACGCCCTCAGTGCCCGACCGGGAGGCTCCAGCCTCTTCCCTTCGGGAAGTACTTCATCGTATCTACGCTGCTGCCTTGGGATTTCGCAGCTCCTCTGAAGTCTGAGAGTTCCCGGGAGAGTCTGCTTCCCTCCCTGGTCCCTGGCAGTGCGTGCCTTTCTTCTGAGGTAAGTGCTAGACCTAATTAAACAGCTCCATCTCCTCTGAGCGCTGCTTTCTTCCCATCTGAATATGACTTAAAGTCCCAGCTGTTAACATTCAGGTCAGTTTATCAGAACCAGCCTGGTGTAAAGCACAAAGGCCAAGGTGATTTCAAAGTCAGTTGTGGGCCTCCTGGTCCTCTGGAGAGGCCTGGAGCAAGTGACTCCACTGGGAGCAGCCCCAGGGCAGGGTGCTGGCCCACAGCCGCTGGGCGGGTCTACTCAGGGTCCTGGAGATCAGAACCCAGGACTGAATTAGTTTGCGTGCTGGACCTCCACGGCCTGTTTTTACCCCTTCATGGACCTACTTTGTGGAGCAAATGCTGATTCCCACCGGGTGTCATATTGTCCTGGGGAGGCTGAGGCCCACAGGCCGGCGTGGCGTCTGCCTCCTGGAGCCACACTTGCACTTGTGGGGAGACAGGTGCTGGGAAGCACCTGAGTCCTCGTGGGTGTGTCTCCTCGGATGGCGCAGAGTGCCCAGGACCATGGGTGGTATGAAAGCCGAGGGGGCGTCCTGGTTTAGTCCCAGGCGGAGCAGCAGGGAAGTGCCCAGACCTGAGGCCACGCTTCCCCTTCGGGAGGCAGCCCTTGGGCTCAAGAGGTGAGAGGTGAGCGTCTCTGCTGGAGGGCTGGCATTGGACCTGAGCTTGACCCTGCGGCCGTCCCACCCCAGGACATCCTGTGCTCCACGGCAGGGAGACAGACAGAGGCACCAGCAGGGAGCAGGGACTGTCCACTCTTCCGGACAGGGAGGGCATGAGCCTAGGACCCCTCAGTGCACAGCTGCCCAGCGTCCTGAGTGGTCCCAGGACCCTGAGAGGTCCCCAGGCCTTCTCCCGTGGTAGAAGATTCCTGCTCTACCAAAGCCGGTGCTCTCAGCTCAG
Source organism: Xerus rutilus (assembly GCA_028644305.1). Lineage (NCBI taxonomy): Eukaryota > Metazoa > Chordata > Mammalia > Rodentia > Sciuridae > Xerus > Xerus rutilus. The sequence goes on from CM053401.1 coordinate 175,478,722, forward strand.
TCATCCTCCAGGGCTGCACCTGCTCACCTGGGAGGCAGGAAGGGTCTGTCTCCTCCACGGTCTGACAGTGTCGGGAGCTTCCTGGGAAAGGGTCGATTAGGGCCAAGGACTGAGGGCCCTTGCAATGCAGGGACATGCGAGCACTTCCTGGCACGAGGGCAGTTCAACCATGACAGGCCCGTCAAAGGACGTCGTGCTGGCTCGTCATTATTCAGAGCTTATAAACAAGACCTCTCGCCCTGGAATCCCCACCGCGGAAGCTCAGTGGCTGGGCCTCACAGTGTAAAAGCCTGTCGAGTCGCAAGCTCCTTGGCCACAGTTTCCTCATCTGCAATTGGGGGTGCATCAGCCGAGGCTGTCTCCCTCCTTTCCCCCAGCTCTGTTCAGGATTCACCTCTCCAAGTGCCCTGAGCTTTGGCCACAGCTCTAGGTTAATGGTCAGAGTGGCCCCAAGGTCCAGTTGTGGCCACAGAGACGTAAGGAAGGAGCCATTCAGGGAAA
>CM053401.1:175479722-175528070 GCA_028644305.1 Xerus rutilus
CCTTCGAGAGGCCCGGGCAGTGGGAAGCGCTGGCTGGGCCAGGCCAGGCCTCTGCAGGAGTGGCAAGCGCCATGCCAGATGAGCTGTGTGGCTTTGGTGAGTGACTTGACTTCTCTGAGTCTCAGTTTCCCTGTGAGTCAGGGAGCCCATCACAGTAACGCTCCCCTCAGAGGCTGAGTGTGGCCATCCCAAGTGACTGTGTACGAACAGTCCTGCCCGTGGGCGTCCACTCAAACAGTGGCTCTGCTGGTACAGAGAGCCGGGAGTCTAGGAGGTGAGGTTTGAGATCGAGTGGGCTGGGCCCCTGCTGGTGGTGGCTGCCCAGGAGCAGACGGGATGGCGAGGGTGCCCATGGCGATCTATTAACAACTCAGAAAGGACAGTGGAGCCAGCCGGAGGCCTTGGACAACAGTGCCTCCCTCTGGCTGGTGTGCCCCTGGGGGTCCTCCTGTGAAGAAAGGGACTGGGCAGAGAAGAAAAAATAGTCTATTGAGCACCTATTGTGTGCCTGGCACTTTCCTATTTGTTATCTGCCTTTTTTTTTTTTTCCCTTCAGAACAATAATGCTAGAATGGTCTGCAGCTCTTGGTAGCATGAGCGCTCTTTTGTTTGCAAGCCACAGAACACCTACCTCAAAATAGCTTGAGTAAGAAGGAGTTTGCTCAGGTAAAGTAGATCATAAGCTTTAGGTATGGCCGCATCCAGGGTCTCAAGCATTGTGACTACAAACTAACTTCTCTCCTGTTTTTGCTTTTGGGCACTGTTTTTTGTTTTGTTTTGTTTTATTTTGCTTGTTTGTTGTTGGTTGGTTGGTTTTTGTTTTTGTTTTTGGTTGGCCTCAGTCCAGTTTTCTCTCCTGGTGACCAGGTAGCTGCCAGGAGCTTCAGGATTTCCTTTGTTTGTATCCTAAGTGCTAAGAGAGCATTTCTATTCTTCTGGTTTCAGCAGGAGTCCCAGAGAAGACTCTCACTGGCCTGTTTTGAGTGATGGGCATGTCCCTGAACCAATCACTGTTGCTGGAGGAATCTAGTGTTCTGATTGGCTGTGTCTAAGTTAGATGCCCCGTTTATGATCAGATGTGGGATCAGCAGTATTCCACAGAGGAGTATCAGGATGTGTCCCCAGAGGAGCAGGGATGGATGCTAGACAGACAAAACAGCACCTGTCCCTTGCACTTTGGGGTTGTGGGTAGACTGGGAGTTATTATTGGGGTTGGGGAGCACTCACGTGCTGACCAGAAGCAGAAAGAAGAGCAGAACCCCCCAGGGTGCTCAGGGAAGGACCACTGACTTGCAGTGGCCTCCCAGTTTAAGACATGATTTATATTTAGCACCAGGAAAGCTGTCCAGCTTTTAAATATGTATGGGCTGGGAGATCCAGGAGGGCCAGGAGGGAGAGACAGTGCAGATTCTGCCTGTGCCGATGAGGAATTAATTAGAAATAAACCACAGATGAGAAGCTGTCTGAAATCTGTTTTGCTTTTGATCTGACAGCCAATGACTCTGGGAATTCTCCACCAAGCAGCGGGCACCTGGGCTCTCCAGGGGCCCCTCAGAGCACTGTGACCCGCTCCATGCCCTTGAGAGGTGGAGACTGGGTGGCCTTCCTCTGCCTGGCCCCACTGTTGTGCCTGACCCTGGGAGGCGGGGTTGCTCATGGAGCCAGGGTGAACAGGGCTGGGTGTTGGTGGAGATCATCTCCAGACCTTGCCAGGACTGCCTCTGGAGGCCCAGGGTGCAGACCTCTGCCAGGGCTCTGTGGGCCCGCACCCCCATTCTCCCTGTTGGTACTAACCATTATTCATCTCTAATCTCACCAGCCCGGTGCCTGAAGTGCAGAGGCTGGGCCCCTCCTGGTTCGGGGATGGACCTCAGAAGTGCTTTATAGATGCCAGGTAGAATCACTGCCTCTCAGCTGTGAAGCCAGGGTGGACTTTCATGACCTTCAGACCTGGCCATGTCACACCCCTGCCTCAAATACTCTGGGGATTTCTCATGGGACCCAGACTCCTGCTGGCCCCAAACCACCCTCTCCCCGCTCTTCCTCATGCTCCAGGGAAGGACTGGGATTATTCCTGCCTTACAGTCTGGGCTCTGCAGCTTCCTCTTTCTGGCACTTTCCAGCTCCAGATCTTCATGGGCTGGGAGCTTCCTAATGAATGAATGCACAAGGAGCTTTCCAAGACCAAGTTCAGAGGTCTTTGTAGTATTTTTTAAACTTTCCCATGTTCATTGAGATAATTGTCGATGCAAATGTACTTGCAGGCAGCAACGCAGGAGATCCTTTGGACTCTTTCCGTTCCCCCAGTGGAATCCTTCTGTAAAGCAGGAGTCCAGCGTCACAGCCGAGACACCAGCATTGGTAGATTCTGCATCCTGCTCTGGTTTCCCAGAAGCCCTCAGGCTCCTTGGCATGTACGTCCATGTTACATGGTTTGTGTTGCCTCCAGCCAGGTCAAGGCACTGGGCTCAGGACACTGAGGGAGCTCAGGGGACACTTTATACCCATAGCCGCCTCCCTCCCACACTGGCTCTTATAGGGACATGTTTCCCCAGTTGATTCCACATGAACTCCGGGTGGGTACGTGGCAGGTGGGCATGTGGACCAGGTGTGGCCGCAGCTGTGAGCCTCACTCCACTGGCCTCTCTGGCTCTGCTGGCAGGGCCCCTGCCTGGACTTGAGGCAAATCCAGAAACACAGGTGAATAGAGCTCAGAATCTTTTGGAGAGGCGGCCGGCAGCCAGCCCTGGAGGCCCTTGCCCAGCACTTTCTTCCATGGGTATGTGCTATGGGGCTGGAGCCTGTGCTGCAGGCAGGCCTGGAGGAGAGGTTCCAGCCAGTGCTGACAGTCCTGGGTGTGAGCTGAGGGGTGGTTGCCCAAACTCTGTGCACAAGCCCAGGTGTCCCAGCCCAGCCCCGATGGCCAGGGTGTGAGGGGGCCCTAGGATTTGTACGTGAGCTGAGAGGCTTCACAGGCCTGTAGGCAGTGGCTGGTCTTCACACAAGGCAGGCGCACACCTTGCTGGACAGGCTGCCCTGTGGCAGGACCCGCCCTGTCCCCTCCGTTTTCAGCCCAAGTCTCTTGCCTTGCGGTGGCTCTGGGAGCCGCCAGGTGTCCTGTTAGTCACTCCTTTTCTGCTGAGACCAGCAGCAGCAGTGTCTGTCCTGCAGCCCAGAGGACCGTCCCTGCCTGTGCGGGGGACCTTGGTGGGTGTGGAGCCTGGGTGGGTGTTGACGGGGCCCCTTAGGAGGCAGCTGTTCAGGGACAGGACCTGAGGTTGGCCAGGGCACCAGATGACCTTTGGCCCAGATCAGTTCCAGGCCTCTGTCCTCTGAGCACCCAGCACCTTCCCTGCGAAAGGGACTTGCTTAAAAGCTCTTGCTCATAGTCTTGAATCCCAGTTGAGGGAAACGAGGTCCAGGAAGTCAAGCGACCTGCTCCCAGGTCAGCGGGTTGAAAGCGGAAATGTGAGGTTAACCCTCGTTACACATTCGAACAGGGTGATTGCTCCTGCCCACCTGACAGGGGCCCAGGCCTGGGCTGGGGGCCCTGTGTTCAGAGTAGTCACCAGTCCCCCAGGTGCACCTGTGTCCTCGCTGGTACCAACCTGTTGTTCTCAGCTCGGGCCCTGGGTTCCCTTGACCCAGCTCCCACGCCTGACACAGTGTGACTTTGATTCCATTTCGACTGGCTCGTGTGGGCCCGCCCCTGCCCAGGTTTCAAAAAACCTGCTCAAAATTCTGACTTTGTCCATTTTTAATTTTTTTCCCCCTGTGAAGACTGGAATTCAGGGATATTTATCTTGCTGGGAGTTTGCAAGCTTAAATAAAATAAGCTTTATCTGCTGGAAGCTGTCAACTGATAAAGAAGAGAAGCATTAAGCGTATTCCTGTTTAATGAGCTGTGTGGGCCGCGGCCTCTGTCCGGGCTTGTGGTTCTCTGCAGAAGCAGCGGTGCCCAGCTCGGGAACCACCTTGACACTTTTGTGTCTGTCCCCCAAGCCCATCTAGACATTTTAGACAACCTGTCAGCAAATATACTGCTGGGGGAGGGTGGCCGTGAGGGGTGCCTGTCACTTGGGGTGGCTCCACAGGATCATGGCTGTGGATAATGTCCTCCGGACACAGCCCACCCCTCCCTTCCCAGAGCCCTTTCCTGGTCAGAGGCCCATGAAGGCATCCTCCTTTCCCCCGAGTGTCCTTCCTCTGTCCAGGGGCCTGAGCCTAGGGGCTCACAGGCTGGGTGGAGACTCAGCCAGGGGCAAATGCAGCTCCCGGGGGCACAGGCTCTGCAGGGCAGGAAGTTCAGTCAGCTCTATTTTTTATTTTTGGTACCGAGGATTGAACTCAGGGGCACTCGACCACTGAGCCACATCCCCAGCCCTATTTTGTGTTTTATGTAGAGACAGGGTCTCACTGAGTTGCTTAGCGCCTCACCCTTGCTGAGGCTGGCTTTGAACTCGCGATTCTCCTGTCTCAGCCTCCCTAAGTGCTGGGATTACAGGCGTGGCCACCGTTCCCGGCTAATCAGCTCTGTTCTTGAAGCCTACCCAGGTCACACAGCTCCTGCCACTTCCACTGCCACCTCTGGGGCTAGGCCACCAGCCTCTCCTCCTTGGACTGCGGCCGCAGCCCCTTGTAGGCCTCCCTGGGCGTCCTGCTCTGTCCTCACCCGCTGTGCTTCGGCAGTCAGAACACATTGCCCCTCTGTTCAAACCTTACCCGTTCCCAATTCACGGTCTCCCAGAACGTGCCTCCTGTCTGGCCTCCCCCTGGTTGCCACACCCCGCCCCACAGGCCTCTGGGCTCAGCACAGGCTCTGACTAGGACCTCTTTTCCCAGACAGTGGCACAGCTCACCCTGTCTCTTCTTAGTCTTGGCTCAAATGTCACCTTCTCATCAAGTCCTCCCTGGCCCCCCATTTTGTTATGCAGCCCCCGAATACTCCTGGGCCCTGTTGTGTCACCTTCTCGCTCTTTCTTTCTGTTGTGCTGATGACCTGGAGGTTCATGGCCCCTCGTAGCTATGGTTTTGTTCGTGGTCTACCTGGTCCTCTCCCCGAGGGTGATGCTCTTTGACTACTTTTCTCTGTTGCTTCCGCAGAGCTTAGAACACTAAGTAGGTCCTCAGTCAAATGGTGGGGACTGTGAGAAGGGCTACAGCGGCTTTCTGTGGAAAGGGCACATCCTGGGCCATGGCGGGACACCTGGGTGCGTGTGCTATTTTATGAACGATTGTTTTATTTACTGAGAACCTTCGTGCTGGAAAATGGCCAGGTCACTTCCAATAATAACTTGTAAACTCAACACTGGTTCCCAAAGCTTTTCAGAGTCCCAGATGTCCCTCTCCACTGTTAGAAGCAGGACACTGACCCGTACTGACACAAAGAGAAGGGCTGTTTGTTGGATCGTGTGATCCTCAAGCTGCTGGGGTAGTCAGGCTTCAGGTGGAGTCCAGCCTGGGTGTCCCACTGTGGCTTGGTCCTGTTCTCTGCAGTGTTTTCATACCCAGAATCCAGTGGTAGCAACGCGGCTGCCAGTAGCTCAGACCTCTACCTCCTTGGTTTAAATCCAAGGGAAGGGGTGACTTCCTGCAGGCCCAGCACCCTTCCTAGGATTCGCTGACTTGAGCCAGGACGTCTTGATCAGACTCGTTCCACCAGGGACCACTGAACACTCAGAGCCTAAAACTGAGGGAAGGGACATCATAGGGGAGTGGAGACCCCAGGGTCCTGTGGCCAGGACAAGGAGTTGCAAATGCTGGGTGGCAAGATCAGCACCTGTGGACTCCAGAAAAGAGTTTGGAAAGGTCCCTTATTGGCCTTGGGCTAATTTCTGCCATGAGAACATGTCACAGCAACCTTGTGGAGCAGTCTCATTGTCCAGGCCATGCCGGTGTCCAGAGGCCACCGGACACACTGCTCTGTGCTGTGGGCTGTGGGGGGTCCGAGTCACCTTCCTAAAACATGGTCTTCTCTGGATTCAGAATGCCTTCTCCAGCAAGCCATGCAGTGCGGTTTAAATTTATTTTTAATCTGATGAAAGTTCTCTTTTTAATTTAAAAAATATTTTTAAAAGTTAACCAAAAAGATGTGAACCATGGAGATTCAGGAGTCCTCTGCTCACTTTTCCCACTTCTGATTTCATGCCCAGAAATCAGGAATAAATGTTTTATTGTCCTGTCCTGCAGGCAGCTTGGGAAAACGCCATAGCCTCAGCATAAGTGAGCTCTCCTATCTTATCTTATTTTTAAATGACATGCTCAGCACTAGTTCTGACTCTAGGAGAATGCAGCAGTCACTGTCACGGTCAGGTGGGGCAGAAACTGGCCCTGTCCCTCTCCTGTCCTCCTTGCCCCAACCCAGAATGACAGGAGTGCAGTGGAGCTGTCCCTGCAACTCTGGCCAAAGGGCACCTGAATAAAACAGACTGTAAGATGAATTGGAACATGTGTGGCAATTCTGTGCAGAAAGTGTCCACTTGTTTACTTGTCTGCAGATACTTCTGCAGCACGTCCTGCAAGCCCAGAGGGCTCTGAGGTCTCTGGGAACACCAGCCCGCTGACCTACACCTCGCTGTGAGCCTTGGCCACCATTCCTGTCCTGGAGATGCCATGTGGGCTTCCGTGGCACGAAGGTGTCGAAGGTCTGGGGGAAGGTGTGCTGCACCCAGCCCAGGTGCCGCATGGCCACCTGCTGTGCGGCCTCCTTAGCAGTGGGTCATTCCATTTCTCACTGTGTGGCCGGCTGGGTCACGTGACCCATCTGCTCTTCCTCTTCCCATCTCGTGCCCCTGCCCCTCAGTGTCACTTCCCTGGGATCACATTCTCCATCAGCTACCTATCAGTGGGTGGCTTCGCCTCTCGCTCTTTTTCAGGGAATGGTGGCTCACCGGTGAGCAGGGCACTTCGTCACAGCAGCTTCCATTTCCACCACACTCTCCTACAGGTGCTGTGCCCAGAAAGGTGCAGTAAAACAGGTGCCAAGGAAGATGTGGTTGTTAAAGGGGTTAGAGCCATTAAGAGATGCTGAGTACTTTTCACAGAGACAATATGCCAAAGATGCCTTGAGGATAAGGTAGGAACCTGTGAGATGGCTCCCATTACAGGCTGAAGGATGTAGAAGGGACAGTTCCTTTGAGAGGAGATCCTGGGGGAAGCCGGCTTGCACAGGGAGGGCTAGGAAGCTGTTTCATGGTGATCAGCCTCTGAGCACTCTGAGGCTGCTGCAGCCAGGGTCCCAGGAGACTTGAATGCTGCTAGAGAAGATGACAGGTGTTGGTGTCATCCACGGGGTGCTGGTTCTTCAGGAATGCAGGATGCTAAGGTTAAGAGTTCATTGAGATTTCCACTGAGATTTCAAAGGACAGCCTGAGAGTCCAGGCAAAGTGCAATGGGGTCAGAATCCCTGTGGGCTGCTCCCAGGGCAATGCACAAAGCTGTGAAGGGGAGATGAAGTTGGAACGGAGATCCCAGGATTTCAGAGATGATGGCACTGTCCACTAAGGTGCTGGCTTTGGAGAATGCCAGGCTAAGAGAGAGGTCATGTGGGCTGCAAATGGCCAGCTGAAAGGGGTGGGGCTCCTGAGGCCTCTGGAGAGCACACTGAGCAACCAGGCGTCCCAGATGCCACACAGAGTTAAGGACCTATTTGCCTGGCTGGGTTCAGGTCCTGTTTGGGTCCTATCTCTCTCTCTGTGCTCCTATTTCTCCCTCTTGACTGAGAGTGTTTACTCTGTGCCACTGTGTCCCCTTCTTCCCTCTTTCTGCTTCCTGGCTCCCCTGAGCAGAGCAGCTCCCCACCACCCGGCCCTGTTGCCATTAAGTTCTGCCTCGCCCTGGGCCCAGAGCAATGGACCCGGCTCACAGTGGACTGAACCTCTGAAACCTTGGGGCAAAATGAACTTTTCTTCCTCTGTTGTTTTCCTTTGGAACTTTGGGGATGCCCTGGGCCTGGCATAGAGGCTCTTCTGGACAGCGTTTCCTAAGGACAGAAGTGCACTCTGGAACCAGGGGTGCTCTGCCCAGGTGCGGACACAGGCTCCGGCTAGAAGAGCAGGGAGTGACCAGATGGGGGCATCCTCCTGCAGAGTCCAGAGTCGTGGGTGGAGGCCAGACAGTGGAGTCCAGTTGTGTCCAGAGTCGTGGGTGGAGGCCAGACAGTGGCAGATGCCCAGGTGAGAGGAAGGGAGGTGCTTCCTGAATGGGGCCTGGGCAGGTTGCCCAGGCTTCCAGAGGCCACGTCTGCATCTCCAAGCAGCATGGTGAGGATGGTGCCAGCGTGTGCCAACTGTTCAATAAATCATCGATATTTGCTCACCACCGTTCAGTCCCCCAGGGCCGCTAGCACAGGATGCCACAAAGACATGAATTCCCTCCTGCCTGGAGCAGGGAAGTCTGGGATCAAGGCATGGGAGGCCCATGGCTCTGAGGCTGGAGGGAGCCTCTTCCAGCGCCTGCTGGTGGTCGCTGTCCGAGGTGCTTCCTGGAATGTGTCCTCTGTCCCTGTCTCTGTGGGTCTCCTCCTCTGAGGACACAAGGTGCACAGGATTAGGGCTCATTCTGTTCCAGAATGACCACATCTGTTCTTAACTTGGCCATATCTGAAATGACTCCCTCCATCCTGCTCTGAGTCTCCAGGGGGAGACTAATTTGGGGGACACTATCCAACCCACCAGCATCCAGGCTGCTTATTGCCTCGGCCAGCCGCGTGGTGACCCCACAAGGTCGGTAGTATTGCATTTACTTATCAATTGAGGAAACTGAGGCTCAGGGGCCTGAAAGCCCCAATAGCTGCAAGGGACAAGTGCAGGACTTGTACCCAGACCTGCAGCCCGCAGAACAGGACAGCGAAGCAGGGAGCTGGTGGGCTCCTGGCGCATGTAGCTGGTGGTGAGCAGGAGCCCAGAGGAGAAGCGAGAAAGGGACCCTAACGGGCTCCATGTTGGCAGCCACAGGGACTCTCATGGGCGCGGAGCATTGGGCAGGCAGGCAGGGCTTCCCGCCTCGACGTGGAGAAACATTCAGACAGAATAACTTCCCAGCCCCGCCGGTACAGCAGCTTGCCTGTGGAAGCGCCCCCCAGATTAGGGGTGTCGATTGCTTTGCCTTCATGAACGGACATCACAGGGCCCTGGTGATCGGCAGGAGGTCTCAGTGGCCCCGAGTCACTGCTGGCAAGGGGTCTCCCCAGACAGTTCAGCTGTTCAGTCAAGAAAAACAAGGTTTCCAGGGACGGGCTTCTCCATTGTTGAGGCTGCACGGCCATCAGGATCTCGTGGCTGTGCAAGGGGGTCATTAAACCACAGCTGGCTTTCTAAAATGCCAGGCGGGGAGCAGAGAGGGAGTGAGGAAGGGGCCAGGGTTGGTACTTGAGCTGTCCTTTATCTCCCTCCTACCCACTGCCTGGGAAGGTGAGAGGAGCAGACCAGGTGGATGGGAGCTCCAGCCCTGGTCTCCTCTATGCTGTGCTTCCTTTAGTCAGTTCCTTCCCCTCTCTGGGCCTCAGGTTCCTCACTGATAAAACGAGCTCTGGTTGTCAAGGAGCTTCCAAAGCCAGTAGAAGTGGTCTCTTGAACCCCAACAGTTCCTGCAGGACCCCTACTGGAGCTCAGGGGGTGAGGCTTGGAGGCAGCGGAAGACAGGCAGAGTGCAGGGGGTTGGTATTTTCCAGAACAGGTTTCTTCCTGGTTCCCCAAATTCTCTGACCCCTCAAGTTGCCACAACAAAGGAGTGGGTCCCCGGGGCCCTCTCTGTCACCTGGCTCTCTGCTGGTCACTTGCACACATCTGGGCACAGTTCGGAGCTGAGAGGTCCTGGACCTCAGGTTAGCGAGATGGATCCAAAGCCAGATGCGTCCGAGGCTGGGGCCTGGCTCCCGCTGCCAGCCAGCCTGGCACAGTGTCTGTTTCCTCCTTCCGCTTGGCTCGCTCTGCTTTGTTATTTTCCAGCCACACCACTGTTTTTGAAAGTCTTTTACAGCCCTCCCTGGGGCTCGTTCCAGGGGACTGTCTGGTTCCTCCTGTGAGCTCCTTGGAGCAGACTCGCAACCTCCCGTAGGAGCCAGAGATGTCCTGAGCACACAGTGGGTAACAGCCCACGAGATAGGTCCGTTGCCCTCCCATTCTAAACCCTGAGAAGGCACCAGAGACCACACAGCTGGGAAGGGGCCAAGCAGGTAAAGGGTGGTGTGGAGCTCATGTCCATTTTCCTACAGAGGAAAGTGGATCAGACTGGTAAAGCCACCTGCTCCAAGGCACACAGCCCTTGAGGCCGACCTGGATGAACCCTGGTGCTGTTTTCATTTCCCCAGGAAACCGCTTAGCCCCTGGAGCCCTGGACAGGTCTAGCGGGTAGATGACCTTTGTCATGGTCCTTGTGCCTTCTGAATCCTGCCCCAGGCCGAGGTGGCTGTTAACCCTCCCTCAACCCGGAGTCACGAGGTCAGTGAACTGGAGGAGGGTGGCGGGAGCTCAGGTCCAAAAGCCAGGTCCTCCCCAATGAAGAGAAGGGCTGGCCTGCCCCTGGCTCCTCTGCAAGACACCTCCAGCTGCCACCAGCCAAGGGGCACGTCAGCCACAGCCGTAGAACGCATGACACTTCGCCCTTGTGACAATCAGTGAGGCAGGTGCTCTCCTTGTCCCCAGTCAGCAGAAGAGGTGCCCAAGGGTCAAGGCGGTGCCTGGCTGCTGGCCAGGCCTTGGGCCCCAGTCTGAGTGAAGGACGGAGGCGGCCTGTGAGCACCAAGTCGTGGCGGACTCGCCCATCCTAGCTTTCCCGGCACCACCACGCGGCTCCACTTCTCCAGCCAAGCGTTTGGAAACTCGTGGAGCCGTGAGCCCGCGCAGGCTCAGGAGGCGGCTCCTTGGCGCCTGGCACAGCGGAGGCTCAGGGCTGCCAGCCCCTCCTGCCAGCTCCCAGGGGCTGCTCCTGGCCATCCCCAGCCCAGTGGTCTGGAAACCATCTCAGGGGCCCAGAGCCTTTCAGTCTGAACACAGTGCCCAGGGGAGGCAGGAGAACAGAGCCCAAGGCCGTGAGCCAGGCGCAGGCTGGGGCTCCCTGTGCAGCAGCTGGGGTGGCTATGCCTGGGACGGTCCCTTGAGCTGTGAATGCTCCGCACTGAGACCTTGGAGCTCTGCTGAGCAGGAGCAGGTGGCCCAGAGCCCCCATGCAGGTCAAACAGGACAGCATGCAGGGACACCTGCTCACTCCTTTGGAAGAATTTCTCGATACTCGCACTGGGCAGGGCCTCTTGGGAACGGACTGTGGTGCAGCTGGGCTGATCACATCTATGCCCAGGAGGCTCGAGCTGTAGGGTAGTGGCACAGGACACTGAGGCAATGAGAGGGGTCAGGGAAGACCCTCTGAGGAGGCGGCTTTGGAGAGACCTTGGTGGAAAGGCACCCTAGCACCCACACAGAGCCCAGGGAAGGGCCCAGTGACACAGCCTCGAGGGCCTCAGCTTGCCTGCCATTCCGACCCACACTCACTGAGCCAGACCTTCCCAGACCAGGAATCTGAGACACAGAGAAGCTAAGCCAGGTGCCCCATGTCACAGCCTAGGAAGGATTTGAACCCAAACCCCTGGCTCCCAGGTCTGCAGCATAACCACCAGGCTGCACGGTCCTACCCTCCATCCTCCATGGCTCCAAATTAAGGTGCTGAGTACCTCTGAAGACCACAGGATGGCTCTGACTGTCCCCACCAGGCTGACTGACAGCCACACTCCTTCCTGCCAAGTGTCCCCTGTCTGGTGCTTTCAGTGGGGGCCTGGAGTAGGGTCACGGTGAGTCCACCAACCTCAGCTTTCCAAACTACACGTGGCAAGGGTTCAGGGGGCCTGTGAGCAGGCACAGCCTTGTTGGTGTCCACTGGGCAGCCTATACCACACAGGACTTGCGAGGTCAGCTCGCCCACCCTGGCCAAGCTCTGCCCACGTGCCGGTGTGCTGCGTGGCGCCAAATCACTGCCCATTTCCTAGACACTCCCCAGTCTTGCGCCTAACACATCATGGAGAGTGAGGGGCAGGTCACACCCACGGGAAGGGCATAACACATCATGGAGAGTGAGGGGCAGGTCACACCCACAGGAAGGGCCAAGCTAGCGTCACCACACAGCACCTGCCCCCTTGTCCTCCTGGAGCCTGGGCTTGGGTCCCCTCTGCCTGCAAGGAGCCACCAGCACATTCACCAGCACCAGCACAGGAAAAAGCGTGCTAGTCCGAGGCTCTGCCCCGAGGTCTCAGAGCCCACTGCGCATGCCTGTCCAAGCCCCGAGCTTCTGCGAGAGGCTGGGAAGTCCTCACTGCCGAACTCAGCTCAGAGCTGAGCACAGCTGCCGCAGGCCGGAGGAGGAGTGGACAGTGACCCCGGCAGCCCCTGTCCTGGGCGGCTGCTGCTCCCACCATCCTGATCTCTGCCCCTGTGCCTGTCCTCCAGGGGCCGTCTCCCAGCACTATGGCCCTCACCCAGGAAAGCCCAGAGCAACAAGCCCTGCCTACGCACAGGGAATGGGTGCCTACCCAGCTCTGCCAGCCACTGTGGCTTTCCTTGACGGGGCGGCCAGCAGCGGCCTCCAGCCTGGAGCATGTCATCAGCCCCAGCAGAGCGAATAGCCTGGCTGGGGGTGTCAGGGAAGTCCAGGACAGCGGGAGAGTGAGAACATAAAGCACATTTCATTGAACTTAGGAAGAGCATCAACTCATCTTCTCCCCTTATTTTTCTTCCCTGATCTTTTTCTGTGCTCAACACCGGCACTAATTAAATCCTGTACCGAGTGACAGAGAGTGACTACAGTCACACTTTTGGATTTGTCTCATCCAACAAAGTGGCATAATGTGGGGTGGGGCTCCCTGGGCCCTATATCTATCTCTGTTTCAGAAATAGTACCAATTTTGGAGCATGAGCTCACAGGAGCTTGGGGACCGACGTGAGTCTCCTTTGCTCTCTGTGAAGTGTTGTGGCTGCTCGGGTTTAGCAGCAAAGCGTTGTGAAGTCCCTTGGACTTGTGGGGAGCAGAGTACAGAGGACCCTCCTGTTCTGCAGCCCCACGAAGCACTTCAGAATCGCATCCATCCTGGAATGTCTGCCAAAAACTTGTTATATCAAGAGGCAAAGCTATTTGCTAAAGTCATCAAACTGCAGATGAAAAACAATTTTGCTCCACATTTTTTTTTTCTGTCATCATAAGAAAATTGAAGTATTAAATGCTGCAGACAATCGTACACCATGGGGTGGCATCTCGTCTTCAGGCTCTCCGACGCTGGCAGTGGCCTTTAATTAGATTCAGAGTTGCCTATGTGTGGGATTCTAGTTTAATGCAATTTGGAAACTAATCATGTTTAATTAGATGGCACTATCAGGGAACAGCCCAGCAAAGGGGACCCTTGTGCCACGTGCTGGAGAACTTACAAAAGCAAATTCACAAAGTGCACTTCTTCCTGGTGAGACGGGCCAGGGCCCTTTGCGTGATGCTTCAGTGGTCTGAGGTGCTGCCATGCTGGAGAAGCTCCAAGGATTGTCCTTTTCCTAAGGCGTTGTTTTAATCGTGCTGTAGCTTGGTGAGGCCTCTGGGTCACCCCCCTGAGAATGGAGGGGACTTTATTTCAGGCAGCATCTGGAGCAATCTCCTCACTTTGGCACCAGGCACAGAGCAGACCTCATCCTCTGAGGGTACATGTTCAAAGAGCCCTTGGACTGAAACCCAGGGCCCAGGGGCCCCTCTCCAAGCTTGTGGTGCTGGAAACCTCTGTGAAAGTACCCAAAAGACATGAGTCCAAGTTCAAATTTAATTTATGATAGTTAGGAAAGCCACAAGGCCCAGGGGGACTCTGCCATCTCCAGGGGCTGAGTTCCGATGATGCTATTCCTGGGTGAGGAGACATCACAGAAGCACAAAGAGGACCTCAGTCGCCCAGCCTGTGTGACAGTGAGGTGCGGGTTAGCCATTAAGTCACTTTCTGACAGCCTCCCACGAGGATCACGCAGATGACTTCTCTTTATTTCCCATCTGTAAAAATGGCACGTGGAAATTAATTGTTAAATTTATCCTCACATATTTTTATCTCTAACCACCAGAGGTAAACAAACTAGTGAAAACAAGTGAGTGACGTCCTTTGTTTTCACAAGGGAGTTTTCAAGGCGAGGATTAAGGGCTCATGCTCTGCTAGGAGGAAGCCTGGAGGCGCAGGTGAAGGGAATGGGGGGAGGCAGCTAAGGAAGGTCCAGCGATGCGGGAGGCTGGCTGCCAGGCCCTTGCAGCTGGGGACAGATCCAATGGACCGCCCAGCAGCGAGCTTGCTAGGCTCTGGACCTCCTTGGAAAGGCCTATGGACAAGCCAGTCCTCAGAGTGGTTCTCAGGACAATAGACCATCAGCACCTGGCGACTGCGAAGGTGCACGAGGTTTGTGACTGAGACAGAGGCACAGCAAAGAGGCAGGTGCCAGGTCTGGAGGGGCTGTGACACCCTAGAGGGAGTCTGGGGTCATCTCATGCAGTCTGCAGGGCACAGACCAGCTGGCTCCTGGGAGGGTGTATCCTGACGCCCCAATGCCGAGGGAAATTTGGTGGGAGAAGGGCGGGGGCTCCCAGTGCAGGTGCAGGCAGCTTGGCAGTTGTGGCCCCGCTGCTCAGCATGGCTGGGGAGGGCTGGCGGGCCTGCGGGAAAGAAGCTGAAGCCTTGGTATGCAGGCCTGGCCCTGGGAGGGCTGGACAATATCCCCAGGGCAACGGGGGAGCTCCCCTCCAGCCCAGGCCAGCAGGCTCTCGGGTGGTGAGCTCTTCTCCTTTCCCTCTTTCTCTCCTTCTGGGCTGGGAGTCTGGGGAAACTCCAGAGCCAGCCAGTCTCCAGACAGGAGGGGCAAGAAAGTCCCATCTTCCTGCTAGACTCTTAATGAGCGACCTCACACCTCACTGGCCACAGGGGACAGTACAGCAGAGCCAAGAGTGGGCAGCCTGCCTCCTCTGCTGACCCAGAATCCTGCAGGAAAGGAGAGCAGGGGGGCGGGGGCAGCTGGCGCAGGGCCCTGGCTCCCGTCTTCACAGCAGGCTGGTCTGGCGGCTGAGGAGAGCCTGCAGCACGGGGCTGGTCAGCTTAGGGGGCAGCCCAGAGGCGGATGTGTGGGACTTGGGAAGTCTTCTCCTGTCCTCTGATGCTGGCTAGGCACAGCTCCTCCTGACGGCCGAGCTCCGAGTGCCCACCAGGATTGCCTCTCCTCACCTCTGATCAGGTCACCTCCTGCTAGATGTCATCGAGCCAGAGTGGCCCACTTCTCAGGCCACAGTGACTGGGTCAAGGATGGACATGTGACCAAAGTGGACCAATCAGAAGTCCAAGACCAAGGCTCCCAGCCATGGCATAAATAAACAACAAGGTTCCTGTCAACCGAGGAGCCCTGCCTCTGGGACACAGAGCAATGGCCCCAGTCTGTGGATACTGAATCTGTAACCTCACATGGCAGGGGGGCTGCCCCGACATGAGCGAATTGAAGGTCCAGAGTAGCAGAGGTGATCCTAGATTGCCTGGTGGCCCTACGTAGCCACAGGAGTTCTTGGAAGAGGGAGGCAGGGGAGAGGGAGAGAGAGGGAGAGAAGGAGAGGAGCAGAGGGGGAGGCCAGAGCTGGAGTGAGGCAGCTCCAGCTTTGAAGATGGGGCAGGCCACGGGGCAGGGGCTGTGAGTGGTCTCTGCCTCTGGAAGCAGATGAGGAAACGGATTCTCCCAGGCCTCCAGAGGGAGGGCAGCCCTGTTTACACCTTGACTTCAGCCAGTGAGACCCATGCCAGACTCCTGACCTCCAGCACAGTAAAATAATCAAATCACGTTGTTTTAAGCCACTAAATTTGCTGCGATTTGTTAGAGCAGCCAGAGGAAATGCGTCCAGAGCACAGGGGCCCTTGCTGTCCCGAGCTCCTTCATTTCCGAATGTCGCCCTGTTAGCAGAGACCCTGGGCTGGTAGGATCCTGGGGTTGATGCCTCTGGGTTGCCCCGGGTTGTGGGCTCCTGTGCAGCCAGGTGTGCGTACTGCCTGCTCCTCCGGGGCCAGACGCCCCTGGAGCAGCTGTCTCCGTGCCCCTCCTCCTGTGGCAATGCCCTGTGGTTGCCCCGGAGGCGGGTGCGACTCCTCATCTGCAGTGTCCCACGTTCTCCAGGTTTGGAATCCAGCAGGACTCTGGCTGTGCCTTCTGTCCTTGATCTCTGGCTGTGACATGAGCGCATGGCCTTCCTCTCACTGCTTCCTCCTTTCCTCTCCCTGGGAACCACCATAATGTGCACCCTGGTCCTTTCACACACAGACTCACTGTGCAGCTGCAGGCGACACGGACGTCCTAGCTGCCCTCCGCTCCAGCAGCACTCTCAGGAAGGAGCCAGCTGGAGGGGTCAGGGTTATGTGAGGCCAGCCCTGAGCAAGACAGCGGGGCCAGCTCCTCAAGCTCCAGCTTCAGGGGCAGGAAGGGCCTTCGGGAGGGAAGGAGGCCAAGAGGCTGCAGCAGGGCCAGCCTCGGCACAGTAGACGGGACTTCCTGTGGCCAGTGACCGAGGAAGTCCGTACAAAGGCAACTGAGTCCTGTGAACCTAAAGAAAGTTCTCCAGGGAGACCTCCCTCAGAACGTGCCTCTCAGCCAGAACACCGGGTGAAAAGAAGGGACATCAGCAGGTGAGGAAGGACGTGGAAGCATTTCTGCCAAGCACAGCTCAGGACCCTAGACGGCCACTGCCAGCTGGGCCAGCAGCTCCGCTGCTCTCCCTAGATTGACTCACAATCCCCCAAGCATCACCTGGATTCTGACGTCTGCGGCCACTCGCCCTTTGCTCCACGGAGCCCTGCAGGCTTCTGTGCCCACGCCTGCCCAGGCCTCGCTGTTCCGCCTTCCTATCTGCGCTGACATTCTGCCGTCCAGCTACGTCTGTTCCCCGCTTGGCTACGTCCGTCCCCTCCTCTGCTGTCCAGCGTTGATTTCTCAGCTATACAATGATGCCATTTTTGTTTTCGACTATTTTCTGAGGTCAGTTTATGCCCCTGAGTAGGACTTTCTTTACTTTTCCACCTGGTCCTCGAGTGCCTGCTTTGCTGAGTGTATACTTTTTATTAAGCCCTTCTGTCAGGTGGAGCGAGCGGGAGCTATTGTCTTCTGTTCCTAGAGCTGCTTCTTGGTTGAGCTGTTTTGCTTTTTTATGTACCCGCCCCCCTCTCTTTCTCCTTCTCATGTGCGTGTGGGTTGTGGCTGGGTTTGTGTGGGCTGGACTCTTGCTCTCCTGTGTGTGTGGACATCCTGGTCCCTAGCACCTCAGAGTGGGGCACACAGAGGCGACCCGGTGAGTGAGGCTTTCGGGTGAGCCCCACCCAATATCACCGTGTCCTTGTAAGAAGAGGAAATCTGGACACATGTGCACAGAGGGAGGATCCTCTGAAGGCGTAGGGAGAAGGTGGCCACCTGCAAGTCCCTGGAGGAAGCCAATATGTTCCAGCCTCCAGAACCATGAGAAAATAAGTTGTCACTTAAGCCACTCTGACTCTGCCATCCTGCCATGGCAGCCCTAGTAACTGAATATTCTGCCCACTTCTTGTCATCTGGCCACACAGCAGCCCGCCCAAGAGCTCCTCTGGGCTCCCACCCTCCTGTGCCTAAGGCCACTGGGATCTGTCCTCAGCTCTATGCAAGGGCACCTGGGTGGCTCCTGTTCCAGGCCGTGCTGAAGCTCCGGGAGGTGGTGCACAGCCCTGAGAACTTCTGGGCTCTGCTCAGCTCCTGGGCCAGGTCGGCAGCTTGGGGTGTGTGTGTGAGAGAGACAGAGACAGACAGAGACAGAGACGGAGACTTCCTTTCTCCCAGGCTTTGCTCAGAGAAGCAAATGGCTGGAACCACCATGCACGATGCTCTTCCCCAGGCACAGTCTGTCCAGCTGTAGGTGCTAGCTCCAGGGCTGGGCAGAGCTGAGGGCTGGAGGGGGCGGGAGAGGGGGCGCACAGGGCCCTGCCTATTACTTACAGTGGAGGCCACAGGACCCAGCACATGTCCCTGCTGCCTGGGGCGAAGGAGGCATGACAGGCTCTGTCACTCTGTAGCTGGCACAGGCACTAAGCTGACACCCGGAGTCGGGTCCCTGAGTCCAGTGGGTAGGGTGGGAGCCTGCGGGCTTGGAGTCAGCCTGCGCTGGTCCGGTGGCAGCTCGGCACTGGGCTGCCCTTTCTCTGTGTGTGGTGCTGAGTAAGTTCAAGAGACTCTCACTCCTCCAGTGCCCTCGCTCGCTCGTGAGGCGGATGACAGCAGAGCGTGCCTTGCAGGGCTGCCGTGGTCACCTGTGCTCCTACAGGAAACACCCAGCACAGGAAGTAGCCTGTAGCTCCTGCTGTGTCCATGGAAGCATCCCCCTGTCCCACCTGCAAGGTGGGGGGCCTCTGTGCCTTTGAGAAGAAAAAGAAAGATGGAAGGGAGGAGGAGGGGAGGGCGGGACAGGAAGCCAGGTGAGGCATCTCCATAACTGGGAGCTGCGGGAGGCTTCCGGAATTGTGCCCAGGCTTATTCAGATTCCGCCCGGGAGTGCTTTATGCTCCTCTCAAAATGATCCACAAGGCCAACTTCCATTTTCTCCAGAAATATTTGGACCCTGGGCATCTGATCTCTGGGCATGTGTCCCAAATCCAGGAACTTGTCACGCAGTGGCGCCTGCACAGGTGGTCGCTCTGAGCCCCCGGGGAGGGGTGGCTACCCTCGTCACTCTCTCGCTTGATCTGTGATGAAACTGAGGCTCAGGGGGGTCCCTGACTGCCCTGTGTCACCCAGCCGGTGTGATGGAATCTGTGCTTTCAACCAGGCTCCCGGCTGCTCCTTGCCCTCTCTGCCTCCCTGCCTGGGACAGAGCAAGTGGATGAGTGGGACAGGAAACCAGGGAATCTGCCTGTGCCGCCGCCTCCGACGGGAATAGAACTGGTACAATCAGCTTGCAAAACCGTTGGGCACTGTGCATGGAAACCGGGAGCCTACAGGCCAAGGACCCAGGTGTGACGTCCACATGTTCACCAAGACACTACAGTGTCCTCAGCAGCAACGCTGGTAACAGCCCAGGCCTGGAAACCCCCCAAACGTCCGTCCACAGTAGAACAGACAGGCGTGGCGTTGGGCTCACAGCCGCGTGCGTTCGGCCGTGACCGCGCATCGACTACAACTTGTAATAACAGCTCCGCTTCTTGTTGGGGAGTCCAGGTGCACAGGGGCATGCCTGTGCGACTCCACTGACACCAAGAACAAAAGCAGGTGGCACTGCTCCAGGCTTTCCGGAGTCGGCATGGAGCGACCCTTGGGACTGGTGACGAGAGGGGCCAAGGCAGAGGCTGAGGGCCGCTGCCAAGACTTTGACCTGGCCTCCAGGGTGAGGATGGCAGATTGACCTTCTTATAGAACTTCTTCCCCCCAGTTACTATTTTTTTTAGGGCTTTATAGTTATACATGGCAGCTGGGCTCACCCCAACAAGCTCCTGCCTGGGTGGGATCCAGTTTCAGCTCATGACCCCCTTATTCTTCCCCTTTCCCTCCTCCTCCCTCTCCTTTCCCATTCTTCCTCTTCTCAGCTAGACTTCCCTTTTCTCATCTATTTATTTATATTGGATGGGTTCTTTCTACCTATGTATAAGGTGAACTTCCCTGTGGCGTATTTACATGTGCACATACCATGATTTTTTAAAGAAATTTTTTTTTAGTTGTTGATGGATCTTTATTTTATTCATTTATTATTTATACCTGGTGCTGAGGATCAAACCCAGTGCCTCACGCATGCTAGGCAAGCGCTCTACCACTGAGCTACAGCCCCAGACCCTTAAAGAAATTTTTTAATGATTTTTTAAGGATTTGTTACATGCGGCCTCCCTTACCCACCCTCGCACTCTGCCTCTGGAGCTCCTTTTCCATTGCTGATCTTCTCTTCATCTTTATGACATCCGATCCTTCTGTTCCTCTTTCCTTTATTTTACTCTAGCTTCCACATAGGAGAGAAAACATTCGACCTTGGAGTCTCTGGTCTGGCTTATTTCACTTAGCATGATGTTCTCCTTTTCCATTCGTTAATCAGCAAATGTTATAATTTCATTCTTTTTTATGGCTGAGCAGAACTCCATTTTGTGTGTGTGTGTGTGTGTGTGTGTGTGTGTGTGTGTATCATGATTTCTTAATCCATTCATATATTGACAGGTGCCTGATTTCATAATTTAGCTATTATGAATTGTGCTGCAATAAACGTTGCTGTGGCTGTATCACTGTCGTATGCTGATTTTAGATCTTTTGAGAAAATACCAAGAGGTGGGATAGCTGGGTCGTGTGGAGTGTCTATCCCTAGTGTTCTGAGGATTCTCCATACTGCTTTCCCGATGGCTGTGCTGGTCTGCAGTCCCCACAACAGTGTGCAAGCGCTCTTTTTTCCCGCGACCTCATCAGCATTTACTATTGTTTGCAGTCTTGATTGCCATTCTGACCGGAGTGAGATGGAATCTTAGTGTAGTTTTGATTTGCATTTCCTTGACTGCTAGAGATGATGGACTTTTTTTGTATATTTGTTGGCTATTTGTGTTTCTTCTTTTGACAAGTTTCTGTTTTGTTGTTTTGCCCATTTACTGACTGGGTTTTTTTTTATTTTTTTGGTGTTAAGCTTTTTGAGTTCTTTATATATTCTGGATATTAATCCCCTGTTGGAGGAGTAGCTGGCCAAGATTTTCTCCCATTCTGTAGGCTCTCTCTTCACACTCATAATAATTTCCTTTGCTGTGCAAAGCTTTTTAGTTTGATGGCATCCCACTGATTGATTCTTGGTTTTATTTCTTGCCTTTGTTTCCCCCAAGCTCCTCGCATGTGCAGACATAGCTAAGGCCGGCCAAGTGTTGAATGAGTGGATGGATGGATGGATGGATGGAGCTGTATTTGCTTGCATAATTTTTATGTTTCATTCATTAAGTTGGGACTTCATACTTACAGGTCTGTGTCTCTTGTTTCCTGATGTATTGCTAGTTCCTAACCAGTGCTTGGCATGTAGTGGGCAATCAATAAATGCCTATTGAGTAAGTAAACAAATGAATGAGGGAATTCATGCATTATTAAACAGGTTTGCTTTTCTCTCCCTCCTTTCCCTCCTCTGCAGGGCTTTCCCAGGAGCTCCCACCTCCTTGCAGCGTGCAGACTCACAGGAGCAGCCCCCTGCTCGTCTTCTGGCCCAGGCAGCTCTTCCTTCCTTGAAGTGCTGTCTTCTCTGTTTACCTTGTAGACTCCACGGCTGTGGCACAGTTGGACCTAAGAGGTCACCATGTTCCCCAAAGCATTTCCTACCTAGGAGCCGAAGGCCTGGCCCACCTGACTGGTGTCCACCCAAGCCCCAGGAACCACGACAGGGGACACAGGAGTCTCCTGTGATTGATACAGCAGGTCACTACAAACTAAGTGGTTTAAAATAACACATTTTTGGCACTTTACGGTTCTGGAGGTCAGAAATCTGAAATGAGTCTCACCCGTCAAAAGTCAAGATCAAGATGCCAGAAAGTCTGGATCCTCCTGGGGGCTCTGAGGAGAATCTTCTCCCTGGCCTTTTCTGGCTTCTGGAGTGCTCCACGTTTCCCGACTCCCGGCCCCTCCTCCATCTCCAAAACCTTCCCTCCCTGCCCCATCCTTGAGTTGCCTCTTGTTTCAGTTAGCTTTTTTGTTGCTGCAACCAAAAGACCTGACAAAAGCAATTAGAGGAGGAAAAGTTTATTTGGGGCTCACGGTTTCAGAAGTCTCAGTCCGTAGACAGCCGTCTCCATTGCTCAGGGCTTGAGGTGAGGCAGAACATCATGGCAGAAGAAAGCAGCTCACATAATGTTCAGGAAGCAGAGAGAGAGACTAAGCTCAGCTAGTCAAATATAAACCCCAAAGACATACCCCTAACGACCCACCTCCTCCAGCCACATCCACCTGCCTTCAATTCCCACTCAGTTAATCCCTGTCAGGGGATTAATTCATGATTGGGTTTAAGCTCTCCTAACCCCATCATCTCACCTCTTAATCTTCTTGCATTGTCTTACACATGAGCTTTGGCGGGGGGGGGGGGGTTGCCTGATATCTAAACCATAAGACCCTGCTGTCCTGCACTGCTCTGTCTCCAGAGGACCTTGTGAATCCAGGCCAGTGTCTCATCTCAGGATCCTAAGTTTAGCCACCTCTACAGTCTCTTGCAGGTAAGGACCTTTTCATAGTTCTGGGGCTTTGAATATGGTCATCTTTTGGGTCAGGGTTCTGCTGAATTCAACAGATTGAACCCCAGCTCTGCTCCAATCTTTTCGGTACCTAAACTAGCAGGGTTCAGGATTCAAGCCTACAGACCTCTGCTCCACACCTAGCTCTGCTGCTGATTGATGTGGCCTCTGGGAGCAATGGCATGACCCTGAGTGAGTCTCAGTTTCCCCTCTGCGCTGTGAGGTCAGTGGTACCCACAGCAGAGAGGATGAGTGACTCTGTGACCTAGAGACACTTGCAGATAGGCCCTCTCTCAGGACCATGCTTCCCGTAACATGGTAAGGAAGAAGACACTCAACCCAGGATGGAGCTCTTCTCCTGAGGGGCGGACAGCAGAGAGGGACTGGAGGTTGTTTAGAGGGCAGGGAGGGCAGAGCAGGGGGAACCCTGGGGGCACAGAGTCCTGCTTCTGCAGAGACTTGCAGAGTTCCCTCTTCAGGCTTGGCCCATCCCCCGTGACTGGTCCCTAGCACTGAGACCACCAGAGCAGGGCTCAGCATGCTGCACATGGCACTCTGGACCCACTGTCCCCTGGAGGGAGGGCCATGGTCATGGTGACAGTCCACTATGTGAATATGTGCGTGGACGTGTGTGGGGGCTGTCTTCAGGCCCTCTGGTGTCCGGTGCCACTGCAAACACTGTCCCTTTGAGCATCCTCACATGGGCTCTTTCAGGTGCTCGTGGAATGGTGCCATGCTGAGGTCATCTACCCTGCAGGCTGAGTAGCTCCTGATCTACAACAGCCCAAATGAGGAAGGAGTATTTTTCCCATGTGGAGAGAAGCCGGCAGTTGGGTTGTTCCTGCAGGGGCAAACCTTTGCCTATTCTGGCCTTTCCTGTATGGCCACAAGGTGGTCACTGTGTCTCCAGACATCCTGTCCACACTTCAGGCAGGAAGAAGAAAAGAGGACAGAATTCTGAGTCAGGCACCTCTTTCTTAGAAGGCCTAGCCAAAAAACCATCACAGGTTGACTTAGCTGCAAGGCAAGCAGAACACGGCAAGAGGAAAGTGTTGGGAATTACTTTCTGGTGGCTTTCCAAAATGGAACCAGGGGTGTGTTCCTTCCTGACTGAGGAAAGATACACATCAACTCTGTACGCTAATGGATATAAGATGGGCCAACATCAGGGCGTTGGAAGAAAGCTTTGCTATGCTGTGTTAGCATCCTTACATCCCTGTTCCTGGGGTGGGAGTCACACCCATGTCTGCAGCCACAGGTTGGGGCTCTTCTCCATAGCTCTTCTAGGAGCACATCCATGTCACTAATCTTTCCAAAGAGTCAAGTTTTACTTTGTTACTTTCTCTATTGCTTATCTATTTTCTGTTTTATTGCTCTGGTATTACCATCACTAGTTCTTTTCTTCCGCTTTTAAAAATTTGCCCTTTATTTCTAGCCCCTTGAGATAGAAGTTTAGACCATTGTTTTCCACCCTTG
Organism: Xerus rutilus; assembly: GCA_028644305.1. Classification (NCBI taxonomy): domain Eukaryota; kingdom Metazoa; phylum Chordata; class Mammalia; order Rodentia; family Sciuridae; genus Xerus; species Xerus rutilus. Next base: position 175,503,406 of record CM053401.1, read on the forward strand.
CACTTTCTAAATACCTGCATTTACATCTCTGGGTCTCCCTCTAGGTGCTGCTTTAGCTTGTCCCACAGATTTTCATGTGTTTTGTTTTCATTACATTTGTATAAAAATGTTTGTTTTCTTTGTGGTTTCTTCCTTATTCTATGACTTATTTAGAAATATGTTGCTTAATATCCCAAGTATTTGGAAATGGTTATATTTTTGGAATTGATTTCTGGTTAAATTCCATTTTCAGAGGACTATAATCCTCCAATGATTCCAGTCCTTTTCAATGTGCTGAGACTCATTTAATTGTTCCACATATTGCATATTTTGGTGAATGTTTCATGACACTTGAAAGGAACATATCATGTGACTTTGGGTAGAGTTGCCATGAATTTCAACTGGCCACGTTGATTTCAAGTGCTGTGCAAATCTCCTGTAGCCTGATGAACTTTCTATCAATTGTTGCTTTAAAAAAATTTCTCAGAGGCTGTGTTTTAAGTGTTGACTGTGCTTGTGGAGTTGTTTATTTTGCAATATAGTTCTGTCAACTTTCGCTTCAAGTGTCTGAAACACCATTATTCAACACGTTTGCCTGTGAAGCTGTTCTATCTTCTTGCTGACCTGACCTTCTTGTCACTAGGAGGAGCCCGCCTTTCCATCTGGGAAACTTCAGCTCTTTCACAATTGATGTTTGCACAGTATACCTTTTCTCTCATTTTTCTTTCAACTCATTGATGTCCTTCAAGTGTGGCCAGTAAAGCATGAGTCATCAGCATGCAGCTAGGTCCTGTTTATTTTTTTCCAGTCTGATAATCTCTGGATAATCTCTGCCTTTTATATGAAGTGTTTGGTGCATTTACATTTAGTGCCATCCCTGATGTGGCTGGGTTTAAGTGTAGCATGCTATTTGCTTTCTATTTGTCCCTCATGGTTTTCTCACTTTATTCCTCTTTGCTTACTTTCTTTTGTTTCTTAAACTGTGTATTTCTTAGTACTTCATTTTACCTTTGTTGGCTTTTGAAGTTATACCTCATTGTACTGATTTTTTTGCAGATGCTGTAGAAATTACAGTGTGCATTCATAAATTGTCCCAGCCCACTTTACACAAAGACTGTGCCATTTCTTAATGCAATGTTGAAATCTTATATAGCGACATGTATCAGTTTCCTATTGTTACATAATGAATGACCACATACATAGTGGCTTAGCACAGTATCTATTTATTATCCCACTGTTCTGCAGGTCAGAAGTTCTAGCAAAGCTTACCTGGGTCCAGTTAAGGTCCTCAGGGTCTTATCTCACAAGTCTGCAATTTAGGTGTTGGCTAGGCTTGTGGTTTCATCCAGGGCTCAGGGTCTTCTTCCAAGCCCATGTAATTGCTGACAGAATTCAACAATTCCTTGTGGCTATATAACTGAGATTCCAGATCTTGGGGCCCTCCTCCCACAGGTAGCACACAACATGGCTGTTTGCTTTTCCAAGGCCAGCAAGAGAACTTCTCCTTCCTAAAGGATGAGGTTGGGCTTACCCAGGATCATTTCCCTTTTGATCAACTCCAAGTCAAGGTGATCAGGGACCTTAATTTCCTCTGCAAAATCCTTCACTATTGATGTGTAATACCACCTAACCTTTACAGTGATGCCTTATCACATGCACAGGTCTCACTCATGCTCACCAGGAGGGGATGATACAAGGTATGCACAATTTCAGTGTGATTTCATTGAACACTTAGTTTTTCGTGCTATTTTATTACATTTTATTCATAGATGCTGCAAAGGCTATAATACCTTGTTGTCTCATTGGCTTTAGTTTTTAGAGAAAATTTAAAAGATACTCTCATATTTATTCATATATTTTTGCCCTGTCTGTTTCTTTAAAAAAGTATTCTTTGGCCAAGATTCCATCTTGAGTCATTTCTGTTCACTCTGAAGAATTCCTTTAGTATTTCTTGTATCCCAGGTCACTGATGATTAATCTTTCCCTCCTCATCTATCTATTGTATCTGGCTGTCTGTCTGTCCATCCATTCATCCATCCATCCATCCACCCACCTTCCTACTTTTGTTAAGGAAAATAGAACATTCTGGATGTGCTTTGAAATGCTTACTTTCTCTTCCCCACTACGGGACATGTGAGCTAGTTCTCTGAGAACCTTGTGGGGCTTCTGGAAGAAGAGCTTATGAGGGTGTGGGGCCCTTGTGAGTCCGGGCACCAGGAGCTTTCCATCTCACGCAGGACACCACAGCCTCCAGCAGAGAGGTAGTTAGTCAAGTGCAAGTGTTCCTTCCTGTTCTGGCTACCACGGCTCATCCCTGTCCATTTCCCAAGTGTGGGGGTGGCAATCTGCTTGTGACCTCAATTCTCTGATGGACCTCAGAAGAGTTGTTGATTTTCAGTTTGTTCAGCTTTTCTTCTTTTGGTCAGGATGAGAACAAAGACTTCTAACACTTCACACGTTGGACTGGTAACTGGAAATCTGAATACATTTTATAACCAAGTTGTAATGAAAAGTTCAGATCAAAGACACAAATGGTCCCCAGCATAACCTTTAGGTGTTATCACCCCAATCATCCCAGTGGCCTTCTGTATGTGACAGCAGGTGACCACAGGTCAGCATTAGAGCTGCAGCACCTCCACTCAGGTCAGGGTGGCTGATGACAGGTGACAGTCTTGGGTCAGGAAAGTGCATTGCAGCGCGTATCTGTGCAGAGCCCCATCTGGAGTGAGGCAGGCCACCAAGGCTGATGGCCCTAAATTTCCCATCCTTGTGCTCCCTTGTTTCACCCTGGCCCCAGCTCTGAATCCAGGTGACCTGAGCTTGTCCCCACCTGCCACCTGCCAGGGAGCAAACATGGGTGATAGAACAACCTTCTGTGCTTCAGTTTCCTCACTTGTAAAGTAGAGATAAGGGTAGGACTTACCAGGAGGGTATTTGGGAGTGCAATGGTTTGGATACGAGGTGTCCCCCCAAAGCTATTGTGTTAATGCAGGAGGTGAAATCATTAGATTTTGAGAGCTGTAGTACAATGAGTGAATTAATCCATTTGATGGATTAATAATTTGAAAGGACTGCTGTTCTGGGTGCTCAGTGTAGGCAGGTGGGGTGGGGCAGGAGGAGGTTTCCCGGCAGCCCTTGGCTCCTCCTCCTCTGTTTCCATGGCCATGAGCTGAGCAGCCCTCCTCTGCCATGCCCTCCTGCCACGAGGTTGGCCTCACTCTGGCCCAGAGCAATGCAGCTGGCCCACCACGGACCAAACTGTTGAAACCACCAGCCAAAACAAACCTGCCCCTGTACATTGTTCTTGTTGGGTGTTTTGGTCAGAGCAACACAGAGCTGCCTGACACAGTCAGCACTAGGAATGGACATGGGCAAGAACAGGATGGAGACTGCCACACAGTAAGCTCCGGCAAATGTCACCTGTTTTTACTGTCCCCTCCTGGCCTGGGTAGCCAGCCCACCTGGACTCCCTTGGCCTGTCCCTAAGTTCGTCAGCAGCTCTGCCAGCCCACCCTAGCCACCCTGCACTCAATGCTGAGTGCCCACAACTCTTTCCAGAGCCTGGGAGTTTGTCCGGCCCACACTCAGTGGCAGCCTGGGCAGGCAGCCTGGGCAGTCAGCCTGGACGGCTGGCTATGCCCGGCAGGATTCCCAGGGAAGGAAGCTGCTCCTAACTGCCCTGTCCCCACTGCATGCCTTCCTCCTGCCTTGCGCCCTCCCTCCTGCCGGCTGGCATCACCGCCCCACTGGCCACCTGCCCCTACGTTCCATCTCAGCTGGTGGGGGGACGCCAGGATAAGGTAGCTGACAGTCTTGGCCTGGGGAGAGCCCTATCTGTCTGTCTCCCAGGGCATCGTCCTGCACACACACGGCCGGCCATGGTCCATTCAATGGTCACATGTCCTTCATTCAAAACCACGTTGGGCACCTACTGTGTGTGGAGGCACCAGTCAGTGACTCTGGGTCGGTGTCCTCTGAAGCTTGGGGCTGTTCGTGCTGAGAACCATCCCACCCTCTTTGTGGCCAACACTGACTAGAGGGTGGCTGGTCAGAAAGGAAGAACATGAGCTGGGGACACTGTCTGCCAGGGCTGGGCCTTATGTCCACCCTGTGCAGTCATTGGCCTCCAGGAAGGGACAGGTCGCTGAGCCTCTGGGCATTCATCTGTGGAATGGCAGAGAGTAGGGAGGACCCCACCGGTGGGAAGAGGTGACCCTGACCCCGAGGGCAGGCCGAGCCCTCCCAGCTGAGCTCGTTGACCATTTCTGCTGTGAAGAAAGGGAGCAGAACGGAAGGCGGGGAGTGATGACACCCATTCTAGGGACCCCGTGGGAGCACTGCAGGCTAGAGATGTCCTTCCTGAGGCGGGGCTGGCTGTGTGGGCGCCTGTGGGACCCCAGCAGCTGTGCCATTACGGTTCCATGTGACATCTAACAAGCCCTGTCCCCTCCGCCTCTGACTCACTGTCTATATAAAACCCAAATCATCCCCATCCCCACCCAAAACACCAAAACCCAAACTGCTTTTCCTTTAGGAAAGAAGAGCAATTACCGACTCACAGAACCTCAGAAGGAGAGGTACCCTGAGAACCTCCCAAAGACACTTCCTACCCCGTCCTGGTGGCTCCGGGTAATGCTGTCTTGTTAAAGGTTAATCAAAGATGATGCTTTGGCCTCAAAGAAAATAGTTTCCCTCCAGGATGTGGCAGAGAGATATGCCAAGAAATCTTATCCAAACGCAGAAGAATTCCAACAGGAATTGAGGAATCTGACTTCTTCACGCCAGGCATCTGCGATTCTGACAGGTCACTGATGGAAAAAATATAGAAAAATAACATGCTCCTGAGCAGAGAGGGGCTGACCAGGAACATGGACCCCTCCTCGAATGCGCAACAGCCCACCCTGCTGTCTCTCCTCGCCCCACCTGCCACCTCTGTCTGTTCCCCTCCTGCTTTGCCCCCACACACCTTTTCTGATGCCGCAGCCTCCTCTGCTCACCTGTGGCCCCCACCCCTCCAGGCAGCCCCGATTTCCCTCTGTTGTTCTCCTGGTCCCTGCTGCCAGCTGCCATCAGGAGACCTCACTGTACTCACCCGATTTGGGCTTGTCCCTAATCATGCTAGTGAGCCTGCACAGCCCTTGGGGTCAGTGTCCGCACCCCGAGACTCCTCCTGGGCTGTCAGTGTCCCCTTCTGCCAACACATCCCTTTGCCCCAGAGGACCTAGGTTTCTAGACGCTGGGTGTGAAAACAGAGCTGCTGGGCAGCTCTGGTTAGTCTTGGCACTGGCTTCCCGTCCCTCTGCACCCTTGGAGCCCTCAGAGCCACTCCGGCAACCGAGGTAGCGATGACACCCACTCCCACCCACAAAAGCCACACGCCATCCATCCAGCAGCCGTGCTGATGTTCAGGAAGATCCAGCAGCAGATGGATTCATGGCCTCTCCCTGTTTACAGGCCTCTTAAGATCTTCTTTGACCTCCCAGGACCCGGGGAAGGTGCCCTTCTACAGTCAGACTGCTTCAGCCCACACATGTCCCCAGGGTCAAGCAGTGGGAGGCTCCCCAAGGCTGAGTTGTGTCCTGTGGTCCTGCACCCACTACTTTTCTGGGCCAGTGCACCAGGTCCATATGTTACTGCTGTGCGGCCAGTAATAACACATCACGGGACTCCTCCAGGTTCAAGTAACAAAAGCCCAACTCCAGCTGGTTTCAGGAAAATGCTCAGAGGTTTAGCTTCAGGCGAAGCGGGATCCAAAGGGTCTAACAGCATCACAAGGAATGTCCCTCACTCCGTCCTTTGTCTACATTTCTCTCCACGTAGTCTCCATTCTCACGCAGGGGCCTCTCAGGCTGTGGCTCTCAGGAGCTCCTAATTTATACTCCTGCAGTTCAACATCCTTAGTAGTGAGAGTACATCACTGTCCCAATTTCTCCTCAAATCTGTGGCTGTCTGGTTGGTTGATCTGGGGTCACATGTCCATCTGTGCACCAATTACTAGAGCTAGGAAGATGAAAAGGAGGAAGAGCCCTGATTGGCTAGTCTGGGTCATGTGTTTTCCCTGGGATTAGGGGTGGGGAAGAAGGGAGGGGAAGTCCTCATGGAAGCCTGGGCTGTTAGAAAGAGGGGGTGAGTCTGGCAGGAACCCTGCAGGTGCTCCCAGTGTATGCTGCTGGGCGGGGGGGGGGGGATGCCCTGGCGCTGGGATCAAAGCCACATGGATTCATCTGCAGACCAGACTCAAAGTTGACCTGGGACACAGACTTCAGGGTCAGATGGAACTGAGTTCAAATCCCAACCCAGCCACTTCCTGTGACTGGAAGAGTCCTTGTGGACACTTGCACAGCACCTGGCTTCCCAGCCGGGCGCTCAGCCAGCTCTGGCCTCTCGGCACATGTTCTGAAGGGCCCAGTTTTGCGACCTGCTCCCCTCTCACCATCTTGGGATCCTTAATACTTTTTTGAACAAAGGGCCCCCTGTGTTCATGTCACACATGGCTTCAGAAACGATGTGCAGCTGCCCTGCTCTGTGGGGGGCAGGACAGGGAGGCAGCAGGCGATTGGTCTGTGCCCAGACTCATGAGGTATGTGGCTAAAACTCCTCCTTGCAGGCCTCCGCAAGCTCATGGCCATGCTGTGGCTGAGGTCCCATCCCTGTGGCCTTCTGTCTCCTGCCCCATTCTGCCCCTCTCTTGGGGATTGCACGGCCCTTGCTCTTCCGTCTTCCTCCCCAGCCGGCACCCTGGTCTGCTTTGAACCCAGCATCCCCCACACACTCTGGCCCAGCTCCTGCTCCTCCACCTACTCCCTCGACACAGCGCAAGCTGGCAGTGTGTGGCCAGGTTACAGCGCTCCCCACGCCCCTTGGAGGACACAGCACTGAATGAAAGGATGAGCACTCCGCTGCAGCTGAGGGGCAGTTCTGAGCCCAGTTCTGGCTGCCCCTCCTGGGGCTCCTCCTCCCTCTCTTCCCACTCTGCAGCCCCTGCCCTGCAGCTCCCGGGACCATCCCTCACATGGGGCATCGGCACACATAGCTGCTCGTGGGGACTGGGCAGAGATTCCTGCTTTCCCCTCCCTGTCACTACTGGCTCCTCTGGTGACACTGATGAGTGGACAGCCACATGCCCAGGGGCCAGCAGGCAGTCCTGCCGTGTGCTCCGTCCTCCGCACCCCTGGGATGCACTCTCCCCTCTCCATTGTACAGACTAGGAGCTGGCCTCAGAGGGTGTCCTAGGTGACCCAGCAGTGGTGACAAGGTGGGACCCACCTGACTCCAAGGCCCCCTCAGCTCTGGGGCTCAGGCCTGAAGATACAGCAGATGTCTCTTTTCAGGTGGAATGTGCTGGAAACTCTAGCATGCGGAGCAGTCGTAGGCGCCGCCTGGGCAGAGCAGGGGAAGCCTGGAGGGTCTCCCTCCAGAAACCCCAGACTCAGGGGGCCACCTGGAGAGACCCGGGCCTCTTCCTTGAAGGACTCAGTGCCCAGGGAGATGGGTCCTCAGGAATATCTGCTGAAGGCCAGGCTTCACGGGCCTCCACTGGGGATCTCACCCGCTTGGGGTCTTAGGCTGAAATGAAGTCCAGATCAACCCAAGCTTCTGAGCTAGGTTGCTTCCCGCTCACAGGGCTGGACAACGTGGAGCCCTGTTAGAGGAGAACCTGAAGCCCCAGGTGGTGAGGGGCATCTAGGTGCCCCAGGCAACTCTCCAGGGCCAGCCCAGCCTGCAGGTCAGCAGAGCGAAGGGGGCTGAGACAGCTCTCTGGGCTGCAGGCCCAGTCACCTTCAAGCGGGGGACACCCGCCAGAGACTGTCTTTTCCTGGGGCCAAGCAGAGAGCTAGTGAGAGGCCTGTGTAGGCGTCAGCATTCACCAGGACACTGAGGACAATTCTTCCCCAGCTACGTTCCCAGGGTGATTTGGAGAGAGTCCCCCAAAACTTCTCAGGGAAGCTGACACCCTCTCCTCTCAGGGTCAGGCTGGCAGGTGGCCCCCTTTCAGATGGCAGCGGTGTCCTCTCTGCCACATAGACAGCCTTTCTCAGGGCTCTAGAGCCTGGTTCCTGCAGCCTCACATGAAAACAGTTGTCAGACATCAGCTCCCACCCAATCAATAGTTTCTATCTAATTTCCTTAGTTCAAGGTACAGGCCAACTTAGCCCCGTGCCTGAGGCGGCAGGCCAGGCTTAGCAGGCTGGGGATTGGTTCCTGTAGAAGAGTTGACGGTGTCAGCCTGTCTCTGGGTGGGATGTGGTGATTTTAATTTGGGGGGCTGTGATTCATTGTCTACCAGTGCTGTAGGGCAGAGTCTGCGGAGAAGCAGCCCCAGGACCAGCTCTTTCCTTTCTCCTGGTCTCTTCACCCCTGTGCCCACAGAGCCCCTCCAGCTCGGTTGGGCTGGGAGTTTCCAATGAGCGGTGCTCCCTGAGGCAGGTGCCCTGATGCAGACTGATGCTCCAGTGACTGTTTGCTCGGGGTTGGTTTGGGTGTGGGTATTTTACTAAATGACTGTGTGGTTTGCAACCAAGTTTGTCCCCAAATGAAACTCCAGTGACAGTGCTTCTTGTGTCCACAAATACTTCTGAATATTTCTAAAGGCAGTTTGAGAGCCCGAGGGCAGGTGGGTACGACCCATGTGGTTGCAGGCTTCAGAGAACTTGTTTGACCTCAGAAGCCGTGAGACCCTGGGAAGAGCTGTAGATCCCTGCTGAGTTCCTCTGGCTGTACCTGCTCAAGGGGTTTGCAGGAAGGTGGAGGTGGGAAGGAGAAATTCCAGGTCTACCTGAGTCTCTTTCTTTAAGGGTTCCCTCCACTTGCCTGCTAGCAGTAAAGAGCTGGTCATATGACTGGAGTAAGTTCCTCTAGGCAGCTGGACCGAGTTTGCCCAGAACTGTCCCAGCTTTAGCGCTGAAATTCTCACATCCCAGGAAAACACACAGTGACGGGGAAGCCCAAACGGTTGATGGTTGGTGGCTAGGTGTCAGCTTTGTTGTGAGCAGACTGGAGCTCCCAGCCGGCTGTGAGCACGAAACGGTCGGGCGGCCTGGGGCGCGGTGATGAATGTGATCCTCAGCAGTGGGAAGAACGTGCTCGTGTGCTGGCAGCTGGGGCAGTAGCCGGAAGACAGTCCCGGCTCTGCCTGCTGCCTCCCTGCCTTCCTAGGTGGACCCAAAGGGGCTGAAGCACCCCTCCTCCCCAGGGAAATACAGCACACATTGATTATGTCCCTGCTGCATGCCAGGCAGGGCCCTCGGTCCCTTGAAGGGCTGTCTTTTGACTCTGGAACGTCCTCCAAAGGTCACGTGCTGAAGGCACAGTCTCCAGCCATGTGCTCGTGGGAGGTGGTGGGACCTTTAGGAGGCTGGGCCTAGAGGGAGGAAGTGAGGTCACTGGGGCGTGTCCTTGAAGGGGATATTGGGACCTGGCTCCTCCTCTTGCTCCCTCTTTGCTCCCCAGCTGCCTTGAGGTGAGCAGCCTCCTCTGCCCTGTGCTGCCACCACGCTCTTCTGCCCCACCAAGGGCCCCAAAGCCATGGGCCACCAACAGCGAACTGAAACCTCCCTCCCTGTGAGCCAGCATTAACCTTGCCTCTTTTTAAGTTGAGTATCTGCAGTATCTTTGTTATAGTAAAAGAAACGTAACGTGCCCAGGACTGCTCTCTGCCCTGCCCAGTGCTCCCATTTTAGAGAAGAAAAACCACAGGCCACAGCTGCAGCCACTTGCCCACCAGTCAATGTTACTCACACAGGGTTTTCCAGCTTCCAGAAGACCCTCCTGCCTCCTGGAGGAAAAGAAACTTCCAGAACCAAGGTCAGGATGGAAAACCTGGGAGGCGTGTGCCCCCACGGACCCCAGAACCATGCTGGCTTCCACGGCAGTCAAGGCTACAGGTCTGATTTCTCCTCCCTTCTTGGTCCCCAGAGGGCTGTGTCCTGGGCCATGGCCCATCTGGACCTGGAGAGGCTCCCCGGTCACCTGCTCTCTGATATCCGCCTCTGCATGTGGGGAACTGGCCTCCATATCAGTCGTGCTTCAGCGAGGGAACACCGACTCCAACAGCAACTCGGCTGCCCTGCTCTGCCGGAGTCTGCAGTCCCCGCAGGGCCTGCTGGGACTCAGGGAACCGTCACTGCCGAGACCTGCCCTGCTGCTCAACTCGCAGACAGAGAGACAGGGCTGGGGTGTCAAAGCAGTCCAGTGAACTTGTCCCACTTCCCAGAAATAGCCCCAACTGGGGTTTTCATCAACTGCACTAGGCTCTCTGAAGTGGAGGCAGCTAGATTCTCTGTTCAAGTCACTCAGCTCAGCTCAGCCCGGTCAACATGACAGCTGAAGTCATGCACTCAGGTATTGCAGAGGCCCGGGGGAGGGCACTGCCTCCAACTGCAGAGTCCCAAGGATGGGAGTGGTACAGAGTGAAGGAGGCAGGTGGGTGAAGAGGCTGGGAGGGCAGCCTCCAAACCTGCAGGATGAGGCTTAAAAATTTGCTCTGAAATTTACTGGCCAAGTAGCCTGAGAAAAGGGACGTTGCCAGGCTGAGCCTCACTTCCTACCCCACTCTACAAATAGGGACGGTGGAGGCACTCACTTTATAGAGAGTCCTCGAGGCTCAGAGGAGACCAGGGTGGAAAGGCTGTGGAACCCGGCTGGCTGTGGCCTCGCTCACAGGAGCTTCTGCTTTGTCACAGTTTCGATTACATCTCTGGCTCCTAAGGGCCACGAGAGGGGCCAGGAGAGGGGCCTGGGGAGGTCAGGACATTCTTGCCTTTTGAGCCGTGACCCCTCCCCATTGCAGCCCAATGCCAGGGCTGTGGAGTGAGTTCCCGCTGGCCCGAGCTCTGGGGGCAAAGGCTTAGACTCTGAGCACCAGAGATCCCAGCACCGCCCGGGCGCCCACCCTCGGACCTGCTCAGAGTAACACCAGGGAAGGACCAGCATCCGAGCCCGACACAGGAAAAGGTTGTAAATGGAGGTCTGGAGATGGAGCACCGCCTTAGGTCCCCGGACCTCAGGTTACCTCCCTGCCTGCTGTGCGCTGCTGTCCTGGGTGTCTCCAGGATGACGCTTGTCACTGGATCTAGGACCCACTCAGGTGTTGGGATGACCTCATCTCCAGATCTTTCCCTAAGCCCTGTCCGCAGACCACTTTCTCAAGAAAATGCACCTTCTCACAGCCTGGGCACCTGTGACCTATAATGGGGGGGGAGGGGGACCTGGTAGCCACTGTCCTGGCCTCTCCTGGCTTCCTCACCCAGCCTGGAGGCCTCGGGGAAGTCCTCCAACTATTCTGTCCTGATTTTTCAGGCTGAGAGGGAGGATTCTAGTAGAACGTATTTGGAGGGGATGATAGACAAGCTAGTGTGCCCCCCAGGCTCAGCAGTCCTGGCCATCTGGTACGATGGCACTAAATTGCAGCTTGGTGGTTATTTGAACAGAAAGTTGCTATTCTGCACCCCTGGGCCTCACCCTCACCTGACTCCTTTCCCTGCTCTTCCCTGCTTGGCTCCTCTCTGTGCCCTCCCAGGGACACCTGCTCACTGTGAGTCCTGGGTCCCTTTCTGTCCCGCACCTCTGGGTGGGGAGCCTTCTACCAGGCCAAGCCCCGGCTCCGCGTGGCAGCCGCCCGAGGCCGAGCGTGAAGAGCAGGTCCGCAGCGCTGCTTATGAAACGAGAGCAGCTGAGCGCTCCGGGTGTGGGAGTGATTATAATCCCCCAGTTTTCTCTGAACATTTTTCTAACTGGATCTTTTTGTGTCTCTGTCTCAGAATAGACACACTTGTGGGCTTTCCTGGGCTCAAAATAGTTGTGAGATAGGGCTTGAAATCGACATCCGAGTTTGAATTACAACAACTTGGTTACAACTTTTGATTGGGTGGATTTTACCAGCCAAATGTGGTTCTCTCTGCAAATACAGCTTCCTTTTATGGAAGAACACAGTCCTGGGAGAGGATGTGCTCCGAGAAGTGGCCCTTTTGCAGAGTGGCCAGGGCTGTGGCTGGCACACCTCCCAGGGCTAGACGGTCCAGTCTGCTGGCGATGGGGCCTCTGAGGACAGCGCCCACGGTGGGTCTGGTTCAGCAGGTCACTGCTGATTGGGCCTTCCTGAAACGTAGGCTCAGGCTTTGTCCCTGCCAGCGTATGGCAGGGAGAGCCCCACAGGAGCCACACTGGCGGGTTGGGAGGTTGCCCCCCACTGTAGGCAGCTCACTCCACCTCTCTGTGCCTCAGTTTCCTCTTCTGTCCAGGCGGGGACGATCCTGTGCACGTGTGCTGGAGGAGCTGGGAAGACGACATGGACTGTGTATACGTCCTCACAGCGATGATTGGTACCGGGAAAGTTCCAAGCTATTTCGATTGCTTGGCACACAGTAGGTGTGCAGTTAAATGCTCATGGTCCCAAACAGTGTTAGAGGTCACCGATCCTCCATGTCCCAACTCAAGGTGTGTCAAATGACAAGCAGAGGTTGATGGGGTAGGTTCTCTGTGAGACTTGGGTGGCTGCTACAGATAGCTCAAGGAGGGCCCCAGGGAGGGACAGCCCCACTGTCCCTGCCATGGCAGAGGAAACCGGGGTAGAGGAAACCTCCCATCCTGGACTTTTCAGTGCGATAAAAATACACTTTAAAAGCTTCAAAAAATTGCAGCCCTCCCTGCCCTGGCCAGGACTTTCCACAGGCTGAGTCCATCCCAAGGTGGGAGCCCAGCAGCTTCAGGGGGCTCTGGCAGCTTCGCAGGGCGATCCCCAGCCGTGTACTGGGAAGGGAATGCACTTAACCTGGTTTTTAAGCAATATTTTATGTTTCAGGCAGTACGCTATTGATCTAACTGGAAATGCGTGGTGAGTGGATGGATCCCTCCCGGCACTTGCCCTGATGCTGTTTGGAAAGTGGGACAGAGGCTGGGGAAGCCACCATCAGGTGACCAGGCAGTGAGGCTGGCCAGACTAGAGTCTGGTCCCAGTGACCACCCAGCGAGCTCTCCTGGTGTGAGCTGAGAGCCACTGTCCTCTGCTGACCTCTGTCGTGGTCACAGTCATTGTGCACCTGGGCGCTCCAGCCACATGGCCCGTCCCTCTCCAGGAGAGAAGGAGCTGGCCAGGAGGAAGGCGGGTGCGGCTCCTCGCCCGGCCTTGTCTTGGGTGACGAGACACCTGCGTCTGGCCAGCGTTGCCGTCTGACCAGCTCCCTCACTCCCACGTCGCAGGCCTGGGAATTCGGACGCAGCAGGTGTAGACAGGAAATCAGAAAACAAGGGGTAGCGCCCCTCCTGGCTGCCGGGCTGGCCCTTCTACGGTCACCGTGTCCTCCCTGCTTGCCCTTCTGTCGCTGTGCTGCGCTCTGGGAGCAGAAGGGCCATCTTTTTGTCTGGTATGTCTGAGCTCTTTGGTGAAATTTAATCAGTACTTAAATAGCCAACAGTGGGCCAGGCAAACCAGCCAACACAGGAGCCACTTTGAGACCCAGATTGTAGTTGCTGTAGGCTGGATTCTACAACATGGCCGTGGTGGACAACAGGACACGGTACTGGACACCTCTTGGGACTGCGGCACGGCACAGAACAGGGTGCAGGCGCTCTGGCCTCAGAAGGCTGCAGTCACTGCTTCTCAGGGCTTGTGGTCTACCAGGGCCAGAAGATCTTCCTTCAGGAGGGAGATAATTATAACTTATATACAATGACATGTGCACATTTGAAGCCTGCAGGCCAATGACATTTGACAAATGTGTACATCTATCAGCCTCCACCCAGTGGAGGTCTGAAACATGCTCCACGCTCCAGGAAGTCCTGAGCAGCTTTTTAACAAGAGAACTCATTTTTAAAAATTAAAAACAAACACAACTTCTTGTTTCTTTGTGAATTTAAGGTAGTTTTTCAGCCTCTTACCACAGCGTGAAGCTGGTGGAGTTTATGTTGGTTTGAAGTGAGACCTCGTCTGCTCAAATGCCGGCTCATTGCCCAGGGAGGGTCTTGGGGAAGGATGGGAGCAGGAAGGCAGCTGGCACTGTCCTTCGCTCCCTGTCCTGGAGAGTCACACAACATCTCCTTCCTGGAGAAGGACCTTCTAGGCCTGGTAGACCAGAAGCTCTGCCAGACAGAGGGTGCTGCAATGGCCCAAGGCCTGGACCACTGCCCTGTTCAGGTGCCTTCCCAGCATCCCCAGCTCCTGCTCAGAGGCTCCCTCTGATCTTGGATGAGCTGGTAGCACTCGCATTTCTCTGACCTGCAAGGAGAGGTGGCTGAGCCCAGCCCCAGCTTGGCTGGCAGACAATGATGGGGCCAGGGCAGGACTGCGTAGAGGGGAGACGAGGCCCTGTGCTCACCCAGACCCAAGCCTGCTTCCTCACCTGTGCCAGGCCCAAGCCAGCACTGGGATGGAGGTGTGGTGCCCCTGGGTGGGGGAGGCCACGGGGTGAGGTGGTGGTGACCCTCCTTGGGGAGAGGCCATGTGGACTGGGCAGTGCCTGCTGGGGAGGGCCTGGGTGGGCGCTGTACCTGTGGCTTATTTGGCCTGAGAACTCCCTAAACATCCTGCAAAAATCAGCCTGCATGCTCTCCTCCCGTGACCTTCTTCCTAGGTCACTCGGTCAATGCTGAAATCCCCCAATATTGTGATTCTCCAGTATTCCTTTGTTTCCTTTTTTTAATGAATTTTTTTGCTTTAATTTTATTTTTGAATCTCGGGGCAAAACATTGAATATATCTATATTTGGGACTCAATACTCTTAATCTTCCCTGGTCCCTGGAACGCCCCTGCCTTACACCCTCTCTCTGCACCCAGACCCTCTCCTTCTCCCACATCAGCTTCCTCTGCCCTTGTGGTCACGCCTTGGACTTGACCTTGAGACTTGACCTGTGTGTCCTCTCTAAGAGAAAAAACCTGAGGACAGCATCACACAGAATTCACATCCTTCAGCTTCCTTCTTGCTGGCACCCTGCACCCTCCTTGTAAAGCTTTATTTTTATTGCCAAAATTTCTGCTTCCATCTTTGGGACCCCAGAGAGAGGGACGTGCTGAGACCAGAGAATGGGACTGAAGCTCCAGATGTTTTTCCTCTCCCACATCTGGGTCTGTGTTTTGGGATGGAATGATTGTAAGATTTTATTGTCATGGGGTCCCAAGAAGACCAGCCACCCTAACGCCCACCCCCAGCATGCGCCAGTTCCATCTCACAGAGTCAGCTGCAGCGTCTCTCACACTCACCCCCATAGCCAGCGGGCAGTGACTCCAGCGCATCTCAACAATCGGGACAGATTCTGAATCAAGGGGATCGTCCTGGCCAGGACCCGCCAGGGTCTCTCGCCAGCACTCAGTCAAAATGAGTTTACTAGAAGTTCTGTCTTAAGTTGTGTTTATGGATCGTTCAAGTTCAAGTGAATATTTAGACTGCAGTCCACCAGCCCCCTCTTTGCGGGGCAGGGAGGCTGGCTTTCATTC
The DNA here is from genome assembly GCA_028644305.1 of Xerus rutilus. Classification (NCBI taxonomy): domain Eukaryota; kingdom Metazoa; phylum Chordata; class Mammalia; order Rodentia; family Sciuridae; genus Xerus; species Xerus rutilus. The sequence continues at coordinate 175,518,812 of CM053401.1, forward strand.
TGGAGTTTTGTTTTTGTCAGCATTTCCGTTGGCAGGAATGACTGGCTGGCTGGGAAGTGTCGGGCCACAGCTGTGCTTTATTAGGGAACGTTTCTGGTGACGCATGGCCCCGCTCTGTTTATATTGCCTGTAAGATTTCACGCGAGACTCCGAGACTCCGCGAGGGCCTGGCCCTGAACCAGAGCGTCTGATCTGCTGGATAATTTGTTCCATCCCCTTTGTTCCTGGGCCCTTTTCTTCGATTTTTTTCCAAGTACAAATTGAGTGCTGCCAGAAAAAGAAGCCCGCTGGCAGGGTATGCAGGTCCCTGTCCCCAAGCACTTCCCAGCCGCATCCCCCGTCCATGAGGGGACAAGGTGCTGTCCAGCTCAGGTGGCCCAGGATATCCTCCATGGAGCTGGTCCCCAAGGACAAGCCAGCCAGCCCCAGAGTTGACCTGACACTGGCCTTTGAGCCAGCACTGCCCGCTCAGCCTGCCAGATCCTGCTGCGACTCTGCCTGGCTCTTCCTCCGCCTGCAGGAGAGGCTGCGCTTGGACTTCTGAAACTTTCTGTGGTGCTTAGCACCAGCCAGGCTGCTGTGGAAACCCCTACAGGGCTCCCCGTGTTTGGGTCTGTCCTTCCTGAACCTGAGAAGGAGAACTTGTGAAAGCAGGCATGCCCCCTGCTCCCGCCCCCACCACTCATTTGCTTTGTCAACACATGTTTACCAACAGCTCCTTGGGGCTGTGGAAATGGAGCCCCACAGCATTGATGGCGTCCCTGCACCTCGAGAGAGGAAGCCCCTCTCAACCCAGCGGAGATCTACAACTCACTGCTCAGGTCTGCAAATTTGGGGAGGGGAAGTGGGTTTGTCAGTCACTACTGCTCACCCTCATGGTGGCCTGGGGTCCACTCACCCTCTGGGGCCCCCACTGTGTGGTGCAGATGCAGACAAGGGATTCAGCCCTTTTCCTGTCGTTCCTGGAAGAGCCACCACTCTCAGGAGACACCTAGAGGCACGGAAGATCTTCCCGAAGGCTGGGGAGATGGGAAGATCACATCACAAGGGAGTGGCTGACATTTAATGTCTTAAGTATCTTTTCTCGAAGTCTCTCAGACAAGCCTGTAGCACGGTGGCTCGCCCCCAGGTAAGAGGCAGGACTTAACTCATCATGCGTCACTCTTCCAAGCTTGCATTTTGTATTTGCTCAGCACCTGCTGTGAGCAGATAACCTGCGGGACAGAGGACTCTGAGCCCTTCCTGCTCTGGGGTTGGGGTGAGCCAGGGCATGGGGTGGGCATTTGGAAGCAGGCGACATTCTGGGAAGGAACACAACATGCTTTGGGGCAGGGATCAGGGAGCCTCACCCAGTCTACGAGGGACAGGGAAGGCTCTTCTAGGAGCTGATGGCATAGCCCAGACCTGCGAGGCAAAGGACGGTGAAAGTGTCCCTCATGGTCGTGAGTAGGGGTTGGGTTCACTGTGCAGGCACATGGTGGGAGCTCTCTAACTGGGAAAGGCGTTGAGCTGGAAGCCCAGTCCAGGTCCAGGACCTGGCTGGGGAGATGCAGGGTGTTATCCCAGGGGGCTGTCCCCGTGGGACTCTCTTGCCATCTGCTCCCCTCCCCCTCCTCCTAGTCGATGCCCCCCTGTGATCTGCATCCCAGCTGTCTGGTGCCTGGCTTCTCCTATAGGACATCAGCCTCTGCCCCTCCACTGACCCTCTTGGAATGCCCTGGTTCCAACTCTCCATGGAGTTTGGGAGTCTAACGCATTTGGTCTTTTTTCCTGCATTTGCCAAATCCTAGGTCCCTGGGCAGCCTGTGGGCCAGACGCTTTGGGGTCAGCTGTCCATTGCCATCCCCACCACTCAGAGTGACATGTCCTCAGAGGTAGGCTTACAGTCCCTGCTCTCCTCTTCCTTCCTAGCTCTTGGGGAGGGGCAGCCCCTCCACGCTGCGCTGACCAACGAGACCATCCCATGGCTGGGTTTTTCCACTGGAAGCACAATGACAACCACAAAATAAATGTGCCAGGGAGGACCAAAGTCCTGGAGCCTCATAAAGTCCCCATTCTGTCATTCCTGGGCCCCTCTCTGAAGTGCCACCAAAACTGTTTAGCTCCTACAGTGTGGCCCCCGAGCCCCACTTCTGAGAAACGCCGCTGTGCGGGCCCCTCCTGCAGGAGTGCGGGGACCCATGCCTGGTGCTTCAGCGAAGGGTCCTGGCCTCTCCCACGAGCCTGTCCTCAAACTGTCCTCTCAACTTCCACGCTCCTAGCCCCAGAGAAGTCCCCTTCCCAGGGCAATAATCCCAGGGCAGGGAGTGGGTCTGGAGCGTCCTAAGCTCCTGTGCACTGGTGCTCATCCGCCATGCAGTGGAGCGATAAAAGCACTGGGCTTCGTGCCAGGGTCCTGCGAGGTGCACTGTCCTGTGGCCTCCGTTTGTGAGTGGGAAAGCTGACTGCCCTGGGTGAGGCCAACTCCTCAAGGACTAGGACTGGCAGGGACGTGAGCAGACTGGCCGTGCTGGCCGCGCTGTGGAGTTGAGCAGATGAGGTGCAAGGTCGCCTCCAGACACCAGCATCCTCACTGTGACAGAGGACATGGCAGAGGTCCCGTCTTCTAGAGAATCCACACCAGGGGCATTAGGAGAACGCCTGGTATTTAGGGGTAGAGAACCCTTGAGGAGTCTCCACTTGCGGGGAGGAGCAGGGGGCGTGGAGCCAGACCTGGAGAGCGCGACGCCCAGCATGGGCAAGTGGACCCTGGCAGCCCGGGTGAAGATGCGTGTTTCCAAATAAAATTTGGAATTATTTCAAAATAAATAGGTCTTTAAGCGTGAGCCCCATCTCTGCTGGCCAGCGGCTGCACCCGGGGCCTGCTCAGCCCTGCTGCCGCTCCAGTGTTGGGGCGCAGCCACTGAGCCCGGGTCTCCTGAGCATGCCTCGGTCCTTAGTGCTCAATCCTGCCCTTCCTTCTGCTCCCTGGATCTGGAGGACGAGTCAGATGTAGGCAGAGCCACCCTCGTGTCTCTGACCCGAGAGATGACCATTCTCGTATTGCCCACTGGGGTCCACTCCCAGCCCAGCTCCAAACACAGGGAGCAGAGCCCTCCCAAGGCTGGATCTGCACACATAGATCACAGTGGACCACAGCCACCCCCTCACCCGCTTCTCCCAGGAGGTCCCTGACAGTGGGCAAGATGGGCAGACCCCTCACCCACAGAATCAAAATCTACATTTTAATAAGACTCCCAGGGGTTTTGTGGGCGCATTAAATTCTAGGAAGCTTCAAACTAACCCACTTTAAAAAGAAGAGGAGGAGAGCGGGGGAGGAAAAGAAAGAGGAGGGGGAGGAGGGGGAGGAGGAGGGGGAAGAGGAGGGGGAGGAGGGGGAGGGGGAGGAGGGGGAGGGGAAAGAGGAGGAGGAGGGGGAAGAGGAGGACGGGAGGAGGAAAGGAAGAAGAAAAGCCACATCCAGAGAATGGGGCTGGGTCAGCAGTTTCTTTAAATGAGCAAGTCCAGGGCACAGACCTCTGTGACCAGGCTGAGCTGGCCTGCAGCCCTGGGGCGGAGGCTGGAGGCCACTGGCCCAGCCCACTCCTGCAGCACCCGTGTTGCCTGCTGGGCTGCATCGGGCAGGCCACAGCTCTGTGGCCCGCGGGCCCCGGGCAGCCCAAGTCCCAATCCCACTCGAGTGTCCTCTGCGCCCAAGACAATTCCTTAGGGAGCCGGCCACTTGGTCCTCTGTGGGAAGGGCCAGAGGGGAGTGCAGGCGGGTGCAGAGTCTACAGGCCTGGGCAGCGGTAGTCTAGGAGGTCCTGGTGTGGCAGGGCAGAAGACAAGCCTGGTCCTGGCCCTGCCCCTGGCGTTGTGAAAGCAGGAACATCAGAGAGAACCTGGGGGAGCAAAAATGACCCCCTGGGGCTGGGGTATCAGAGGACATGGGGCCTGGGAGGGCCTCGAGGGTCTCCACATCCTCGCTCTCTTCCCTGTGCTGTCTTGGTTCCCCTCATGGTCTCGTCACCACCCCTGTGGCAGGACCCTCGCTCCCCCGGGACTCCATGCTGGGCACGTGGGCAGGGCTGCCTCTAGGGAGCTGACTGCGCGGAGGAGCACTCTGCAAGCCGGGGCTGGGTGCAGGGACTGGGAGCCCTGAGGAGCCTGGCATGGCGCCTGGCCCAGCCGGCAGCATGGTGCCCACCGCTGGTTTTCGCAATTCCTTGGGCAGGCTGGGCTTCCTCCCCCTTCCTCCCTATCCTCCTTTCCAGGGGGGAGTTAGACAGCTCAGAAAAGCAGTGAAGATTCTTCTCAGAGTAAAGTATCCAAGTCATGCTCCTTAAAAATGAGAACACTGGGCCACGGAGCTGCCCTGGACAGTCAGAGCAGAAGGCCCCAAGGTGGCCCAGGAGGGCCGAGCTCCTTGTTCATTACCGAGCCATCAAGCTCCAGGCCAGGCAGACAGATGGGCAGGAGCCAGCTGAGGGCGTCTGCAGCTCCTTGTGCTGTGCATACAGGGGGTCCTTGCTGTATGCTCTGGACAGCCTGCTGGGCTCTGCCTGGCTCGCTGCCCACTGCCTGCAGGTCAGGTTCAGAGTCCTTTGCTCAGTCGCATCTGCTCCTTCAGGCCACTCGTCCCTCTCCCGGCATGCCCCGCTATGCCCGTCCCTGCATACCTGGGGGCCACAGGCTCCTCAGACCTCTTCTGCCCACACCCCTCTTCCCGTGCCAGCTGCTGGGTGGCCAAAAGCCACCACTGGTGTTCTCCAGGGGATTTACCACAGGAGCCAGCGCACAGAGGTGGAGGAGCTGACAACCAGACAGGGCAGGAGCGACCACAGAGGCAGACACTGTCATAGGGAAGAGGGTGGCAAGAGCAGAGGCCAGGGGCTGTTGGTGGCATCTCAGCAGAAGTCATGTCTCCCCTGGGAGGACACAGTAGAGCCCTGGTGACACCAGCTCCTCCTCAGCCTCACGTCTTGGGGTAAATACCCCAAACTCAGCACAGCTACCTGCAGGCCAGCTTTAGTCACGTTCTTCAGAACCCCTGATGGAGACCAAGGAGTCCCAGGATCTGCCGTCATCAAGCTGGGGCCCCAGAGAGCTGATGTGGGTGCAAGTTACTATCCGAGGGCAGGAGAAGGCCATGCCCTGCTCAAGCAGGCGGGCAGGTGGAGCTCCCCAAGGTCAGGTCCTCAGTGGGTTGGGCCAGGCCCAGCTGCAGTTGGGAGGACCGTGTGCTCTGCCCAGTCCACTGACTCAGGGGTTCATCTCATCCTTATGCACCCCAGACCTTCTCAGAATAGTACTTGACCAGCCGGGCGTGGTGGCGCACGTCTGTAATCCCTGCACTTTGGGAGGCTGAGACAGGAGAATCGCGAGTTCAAAGCCAGCCTCAGCAATGGCGAGGCACTAAGCAACTCAGTGAGACCCTGTCTCTACATAAAACACAAAAAATAGGGCTGGGGATGTGGCTCAGTGGTCCAGTGCCCCTGAGTTCAATCCCTGGTACCAAAAAAAAAAAAAAAAAAAAAAAAAGAATAGTACTTGACCAGAAGTCTGGGCACCTGGTGGCCAAGTCAGGTGGATACACAGAGTTGACCATCATTGGTCCTCCCTCTGGAGGAGATCCTCTGGGATGCTGTTTTAGTCAGCTTTTCTGCTGCTGTGACTAAAAGACCCTTCCAGCACAACTATAGAGGAGAAAAATTTATTTGGTGTCTCACAATTTCAGAGGTCTCAGTCCACAGACAACCAGCTCCATCCCTCAGGGCTCGAGGTGAGGCTGAACATCATGGTGGAAGTGTGTGGCCAAGGGAAGCAGCTCACATGATGATCAGAGACCAGAGAGAGTGAGAGAGACTCCCCTCACCAGATACAAACCATGTACCCCAAAGCCACGCCCCCAGTGCCCACCTCCTCCAGCCAGACCCTACCCACCTTCAGTTACCACTCAGTTAATCCCTTCGGGGGTTAATTCACTGGCTGGGCTAAGGCTCTCATAACCCGATGTCTCCTCTGAACCTTCTTGCAGTGTCTCACACATGAGCTTTTGGGGACACCTCTCATCCAAACCATGACAGATGCATTCTCCACAGTGGCCTGACCCAGCCTCATAATCAGACAGTGTTGGTGGCATGGCTTCCCTCCAGGTCTCACTCTAGCCCTGGGAGGACTGGGCCCTGGCTGGGCTTAGGTCCCTTAGCTTCCCCAGCACCCAGCGGAGCACCAGGCTGTCCTGGTGCTGAAATGTGGCTTTGGCAGGTGACTGGGCCACACAGAGAGGACCTCAGCAGAGTCCTGGGAGAGAAGCACAGAGAAAAGGAGGAGTCTGAAAGGGAGGCCAAGGAAAAGGGACGCCAGTGCTGGGAGCCTTTTCTTTCCCTGATACAAATGAAACACCCGAGTCTCCTAGCCATCGAAGGTATAGGAGAAGCTATGACCCCAGCCCTGCACTCGACCCTCCTGGCTTCTTTGTGGTGTAAAATCCAAACTCAAAATGGAGTCACTCTGGCTCAGGCCTGCATGTATCAGCTAACCTGCTCTTTGTGCTTCTGTGATTAGTGCTTTGCTATGCTTGCTTCTCACAGATGGGGGTGCAAACCGACAGGCTGCCAGAACCCCTGGCCAGTTACCTAAAGTTCCAGGAACTGAAAGGGGACATAGGAGGCACTGTCACAGTTGAACTGTAAATAACTATAGATTGAATACCTGCCAAATCCTGTTGTGCTGAGTCACGTAGCTAGCCCACCCTATAATAACCTCTGAAACCCTCACTTCAGGGTCACTCTCTGAAGAAAAGGAGAGCTGACCCCAGTCGACTGGCCTGTGTGCCTATTTCCTCAATAAACTTTGCTGCTTCTGCAGAGTTGTCCAGGCTGCACTTCTTGGGGAGAGTGCGGGTTGGAGGCAACATTTGGTGTGTTGGCCAGGAAGCCCTCTTCCCAGTTGCTCCACTCGCTGTCCTTCCCAGGAGTGTGGAACGGGGAATTGATCCTCTCTACCGAGGGGAATTAACGTCCCTTGAGGAATAGGTCAAATCTGTATTGGTGTACTACCGGGGACTCGAAGGTCAAGCTGGACGCAGTGCATTGCCCTGAGTCAGGACTCCACCCGGGTGGACTCCATCTGTTCTGGTTCGAGTTTCAGGTAAAAGCTCACAAAACCATCCTAATATTAAGTGGCCACAAAGGCGTTATAGCCTCGAGATCTCTAGCCTAATGGTGGTGTGTTTATTGTTTGCTTGTCTCTGTGTACTATCTCCTTGTCTTTTGAAATAATGAGTCAATCTTCATCCATACCTAGCCCTTTAGATTTGATCAAATCACACTTTAAGGATTTTCAGCAGAAGGCAGCTGAATCAGTGGACGCCCTTTACCCAGGTAAACTAACCACTTTCTGTTCCATTAAATGGCCCACATTCAAGGTCAGGTAGCCTCTGGAGGGGACCACCAAACTCCCCACTGCCTACCAGTTCCAAAAAAATCATTTTTGGGCAGCCTGGCCACCCAGATCAAATACCAAAAAAAAATGGTTAAAAAGGTTTTTAGCTGTGCTCACTAAAGCTTGCATTAAAATGTGAACAGCTGCCAACAGAACTAAAAAAAAAAAAAGTCAAAAATAAAAGCTAAAAGGTAAAAAGAAGATATGCAAAAACATCATTTTGTCTAGGAAATTTGGCTTTTGTCTCTCAGTCAGCCCCAGATATTCACAGAAACCTCCAAAAACTTAAAGGGTTTATAGGGTATCTTCCAACTATTGGAGGTGACCCAAAAGTTTTTAACCATGGCAGACCAGGTAATAAATGTTTTTCAAAATGCCAGGCTAAGATTTTGGTGGCCACTATCCAAGAGACCAGAAAAACTGGTTTAGAATGGGACCCTGAGTTGAGGGGATCTTCCAAGGGTGCCACTGGAAGCAGACTCCCTTGCTGCCTCTTTGGGAGATTCCCTCAGGGGGAAATGGGGCCCTGTTTGTCTATATTCCCTTAGCTCTTTTTACCTCTGATGAGTGGGACCACATCAGGATGAAAACCAGGAAGGCTTTTAAACTTCTACTTTTGAGTTCTTAATTTTGATCTGGTGCTCTAGGTTAATATATTTTTCTGATTAGATCTATTTTACAAGTGTTAGCTCTCAATCTAATAGGTTTTTAAAAAATAAACTACAAGGCCTTTGTTTGTTTGTTCTGTGTAGGTACACCGGTGTATTGTCAGTCTACATGTATCGTCATGTCTACATGTTTGGTACCAAAATTGACATATGAGCTCATAAATTAAAAAAAAAAAATGGATCCAAATACCTTTGGTTCAGATGATTCAAAAAGTCCAATTTAAATTGTGTAAACAAATAAAAATGTCTTTAAAAGTTACTAACTCACAAGCTTCTCTAGGTGGTTGATTGTTAATTAAATGTTGATGTCTATAAAATGTTTAATATCCATTGTTTCTAGGATTTTTCTTCAACAGGAAAAGAAATGGTGCTGTTAAATGCACTTGTCTAATTTTTTTTTTTAAGTAAGTAAATTAGATCTGACATATATGAGATTGATCATGGATGTGTTTGTTAAAGACATCTAAATGGTTTATAAAGTTAAAATGCTAACTGTTAAATATAACATCAAGTACTCTTAACTCCTTAAATTCCTTAAGGTAATATGCTTAAACACATTATTGGTGTTTCCATAAACTGGTAACATTAAAAAAGAAATTTAAAATTACTTTGTGTCTTAACTAAAAACAAGGTTACATAAAGGGTATAAACATTTCAACTATTTCATCTTTTTAAAATAAAATAAGATATATTTAGTAAGAAAAATTTCTGAGTAAAAAAAGAGTCTTCAAGTCTTCATGTAATAAAGTTATAATACATCTAAGTAAACAATAAGAGGATATAAATGATAAAAAGGCCTATGTAAGTAAAAGACAAGATTGTGTGTAACTAAGTTGGTTATATATATGTAACACAAATAGTTAAAACTATTCAAGGTTTTTCCCTAAGGTCAAATATTAATGTACTGGTATAAACCAAAGTTTAATCTGTTAAAATGACAAAAATTTCTTAAAACATTAATTCACTCCTAACATTGTGTTTGTTAAGTTTTATTCTCAGAACAACTAGTCTTGAAAAAATTAAGGTTTGTACCACTCTGGTTAAACAGCAACTGGTATTTTACAGTATTGTACTACATTACAGAATCTAGATTTTCTTTAAGTACTAAACTTGATTAATATAAAAACATCAATGTAATTATGGTGCTATTACTCTTCTTTACATAT
>CM053401.1:175528570-175635708 GCA_028644305.1 Xerus rutilus
ACTCTCTGCATCAATGCTTGGTATTTTTAAAATAATGTGTCAAAGAAACTTTGTGTTCTAGTACACATTTTGCCACAAATATATTGATATGGAGAAGACTCTTGTTAATGGGACTAGGATCAGCAGGATCCACCGTCCTAGGCACAACTTCCCTTATCATCAGTAATCAGAACTTCAAAAGCCTCAGCCAACAGGTAGACCTAAACTTAGGGCACTTAGAGTCTTCTATTTCTCGCCTCAAACAACAGGTGGATTCTTTAGCAGAAGTAGCCCTCCAGAACCACAGAGGCCTTGACTTAGTTTTTATAAAGGAGGGAGGTTTATGTGTAGCCATAGGAAAAACTTGTTGCTTCTATACAAATCAATCAGGAGTCATCAGGGACACATTAGCTTTGATCTGAGAAAACTTAAAAAAGAGATAAATTGAGAACAGATAACTCCAATTGGTATCAGGGATTATTTTGCTGGTCACCATGGCTCACAACCCTTATATCTGCTATTTCAAGCCCCCTCATATTTTTGTTTTTGGGATTTCTAGTACACCCCTGCATTATTAACTGTCTAGTTAACTATATAAGACAAAAAATTAGTACTGTTAAACTCATGGTACTCGGGTCCCACTATAAACCCTCCTGATAGATGATAACGCGTCAAAGTTTTGACTCTATTCACAAGAAAAGGGGGGAATTTAAAATCCAACTCAAAATGGAGTCACTCTGGCTCAGGCCTGCATGTATCTGCTAACCTGCTCTTTGTGCTTCTGTGATTAATGCTTTGCTATGCTTGCTTCTCACGGATGGCGGGGCAGGGGGCAAAACCACAGGCTGCCAGACCCCCTGGCCAGTTACCTAAAGTTCCAGGAACTGAAAGGGGACATAGGAGGTGCTGTCACGGTTGAACTGTAAATAACTATAGATTGAATATTGGCCAAATCCTGTTGTTCTGAGTCATGTAGCTAGCCCACCCTATAATAACCTCTGAAACCCTCGCTTTGGGGTCACTCTCTGAAGGAAAGGAGAGCTGACCCCAGTCAATTGGCCTGTGTGCCTATTTCTTCAATAAACTTTGCTGCTTCTGCAGAGTTGTCTGGGCTGCACTTCTTGGGGAGAGGTGCAGGTTGGATGCAACAGTGGCACCTTGACCCCCAAGGCTGCCCAACACCCCAAGGACTCTTCCTGCCTCTACCCTGGTAAAATCCAATGACCCATACAGAAAATATTCAGGTACTAAAGACGAGAAGTCTGTTCCCAGTGGGCCCCATGCATGCCTGGAGACAACTTGACGGCCCAGTCATAAACCCCTAGAAATGAGGCTTTTAATGGAAAATCTGCCACGCCAGTGCCCTGGCCTTGGTGGCAGCGGGGCTGTATTTCATTCACTGCCTCTGCTTGACATGCCACACTGTACGCTTGCTCCCCAGGTCCTCTGCCCTGGGACTGCAGAATGAATGACCAACAGATCGCCCTGCTTCCAGGCCTGGGGCTGAGTCTCCTCCCCAACACGCTCCCCTGAAAGCTGATGGGCAGTGGCTCTGGGCCCCTGGCATCCCCATGATAGGACACTGTCACCTCCTGGACCCTGAGGCATGTCTGGCACAGCCATTTCCTCTCTGAAGTCCCAGCACTCATCTGGGGAGCAGAATCCCAAAAGGTCCCCAAAGCTGTCCCCACATGCCCTTTGTCCTTTGGCAGGTCACAGAGAGACTGAGAGGCGAGACCTGCGACTGCCAAGCGACCCAGAGGCCATCGGCCAGGGCGAAGGAGAGTTCCCTCCCTCTGGTCCCTAGACGCCACCTGTCCCAGCAGATCCGGAGCATGTGGTGGAGGCTGCTGCAGCTCTGGCCTCCGTCTGAGAAACAGCGGTCCTCACATCGAATGTTCCAAATCAAAGTCCTGCCGGGTCTCCATGCAAGCTACTCCACATGCCTGTGTCCTCTCATGAGCTTAGAGTGTCACAGAAGGAGGTGGGCGTGACTGTGCACATGTGCACCGGTGCTCATGGGCGAGGCTGAGGTGTGCACCCGAGGCCTGTGCAGAAGCGTGTGCTGGAGCCCAGGAGGGCGGGGGCAGCAGCTTTCCAGGGAGGCCCGGAGCGAGGCGGGCTTCTGGTGAGATTCCACCTCTCTGCAGTGGGCTGAGCAGGAGTCAGGCCCAGTGGCTGCTTGGGCTGCGGAGGTACTCAGATGAGATCATCCACAGAGCAGCCAGGCCCTGAGGAGCCAGAGCACTTGTAGCACCTCTGGGGATGGACCCGTGAGGCACGAGAGCTCTCTGCAGACCCCGACTCCTGTCAGGGCTGAGGGGTGACCTGGGGGGAGGAGCTGCCAGGCAGGTGACAGGGAGAGGGTGGGCTCCACCACCTCCACTGCCCGCCAGAAGGGGCAAAGCACGGGAGCAGCGAGTCCATGCCCTCCAGGCTCTCTCGGGCTGTCGCGCTGAGAGGACAACCATGGGTGCGTGGTCCAGGGCCCAGGCGCCCTCCAGCCAGCCCACCCGCACCGGGGGTCCTCTAGGGGCCCCACTGTGGAGACTGTGGAGTGAGTGGTGCTGGCAGGGGCTTCCCGTGTGTCCCAGGACACAGGCCAGCTGGATCCAGCAGCTCTGCAGGCTCGCTAGGCCACCTGCAGCCCAGAGACACAAGCAGAACCCGAGCTGCACCCACCAGCAGCCCTCGCCAGCCTACGGCACTGTGGGGCGAGGATGGAGGGCGGGCTGTCCCTACCATCGGCTCTGCGCCTGGAAACCTGGTTGTGCACACCAATGTCCGTGGGTCACTCACGGGCTCCTGGGGCTGTCCCAGCTCCAGAGGGGCAACCTCTCCCCGCAGAGAGGCTTCCTTCCAGGCTTCAGGGGAGAATGTTCCTCCCACCCACAAACCAGGTGCCAGGTTTTCCAGAGACACTCTGGCATGCAATGGAAATTTGGGGCAACTTTGCTGTTTCCCCACTGGCTCCATCTCCTCAGCCCTGTGCAGCCCCAGAGCAGCTATCAGGAAGGACTCAGGCCTGAGGCTCAGCTGGGGCCCTTCGTGCTATGGAGCGGCTGCATTTGCAGGGCATGTGAGGGGCGTGGTCTGCTGTTAGGACGTTTGGGATCCTCAAGAGGAAGTTGGGAATTTGTGCAGAGCTGTCTGTAATCAGCTTGTGTGTCCTGATAGACTAGTCTGTGTGGTCCAGCGCTCTCACCTGCGTTCGGTGAAGGCTGGGATTGGGGTGGAAGGACCTCACCAAGGCCCAAAGGCCGCGACTCCTCCCTGTTGCACAGAGCTGGAGGCTGATGCACGTGGTGCCCTCTTTCAAGTCACATTTTCTTCGTTGGAGAGGAAACAACAGCTGGTCTTGAGTTAGAATGTTGTCTGGCAGCTCAGGGCAAGTTCCAAGGTCATAAGGGGCGCTGGTGCCCAGGCTGCCTGCATTACCACTCTCCTGGTCAGGAGTGGGAGGGTGGCCAGGACTTGCCCTCAAGATGAGCAGTGGCAGGGCCAGGTGGGATCTGTGCCGCCTGAGCCACAGACAGCGGTCAGGTAAACGTCCCCCTCCCTGGCCCTCCATGGTTCCACTTGGAGACCACCCTCCCGGTTCCCCAAAGCCCCTGGCCAGGCTAAGCCTTGCGGGCCAACACTGGCCAGCCCAGCACCACTCACTGCTACCTTTTCTTCTTTGCTGCCTAACTGTCCCCATTTGGTCCTTTCTGCTTCCTGGGTCCCCTTGACAATCCATCTGTACCCAGATCTTACCTCAAGCTCTGCTTTTGGGGGACTCCAAACTAGACCTCCATTTCCTTGTACCAGGCTCTTAGCTGTGGTGCTGTGGATATTGAGGCTGGATGATCATGCTGTAGGGCTGCCCTACGGGATGTGGGATCCCTGGCTCCACCCTCTAGGGGCCAGGAGCAGACCCTCCATTGTTCATGACCACCAATCATCTCCAACGTGGTCTGAACCTCTCAGGGCAAATCTCCATGGTTGTGGACACTGCCTTAGAACAAGGGCCAGGAACTCAACAACCAGTGAGGTCAGTTAAGGGAAAAGAGGCCTGGGCAGTGCTGGAGACTGTGGAGTAGCGGGGAGAACATACCCCAGGGGCCACGAACACGGCACCTTACAGGATGCAGGCTGGCCTGGAAGGACCCCACCCACCCCCATGCTCTTTTCCAAAGAAGCTGGAGACTGTGTTGAGGAGTTTGAGCATCATTGTACCCTGAAGAGGTCCTGGAACCCATCCCTGTGGACACCAAGGGATGACTTTATTTACTGTCTCTGGGAATTAGGACGTGGATCTCTCCTGGCACCCCCAGTTTCTGGAGATGTGTTCAGAATTGCCAAATGTCCTCATCATTCCGGGCTGCCATAACAAAATACCACAGGCTGGGTGGCCTGAGCCATGGGAAAACGTTTCACAGTTCTGGAAGCTGGAAGTCCGAGAGCAGGATGCCAGCAGGAATGAGCTCTGGTGGGGGCCTGCCTGCCTGGTAGATGGCCGCCCCCTTGCACTGTCCTCCTGTGGGCTTTCCTTCGCGCGTGCAGGGAGAGACCTCGGTCAATACGGCCCCCATCCTGTTGACGGAGGGCCACCTGCCTCACCACACTCGGCTCAGCCTCCTAAAGACCTGTCTCCACGTGCCGTCACACAGCATTCAGGGACACAGTCCCCAAAGCATTCCCACGCCATCCCCCACAGTTCCCCTACAAGCCGAGTTTCCCAGATTGCCTTGACCACTGGCTTTCCAGAACCCCAGGGGCATGGGCCTGTGACATTCCCAGCCCCAGGGAATCGGCCCTGGCTAGTATGTCAAATTTTTGCTTTCCGAGCCTTCCTTGTGACTCACAGTGGCCATGGGGCCCAGTTCTAGACTTGAGGAGCAAGGAAGTTTGCTGGGCTTCATTTGGGAAGGGTTTCTTCCAGACTCATGAGGAGAAATTGCTTGGTCCCTGCACTTTCCTCCCTGCTGGAGACACTGTTGCGCACGTTTGGAGCACAGGCAGCTGTCTTGTGACTGTGAGACAGCAAGTGTGAGGTCAAAGTTTCATTGGGTGGAAGACCGGACAAAACCTGGATTCTTGATGACATCATCAGCATCTGAACCTGTTCTATGGTTCTATCTGTAGGCATCTTGTTAAGAGAATAATAAAGACTGGATTCTCTTGGCTTATATCAATACTCATTAGATTTCTGTTCTTGGAACCAAAAATCCTCAAGTAAGACAGCCAGGGACACGCTGAACAGCATCAGGGCAGAGAAGGAAAGGGGAAGCAGCGCTGGGCGGGGATCCTGACACTGGGGAGAGGCCGGCAGAGCAAGCAGGCCCGAGTCTTCAGCGGGATCCGGCTGGTTGCCACTCGGATCCCTTAATGGCCTTTAAAAATGCAAGTGACAGTTGGATTCCATTCTGTTTCCTTTTGATCATTTAAATGACGCTTCTTTAGCCAGCAGAGACGGAAACCTGTGGAGTGTGGAAATTATTCGGGTTACATTTAAAACCACAATTTGGGCTCTGGAAACCTAGCAAGGATTAGAGAGGAGAAAATCCAGAGATGCTGACATGATAGCCGCATTCCTGGAGTGCAGCCTTCTCACTGGGAGTAGCTTAGGAGCGTAAGCCGAGCTAACTGCAGCAGGGATCCCTGTGTCCAAGGAGGGTGTACACGCCATCAAAGCACAGTGGTCATCACGAGGGAACGAGCAGAGAACCGGTGCAAAGACTGCTGGGTGCAGAAGTGGCTGTGTCCTATTGTCTAGAGAGGCATGAGGTCGATCCTGAGATCATCTTTTCTGTTGCTCTTGGATCATTTGCATCTCCTTGGGACACACGCTACCATCTGTGACTCATCAACCTTCTTAACATTTAACTCTACAGAGTCTCGGCTCTCATAAGTACTGAGTGGGGAGTCCAGCAACGTTGCCTGAGAAGCCAGTTGTCTCCGTCAGGCTCTCTAGACAGGGTCCTGGCAGGAGTCAGGAAGAGCACCCAGAAATCTTTCCCCTGATTTCCAGGCTTTGGCGCCTGTCTAGCACACAGGTGTGCATGCTCATGCACAGGCACGTGCTTCCGTACATGGGTGTACACGTGGGCCTGTTCCCCACCTCTCTCTGTCTCCCTGTCTCACTATACTGTCTGTCCCTCTCACTGAGCTCCTGCCACTGAGTTGCCACCAGCAGTCAAGTGAGGCAGCCAAGGAGGCCCTTGCCAGAGCCAGCGCTATGCTGCTTAGACTCTCAGCCCCTGAAACTGTGAGCTAAAGAACCTCTTTTTTTGGTAAGTATTAGCCTCACATTTTGTTATAGTAGAAACGAACTGATGGAGAAAATGGGTACCAAGAGTGGGGTGGGAAGTCTTGTGAGCCCGCTAGGCCCCACCTCTAAAAGGTCCCACGATCTCAGCATCACCACAGTGGGGACCATGCTCCCAACATGTGAACCCTTGGGGACACACTCAAGCCATATCCAATCTAAGGCAGCTGAGTAGAGAACTCTTCCTTGGGTCCAGTGTGACCCTACTGATACTGGGGTCCCATGGTGCCCAGCTGAGGCACCGGTCACCCTGGGTTTGCCACATCAAGTCAACAGGAAGACATTTGGATGTAACCTGTGCCTGGAAGAGCAACAGGGCATCTAGACGGAAGCCGAGCCTGTCAAAGCTGCATCCTCCCTGGAGCATCTTCCCTTCCAAAGTTTCCGGGTACTTTCCATTGCCACCTCCTCCCTGGCCCCAACTCCTGATGGCTTTATGGAGGAGTGTGGCTTTCCAGCCAAGTCCCCCTTCCTTCCTTCCCGTCTCATCCTGTCCTACAGGATGTAGGTCCCCTGTCCTACATTCTGCTGAGCCTGCATCACAAAGTCCTGGGAGGTGGCCAGTGAAGAGCCGTCCTTAACAGGCCAGGGTGGACAGACCCCAGCTGGACATGCACAGCCCCTGTGCGTACACTATCTGCTCTCACACCTCGCACTCACCCTCCCTCACAGGCTCACGCCCTCTCACGGGCACCTGCACACCCTCTGTTAATCGCTCTCGTGTGCACTCACCGGCCGTGAGCTCAATGCAGCTTGGGCCTGGGGCCTGTCTCCTGCTTGGCCTTCCCAAGGCCCTGGAAGGACTCCAACTTCTTCTCTTAAAGGCCCTGAGGGGCCCTGTGCCCTCCACTCCACAGGACACCAGGCAAGCTCCCTGGCATGCGGGGCTTAGGTTCCCCTGCAGCCAGCTGGCCACGTGGGATTTGACTGGTTCACCTTCCTGTTCTTGCTCAAGTGAAGTGGGGTCTGCTCTTGCCAAGGGCTTTCTGCTGGGCTGCGTCCCCAGCACTCTTGGGGACCCAGTTGTGGTGCTGTGGTTCCAGGCCTTGGAGAACCGTCCTTTGTTGCCTGAGAGCTGCAGAGGGGAGAAACACGGGCCTGGAGACACAGGGCGGTGGGGGCTGTGGGGCTGCAGCAGTGTCTTAACTTCCCGTCCCCACTTTGGTCTCCACTTCTGGTCCCACCCCCTGGAGGCCCTGAATGAGACTCGTGCTACAGACCCAAGCGCTAATCGCTAATCGGCTCTGTCGCTGGCCTGGATTGCTCCCGCCTACCCACGCCCCCTGGGCCTCCGTAGCTCCATGATTTGGGAACGGGGGTCTTATCTTCAAAGAACAGATGGAGAAGTTCCTGTTTTTTATTAAAGCCATCCAGTCTGCATAGAGAAAGCAACCTGCCAGCCGCTGCTGAAAGCTATTTTAAATACTTTATGTGGCTCTGCCGCTGTCTAGTGGGGCTGGGTTTCTCTTTTCCTCTCCTGTCTTGGAACTGGCCAAGTGCAGGTGATCTGAAAGTAGCCAGGGGACTCTTGCCTCAGGGGCCACATGGGTGCCAGACTCTCCAGGCAATTGACTGGGACAGAGAGCAAGCCCTTGGTGTGTGTGCTGGCCTGTAGTCGTCAGCAGCCAGCAAGCAATCAAGTGCCCAAGGCCCAGCTGGCACCTAGGGGCACTCAGTGCCCACTGGACAGGATCCTGGGGTGCTCACCTTTCCCACCCCTACCTGCTGCTCCTCGCTGGGCTGTGTCTCCATTCATTCACCCACTACCACTTCAGGTGCTGGTCCTGATGGAGATGGTGCCACAGGCAAGATGCACCAGCTCCTGCCTGAGGGAGCTTCCCCTCTGCTGCAGGAGAGGAGGCTCGCCCAGACGTTGCCAGGCGCCAAGTGCAGCAAGGCCAGGTGACAGACTAGGGGCTGAAAGTGAGACAGGAGTCAGGTAGGTGCTAGGGTTTAGACGTGGTGTCCCCCAAAAGCTCACCTGTGAGGCAATGCAAGAAGGTTCGGAGGAGAAACGATTGGGTTATAGCCTTAACCTAATCAGTGACTCGACCCCTGGTGGGATTAACTGAGTGGTTGCTGGAGGCAGGTGGTTGTGGCTGGAGGAGGTGGCTCACTGGGGGCCTGGCTATGGGGGGTACATTTTGTATCTGGCGAGTGGAGTCTCTCTGTGCTTTCTGGTCACGTGATATGAGGTACTTCCCGCTGCCACCCTATCCCGCCATGATGTTCAGCCCCACCTCAAGCCCTGAGGAATGGAGCCGGCCTTCTATGGACTAAGACCTCTGAAACTGTGAGCCCTCAAATAAACTGCCTCCTCTGTAATTGTGCTGGTCGGGTTCTTCAGTCACAGCAGCGAGAAAGCTGACTAAAACAGTAGGCCTCCCCAAGGATGGACATGCTGAGATGTCAAATGGGCAGCCGACCAAGATGGCCTCCTCTTCTAGGGACTCCACCGCTGGACACCTTCTCCCACCTACCAGCAGGGGCCTGGTCTGTGCTCACCGCACAGGGCAGCACCTGAGCTCCAGGCCAGCTGTCTTCAGACGAGGACCTGGAGAGAGAGCCCATGTCCCCCTGGCACACGGCTCAGTGCGTTGGGACTCTCTGGGGACATCCTGGTTCCCAGCACTTGGGTGGCATCCAGCGGGTAGTAGCCAGGGATGCCCTAAACCTCCTGCCGCACAGACAGCTTCCACCACAGAGAATTACCCAGCGCCCGGTCAATAGTGCCGGGATCGGGCGATCCTCCCCAGGGGAAAGATGAAGGCACAGGAGGTTCCAGGACATGGGCCGGGCGCCTGTCCTCCTGGAGACCCTGGGCTCTGGCCTTGCTTGCCACCTGTGGAATGTCAACTCTCCAGCCTCTCCCACGGGTGTCTCTAGGGCAAAGGGGGCAGGGGCAGGAAGGTTTTGCAAGTAAAGACTCAATTTTATTTCACTGAGTCAGAGAGAAGAAAACACCTCAGGCCCAGGGCTGAAAGCTGCCTCCTCTCTTTCTGGAAGTTGTCTGCTCTTAAACCCCAGCCAGCCCACGGGCTCCCAGCCTGCCATCCTTCAGCTCGAGTTGGTTTGAATGTGTCTCTCCTCCCGGAGCCTCTTCCCCAGGAGTGCCAGGGCCTCAGCGGACACCTGGGCCGGCCGCCTTCTCTGAGGAGAGCTCGTTTTCTGCTCTCAAAGGGTCTGAAAAGGCCCCCGTCAGGCAGCCCTCTATGACCCTGGCAGTTCCCCTCTGGGTCTCTGGGTTATGATCTGAAGGAAAATCTCGAGATTGGGATACAGGGTCCCCAGCCAGCCTCATGTCCGCCAGCACCGGGCGAGGACCTCGGCCGCTCCTGGGCGTGGCCCATGGCTGGGGAGACTGCAGCTGCCGAGCAACGTGGGGATCACTGGAGTGCAAAGATGGTGCAGCCAACACCCTGCTGAGAGGCACCCATCCCAGGTCAGGCGCCAGGCAGGACCCTGTACTCTATGCTGGCCGCAAGGACGAGGGAAGGGCAGTGACAACCAGGCACAGGCTTGTTCTCAACACCTTGTTCTCCTGAGCAGACTTCTGCCTGGGCTGGGCCACCAGCACACAGGGTCCCTTCAGGGTGGGAAATGCCACGTGACCTCTGTCCACCTCTCGTAAACATTCTGAATTCCTACGTCACTTATTGACTTCAGGTTCTGCCCCCATCTGCCTCTGTGTTCTGGGAATGACTGGATGGGAGAGGGGAGGCCAGGGTGGCCTGAAGGTCCTGTGGCTGGGACCAGGTGGTCATGCTCTGCCCTTGATGGCTGTGTGTTCTGGGCAAGTTACTCAACCTCTCTGAGCTCATCTCGGCTTCCACCCCCTGGCAGGAGTGAGGATGATGAGGGACGGGTGCTCAGCGTCTGCTCAGCATCAGGCCCTGAGCGGTATGCCAACAGAAGAGGCCAGGGATGAAGGCTGCTCTGGGCTAGAGAGGGGCAAGGCCAACACCTCCAGGTCAGGCTGGCCGTGGTGGTGAGGGAAGAGGCCAGTGGGCATGGGCCAGCAAGGTGTGTGGCCTTGCCCTCGTGGAGTGCTGAATGCAGGTCCAAAGTAGACCTGCTTCTGAGCCGGGCGCAGTGGCCACGCCTGCAATCCTAGCAGCTCGGGAGGCTGAGACAGGAGGATCGTGAGTTCAAAGCCAGGCTCAGCAATGGCGAGGTGCTAAGCAACTCAGTCTCTACATAAAACACAAAATAGGGCTGGGGATGTGGCTCAGTGGTCAAGGGCCCTGAGTTCAATCCCCAGTACCAAACAAAAAACAAAAAACAAAGTAGACCTGCTTCTTAAGAAAAGGCGGCTATTAAAGTCTTACATGAAATGAGCTTATTTCTAAAAATTGGCAATTAATTTTAGAAAAAATTTTAACATGATTTGGTTCAGTGTGGCTGCGGGTTCCCTATGGCTCCCTGGCATCACCAGGCTCAGAGAGAGGCAGTGTGTGAAGCGCATGCTCTGTTTCTCCCCATGGCGTGGCCCACCTGGACCCTCAGCCGGGTGGCCCTGGAGCTCCCAGCACACAGGAGTGCCTTACCCACAATGGTGGGATGGGAACGCTGACCTGGCTGTGGCATGGATCTCTACCGCCCACCAAGGCCAAACCTCGCCTACTGCGTGCTGGAGGAGGGCTCCCCTGTGAGCAATCAGGAGGCGAAGGCTCACCGGGGCTCTCAACCCTGGCCAGAGGCTGGAGGCAGCCGGAGCGCCACACCAAGAGGCCCCCTGGACTGCTCTGGGCCACCACAGCCAGGCACCAGGGTGACAGAGCAGACCCAGTAGATGACAGCTGGAGGTGGCGCCGGCTCCTGGGAATGGCAGAGAGGGAGAACTGGGACTACAGCGATTCCTTCTTCCCGGGTTCTCTGAGCGACGCTGCCTCCTTTGGCCACCTGACAGTCCCAGGAGAAGGATTTGGTAAATAGCCCCGTTTCTCAGAGGGAACATTGAGACGTGGCCCCTGTACCTTGCTCAAGGCCACAGCAAGGGGCAGTGTCAGCACCCAGACCAGGCCATGTGGCAAGTTCCACAAAGGCCTGAAACCCTGCAGAGGCAGACAGGATTCTTAGAACTATTGGCCCAAGAACGGAGAAGCTAAGAGGTGTCCGGTCCTGTTCTCCCGTCCTTGGTGAACCCAAGTGGCTAACGACCCGGTCCTGAGGGCACTGGGGAGGCTGGGCTGTCCCTTGTCTTTGCTCCTGCCACCAGCTTTGAACCCTCCCCAGATCCTCAGGAGACTTGTCAAGCAGAAGCACTGAGGGCGCGGGCGGGAGGAGGAAGGCTGGCTTGGGGTCTCCCTGTTTTTACTGTCCCCAAGCACTGAAACGTTAATTGCCAACTGCCGGTGAGTTGATTGTTCATTTCTGGGTTTTGCTCTGTGTTTTTTAAGTGCCAGGGGGCCAGGTAGGGATGCAGAAGCCGTTCTCAGCCTTTGGTGTCTGGATATGAAGAGATAGAGTTGGACCCTGGAGGCAGAGCTGGCTGCATGGTCCTGGCTCTGCCCCCGGGAGGCGACATGTCAGTCATAGGACAGCTGCCCTCTGAGCCTCAGTGTCCTCTTGTGAAATGGGGGCCACGATGGCACTTGCTTTCTGGTTAGGGAGGACTAGTCAATGAAAGTGTGCCGGACAGGTGCCAGGTGCCGCAGCTGGCAGCAGCCAGCACTGAGACGCTTGGCGATTCTGCCTGCTGTTTCGGATTCACTCAGGCACAAAGAACAATGGTGTGTGACACAGAACGAGCCCTTAACTTTAGCTACAGACAGAAATAGGGGTGTTGCTACTTGCACCCCAGGGGTGAGTGGAGAGCCACCGCTGGCCCATCCACAGATGGGGTCTTCCTCAGCAGCCATAGGCTCCTGTCTTCTCAGAATAGCCTTGGTGACCACTGCTGCCCGAGGTCAATGCCAGCAGTGTTCTCCCCCTTCCCTCTCCGTGTGACCTGCTGCAGAAGGTGCGTCACACGCGTGTGATCCTGTGGGCCCTGCATCTCTCTCTCCTGGTCCCTGGGAAGCACCCATTGCAGCTTCTGTAAGGAGACCTGACTGCAGCCCAATTGAACCTTTGGGCTTCTAGCCTCAGTCCCTGTCCCAATGTCACCCTGGCCTCCTCAGAGAGCCAGGTCCCCTTGCCTAAGGGAACAAAAAATCCAGTCCACGAGGCCAGTCTTAACGCATCAACCACACAGCACAAGTTCCCACCGCCCAGGGGCGAGGCACTTTAGCTCCAGACGAGAGCTCAGCCTGGCCACGAGGCCCACCTAGCGCTAAAATGTGGTTGCTTTGTTGCATAGTTACTTTTACTTTGAAAGTTGCCCCTTCCTGCCTGACTAAGTTTCCTCATTTCCATCCAGAATCCCACAGGCAGCTCCATGAACGTCAGGCAGGGTTCACTGGCCTTCAGTATAAGTTGCTTTATTTTAAAAAAATTCAAAGGGGATAAGAAATAGGCTCTAATTATGATCGTTTTCAATCCAGTCAAGTCTAAGTCTCAGCGAAGCAGTGTCATCACCTTGGAATTTCATTGTAGTGAAATTTTGCTGAAATGAGTATTAGCACCCATCCCTCTGGTCCTGAGAGTCTGGAAGTCCATCGTCTTGGTCAGTAGTTTAAGCACATGTTGGCTAGAGCAAGAGTTCAGAATCCTGACATAGCCCTGGGTCCAGGAACTTGGATGTGTTGCAATAAAGACGGTTCACGAGAGTGATCCTGTTTAGCCCCCTGCCTCCGTAAACTCACATATTGCACAAAAAATTCTCTGTCAAGCTATAATAAATTCTGATGTAGAGAAAAATGCTCATGACCAGAATAAAACTCACAATAAGCTATTTGTCCCACTAAGGAGATGGAGGAATTGGGTTTGAAGGGCCCTGAGAAAGTTTTACAGGTGCCTTTGACACGCTCAGGCAGCTTGGAGGGCTCTGGGGTTGGACAACTTGAACTTGCTCCTCTGAAACTGGATCACTGTGTAGTGGCCCTGCGACCAGGCACTAAAGGGGCTGGGTCAGTGAGACAGGCGCCTCATATGCAGCACGTAGCTGCCACAAATTTCTGAGGTACAGACAGGCAGCAAGGGACAGCTGAAGCCAGGGTCCTTGGAAAGCCAGCCCTGTGGCTCAGAAGGCTCCCTGAGCAGGTTGAGTTCTGACTGCTGGGGCCCCACTTCCTGCAGCCGAGGGACTCTGGAGAGCAGCCCTCCCTGGGATTTCTTGCTGGGCAATTCAAATTGTTTGGTTGAGGGACATTTTGCCTCCAGGGCGTAGTATGGAGCCCCTGTCCCACCCACCAACCCACCCCGTCTGAGGACATTGTACCCAGCACACTCCAGTTCTTGAGATCTACAAGTGAGAAAGCAAAACTGGGTCCATCCAAGGCCACCCAGAGGGCCTCCTGCAACTGAGTGACCCAACATTCAGAGGGCACTAACTTTGCAGCTGTCACACCACCAGCATGACATGGGACCTCATGTGGGACGTGCCAGGCTCCAGGGGCTCTTCTATGGAACCCATGGTTGCACAGAGGCCTCAGGCCCACAGAAGTGCACTCTGCGGGACATCTAAGTGCACAAGGGCAGCCACACCAGCCCACAGACAGGAAAAACACGTGGCCTGGGCTCCAGGACAGCGTTTGAAATGTAGCCCAGAGAGGCCTTTCATTTCTGCCGGTTGATAAATTGGAGACCATGAATAGTTTATGTCTCTCTCTGGGCCATCTAGGAAACACGCCCTGCCTGGAACTTGACTACAAAATCGAGCAGAGGACCCAAAGGGTCCAGAAAGCAAAACTGAAGTCCTCTGGCCCACTTCCCCCATCCCCGGGGTTCCTGCTGAGTCTGGACACCATCTGCTCTGGGCGAGGGTCATGACACTTTGAATAATAAAAGGCCAGAAATAAACAGGATCTGCTTTGGTGGGATCTTTAGTTTTGGTGGCTTGATTTGGAAACAGCCTTCCATAGGCAACGGACATGCAGAGGTTACCAAGGGAGGGCAACAGAAAGGGGTTGTCACCCTGACACCAGAAAGGACTTGAAGATTCTGTGTGGGAAACTGAGGACAGAGGGCGGGGCTTGCCAAACTTATGCAGCAGGTCCGGGCCAGGCTGGACAGGAGCCACCTCCTGCCTGGGAACCACTCCTGGACCTCATTCATCCACCTGCTTGTTCATTCATTCAGCCAAGCAACAGTGTGGCCAGGGAGAGGAGCACCCCAGCCACCTGCTTGCACCAGGTTCCCAGGTCAGCCACTCCTTGGCTGAGTATCCACTGGCAGGTTCGTCTCCTTACCCTAGTTTCCTGTCTCCTAGAAAAATATACACACAAAATAGTCCTCCTGTGGTTTTTGAAAAGAGTCAACAAGATAATTAATATATGGATATTTCTTAGAACAGCCTAGCACATAAGTAAGTACCCATGTAAGTATGGGTTAGTAGCACTAAATAAATACTTACAAACACCAACATCTAGGCCCCCTCGAGGAGGCACAGTGGTGTAAAGTTGGGCACTGTCCCTGCCTCTAGGACCCTCTCTCAGTCCAGCAGAGGGCACAGGAATGGGTGGCTGGCCTGCTGGGATCCGGGGAAGCCTGTGCTGGGCGTGGGCTGGCTGGGGACTGCGTGCTCCCAGTGACGATCAGCCAACTGGAGCTGGAATGGGCACGATGCCATGGGACACACCTGGGCCCCTCTGGCTGTTGTGTGGAGTGTAGCTTGTGCAGGGACCCGAGATGTCATGGTGCTCAGCCAGGAGGTTGACAGTGGCAGAGAGGGGAGGTAGCAGGAGCCGTCAGGTTCCTCGCATGAGCAATGGAGTGCTCAGCACCCCGCCTGAGCTGGGAGGCTGCATGGGGCGTGGCACGGGGGCACTGGGAACATGGGCCCTGGTGAGGGCAGGGCACGCGGGGGCCGTGGGCTTTCCTGTGCAGTGCAAGAGCTGGTTGGAGAGAGGAGAGTTCCAGGGGTGGCTCCTCCATCAGCCAGGGAAGCCAAGGGACAAGAGCCCAGCTTCCCTCTCTTGCCTGAGCTGGTGCACGGGGATGAGCTGCCGTGTTCCGCTTCGGTGCTGCTCTTGAAGGAGGCTGCTCTCCATGTCATGCCAGGTGCCTCTCCAGGTAGAACCAGGGGCTCCAAGGGAAGGACTGTGCCTCAGCCCCTCCCTCCTGGCCCAGGCAGTAGGGGGATGCAGCTGCCCTTGCTCCATGTCACACATCTGTCCCTGGGCCAGGTGGAACTGCCCGACTGCCTGCCCCGTGCCATCGGAGAGCTGTGGAGGGAGCGGGGACTGTTGGCACTCGGCACCTTTCCCTGGCCCTTCTCCGGGCCCCACCTGTTTGCCCTGAGCCCCTTCTTAGGCTGGTCAGCACAGCCTGTAGACAGCCAGGGACTGAGGCCCCGTCATGGGCTGAACCCCACAAGCTCCCTGCTCCCCAATGGCCTGTTTCTCAGGCTTTCCTCAAGGGGCTCTGGTCCTGGCCAAGGTTGCCCTGCATCCCTGCCCCTCGGGTCACTGTGCTTTGTGACCCTCATCTGCACAATGCACAATGTGGTACCAGCACGTGGTGACACGGGGCTGTGGGGATGGACGTTCAGGGTGCCTGGCACCTGCTCGGCCTGCTCTGGGCCGTGTGTGTGAAAGCTGCTCTCGCTCTAGGGAGCGTCCTCTCCCTGGACGCCATGTTTAACATGTCTCCCGAACCCCACACCACCCTCCTTTACCCTCCGCAGAGCTAGCTCAGTTTCACGCAGTGTGAGGTCCTGGCCGGAGTGGCCCCAGCTGCCTGCTTTGCTCTCATTCCTGTGACTACTTTCTTGCAGTCAGAGCCACATTATGGCTCAAGCCCCTGCCTCCTCCAGGCGAGGGAATGGGCTTCCAGACGCTGGTGCTGGTTGTTGGCTAAAGGCTGTGTCCGGGCTGTGAACTCCTGGCCACCGCCCCTCTACTGTGGAGGGCCAGGACCACAGAGTCGCAGGCAGGGGTCAAAAGCATTTGGAATAGGGCCATCAGATTCAGCAAGTGTGTAATGCAGTATTCACAGTGAAATTTGGAATTCTTTCAACAACAGAGAAATGTCTAGTCTCATGCAATATTTGGGACATAATTATAGTAAAATATATTCATTGTTTATTTGACATTCAAAGTTTACTGTGCCCCTTGTGTTTTTCTGGTCTCCCTAACTCAAAAGCTGAATGCACCACAGGGCTGCAAGGGGATCGGAGGGGCTTGCCCTACTCTCTCACGCACTTTGGCTGGGACTGGGTCGTGGCGCCTCTCCTAACCTAAGGAGTGGCTCAGCTTCTCTCCCACCACAAGGAAGAGGTGGGAGGAGATGCTGCTGGAGCAGGGTCTATAGCTGGGCCATTGAGCTGGCCCCTTCTTGACCCAGGGAAGAAATACCATGGAAGGGAGCCCTCCAACCATGGTTTGATGAACAGAAGCTTCCTGTGTCTCTCGCCTGGGTTCCTAAAGTCTGTCCTTCTTATGTCAACTTCCTGCCCCCTGTCCCCTGACAGTTTTCTGGGAGTTGGGTGGTCATCACCTCCTCTATGCATGGATATCAGCATTCACAGCTCTCACCCAAGGTGACTGGCCCATGATCAGCTGTCCTCGCCCTTCCCCAGCTCAGGCACATGTGTTGGGCTGCACAGGGCTCCTGTCCCCTGTCCATGTGGATTGGAAAATAGCCTTGGCATTAAGTTCTAAAGATGATACCAAAGGCAAGATCAAGAAGAGCCAAAATTACCTGGAAAATCACTTCACCTGCCAGCTACAGACAGCAGCTGCTGCTGAGCACCAAATGCAGTATAGGCTTGTTTTAGACACCCAGTCATCTGTCCTTGTACTTGAGGCCCCCCTTCCAGTGGGGACTGCACACAGATGGGTCCTGGGAATGGAGGGGTACCCATGGCTGATTGAAACTGTTATTATATTGCTTTGGTGTTATGGTTTGGATATGAAGTGTCCCCCAAAATCTCATATGTGAAATGACTGGATTATGAGCACCTTAACACAATCAGTGCATTAATGCCCTCATAGGGATTAGCTGGGTGGGGACTATAGGCAGGTAGAGTGTGGCTGGAGGAGGTGGGTCACTGGGGGTGTGCCTTTGGAGTTTGCATTTTGTCTGTGGTGAAGGGAGCTCTCTCTGCTTCCTGGTTCCATGTCCCCAGCGGCCTCCCTCTGCCACGCTCTTCCACCATGATGTTCTGCCCGCCCTCGGGCCCAGAGGAATGGAGCTGGCCATCTATGGACTGAGACCTCTGAAACCGTGAGCCCCCAATAAACTTTTCCTCCTCTAATTGTTCTTGTCAGGTCTTTTGGTCACAGCAGTGAACAAGCTGACTAAAACATTCGGTCACTTCAGTGGGAATTTGGAAGGTGGGGAGTGTGTGTTCAGGTTGCTGCCTCGAACTGAAAAGAAGCATCAAGGATTTCAGAATGGGAATTCTCCATTTTACACAACATGAAGCTGAATTAGAGAGCTCGCCCAGCATGGCCGGCTGGTGAGGAGCACCAGTTTCCTATGCTGATCCGAGAGGATTGATCTTTAGGGAAACGCAAAGTAAAATCAGGCTCCGCTCTGGTCCTCTGTCAGCAGAGAAGGCCGACAGCTCCCGCAGCTCCCGCAGCTGCTCTTCTCTTCCCTGGCTGCCTCCACTTGAGATGGCACTGGGGATTGGACCAAGGGCTCTTGGCCACTGAGGCCTTTTGCCTTTTTATTTTGCAACAGGCTCCCGCTAAGTTGCCTAGGCTGGGCTCAAACTTGCCATCCTCCTGCCTCAGCCGCTGAAGTAGCTGGGATGACAGGTACACACCACAGCACTGGGCTCAAATGCCATTTTGGTCCTCTTTTTCTAAGTGTCTTAGTCAGATCCAGCTGCCAAAGCAGACACACACCCTGCACCAGTGGCTTAAATAACCAATACTTCCTCCCACAGTTCTGGAGGCTGGGAAGTCCAAGGTCAAGAGGCTGGCAGATACAGTGTCTGGCAGGGTTATTCCTTCCTGGTTTATAGGTGGCCCTCTCGGCTGTGTCCTTACGTGGCAGAGAGACAGAGAGAGAGAAAGCAAGTCTCAGGCCTCTTCTTAATCAGGGCGCTAATGCTGTTCAGGAGGATGCCATTCTCATGACCTCTCACCTCCACCTCCGAACACCATTGCACTGGGAATTGGGGCTTCCACCTATGGACGTTGGGGGACACACATCCGGCCTGTGGCATGGGGCTCTGTGGCATGGGGATGGAACCAGGGCAGTCACCAGCCATGAGCCTGCAGCCGTGACTTACGTGTCTAACAGGCCGGGGGTATCGTGACCCCGTGCTGCAGGGGGCCGCTGCAGGGCGGTCGGGCAGCACTTGCACTGCCTGGCATTCCTGTCCCCCCGCTGGATTGCCTTCTTTCCCCCACTGGACATGGGAGCCCCTGGAGGGCAGGGCAGGCGTCTCATCTTTTCTGGCTGTGCCCCACTCCTGGAGCAGCGCCTGGTACACAGGCCGTTCTCCATGAGGCCAGCTGAACAGGCGAGTGACTGAGAAAAGGGAGCCATGGGGGAACGAGGGGTGAGGAAGGAAGTCACACCCGTGCTGTTGGATCGCAGCCTCCTCAGGTGGGGGGGAGGAGGTGAGGGCCTTGTCAGCCCAGCTGACGTCTGGGGGGTATGGGGGACAGGCTCGGGACAGGGGACCTCCCTCTCCACATCCTGACCCTGGGGCATTCCCACTTCCGCTCCTTACAAGGGCTCAGGCCGATGGCTCCTGTCCGCGTCGTCTCTGGCCTGTGGTTCCTGCCTCTCCGTCTGCTTTCCAAGCCCATCCCTCCAGGAGCTAGCCTGTCCTCCACCCTACGGCTCATTACATGGGCTCACGTCCTATGGAGGTGACACCCCTCATTTCTAATGTGAGGCACCTCAGATGACTTGTTTCTCCCCCTGAACCACAGGCTCCGAGGTTGGGAGGACAGTCCTCCAGGAGAGATGGTCCTCCTGCTGGCTCTGCCACTCGCCAGCTGAGGCTGCAATTCCTAAATCCCCTGCCCTGCTGCAGCCCCAAGCACCCATCTCCTCCAGCTCAGACGTGGCACCCTGGACACCCACGTGGCCAAGCCCGAAAGCCAAGGTACCCTCTGTGGCCTGCCTCGGGGCTCCCAGTGGCACAGGGGAGAGGAGCAGCCTGGGCTGTCTGACAGGTTCGCTGCATCAGTCTTGTGGACAACTTCTCTGCTAAAGCCCGGGGCTGAGCCCAGGCTGCACCTGGCAGGTGTCTAGGGCACTTGTCTAATGGCTGCACCAGTGGGAGACCGAGGACGGTGTGAAGCCACCTGCCTCCACCCGAGGAGATTATCCTTCCAACAGGCGTAAGTCTTGGTGGGGAGAGCTCTTTACAGTGATTCCACTAGGATTTTACAACATAAACATTCTGTCACCCAAAGAAAGTGTTTCACAGCACAATACGGTGTCGGCAGCCTGGGATCGAGGGGTGGGCTGGGCGTGTCCAGGGTGACCACACCGAGGCGGGAGCAGAACCACCTGCTCCCTCCAGCCATGCTTCACTCTTCTCCTGGTCTCCTCTCCTCTGCATGTGATGGAGCTCCGAGGCAGGTCACAGAGGACACCTTGGCTTTGGGGCTTGGCCACATGGGTGTCCAGGGGGCCATGTCTGAGTTGGAGAAGATGGGGACTGTGGAGAGCCCAGGCAGGTGGTTTGGGAGTCGCAATCTCAGCTGGTGAGTGGCAGCCCAAGCAGGACATCTCTCTTCCAAGAGAGCATCCAGCCCAACCCATCCAGGACTCCTCAACTGCCCCTCATCTTCCTCCTCCCCAGCTGTGCCTGAGGGGACCGAGGAGGCGACACTGGGCACGGGAGGCCATTGCCTCAGGTCTCTGGCCTTGG
The DNA here is from genome assembly GCA_028644305.1 of Xerus rutilus. Classification (NCBI taxonomy): domain Eukaryota; kingdom Metazoa; phylum Chordata; class Mammalia; order Rodentia; family Sciuridae; genus Xerus; species Xerus rutilus. The sequence goes on from CM053401.1 coordinate 175,548,748, forward strand.
TCTGTGCATCTGGGAGTGAGGAGATTGGCAGATTGCCCACCCACACTCACAGGCTCACCCACAGGCACATGCGTGGACACTTTCACGCGCACACTCGTGTGCACATACATATACATGCGTACGCCTAGACACATACATGTGCATACATGCACACACACAGCCAGCTCAGGCCCCGCAGTGGCTGGTGCACCTGCTGTCTAGAAGCGCAGGACGTGGGAGCCTGTGCAGCCGCCGGGGCTGTGGGTCCGAGTGTGCAGGCAGATGGTTCAGTGAAGCTTCAGTAACATCCAGAACACACTTCCATCATGATGGGGGAACTCGGGCACTACACACCTGGATGGTGACCTCCTGCCTCTTGGATTCCTCTCATTAAGTCCTGGTTTATTTTGGAATGAAGGGAAAGGTTGGCCACTGGTCACCTGCCTGCACCCTTTCCTCTGCAGGTGGCTGCACATGGGTTTTCTGGGCACACATGAAGCAACTGCTCAATGTCCGCCCTTCTGGACCCTGGACGTTCCATGTAGGTTACTGGCAATCACCCAGGAGTGCAGCCAGGGTCATTGATCCTCAGTGGGAAAGCCCAGGGATCCAGACTCGGGTCTCCTCCACATCCCCAGAAGCATCTCCTGCAGGCAGGCAGGGGTGTGTGCCTGCCAGAGCCTGCGGCTGGCTCCTTAAAATATTCCAGTCACACCACCGTCGGCGAAGCCACTGCCGGGCACGTTGCGACAGAAGGAGAATTTCATTTTGTTTTTGAAATGCTGTTGTTACACTCTCGGGAAGCCGGCAAGGACCTGAGCAGGACAGGATCAGATAAATACCTGAGCTCACAGAGCAGTTGCATTTACTTAGCAAATGACATTTTAATGCTGTGAGTTGAATTTACATACTAATTAAAATTTCCCTTTAAAATATTGAGACTTCTGACCTCCCTGCCTACCCATGGTGACAGAGATTAAAAGAGTCTTTATTACAGCCTGTCAGAAAGAGCTTCCGGGGGTGGGGGCGAGGGGCTCCTTCACGTGGTGCCCTGATTGTCTCCCTGGGCCCGATTCAGTGGCCCAGCTCTCGTGTCCGCCACCACCTGCTCTGGGCGGGGTGGGGGTCCCCAGCAGCCACTGCCCTCTGGCCACAGCTCACTGGGGATCTCAGCAATAAAGGAAGTCGAGAGCAGCCTTGTTGGGACAGGGCAGGGTGGACTTTGCAGTCTCTTCAATGCCCTGGGAACGTTGTTCCAGCCTCTGGGGGTCTTGGCATTAACTGTACAAACATGCCAAGCCCACTTGGCAGAGGGGGCACTGAAGGCTTGGCACTGGGCCTGTGCCAGGCAAGCTGGTCACGTGCGTCTGCCGGTAAGTGTGAAGAGGAGCTGCCTTCTGCACCCACGCTCCATCTCCCCTGAGTCCCCTGCCCCCACACTTGGGCACTTGGAAGGTTTGGTTTAGGGGGCCTCAGCTCCTTCTGGGAAGAAGACACACGAGCAGGGACCCAGGCAGCCCCACTTCCATCCAAGGCCACGCAGACCTGCCCTTCCCTTCGGCCTTTTCTGTAGAAACGACCCCTTCGTACCCTGTTCTCGGGGCAGCTCTGCCTCCAAGGCCTCTGACCTCTGCTCAACCGCTCGGTGAATGTCTACCTGCACAATGGGGAGCAGAAACGACGAGACCCTGCTTGCTGGACACTCATGCTTGGCCATAGATGCGTCACGGAGATCCCCTCAGAGCACAGAAAGAGGCCCAGGAACTGCAGAAAAGGGACGTGGGTGCTGCTCCAGGTTGGCCTGCTGCAGCCATGCCACCTCAGTTAACTCACAGCGACTCGGTGACGGCAGCCGTCCAGCAAGGCCATCGTCACCATCATCTCACGGGGGTCACCGAAGCACCCGTTGTGTGAGCACCTTGCCTAGGGCCACATAGCAGTTAAGTGGCAGAAGCACCCTTTGGACTCATAAAGCTGGGCCCCAAATGACTCCCTCTTTGCTCTTGCAGGTCCAACAAAGAAACTAAGCCGGTCATGGGGGCTGAGAGGCTGGGGAGGCCTCCCTGCTTTTTGGGGAGATGTTGCGAGAAGTATGTAGAGCCCACATGCCGAGGAGCGCGCAAACCATAAGCCCAAATCTTCTCCAAGTGATGGCACTGTGGCTTGCTGGCCACCCTTCTGGCTGCGTGAGGGTGGACCTGCGCTGCTCAAGCTCCCCTGGGTGGCCGCCCCCGCCAGCCCTGCATGGCTGCATGCGGCTGCCACAGCACTGCCCTCTCACACCCCTGCCCTTTCTGCTGCGCGTCCTGGTGCTCTGACGGACACCACAGGGATCCTTTGTGCCACTGGTGGGCATGTGGGCTGCTTCCAGTCTGGGTCTGCCTTGAGCAGGGCGGCCATGCACGTCTCACGCAAGGGCTAGTGGCCTGGCGGGCGTTTCCCGGCCGGGTCTACACCCATGAACAAGCCCACAGACCCTGAGGTAGACGCGTTATTGGACAGGGCCACGGGGTGCTCTGGAGTCAAACCAAGCAGGAAGGCGCCCCTCATTTCAACGCACACTTGGCATGACCTGAGTTTCAACTTTTAATGATCCGGGCGGACGAGCGTGGCTTCTGACCACGGCTTTCGCCTGCCTTGTCCTGGAAACAGACAGGCGGAGCCCTGCTGGCAGGTCCCCGGGTGTCAGGACGTGTCTCTGGTGGGCGCCCGTCACCTCTTTTCCCATTTTCCTGGCTCTCCGTCCTTCTCCCGACCAGGTGCAGTTCTCGACGTGTTCTGTGTGAGCAGGGCTTTGGTTGCCCATCTGTGGAAAACGCTCTCTGGCACTCTGTGCCCTTCTGTGCCTGTCCCAGTGTCACTGCCATTTAGAAGGGTGGCCCGCAGTGTAGCTCTCCTTCCCGTTCCAGCTGAAGGTTCCTGCGTCCTGCTTACGAGTGCGTGGCCACACCTCGTCGTGGAGGGCCTCCCTCTGCCTTACTGCTCCGCCGTCTGCATTTCCACGCAGGCACTCAGACGCTGCCGGTAGATGGTGTGAAGTGGGGACAGGGAGACGAGCCGCAGCCTGCTCTGGGCTTGGGGCGGATCAGGGTGGTCACAGTGCAGCGAGGGCTAGGACCTAGACACCTGTCCCTCTGGTAGCACCACACAAGTAAAAATATGTTTACATCTTCCTCTCTTTCATGGAGAGCAAATCCACCATGACTTGCTCTTGACTGAGGAAATGTCTGGGTCATTCTAGGTGAATCTGAAGCAACTCAGGTCAAGCCAGACCCCAGTGGGTCACTCGTGTGTCCTGAGTGAATAGTTCACATCATCTATTCATTCAGCAAGATCCTTAGCAACCTTCCCTGAGAAGGGTGCTGGTGATGCCACAAGGAGCTAAGAGCGTGAGGTCCCGGCCCTCACGGAGCTACTCTGTGAAGAAGACAGCTTTTAATGCACAATCTCTGACTTGGAACAGAGGAAGAAGTTCACGGGGCTGGAAGAATTTAGAAGAGGGAGTGGACATGGGTAAGGTCCAGGGGGTGCTCCTCAAAGGAAATGCCAGCTGTAAGGGATGGGGAGCTATTGATTAGGCAAGAGGAGAGAAAAGCACACAAGCTGCAACGGCCAGCATGTGCCAAGGCCCTGAGGTAGGAGAGAGCAGAAGGAGCACCAGGGACTGAAGGGGCTTGGTGTGTCTGAAGCAGAAGAGCCAGAGGCCTTGTGGGGTGCGGTGAGGCCACAGAAGTTGGTCAGAGCCAAGACCCACAGGAGGGAACGTTGGCAGGACTGCAGTCCCTGTCCTTGGCATTGAGCAGTCACTGCAGGATTTGAGTAAAAGCGGGCTCAGCCTGCTCTGCACCCACTCTTTCCTTCACAGAAAGCCATGCCTGCCCCGTCTCATACCTGCTCTCTACAGTCCCCCTCCACTCGTCAGGGTGTTTACCACCCCAGGAGCAGCCTCCTCTCCCCTGAAAGAAATAACTGTTCCACAGCGAGGATGGTGACCCCTCCACCTCCGGGTGATGTCTGCAAGTCCCTGGCCTGTTCCTCCACCTATGAACTTGCCCAGAGGTCTTGTGCCAGGTCCTCGGCCCCTCTGGACACTGTGGCAAGTTATGTGGTGCTGAGACTCTGTGTCACTGACCCACGCCCTGGCCACAGGGAGGGTGTCTCCATGGAAGGAGGCAGAGCTGCGGGTGCCCAGAGCATCCACACACAGACGAGCCACACGGAGCAAGGCACTGCTGTGCCACCAGAAAACACAGCACAACCACCATGACCACAGCAGGGCTGTCAACTTTGGCAGCAACAACAAGGCCATGTCCACCCCAGCTGGGGGTCCGTGACATGCTCCATGGAGGAGGGGGCCCCAGGCCAGTGCCAATCCGGGACCAGGTCATGAACAGAGTGGGGGTTCTCTGGTCTCCGAGCACAGCCCCCTCCACATTCTGGAGTGTCCCATTCCTTCTGGATATAGTTCTCTTCCTGATTTTCTTGACCGATATTGTTAAAATATAGGTCTTGCCTTTGGGATTAGAATTTTCCAGCAGTCACGTGGATAATGAAAACCAACTGGAGAGTCTGTTTTGGAATTAAAGACCACAAGGAAATACTCTCCAAAACAAAAACCAAAGGAATGTCCTGTCCGGGAGGGCACAGGCTGGTGGAGGAGCTCTTCAGGAGGATGTGTAAGCGTGGTAAGGGGTGGACGTGGTGAGTTTCAGCGTCCAAAAGCATTGTCCCCTCTGCTGAGGCTGAGCAGCCCTGTGCTGCTGTGCCAGAGATGGCCTCAGCATCATGGCTTAACAGTTACTCCTTGTGACGTATGGCAACCCTGGGGGACAGGGGACCCAGCCCAGCAGGGACCTCAGCTGGAGCTGGCTGGTGTCTCTGTCTCTCAACACTGTATCACTCAGCTGTGGCTCCCATGGGCTTCCCCACAGCATGGCAATGTCTAAGTCAGCGGACCCCATTATGATGGTCAGGGTCCAAGAGGAAGGACACAGAAGCCAGCAGCCCCTGAGCAAACCCTGGGGTTGCAGGACTCTGTGTCACCACAGCCAGCGGGTGAATCAGTCACAGACCTTCCGAGTTGCCAAGATTCAGGGGGAGGCAACAGGGACAGAGGAACGTGAAGTCATTCCCAGCATTTTTAGTGCCCAGAACCCTGATCCTCATGGTACCGGGAACCTGAAGGACGGCAACGGCAAGTGGCAATAATCAAACCAGAAACACGTCGAACACCAAGTGTGGGTCACAAAGAAACAGAGCAGAAAAAGCGACATGCTGCCTCTGTGTGACCCAAGTGAAACATAAAAGCCTCTGGATCCCGTTTCGGCTTCCTTGCCAGTTCCTACGTGGGGGAGGCACTCTCCCTAGCACTGGAGATACAGAAATGCACAGGCCAGATCGGGCCTCGCTATCACAGAACTTGAAAAAAACTTGTCAGAGAAAGAAAACCCTAAACAAATAGTCATCCTTCAGAGTCCACAGGGAATTGGTTCTGGCCCCTGCCCCTCGGATGCCCAAATCTGCAGATGTCCAGGTCCTTCATATAAAATAGCAGTATCTGTACACACAGCCTGTGTGCTTTGAGTGATCCCTCGACGGCTTAGAATACCTGACACAATGGAAATCATCATGTCAACCATGGCTCCGCTGCCCTGCATGGGGAAAATGACAAGAAAAAGTCCACACGCTTTCAGTATGCACACAATTTTCTTCTATCCACTGTGGACTAAAACTTTGGATGTGGAGTCTGCAGCTACGAAGGGCTGACTGAAATTACAAAAATATTTAACTAGTAATGGTGACATCGGGGAGTCCTGAAGCCATGTGTGGGTTCCTGGCCCAAGGAGGGCACAGGAGGCGCCTCTGAGGGAAGTCTGCCTAAACTGGACAAATCCACACATCCTGGCCCCGGTGGAGAGGGAGAGAACCTGCGGATGGTAGCAGGAATGACCATCAGGCCTGACCAGATCTGCTGAGGACTTGGTCTCAATGCAGGGACAGAGGTCAGCTCTTAGAAGGCTTCAGGCAGAGGAGGGACCTGGTCTCATGCTGGAGGGACTGGCAAGGATGCTGGGAGTCTGGAAGACCTGGCTGCTGTTGGCAGGGGTGATGGCCTGGTCCAGGCAGTGGCGTGGACATACAGAACACTGGGGAGGTACAGTCAATCATCTTAGGTCATGTCAAGAACCTGGCTCGTGGGAGGCCCCATTAACAGCTATGGGATCAGCAATCAAATGGAAGGTCAGATTGGACATTTGAGGGCAGGGAAGGGGCTTCAGGGCAGACTCCAGCCATCAGGGTTTTAGCCAAAGTGGGCCTGGGAGGCCACATGTGGAGCAGTTTGGTGGGAAGAAGAGAAAATGGCGAGCCAGCCTCAGAGCTTCCGGTACCCAAGGAACAGCCCTCATCCTAGCCTCCCAGGGACCTGGGACACTGGCTGCTTTGTTGATGGTACAAGCTCTGGGACAGAGCCAGTCCCCTCTTCTGAGCCAGGCACCCAGCCAGGATGTGCTCCAGTCGGAAGGCAGGCCTCGTCCTGGGAGAACTCGGGGGACAGGCAGGAGGGGCTGCGGCCTGCCCAGGGTACAGCGGGCCCTGCGTCGGCTCCTGGAGGGAATCAGCTCCAGTGCCCCCACCGTTTGATGATGCCAGTCTCAACAGGGCGTCTGTCCCAGCCCTGGGCCTCCAGTCTTAATTATATTCGAGGCTGTTTACAGTGTGTAATCACCACCGTTAACTGATTGAGGGAGGCCACGCTTCCTCCCCCGGCTGTCTTCCTGACACTGGGATCCATTGCCCCACACGTCTGCCCACACGAGCAGGAACCAAAGGCAGCCGGGCTCTGCTGGGATCACCAGGAAATATTTATTGCTGTGATTTTTCTAGAGGGAGAAAACACAAACTAATAAATAAATAAATGAAACAAACACACAAACATGAACTCGCAGTTCGTTTCAGTTTGTATTCTAAATGAAAGAGGCTGGTGCCTCCCTCCACCCAAAGCCTCGCCCTCCCGCCTGCCCTGTCTGTGGCTGGCCGCGTGGTCCTCGGGCCGGTCTCCCCATTTCTATCTGCTCTGTATTTCTGCCTGCACACCTGTGTGCTGTGTGCGCCTCAGTCGCTCCCCTGAAGGACGCTCTATCCCTCCCTGGCTGGCTGTGAAGAGTCCGTCGCAGATGCCAGCCCCCGTTCCGCCAGGTGCAGGCAGGTCTGCTACATAGGCAGCAACGTCACCAGGTGTCCCAGTCACAGGCCTTGCCATTGTGTCCTGCCTGGGAACCGACACATTTGGATTTGGGTTTGAATCAGGAGAGTGGCCCCTGTGCTCCAGAGCCCTGTGGAAGAGGAAGGTTCTGGAACACTTCAGCCCTGAGTCACTCAGTGCCTGCTCATCAAGGTAGATGCAGACAGTGGCCAACCCCAGCCTGCACCACCCCATAATCAACAGGCCTCCTCATACTTGTACCCTCCATGCCTAGAGGGGACGAGGCCTCAGCCACGTCCAGAGCCAGTGGCCTCGTGCCTTCTCAGGTGCAGTGCTGGCTGGCCAAAGCTTTCCCAGGCCACGTGGCCGACAGGTGGAGATGCCAGGACCCAATTCACCTTCTACCTCACAGTGCAGTGTCCTTCCCTGAGTGGCAGAGGGAGTGTGCCCATGGGCTTGGCAACCGCTGAGGTGCAGGCTGACGCAGAGGTCCCCAGGTAAGCCCTCAGGCTGCCCGCAGTCGCTCTGCTCAGAATCCCAGGTCTGCTGCTCTACGGGAGGCAGAGGGTGGGCCGTGTGCTCTCAGCCAGGCACAGGCTGAACTCCACCGTGTGCTCCCAGAGTGACATGACAAGGGACCTAATCTCTGCATGCTACAAAGGCCAGGCACCCTCCAGGCAGACCCTAGGTGACTATTCAGATGGGGACGGCCTGGGACGGGAAGCAGCCAAGCAAGGGTGGGACATGGGAGTCCCAGCCTGTCTGTCCCCGGGAGCTGTCAGTTATTCTCTCCAGGCTGGGGAGCACCACACCTGTCAGGCAGTGTCTGGGCACCACCTGTCATGAAGGGCAGGGCCATGCAGACCCCAGCTCTGTTCAGGCCCAGGAGCTCTCCCCAAAAGGTGCAGGTGTGGGCAGTTAGACACTCAGCATGCGGAAGCCAGGCGGGGTGTGCGGAGCCCACAGGCCCCGGCTCTGCTTCCTCACCTGTGGGGTGGGATGGCAGTGGAGCCCTTGTGGGCAGGAGCTGCTGAGCGGGTACAGTGGGGTGGACATGAAGGGCATTCTTCTCTGCTTCCGCCATCAGACTAGCAAGAATGAGGCACATTTCAGACACTGACCCCTTAGGAGCCCCTTGGGTTTGGGGTCCTGGAGCCCTCAGGTCCTAAACACAGCCTCAGGAGGACTGGCTGCCTTGGACAGGACTGCACACCTGGGCTGTGGCTGAGCCCTGGGCACCAGGGAATCTTGTGAACTCCCTCTGGGATGGGCCCATCCCAAGGGCTCTTCTGATCCTAGGAGCAGCGCAGTGTCGGGCCTTTGTGCCTGTTGTGGGGCCTTCCGTGTGTGTGGCACTCAGCCCAGTGCGCTCCCCGGGGACCCTTCCACTCAGGAGCACATGGCCCTGGCGTCCATGCTCAGCGAGAATGAGGGAGGGCTCAACAGGAGCCACCGGGGCAGCGCGGTGGAAGCCACATTCTAAGTTGTGTAATGAACTGAAATAGTAATTGTGTTAACTGACGCTTTTGAAATCTTACTGTCCTGTCATTACGTGTCGATTTTACAAATGAGGGAACGGAGTCTTGGAGAGGTAAAATAGCACCCTCAAGTTTACAGGTTGCCCCGTTTCTTGGCAGAGGCCACCGCAAGAGGCCAGCGAGGGCTGGGAGTATGCTGGCCTTCCTGGTGGCTGCAGGGCCTCTGTCTCCCTCAGATCTGGCCCCAAGGGATCCAGATGCGCCACCTCCTACATGTGACGCACAGCAGCCTGGCAGCGTCTCACCAGAAGGCAGCACCACCGTGTTACTTCATTTCATTTTCTTGGTAGGTAGCTTGCGCCCATCAGTGGCTCTGGGAGTGAGTGTCCTGCCAACACCTGGACAGGATTCTGCAGACCCCAGGGGAGCTTGGGATGCTGCAGATGCCGCAGGGCCTGCCAGGAGCGTGGCTGGAGAGTGCTATGAACCTTGTGGCTCACTCCCACTCTCCCCATGAAGCCTGCTGTTCCTCCACCCTGGCCTGGGGGAGAGTGGTGCCACCCTGCCTGGAACCCACTCCCCTCTTGGAGTAACGGCCCCAGGCTGTGTCCCCTGGCCCTCCAGACCATAAGATCTCAGCAGGTCTGCACCCTGCCTGGCACGAGTCCATCGCCTCCACCTTCCTGGCACTGGTAAGAATGTTGCCAGCTCAGGCCAGTGCAGTCGAGTGAACCGCAAACGTTCTTGGGGCCCCGGGAAGGATGGCCCCTCCACACCACCAGTTTTGGAGGTGTGAGATTGGGGGAGCTTCGGCCAGCATGTCGGCCTCAGAAGGGGAGAGCTGGCCTTGGAACAGAGGTAGCCTGAGAGACTGGGACAGGGCGTGAGAAGGTCCCACGGTCTCCTGAGGGAGCCCTGGCTAGAGGTCTCAGAGTCAAGCCTGCAAGTCCGCCTGCCCTGCTGAGTCCCGGCCGCAGCCAGGGTGGAGGAGGGGCCAGCGGTCTGCCCTGCCCCTCTCCAGCCCCCACGCACAGCTCCTGGCCTCGCTCTGTGCAGTTCGAAGTCCCCTTTCTGTCCCCAGAGAATCAACCCGTCCCCAGGGAATGGTACTCCCTCTTGCTTCAGGGTCTTTGCTGACACGGTCCCTCTCTGTGGGTAACCGGTTGCATGTGATGGCTGAGGTCTCAGTTTGGCCCCGTGTCCCCAAGGGTGCCTCCGTCTGTGCCCAGGACACGTGCTGCCTTGAGCACTTGTCCTCATCCCAGAGCTGAAGCTATTTGCTTTCTTTAATTAACTTTTTGTTTTGAGAACACTGCAGCTCTACCTGCAGTGTAAGAAACAATGGAGACCCGAGGATCCTCCCATGTGCCCCTGCTGTCCTCACATAACCACAGGACAAACCACAACCAGAATCCTGAAGTCAACATGATCCTGAGCCCGCATGCAGATTTCAACAATTGCACACACTCATTTGAGTGTGAGAATTTGGTTCTGTGAAATGAACATATTTATTTCTGTTTACTTGTTATTTCATCACATAAAATCAGAGTTTCACCACTTGGGAGGGTCTGTTCAAGTTGGCATGACCCTGAAAGGTAGCCAGTATGGCATTAAAGAAAGTTAACATCAGAGGCTTTCGGTGGCCCCCCAAGAAATAGAAAGCCATTTCCCATTGCAGCCAAGAGGGAGGCCACTCAACACGCTTCTGGCACTAGATCACAGACTTCCACACCAGGGAACACTACAGCTGTCAATCCTGGCTGTCCTGGAGCTGAGGAACGGGGTTTCCAGAGAAGAGCAGGGCCTGAGGGGAGCACCCGGAGCTCCAGCTGGCTGCTTAGTGCACTGATGCTCAGGCCTCCTGTGGGATTTGATAAAGAAGATTTTTATGGAAAAGCAAGAAAAACTTCACAGCATTTTTGTCCAGCAGAGCGGGGACATTTGATGGTCCAGAGGGCCAGGGTACAGTAGCTGGTGCCCAAGGAGAAAGCTCGACCTCAGATGGAAACAGGGACAGGAGGGAGCAGGGGACATGGAAATTCTCTTCCAACCACTCGGGTTTCCCAGTGAAATGGGAAGTAAGGGAGACAGGGAGCAGAGAGCCGCCTCGGAGATCACCCTGCCTGCCGCTGACGGGACGCAGCAGAGCAGACAGGAAATCATCTAGACTGTGGGAGAGGAAACAGAATTTGATTCATGCCAAGCAGCTCTGAAGGCCTATGTGGCATTAATGGCTATGAGGTGACTTGTAAAATGACTTCAAACTTAAACAAAGTAGTAAGAACACTGGCCTTGGTGTTGGAGCGACCTGGGAGCAAATTCGGTGCAAATTCTGACATTGCTAAGTCCAGAGCAGGTTCCGTTTATTGCCTCTCTGAGCCTCAGTCTCTTCTTCTGCAGAGTGGAGATGGGGAAGCTAAACCTGGGGGTTGAGATGTGGGTCAGAGGAGGCAATGTGTGCACAGCGTCCAGCTCAGAGCTTGGCATCAGGCCCAGGCTGGGCGGAAAGGAGGCTCTCCCCCCCTGAACATCCCAGCTTGGGCCCTCCACTCCCACCTCAGTCTCCCCGCTGCCCTGGGCTTCTGTTTTCTCCAATAGGATGGTGAGTTCCTGCAAAGAGTGTGAGTCTTGCTCATCTTGGGACCCTGTGAGGTTTCAGGGAAGATGCAGGGGCCGACTATGCCCCTTTCAATCCAGAAAAGGCCTGGCCCCTGACCACAGCGTGGTCCTGGGGCTCCCTGGGACCAGCAAGGTTGAGTCTTTTATAAATAAAATCAGGCATCAGGTGAAAGTGTGCAAGGAAATTGTACAACCCACGTGTACTGACATCAGAGTTCACCACCCCATCTCAGATACTGACACTCGGAGACTGGATCTGAACATATCAGCGTTTCTAGAGCACTCAAGCCACGCCCTGGTGGGGAAAGAGGCTCTGTGCTCCAGATTAGATCAAGGTGCAAGCCCTGAAATTTAGCCTTCTGTCTAGACAGTAACTTCCTCCTGACGTCCCATGGACAGGACCGCCTGGGCCATTGCCAAAGCCACAAACAGTCAACCAACAATCTCCCCTTCTCTGCTTCTGGATCCCAGAACGCTGATAGCAGCTGCTTTTGCACTTACAAGTCAGGCGATGAGGTGATGATGGATTCGCAGTGAGATTTTCCCTGAAAGGAAGATGCATGAACCCGGAGTGGGTCAGCTGGTTGTGGGGCCCAGGTCCCAGGCAGTCTCTGGAAGCAGCCTGCCTCCCATGGGGAAGGCTGCTAACTGTTTGCTCTTAGGGTGACCAAGAGCCCAAGCTCTCCAAACATCTCTCCAGGTTCCTCTGTGCACACTCATCGACTCACATCCTGTGTTCCAGGAAGCTCTGTGACACGTCGGCTGTGCAGGGTCCCAGGGTGCACCAGGGACAGCAGAGACAGAGGTGCCCCAACTGTCTGTCCCATGTCTTGGCTTCAGTCATTCTCCTCTGAATTCCCTTTCTCTCCCCAGACACCCAGTTTTAAAGGCCCACCATGATGATGGCTGACTCATAGGGATCTTTCAGGTCCCCTATATGGATCAGAATTGTCTCCACTGCAAAGGGCAGAAAGTCAGCTCACCAGAGTTTAAACAAAACAGGGCAGTGGACTGACCAGGAACCCCGGGAGGCCTGCAGGCACCATTTGACCCAGTCCTCCAAGGATGGCATCCGGGCACATTCTTTCTCTGTCTGGGCTTCGATTCCCCGTGAGCCCAGCGTGTACTGCACAAGGACACAGCCTGTGCCAGTCCCTCACTCTGAGGTGCTGAGCTTGGGAAAAAACGTCCTCTCTCTGTGTCCAGGCATGAAACCTCTAGAGAGGACCTGGACTGAGTCTGCCGTGGGGCTTGGGGTTGGAGGTTCCGGGAGGCAGCACTTTGCCCCACGCTGTGAAGTCAGAAAGGGAGGGAGGAGGCGCAAGGCTACTGTGGAAGAGAAGTGTGGACACAATGCTGGGGTGCTCCTTCCTGTGCCTCTGTCAGAGAATCACTCACCCCTTCTTGGTAGAATCCGTGGCCTGGTGTGGGCAGGGCCTCTCTCCATGGCAGAAGCCCTGCTCAGAGAACTCCACTGGCAGGGCGGCCCGTGTTCCCTGAGCAGCCCCAGGGCCCAGGCAGGTTGGTACGGAGTGAGCTCTCAGCAGCACTGGGCGAGTGGTTGGGGGAGGGACTGCCAACACAAGGTAAGAGCCATGTCCTCTTTCCTGAGATTGCGAGGCTGGGGACACAGTGCAAGGCGAGGGGCTGGGGTTGGGCAAGGGACAAGGAGGCAGCCCCTGGGGTGCGGTGGCTCGGGGCTCCATGTGTATCTCCCCCTTTCCATTCCAGCTCCATTTCTTGGTAGCTTGAAGGTTTTGCACATCCCCCCAACCCCCATGAACACGCGTGAAGACGCAGGATCTGCCTCTGTCTGGTGAGGCTGCCGCAGCTGTCCTGCAGCTGGGAATGCGGGCAAGGTCGCTCTTGCCCCCTCCTCTCTGGAGCCCCTCCCTCTGTTGCATGTGGACCCCCTACACACATGGGCTGCACCCATCAAGCAGAGGCCAGCAGCCACCATGTGGAAAGGCCAGGACAAGCTGAAGCTGCCCTTTCTTAAAGCCCATGTGGCAAACGCACAAAGTGAGCTTTATGGTCCTTGGGGAGGCTGGTGGCAGTTGTCCGTCATGGGGAACGCTCCATGTTTCTGCCAGTGGGTCTGCCACAGGCGGGGCACTAATGTGCTTGGGAAGATATGTGCCAGCACTGCCCTGAGCCAAAGGCGTGCACATGCTGGACGGGCTCATGCCCCAAGGTGGTGTGGATCAAGGCGGGATGCTCCTGCCAGACAGACACAGCTACGGGATCCTTCCAGTCCCAGCAAGGCCACGGCCAGCAGAAGGACCCAGACCAGCATCCAGGAAGGCCAAGGAGAGGCAGGATGTGCCACAGGAACTCAGCCAGACCCGGAAGGTCCTCTCGACTCCAAACCCAAACAAAATGTGCCTGCCTTGTGCATTCTTGCCAGCATAGAGAATTGGTCACACGGGCCTGCTGGAAGGACGGGTTTCTTTGTCCTTTAAATCCTGCCCATCTAATCCCTATCGGAAACGGCCGTGTAGCCGAGCCTGACGGTGCCTCTTTAGGTTTCCTTGGCCTGGATCCACCTCTCCTGCAGGCAGGCCATCCAGGCAGAGGAAGGAACCACAGAGCACTGCCTGTATCCTGGCTCCCTCGTGAAGAAGAGCCTGCCGGTGGCCTTGGTGGCAGGCAGGAGGCTGGAGAGCAGGGCGAGGCTCACATCGCCATGCTGCAGGTAACAGCCCACACAGGCATCCCCAGGGAGTGACCAAAGATTCTCCGTGTGATCTGTAAACAAGGTTGTCGGTGCTGTTGTTCTTAACTGAGCATATTTTAAGAGGCCTTTAATGGGACCGTGCCTGGCAGATACCTATAAACTGTGTGCGTGCCAGCCAGGCAGAGCTTAAGACGCCGCGTTCCAAACAAATCATCACACCTGACAGGCAAGTTCTCAATAAACACAGTGAAATATCTCCCTCCAGGTGAAGGTGGCAGTCTCACGGCCCTCCACAAACACCTGCGTGATCCGGGGCCCTGAAAGGGGAGGGGGAGGTTTATTTCCCCTGTGGGCGTGGGGACAGCGGGAGAGGGGGATGCGTGGTGAATTTCAGTGTGCGCACAGATCGGCCACTCAACACGTGCGTGTCCTTCTGGGAAAGGGGTCCATCTGAGCGTCTGCCCAGTGCGCAGCGGGAGGTCTGTGGGAAATCTTGCTTTGCTTCAGGTGGTTGTTGACAAAACGGGCCTCCGGTGCCTTGGGGGACACTTCCTTGTGTTCCAAAGTGATCCTGGTTATCCCCTCGCCCTGCCCACCCCCGGCCTTCAGGACTCAGCTGGAATTTGTATGGCGGCTAGACTGCAGGGGCGGGGGGCAACAGGGTGATGGTTAAGTAAGTCCTCTCCGGTCCCATCTGGACCTACGCTCTCCAAACAGGAGCCACCAGCCACAAATGCAATTAATTGGAATTAAATAAAATTCAAAATTCAACTCCCGTGTGCCCCTCCATGAGCCACTCCATCTGAGTGCACAGAGCCCACCGTGGAGGGCAGCTCTGGCTTCTTTGCTGGAGATGCTGCCCAGCCGCTGGCCCGTGGTGCAGCGCAGGTGGTGGGAGGGTTGGAGGGCTGCACTGGGGCAGCACAGGCTGGGCACTGCGGGATTCCTCGGTCCCCGTGCTCCTCCACCAGGCCCTGTCCTCACCGGGCCGATGTCTCAACTTGTCCTCCTCCACCTGGGCCAGCCACGGCAGTGCTTCAGCCCGGGACCTGGGAAGGAACCCTGGAGCTTTCCGTGCATGTTAGACATGGGCCAGGAGACAAGACCCTCAAGGGGACACGGCCGTGACAAGCCTCAGCAGGCGATAGCCGGCATAGTGAGTCCCCCTGAGCTCTATACCGTGGGAATGTGCCCGTCGAGGGCCAGGGCAGGCCAGGGTGGGAGGGTAAAGACACCCCATGTGGCTGCCTCCATCTCCATTCTGCAAATGCCTATTTTGGCCAAACCCGACCAAGTCAGAGGACAAGGGAGACAAGAGACCAGCCTGAGGGGCTAGGGTGGGACGGAGGAGAGCAGAGAGGCGAGAGGGAGGGGTGGACGGGGACTTCTGAGCCACGTGGGCACAAGGGTCCTTGCAGAATACGGACCCCTCAGCTGCAGAGCACGTGGTCAGGTGCTAGGAGGAAGGGTCCCCGTGCCTGCAGGGAGGCTGGCTGGGGCTGTCACTGTCCCCAGCCACCACGTCCCTGGCTCTGCACCAGGCCTGTGTCCCTCAGGCCAGCTCCTCCAGCCTCGCTTCCCATCCTGAGTCCTCCTGGGCGCGTGCTCTGAGCTCGGTGGCCAGCATCAGCTTCTATGGCTGCAGTGCTCACATCCCGCCCGGTGGGGCCGCCTGGCCTGTTTGTGAGGATGGCAGGAAAGAACGTGAGCCTGGAAACTTTGGTAACGTCCACCATCTGAGAGGATTTTAGGACATGGAACTACACTGGCTGAGAGAAGTGCAGGCCAAGCGCCACCAGGACCCCGCCAGGGACTGCCCTGGGCTTGGGCCATTCGCTCTACTCAACCCGGCAGCGCATCCCTGTCTTCTGCCGCCCCACCTGGCTGGTCCTCTCCTCAGGGCCTTTGCACTGCCTGCCCTCACCTGTCTGTCCCTCACCCCTCACATTTACCCACCTGGTGCAGAACTGGAATTCAAAGGCCAGAGTCCCCGTGAATATGGGTGTGGAGGTGACTAAGCCCGCCTGTCTGAGAGGAGGCAGCCGTGAGTGCAGGCCCCAGAGCCACCACCGGGCTGCGGTGCGTCCTCTTGGATCCAGAGGTCTTGCCTTGCCAAGGGTCTAACGAGCATCTTTGAGTGCGACCTCGTGCTGGGATGTGGTCCTCGGGCCGCAGCCACACAGTGCTCTGCGCATCTCTGCGCAGTGTTCCCAAGTTGTCGTGAATCCATAATTATTTCAGAGGAAAAGAGAAGAAGGCTGGAGCGGGAATAAGAGCCTGGGCATCGAAGGCCCCGCCATCCACCTTGAAGCCAGGATCTCCACAGCTTTTCTGTGGGTGTCTGAGGCCAGAAGAGACATGATGCCCTGCTGCTGGGGTAATGGGGAGACTGGTGCCTGCACCAGAAGCTCCTCTAGGTGGACAGTGCAGCCAGACCCGCGGAGGTGGGACAGAGATGGCAGGGCTGACCTGGCGCTCTTCTAAGGCTTGGAGCCTCTCCGTGAAGTCACAAGACTGGAGGGCACAGGTGACCGTGGGAGTCATGTTTCTGCTGGGTGGGGAGCTCTGGACGGACTGTGCTACCCGTAAGCCCACTGGCCTGCCGCACCACAGGCTGTGGCCAGCCGGCTAAACAGAAGAGCAGCAAGGGTCACTCTGCTGGCCTCCCTAGCCCCCGCCTCCAGGGAGGCTGCAAAGGAAGTTGGAAGCATCCCCCAAGCGCTGAGTAGGAGCGTCTCTGGAACGCTCCTCGCGGCCCGAACAGAAGTCTGGGGCCTGCAGTGTACATTACATGCATATGTGTCGGCCACGGCAGGCTCGGAACGAGGCCGGAGCGCGCGGCCATATGGGGATGTGGTTGTGGAAAAGAAATATTTATAAAATGGCTTTTCCAAATGTTTAATCTACAGCAGATGCATCTTAAATTAATCTGTTTGGCTTGGCGTTCGCTACAGGGAGGTGCCATGTTGTCGTGCCGCCCTCTTGGAGCAGAGGAAATGGGGCTGAGGAAGAAGATGAGTCTGTTTGTAATTCAACTCAAAGGGAAGCTCTTTGGAGGGCAAGGGGCCAAACTAGGGTGGCTGGGGACGGGGGCAGGGCAGGGGCAGTGCTGAGAAAAGCAGGAGGAAGGTCCCCCTGAGGCCCGAGCCTCTCCTGGCTGCCCACGTTGGATTTCCCCTCCACGAGGCTGTTTGATCTCCCCCAATGTGATACCCTGGCGGGAACCTCTCTTACAAAAAGTGGCACTGTCACTGATCATATCTGAGGAAGGGGGCCCACGCCTGCTCCTGGCTGTGGTATCTCAGTGATTTTTGCAGAGGGGAAAACAGCCCCTTCTTGAGAGAGCTTAACAACATAGAGGCTTCCCAAATGAGAAAGGGCTTCCTGGCTTCTCCAGCCTCTGCTCAGGGTGCCTGGCCACCTTTGCCATGGCTCATGTCCCATAGCAAAAGAGCCTTTTCCAGCTTTGGGGACCTTGAGCACTTTGTTCCTCTGCCCAAGGTGTCCCCTCCCCTCTTTGACTGAGTCCTCGTCCTAGGAGGACACATCAACTCCTCAGCAAAGCCCTTGTGGAGCTTCCAAGTCCAGAGTGGGCTCGCTTTCCCGGAGCCCGCGGGTGCTCCTTACTCTCAACACGTCCTGGGCCATGCTCTAGTGATTGTGGCGCAGTTCTGACCTGCCCCCACGTAGCACCTGTGACATCGCCGGTTACCGGTGACGAGTTCTGCTCCTTCACATGCTGCAGTTTGAACACTAGAGAAGCCACCGAGGCAGGCACGTAAAGCAGGGTTTATTTAAAAAGGGGTAACAGACTCCCCCCTGGAAGGGAGAAGGGGCCACAGCTGGTTTCCTGGTATCCCCAGAAGTACCCGCGTCTGGCCTTTTTATACGTCCTAGGCTTCCTTTGTTCTCCCACTCTCTTCTCTCTCTCTTCTCTCTTCCCCTTCTCTCTCTCCTCCCTGGGTATGTGACTAGGCCCAGGATGTTTGGTGGGATGGCCAAAAAGGAGAAGAGCACACAGATGGGGAAGGGCCCAGGTGGAGTGACTTGGGCAGGAAGGGGGCGTAATGAACAACTCCTTGGGACAGGTTACCTTAGCAACAGGTTGGAGCAGGGGCAAGTTACCTGGATAAGGTGGAGGAGGGGCTCTGAAGGCATTATTATTCAATCCCTCTCCAACTTCCAGACCCAAACTGGCCTCGTTGATGCGACCTGACTCCATTTACCTGTGTACATGACCGCCTGTCTAATCCTGGCTTCACCTGCCCACCACTGCACTGCACACCTGCATGACACCTGCCCAGAGGAGCTGCCCAGCCAGTGTTTAATGACAGGATGGACACAGTGAGAGGAGGCGGGTGACAGGTGGCCCTTGGGGGATCCCTGAGGACCTGGGCCGCACGGGGACAATGACATATATTTTCCTGCAGATGACTGGGGACCAGTCCTGGAATGGTCTCTTCCCACACGTCTGAGGAGTGAGAAGAAGTGACCCTCCAGGACGTTCTGTAGCAAGTGCATGCCTCCATCTGGGAACCTGCAAGCATGTCACCTTGCTTGGCCAAGGGACTTTGCAGACGTGATTTAATGAAAGCTCTTGAAAGCTTCATTTCAATGAAGATTGTTCCGGATTGCGCAGGCATCTGGGTGGACCCAGCCGAATTACGTGAGTCTTGAAAAGCCTAGAACCTCTCAGCAGCTCTAGTGACTAGAGAAACGGAAATCGACCACGGCGAGAGCCCCTCACACCCATCAGGAGGGTCTCCATCAGCACAGGAGCTACAGGTGTGGGAGGAGCTGGGGAATCAGGCCCCAGGTGCGGGTGGCAGGGGTGCAAAAGGCGCCAGTGGCCCGGGCACCGTGGGGGTTACTCAGCTCTGACAGGAAGGAGGTCTCCACACCTGCCACGAGGACCAACCTGAACACGTTCTGCAAGGCGACCTGAGCCAGGCACAAGGGCAGAGCAGTGTCTGGAGGAGTCGGATGGACAGCAGAGAGGTGGGTGCCGGGCGCTGGGGTGGGAGGAGAAGGGGGAGGTGGTATTTAATGGGGACAGAGTTTCACTGTGGGAGATGGAATGCTCTGGAGATGGTTGATGGTGACGGCTGCATGACGGTGTGAATGAACAATGTACTGCTCATAGTTCACTTTAAAATGGTTCAGATGGTGAATTTTGTTATGTATATTTTACCATGATTGAAAATTATTTCAAGGAAAAAAAAGGCAGAGAAATGTCACAGGCTGCAGGAGAGTGACACAGATTCAAAAGCAGTCAAACCAGGATGAAGACGGCACGAGGAGATCCATGAGCACTTAAGTCTCGGGCTGTGCGTGCCCGAGAGGCAGACCACAGGCCAGCCTGGAGGGCTGCTGTCCACTGCGCTCCTTCTGCCATGAGCTGGTCTTTTCTACCCTGTTCCTCTGCACTCCTTCCATTCCAGCTGAGAGGGACCAAGGAAAGAAACCTGACACCTCTCCACGTGCCCCTGGAGGAGGGCCGCCCTGCAGGAGGGGGCACGTCATTGCAGGAGGGGGCACGTCATGGAAATGTCCTTGCTTTCCTGTTTATCATCCACCCAGACAGCTCTCAGCTCTCCAGTTCTCTAAAGCAAAAAAACGAGGAAAGAAAAACCTTTTCTTCCAACTTAAAATGCACATTTGTGCCCTAAAAGCCGAGCCCCTGGTGCAGTGCCTGCTCTCGACTGGGCTCCCTTCGTAACTCTCCCCGCTGCCCTGCCTTCTCAGTTCCTAGTACAGAGGCTTTCCCTTTTTGCTCCTAGGGCTGCAGTTCCATGGGGCACCATCTCTGGTCCAATTGCTTGACGAGAGCAATGGGCTGTGATCGGTGGACGAGGTCACCTGCCTCCCTGTAGGTGAGGGACGGGGTTCCATGGTTAGCAACCCCAGAAGAACCCACCTGGCTGCTCCCCACAAGAAAGAGAGGGACCTGGACCAATGCTCCTCCCGCTCCCACGGCCACACTTGCTGAAACTGTCCAGCTGCCAGGCACAAAAGGACCCGGATGACTGATCGGTCCTTTTACCTTGTCCTTGCTCTCAGTTAAATGGCTCTGGGCCAGTGCCATGAGGGCTGCCTTCCTGAGACGGTGGAGGAAGTGACATGGACTGAATGGCATCCTGGGGGGGTACTGTGTTCTGCTCAGGTCCCAGCAGCATGCTCCAGGCCAGGGGTGTCCCTCCTGTGCTCCACCATTAAGCTGATGGCCTGGAGCCCAAAGTGGGAGGCCAGCATACCTTGGCTTGGGGTCCCCCTCACTAAGAAGGTCTGTCCAAGGGAAGCAGGAGTCACAGCTCCTGCAGCGCAACGCTGAGTGGTGTGCTCACCTCAAAGCTCAGCTTTTTCCTTCAAAGCTTAGGCCAGTTAGAGCAGCCAGGCAGTGGGCCCAGGAATTGGCTGGAGACCTCAGCTCCATTCAGAGCCCTTTTCTGAAGTGGCTGTGTTTGGTGCTGGTCAGGAAGGGACTTTTACTTTTAGGTGTAGGATGACACCCTCAGGGGACAGTTGGCTGTCATCTTACTGAAGGGCAGATTAGCCCCCTTGCTGAAAGAGAATCACAGCCAAGTAGAATCAAATGAGGAGAAAAAGTCCCAACAACAGCTTGAGACCCTGGATACAGCCATACCTGCAACTATTAATCCCATAATTACTTGTAAAAATGAGCCAACAAATTTCCTTTTATTTCTTTTTTTTTAAAATATTTTTTAGTGATAGTTGGACATAATATCTTTATTTTGTTTATTTCTATGTGGTGCTGAGGATCGAACCCGAGGCCTCACACGTGCAAGGTGAGCGCTTTATCCCTGAGCTACAACCCCAGCTCCTTCCTTTTATTTCTTAGCTTCTGTAAGCCCAGCTTGCACTGGGCTTCTGGATCTATAATAGAAAGCTTAAAGACTGCCTATAAAGAAAGAATGATTCACCCAGGGTGCAGTGAGAGGGACAGGACCCCCTCTGAGCTGCCTGTGAGCTGTTAGCCAGTGTGGCTCGCTCATTCAACAACTTCCTGATAGTCAAGAAGACACAGGGCTGTGATAGTTATCCTGTGGCCTGTGCAGCTGTTGCCTGGTCATGCCAAGGCTCTGCCACATGCCAGCTTTGTGGCCTTAGGCAAGTCACCTCTTGGTTTCCCCACCTGCAAATGGGGCCAGGAAATAGCACCTGCAGGCCTCAGGGCCATGGGAGGTGAGAGAGCCTTCAGGAGCCCTGGACTTCCCAACCTGCAAGGTCATTGATCTTCTGTAAAAACCCAAAGAGCCAGTTCCTCTGGTGGGGTCCAGCAGCCACTGCTGGGCAGAGTTGCCCTGCCTGGCTGCACAGGGTGCAGTCTTGTTCATTCTGAGAGCACAGGGCTGTCCCGGGGGTCAGGGGGACATCCTGGGGTCGTCTGCGCTCACATTTCTAAAGAGCTCTCTGATACTTTGGGGGTAGGGGCAGCGGGAAGCACAGGTGGCAGCTGGGAGGCTGGCCTGGGGAGAGTCCGAGACCCCCATTCTGGTACCTGCAGCTCCACCAGCCACTGACTCACCCGCTTTGGCAAGCTCTCCAAGCTTCGGTTTCTCATCCGCCAGACGGTGCTGAAGGTAGAACCTGCCTGGTGATTGCCAAGATCACATAAGTTAACAAGCTCCCAGTGCTTGGAGCAGCCCTGCAGGAGAGAGCCGGGAGAGGGCCACCCACAGTGGGACACAGCCTGGAGGCCCCGATGTCCTGGGCCAGGGTATCGCTATGCACCATGGTCCCCTGTGGCTGCCAGGCTCCTCAAAAGCTGGTCCAGTGGCGTCGTTCAGAGCAGAAGCCGCTGATCTGGGAAAGCACCCCAGGTGGCCAGCATCCTACTTTGTCACCCACACATCTGCTGGGCCCTGACCTCCCCTAAGTGGCTGGGAACGTCGGGTCCTGGGAGCACTCTTCTACTTGTTACAGGGAACAACAGTCAAAATTTTAATTTACAGGTTGTCTGTAAATTACTGCCTGGTCTGATTTATAATTCATAGTACAATATTTATTTCTAACAGGAAATTAATTTTGGAAACTCAGTGGGTGATTAAATTAAATTGTAAAACCATCCGCCTGCTTGGGAGGGGGTGAGGAACTGGGGGTTACATTTAGAGATGAATCAAGCAGTTACACCAGGAAACCCTGAGACGGGAGGCGAGGGTGCAGCTCGCCTTCTTGGAGAAGATGGCCATCCTGCCCAGCCTTGCTCCAGACCAGGGGCCCTACACATGGGGACAGGCAGAGACTCACGGCCCTTCCCAGTACTGAATTGTCATTAAGGGAGCAATAAGTACAGGCTGAAATGGCACCCATCCAATTCAACACCACACCTTCCTCTCCAGCTCTTAGCCAAGTGTTGGAGTGGTCGGAGAGGACTTGCTCCTCACCGTGAGTTCGAGTCCTAGCTCTCTAAACATGTTCAGCTCGGTGGCTGCTAACACCCAGCTCCACCCCTGAGCGTTCTGACCTGCAGATGGAGCATGATCACAGCTCCTCCAGACTTGGCAAGTTTGTGTAAGATGGATGGGGAGACAGGTTTGCATTTGTATCTCTCGCTGTGAACAAATTAGCCCACAAATACGGTCCCACTTTCTGTGGGCTAGGAATGCGGGAGCATCTGGTCTGGGTGGTTCTGGCTGTGGGCTCTCTCCTGGGGTCTTTCCTGCAGTTGCAAGCTGGGCAGGGCCGGGCCTGTAGCTATTTCAAGTTTCCTCTCCTTTCAAGGGTGCTAAGGCATGTCCCCAGCCACCACCAAGGCCCACGTAAAGACGCCTGCAGGACTAGCAATTTCACACTCACTCACCAATGCACCCGTGTCTGCCTCCTTCTCTTCCTCACACCTGCTGGGAGCCCCTGCCATGGCCACCAAACAGCCCCCTGGCCATGGGGGCTGCTCCTGGGCCAGCTCCAGAACACCAGAGACTCTAAAGCCAGAAGCCAGAAGCTATCAATAATGGAGTGAGCCAAACACACACATGCAGTGCACACACACACACACACACTCACACTCACACACACACACAGCATCCGCCCAGTGCCTCTCCTTTGCAGGCTGCCAGTGCGTCTCTGAATGAATGATGGCCTTCCTCCCTGCAGAACTTCCCTCGAGTCCCCAGCAGTTTGGGACATCCAACAGAGAGAGCTGAAGTGCACGCAGGTGTCTCAGGCGGGGTCGAGGGGGCTCATCTCAGGAACCTATCTGCTAAGCAAGGACAGGGAGCCCCTTCTCTTCCACTTTGCCCCCAGTGGTCTCTGTGGGGGCCTTCCCTACCCACCAGCTCACTTGCTGGCCCCACCCCAGCCCATCTGCTCTGCATGTGTAAGCGTCATCAAATTGTTGAATAAATTGTCACTGATTAAAATGTGGATGCCTGCAGGAGGACTCATTTCCGCTAAGTTGTACTTGAACCTCTCGCATCCGCTGTCGATATCTGACATCTGTGTCTGGTCCCCCACTGATGGCCAACCAGAGAGCGGGGTCCAGACAGAAAGTCCTGCTCCCCCCCCACATGCACGCACGCACGCACACACCGTTGGTTTTCCGGAGGTCAGATTTAGATGGCACTCCCCTCAGGGCCTTCTTGAAACTGGTCAGTGTTTACCATCTGCAGTTGAGCTCCAGGTCAGGGAAGTCCCTCTTGGAGCAGCGCACACTGGGACTCCAGACACAGCACATCTGCAGGACACCGAACTTCCTCTGGTGACCCGTACACTACAGGATGGTGAGTGTGTAGGTGAGTAGATGGATAGACGCATGCATACATGGACAGATGGACAAGCGGATGAGTGTGTGGACGGGAGGGAAGGATGGGTGGACAGAGAATGGATGTAAAAAAAAGTACGCCATTCCCTATCTGGCCTACATGCCGCATTTACACTCATTATTACTAATGAAAATTGTATTATTTTTCTTCTGCTGCATAACAAATTACCACAAATTTAGTGGATTTTTTTTTTTTTTGGGTACTGGAGATTGAACTCTGGGGTACTGGACCACTGAGCCACACCCCCAGCCCTATTTTGTGTTTTATGTAGAGACAGGGTCTCACTGAGTTGCTTAGCGCCTCGCTATTGCTGAGGCTGGCTTTGAACTCGTGATTCTCCTGTCTCAGCCTCCCTAAATGCTGGGATTATAGGCTTGTGCCACCATGGCCGGCTAAATTTAGTGGTTTTTAATGACACTTTTTTTTTGATCTCTAGTTTTCCATAGGTCAGGAAATCAGGCATGGCTTACCTGGGCCCTCCGCACAGGTTTCCTGGGCGGCAGGCAAGGGACTGGCTGGGTGGCATTCTTCTGTGCAGGCTCTGCTGGGGAAGACTCTGATGCCAGCTCTCAGTGAGGCCTCCTCATCCCCAGGGGCACCTGACATTCCCCTCTAGGTGACCCACTAGATGGGCTTTCCCAGCATGCCTGCCGGCTCTTTCCAGGCAGCAGAAGCTCCTCTCTCTATCCTGCTGCGGTGGAGTCTGGCGCTACACCCCAGGAGGGATTTGGCCTTGGGCCAGGCAGCCCCTACAACCAGTGCAGGCAGCCGACTGTGGAGACTGAAGTCGCTGGGGCCCATCCTTCACTGGGGGGGCCAGAGTGCACCCCTTGCACCGGTAGGTATCGCAGCCACACGGAAACTATAGGGCTGCCAGAAGATAAGAGTGGCCCCGCGTCCAGGGCAGCTGGCTCGGGTGGGAGCAGCCCTGAGAAGCAGAAGCTGGGCATGGCCTCTGGCCAGCCTGTGCACCCAGTCGTGTAGCCAGGTGTCATTGCAACCGTGTCTCACCCGGGAGATGTCAGGACCCTGTCTTTCTCCCCCAGGCCCTGCACCCCCCAGGGCTGGATGGCTCCCAGATTCCCCCCACTGTCCCGAGGCCTATTTCCAGTCTTCCTGCCAGGGGCTGCGGGTTACAGGGGACCCTGCAGGTGGGAAGGGCAGGCAGTGGTAGACCTTTAAACTCCCAGTGACTAGCAGTGAGGTCAATGTGCCCCCACCCAAGACACCCCCCAGGGCCTGCCAGGAGCCCTGCTCCAGGGCCCCTCCACCTCTTCAAGCCCACGCCTGGGCTGGGCAGTGGTCTGTGCAGGGCACCCCGGCTTCACAGGGTGTTCAGTAGCACTCTGGGCCTCCACCCATGAGGTGCCAGCAGAGCGTCCTGCTCCCTTGGTTTTGGCAAGTGAAAATGTCTCCAGACATGGCCAAACACCCAGGGGCAGGATGGTCCCTGGTAGAGAACCACAGCCCCACACAAGACAGAGCCGGGCCCAGGCGGACCCTGGAGAGAAGGATGTGCCCCAGGGGAGGCAACCCCGGCCAGCTCAGGCCCGGTGGGAGCACTGCTGTGGGAGGTGGCAGAGCACTGGGGCCAAACTGGGGCCCCTGTGCTGGCAGGGACGTCCGGGATTTGAGGAGAGCCTCGCATGACTGAGCACCCCCTCCCCCGGCTGAGCCCTCTCTCTACCTTCTGGTCTTTATTTCTTCTTGTCCCTCTTTCTCTACCATTCAGTTAACAAATAATTACCTGTGAAGATTTCCAAGACACATGAGTCCCAGGGACACGGGCCCTTGAAAATTCCACCTCACTTCAAAGGTCTCTTTGGACAAGTGTCACCACTGTCCCCTCTGGCCCCCAGATGCCCTCCCAGCCTCTTCCCCCTCCCCGGCACTGATGTCGGTCACTGTGGACATCCTCCCTGCTGGGACAGCCTCACCACAGCGACCCTGTGCCCTGTAATGGCAAGCACGCGCCAGGCTCTTCCTGGAGCACAGCGTTCCTCTGCCTCCAGCTGAAGCACCTGCCTTTCCTGCTTTGCCCTGCCCTGAAGAGCCAGGCCTCTGCAAGCGAGGGGCAGCCTAGGGCCTCTGTTAGTCCTCCCTGCCTTGCCTTTCATGGGAAGCTATTGAATCTGTTCACCCCGCTCAGCTGGCTGGAGTCAGGCCACAGAGCCTGGTCCCCCTGGCCTGGCCAATGCCAGGGGCCTGTCCTCCAGACTGAAACCGCTACTGTTACTCCTGGGCACGTCCAGCCCTAGCCTCCCTCACACTCTCTCAGCCTCCACCAACAGTGGCAAAAGGTGACATGCTCACAAGGGATCACCTCAGAAGAAATAAAGCCCCTGACTCCAAGCTCAGGGCTGTGGGGGCAGGGCATAGATGGAGGCCTTGCCTTGGGCACACTTAGGGAGCTCAGGGGTGATGTCCCAGTCCCCCGAGTCCTGATTCCTAGTGGCTTTGGCCAGCACCTCTCTAGATCCATAAACTCCAAGTCTGCCCAGGCTTCCTGGGGACTTCTTCAAAGCTGAGCAGGAAGCTCCAGACCATTCCACAGCAGCAAGAAAGGTTCTCTAGATCATTGAAGGCCCTGAGCAAAAGGAGGCCAGCTATCAGCCAAGCTTATGCACCTTTCTTGAGGAGGCTGAAGCCCAGACACTGTGATTTGGCTTCTAGAACATTTCTAGCTCATGTGTGTCTGTGCGTGAGCATGTGTGCATATTAATGTTATATATGAACCTCATTCAAGGTGTGTAGACCTCCATTCCTTAAAGCTGCAGAGGAAGATGCCCTCGCCTTCCTGAGAACATGTCATAGAAGGTGGGGATTATCATGCACCAATGACGTATTGCAGGAGGCCAAGTCTAGAATGGGTGCTTGTTCCCTCCTTGAACTCCAGAACCACGTGAGGAGTGGTTACAAGGACAGCCTCATTTTACAAGGGAGGAGACCGAGACTGAGAGAGGCCAGGAAATGGCTGAGATGGCAGAGCTGGGAGCAGCAGTGTGGGGCCTGAGGTGGGGCGTGCCGACTGCCCCTCGTGGGGAGGCGAGCTCCTGAGGACAGCAGTCTCGGTTCTCCCCGGTGAGAGCTGCATGCCTCACCGCGTCCCGCAGAGATAGATGGTGCTCACACAGGGCACAGAGCGTAGGGCCTTGGAGTCAGAAGGCTGCTTCAGGGTGGCCCCTGACTACTGGGGTGACTCCACAGGTGTCCACGGCCTGGCTCTAGCCCTTGCTGGCACTTCAGCAACTGTGAGAAAGGAAGCCACCTCCAGCCAACCAATGGGACAGCCGCTCGGCTCCATCCTCAGTGCACGCAGCTGTAGGAACACTGACCATTGTGGCGTGTGGTTCTGGTTTCCAAACACTATAATCACATAAAGTGTCCACTTTGAATCCATTTGAGGTAAGAAAGCAAAGCGACTTAAAGAAACCTACGAAATAAATCATATTGATACAAAAATGACCGTGCATCCTGCAGCCCTGTCCCACGCCAGCTGCTGGCACCATGAGCCGTCAAGGACCTCGTGTTCTAGTTCAAGTGTCCTGCACTGTGGACTTGGAGCCAGATTGCCTCTGATGGGGATGGAGTCTGCAGCCCTGGCCTCTGTGCGAGATGCCAGGAGTGCTCTTTGCCCTGTCATGACAGCCAGAACTATCCCAGACATCACCCTTGGTTGAGAGCTGCGGGTCTAGTTGGAGGTGTGACCCCCGAGGCTCAGACGTCGGCTCAGGCTGTTGGCCTGCAGAGAAGGTGGCAACAGAGACGCACAGGGAGACCCATCTGCCCACCAACTCCTGTGTCTGCAGTCGGCCAAGGTGACCCCAGGCTCGCAAATCCTCACAGTAAGAAGAGAGGCATGGGCGCGGGTAGCGCATCGGGACCCTGCTGCTTTCAGGGGATTGCTGACGCTAAGCCAGAGGAACAGAGACAGAGACGCAGCTGCACTGGCCAAATACTTTCTCTGTGGCAAACTGGTGTGTGCACATGTGCAGTCAGGGGATGGCTAAGTGTGCTGGAGCCGAGGAGAAATTAGGCAAGAAAAACAATAAAAGTGCTGGCGTCCGTGGAACAAGTCAGGAGAGAGAGACAACCCAGAGACAGGCAGAATGTGACCCTGGAGAGCTTCGGACATCTTGGAATCGATTAATAAGGTGCCAAAAAGATTCATGAAAATGTGAGAAGGCAGTCAGCTCTGCACACTCTCCTCCCCACACAGGCCTGGAAATGGGGTTCCTGCTCTGGCTGCACATCCCACTAGGGAGCCTTCGAATGGTGCCCAAGAGCCCTGGGGGCAGGATGGGCAGAGGAGGACGCTGGTCTGAAGCCCCAGGCCTTCGGAAGCCTCCGCTGGTGTTTGCATTCCGTTTCTGCGTTACCTCGCTTCTGTGTGACGTTTTTCTCCTTCCAGTGAACGTACCCCTTCTGGGTCTGTCGCTGATGTTGTTTTGGATCTTTCTGGCTGATTATCACTATTTCTTGGCCGGGACCAAAGCCATGGCAGCTGCCAGCTCCTTCTCATGCCGGAAGGGTCCTTGAGCTCTGGTACTGGCATAGCGCTCTGAGCCAGCTCTGGGCTTCTGGCCACACACACGTTCCTGAAAACACGGTCATACTCTGTCCCCGAGGTTTCATGCATTTTCAAAAGGAGGAAGAAGTGATCCTTCTCCCCAAATGCAGGCCAATGATAAAGATGCTGAGCCCAGCAAATTAATTGGTGAAACAAAGGTCAGCATTTCAGAAGGTGGGTGTGGCAGAACCTAGTTGGCCAGATGGTACCAGATTCTGCAAGACCAAAAGGGGCGAATGGCAACACTGGCAGGGTCCACCCACAGGATTCAGCAGGCCTGCTCTGCAAATGTGCATCACTGGCGGGCATCCTTAGGGCCAGATCCAGCACACTTGCCAAGTCCTCCCTTTGAGAGCACCCCGAGGCCCTGTCGCTTTTGCAAATATGCAGCCGGGAAGCCTGGGCGCACCCCGGGGAGGGGCCCAGCTCACCGAGACACAGATCCAGTTCTTTCCCTTCCAAACTGTTTTTGCCTGAGCAAAGATGTAAAGGTCGCTGAAATGCAGGGTCCTTTTGCACACAGCTGGGCTGCCTGGCCCCTGCTGTGCCCTTGCACCTGGCAGGGTGTCCAGCATATGGCCGACTTTAAATAACTATTTATTTAAGATGAACCAATGAGCGAGTGGTTGTGAATACCACGGGTGACCCTGACTCCGTGGAGTCCCATGAGAGGTCCAGGACATGTTTTGCTGGCATCTCCTCTGCTCTGATGCCTGTGAGCTGGACAGGTGCTTGCCGGTGCCAGTGCCGTGAGGAGGGCGGGGTGTGGCACCACCTTGCCTTTGTTCTTGCCCATGGTGAGGCACAGGCAGGCTGGGGGAGAGGAGGGAAGCCCAGGGGTGCCGGCACAGGGTGTGATCCAAGTGAAGTCTCCCCACGCTGAGCCCTTGGCCCCCAGCCTGCTCTGCTCCCCTTCATCCCAGCCCTGGCCACCGGGAAGCAGGCACAGTGCCGGTGCCGGAAAACAGCTCATCCCCAAGAGCGACATTCTGCCCAAAGACTCAGCAGGGAAACTAGTGCTTCTGTCAACAAGACACGGAAGAGATCCGAGACAAATCTTAAGCTGAGAAGAGACTTTAAGGTCAAATGCAACATCTGAATACTTTCACACTCCCCGTCCGGGGGACTCGACCCTTGCCTTCACCTTGAGTGGAGCATGATGGGAAAGGCAGGGCAGCGCAGTTAAGCTGAGGAGGTGAAGAGAAGGCGTCTGCTCACTGCAGGGTCGAGCTCCGTCCTCCTGTGGCCCCTGCCCATCGAAGAAGGGAGAAGCCACGCACAGGCAGCCGTGGTTGCGGTGAGAGTCTGCACTGCAGCCAGAAGCCACGCAGCCCCAGGCTGTCGTCCAGGAGCCAGCGGGGAGCAGCCACTGAGGGCCAGCTTGTGCTGCAGCAGAGGTGCTGCTGTGAGTCTGGTGGCACGCCACGGACAGGTCCCAAGTTCACATGTCCTTCGAGACTACCAGCCTGCAAGGAGCAGAGTCTAAAGTCGAGATCAAGCACTGGAACTCTCTGCTGGACCAGCCAAGGGATCTTTCCTGCAAGGACAGCACTTCGTTTCTCAAGTTCCGAATCCCACTGGGCGCAACTGCCTGAGCACGGTGGCACTGCTATGAGCGGGCGGCCCAGGTTCCAGCAGTATTGCCTGGTTCACACCCTTACTCACTCATTCTTCCATGTGCCTGTCACTGCCCGGGGCACCCAGATTATCTGACCCCCCAGTACTGCACTGCGTTTCTACGGAGGAGGCAGATGCAAGCGGTGAGTCTCACGTGGAGCCAGACACACTGAAAAACGTGGGCGTGTTCTGTGCTTGTGGTGACAGGGCGCCCAGGGGACAGTGCCCTGATGAAATGAAATCTGCACCACAAATGAACGTTAGCTTGAACAAATGTCCGCCGGCAGAGGAGGCCCCCGCGGAAGTCAGAGAATGCGGGGGACGCCCCCGAGGCTGGTGCTCAAAAGCCAGGACATGGGTTTTGGACTTGGGTGGGTGAGCGAGGCACTCATCTTGTACCTCAGATTTAAGGAGGTGCCCAAACACTCAGTGATCAAGATGGATGACATATCAATGGTTTTAGTGCAATGTTTACAAACAACCAAAACTAGTACAAAAACCTCCATGAACAAAATATCAAAATTGAAAATCAAGACAGGGCGAGGCAGGGCAAGAGTCAGTGAGTCACACAAGGGAGATCGGAGACTGTCTTGATCTAAGACTTTGTCTTGCATTTTGCGAATATTTTATTTTAAAATACTGCATTGGAATATTGTCGATCTCCATTCCTGAGTGTCTGGGTGCCTTTTGTGGTTTTGCACCTGGGGCCAATACCTCTCCTCACCCAGGTCCAGCCCAGCAAGCATGAGGGGCTAGAGGACAGGTGAGGCCCGACCACGGCCGGGTCTCCAGGGTCATGCTTGTGGTGGTAGCTTCATCTGCCAGCGGTGGAAAGCCACATGACTCACACCAGGTGAATGTGACCAGGTCACTCTGGAAAAGGCTTTGCAGGAAAGGGAGGGAGGACCAGAAAGAATGAGGAGAATCCAGCAGGGAGGGAGTCACCCAAACCAGACAGGAAGGCAAGTCACTTAGAGAAGGCTGGCAGAAGAAAGGAAGGTGAGGGAGACTTTGCAGAGGTGAAGTCACTGAGGCATGATGAGCTTCAGATGGAGGTAGATGGCCAGTCTGGGTCTGGGCCTCTTGGGACGTCAGTGCATTGCGATGGCCTGGTGGGAGGCGGGCAGGCAGGTCTGAAGCAGGAGGGTGGGTTTAGGTTGAGGGGATCGGTTTGGCAGACACCAGTGTGGAGGATAGGGTGGCCATATCACACACAGCCCGGCTTGTGTGGTTCTTGGGAGACACTGGAAGAGCTTGCTGTCTGTCTGAAGTTCAGAGCTGCTGAGTTGGCCACAGCCCAGGCAGGGGTTGGAGCCACGGGCTTAGGGAAACCCACCGAGAGAAAAGAGTAGAGACCAGGGGCCTGGTGGAGGCCCCGGGGAAGCTCCGAGCTGCTGACAGGACAAGGCAGGGGTGTCTGGCAGCTGGCAGCTGGGAGGGAAGCCGGTGGCAGAGCTGGCTTCACAAAACCCAGGAGGAGGGAGCATCCAGCCAGCACAGAAGCTGCTCAAAGTCAAGACAAATGACAGCAAAGACCACGCGAGGGGCCTGTACACACAGCGGCCCAGGAAGCACGGCTTCTCTGCAGAGGGCAGGAAGCCTGAGGAGTGGGTGCGGGCATGCGAGGGGAAGGGAGGCAGGCAGGAGGGAGTGGGGGTCAGCACAGCTGCTCAAGGAAACGGGGACACCAGAGGACCTGGAGCACATGCCCATGTGGCCATCTCTGCATCTGTCCACTTCTCCTACCCTGACCCTACCCAGCCTGCTCCCACCTCTCCAGGAGGGCACCCCTGGTCTCGTACCACTCTGACCCTTGGATCTCCATCCCAGTCCTTCCTCCCCTGTCCCCTACCTGGCCACATCGTGTACACCTCTGGGCTCCATTCCCCAGGTTGGTTCCCAACTCTCCAGTATGATTTGGGGGACCCTATGCCTTGGCACCTGTCACTATCACACCAAGGAGCCCAGATCCACCCTCCAAGCTATTTCTTCTGGTTTCAAAAGAAGTTGGAACTTTTTGTGGCCCCAAGACTCTCCTTGTAGACGCTGTGCCAGTGTCTACCCAGCTGCCCTGTAGACAGATGCCCAGACGGGCCTCTGGGGAGGACACCCCCAGTCCACCTTGTGGGCCACAGGCCACCAGGAAGTCCCAGGCAGTCACCTGCAGCTCCATTTATTGTGGCCTCAGAGACTCCAACCTAGTTAGCCATGACATCAAGAAGAGGGCAGCCAGGTCATGCTGGACAGTACACTCGTGTACACCTGAACGTGGCCACCTGTCTGCAGGGGCCATCATGTCAGCACCATAAAGGACCAAAGTCACTGGTGCTGCCGTAAATGCAGACACCGAGCCTGCAGCCACTCAGTGCCACAGCAGGTGCTAGACTCAGAGGTGACTCTGTCCCCAGCAGCCACGCGCTTACCTGTGGGTCAGCTCCCTGGGGAGGTGTTTCGCTTGCCTGCTCCACTTCAGTTACTCCAGCTGGCCAGACTCGGGGTGGACACAACAGTTCCATATGATTTGTGATGTGGCCTTTAGGGGTTTCTCCAAAAAGCATTTTGATTGGAGGAAGCCATGGAGAAATAAGTAAGAATTGATTCAAAGTGTTCTTTCATTATAAAAATTGGTGTGCCTGTGATTTATGATTAGAGTTAAAAATAAAACAGAGAAAGAAAGGTAAATGTACATGTGCACACGTACACATCATTATAAATGCATGCATATATGTCTTTTATACAAATATGTATAGAGATGCACCTACACATACATGAAAATATGTATGTGTATAAATATATATGTACTGATGTGTCAATGTAAGATAAAGATTAGCATATGCATATATGTTCATATACAAAACATAACATGCCTGTATAAAATATACCTGCTTTATATACAGTGTACAATCTTACAAACAGGATTGGTGGTGTCGAAACCCACCAGGAAGAAGGGGCTGTGATCCTCCCACTGCCATGGCGGCCAGGATGGCAGTCACCCTGCAGCTGCTGAGGTTTGGGTGCCGTCTGGAAGCAGGAGTGGCTTTCACCACGATGCTTCTCTTCCGTCATCACCCAGCGAGGCTGCTGAAGGCCAGTGGCTGTGTGGTTCCCCGAGGTCAGCCAGCTGGACTTGATCTCGGGTGTCCTGACTCTGACTGACGCCATCCTCCCTCAGCTCCATTACCCCCAGAGCACGCACTCCATTCACAGACCCAGATCCGCCGTAGTGGTCTGATCCCCCTGGCCGCCCTTAACTCCGAGTCTGAAAGGCTCACATGGAGCTTGCACTCGGCAGGGCTCGTCCAGGCGCTGGCCCTGCTTTCCAGCTGAATGACAAGTGCCCAGCTGCCCCTGGGTGTGGGCAGAGATGGAAGCAGATTCGGGAAGAAAATGGTGTCTGGTGGGTCAGCTGCAGGGCTCATGAAAGCCACTGATGTCACTGAGATGCCACTGGGCCCAGGAGATGCAGCTGCAGCGGATCCCCCTGTTTTCAGCCCGACCTGAGGTTGAGTGCATTCTTTAATTCACGTTGGGTGACCACCTGGTCCCACAGGATGGAGGATCACAGCACGTGGAATCTGAGCCCCGCCTTCGAGGAGGTTCATCCCAGAGCAAGTGGGGAACTGGCCGAACCCCAGTCGTCCCTGCGCCCCGGAGAGCTTGGTCTGAAAATCCCAACAGGCAGCTGTCTGAGGTCCTCGCCCTACAGGCTCAGACAGCTGTGGATGGGAAACTGCCCTACCCTGCCCGCTGACCCACCGGAGGCTGCCAGGCAGTGAGGTGGTGCCCACCACAGAGGTGGTGTCTTCAGGGTCAAGCTGTGGTGACATTCACTCTGGGCTGTAACTCCTTGTCAGTAATCTATCTGCAGAGGCTACACTTGAGATCCGTCAATGTAGCCAAGACAGTGAGACACTATTCCCCAAAACCAACTTAACAAAGGTTTTTAAAATAGCAGCGCTCAGGGCTGGGGACAGTGAGGGACACGAGC
Source organism: Xerus rutilus (assembly GCA_028644305.1). Classification (NCBI taxonomy): domain Eukaryota; kingdom Metazoa; phylum Chordata; class Mammalia; order Rodentia; family Sciuridae; genus Xerus; species Xerus rutilus. Next base: position 175,582,662 of record CM053401.1, read on the forward strand.
TTCTCTGGAGGTACCTTCAGGAAGAGCAACAGTGTGTGTGTGTGTGTGTGTAAAAACGTGTTAAAAACACTCATCTGCTTTATTCAGTGTTCCACTTTTGGCAATCTGGCCCCAGAAAATAATCCAGAAATGAAAATAGGCTAATACAAAAGGAAGTTAATCATGGCATTATTTCACTTTTTAAAAAAGAGTAAATGTCTCATGCTACAAGAAACATTGAATGAACTACAGAATTCCTTATGCTGGAATGTGTGCGTGGTGTTAAGGCTGGTGGCCGCAATGCAGTTTTAATGAAGGGGAAGTGGCGGGCTGGTGACATAGCCTCGAGGGAAGCTGTCTCATGGTAGCCTGTTATTGAGCAGGAGCTAGCATGGAGTCCATCTGCGGAGCCAGGTGAGGTGGCTGGAGTATGGGGAACTTCCTTTTCCTCCTTTTTACCTTCCTGGTCTTTTCTTTCAAAATGAGAAAAGCTAATTTGACCCTCTTTCATACAGGACAGTAAATACTCCAATGCATGGGCGGCTAGAGGGCACAGGCGTTTGCAAGGTCGTAGCTGGGCGTGGTCTGTGCTCTCCCACAGTAGCCCCCGCCTGAGCGGGGAGCGAAGGGAGGGGCGCTCCACTAGAACATCTCGAGGCTTTCACACACCTGTAAATTCAAGGTCAGCCCCGCATGACTTGGTGCTAAGGAAGATCCTGGAAAAGGCAGGACTGTGGTGAGCAGCCGGCCTTGAGGCTGACAGCTGCACTGGCTGGCAGTCGCCCACTGACAGGATGTGCACCTCCAGCCCGCCTAGCCCCCTAGCGGGGCCACCAGGAGGGCGGGCGCAGTGCTGGGTATGAGATGGGAGGGCTGCAGAGAGCCAGCGTCTGCAGCACTGCTCAGGGAGCAAAGCATGCGGCCCAGCCCCATCTCCTGCAGGACCAAAGCCCTGCTGGGGACGTGAGGGTACAGCTCTCCTGGGCCCCGGAGACCCCAGTGGCCATTCCTCATGGGCTCCTGCATGGGGGCTTTTCCTCCCTGGGGCCTGCACTTGTGGACTTGACTGGGGAGACTAAAGGACCCAACACCAATGTCAATGAGCCTGGGGCCGGGCTGTGCACTCTGCAGCATGGATGGCGGGAGGTTCCCGGCTTCCCCACTCCATAGCCTATGAGCACGTGGAGCTGGGGGCCATGAGAGATGCAGAACCACAGGCCCACCCAGAATCCTGCAGGGTCCTCCAGTCAGTCAATGCACATCACAGTTAAAGAAGTGCTGGTCTTAGACCAACCGCAGCCTGATGCACAGAGGAGGGCCCCCATCTACCAACAGACAGCTGTCCCAGCATACTTCCATCTACAAACAACAGCCAGGAAGACCATTCCCCGAGGTACTTGTAGGCCCCGTTACTCCAGAGGTGAGGTATGGGTAACCTGCAGGGACACTACAAGATTATAGGGTAGAAACTATAATACCTCAGATCAGCACTGCTAGAGAGGAAGACACATGAACAACATGAAAAAACAAGGGAAGAAAATGCCCCAGACAAACCAAGATGCCACAATAATACAATCCATTGACAGCACAGTAGATGAAATGTCAGAGAAGGAGTTCAGAACGAACATAATTAAAATGATCTGTGAAGCACAGAATAATATAAGAGAGCAAATAGAGGCAACAATTGATCATTCCAACAAAAAGATTAGAGAGCAAATACAGGGAGCAAATGATTACTTCAGTAAAGAGATAGAGACTCTGAAAAAAAGAAAAAACAAGCAGAAATCCTTGGAATGAAGGAAACAATAAACCAAATTTTAAAAACTCAATAAAAAGCATCACCAACAGACTAGATAACTTGGAAGACAGAACCTCAGACAAAATATATAATCTTGAGAATAAAATTGACCACATAATAAAGATGGTAAGAAATCATGAACAAAATATCCAAGAATTATGGGATAACATCAAAAGACAAAATCTAAGAATTATTGCGATAGAGGAAGGCACAGAGATACAAACCAAAAGAATGCACAATCTCTTCAATAAGATAATATCAGAAAATTTCCCAAACATGAAGAATAAATAGGAAAATCAAATACAAGAGGCTTATATGACACCAAGTGTACAAAATTACAACATATCTACACCAAGGCACGTTATAATGCAAATGTCTAACATACACAATAAGGATAAAATTTTAAAAGCTGCAAGAGAGAAGGTACAGATTACATACAGGGGGAAACAATTCAGATTTCAGCAGATTTCTCAACCCAGATCCTCAAAGCCAGGAGATCCTGGAACAGCATATACTAAGCTCTGAAAGAAAACAGGTGCCAACCAAGAATCATATCCAGCAAAATTAAGCTTCAGATTTGATGATGAAATAAAAACCTTCCATGATAAACAAAAGTTAAAAGAACTTACAATAAGAAAGCCTGCACTAGAGAACATTCTTGGCAAAATAATTCATGAGGAGGAAATGAAAAACAACAATGAAAATAGGCAAAGGAGGAACTACACTAAAGGAAAAGCCAATCAAAGGAAAACCAAGTCAAGTTAAATACCAAAAATAAACCAAAGTAAATGGGAATACAAACCATATTTCCCTAAAAACCCTGAATGTTAATGGCCTAAACTCATCAATCAAAAGAAATAGACTGGAAGATTGGATTTTAAAAAAAGACCCAACAATATGCTGTCTTCAAACGACTCATCTCATAGAAAAAAAAAAAAATTCACAGACTGAAAGTGAAAGAATGGGAAAAAATACACCATGCAAATGGACCATGTAAACAAGCAGGGGTTTCCATCCTCATATCAAATAAAGTAGACTTCAAACCAAAGAGAGAAGGGATAAAGAAGGTCATTTCATACTGCTTAAGGGAATCATACATCAAGAAGACATAACAATCATAAATATCTATGCCCTGAACAATGGAGCATCCACATATATCAAACAAATCCTTCTCAATTTCAAGAATCAAATAGACCACAACACAATAATACTGAGTGACTTTAACACACTTCTCTCACCACTGAACAGATCTTCCAAACAAATACTAAACAAAGAAACCATAGAACTCAATAATACAATCAATGATTTAGAATCTATAGACATATACAGAATATTTCACCCATCAACAAATGAATACACCTTTTTCTCAGCAGTACATGGATCCTTCTCTAAGATAGACCATATGTTATGCCACAAAGCAAGTCTTAGTAAATACAAAATAATAGAGATACTACCCTGCATTCTATCAAACCATAATGGAAAGTAATTAGAAATCAATGATAAAATAAGAAATAAAAGCTTCTGCATCAGCTGAAGACTAAATAATACACTATTGAATGACACATGGATAACAGAAGACATCAGAGAGTAGATAAAAACAATTCTTAGAGGTAAATTAGAACTCTGATACCACATATCAAAATGTCTGGGACACTATGAAGGCTATGTTAAGAGGACAGTTCATTGCTTTGGGCTTATTCATTAAAAGAAGAAAAAGTCAACAAATAAATGACCTGACATTACATCTCAAAGCTCTAGAAAAAGTACAAATCAACCCTAAAAGAAGTAGAAGACAGGAAATTAAAATCAGGGCTGAAATTAAAGAAATCGAAACAAAAGAAACAATTCAAAAAATTGGCAAAACAAAAATCTGATTCTTTGAAAAAAATAAATAAAATTGATAAACCCTTAGCTACCCTAACAAAAGGAGAGATAAAACTCAAATTACTAAAATTCAAGATGAAAAAGGAAATATCATGACAGACACTATTGAAATTCAGAAGATAATTAGAACTATTTTGAAAATCTATACTCCAGTAAAATAGAAAATCCCAAAGACACTGAAAAATGTTTAGGGGCATATGATCTGCCCGAACTGAATTAGGAGGACATACAGAACTTCAACAGATCAATTTCAAGCAAGGAAATAGAAGATGCCATCAAAAGCTTACCAACCAAGGAGAGCCCAGGACCAGATGGATTCTCAGCCAAGTTCTACAAGACTTTAATTCTTCAAAGAAGAATTAATACCAATACTCCTCAAATTATTCCATGAAATAGAAAAGGAGGGAACCCCTCCACACTCATTCTATGAGGCTAGTATCACTCTGATTCCAAAACCAGACAAAGACACATCAAAGAAAGAAAAACTCAGACCAGTATCCCTGAGGAACATTGATGCAAAAATTCTCAATAAAATTCTGGCAAAAACATAAAACACAAAAACATATTAAACATATTTAAAAAGATAGTGCACCACTATCAAGCGGGTTTCATGCCAGGTATGCAAGGTTGGTTCAACATATGGAAATTAACAATCATAATTCATCACATCAATAGACTTAAAGTCAAGAATCATATGATTATCTCTATAGATGCTGAGGAAACATTTGACAAAATACAGTACCTCTTCATGTTCAAAACACTAGAAAAACTAGGGAGAGTAGGAACATACCTCAACATTGTAAAAGCTATCTAGGCAAAACTAAAAGCCAACATCATCCTCAATGGGGGAAAATTGGAAGCATTCCCCTAAAAATGGGAACAAGACTGAAATGTCCTCTTTCACCTCTTCTATTCAACATAGTCCTTGAAACTCTAGCCAGAGCAGTTAGAGAGATAGAAGGAAATAAAGGAATATGAATAGGATAAGAAGTTAAATTATCATTATTTGCTGATGACATGATTCTTTACTTAGAGGATCCAAAAAATTCCACCAGAAAACTTCTAGAATTAATAAATCAGTTCAGCATAGTAGCAGGATATAAAATCAATACCCATAAATCAAATGCATTTCTATACATCAGTGATGAATCCTTGGAAAGAGAGATTAGAAAACCTACCCCATTCACAATAGCCTCAAAAAAAAAAAAAACAAAAAAACTTGGGCATCAATTTAACAAAAGAAGTGAAAGACCTCTACAATGAAAACTATAGAACACTAAAGAAAGAAATTGAATACCTTAGAAAATGGAAAGATTTCTCATGCTCTTGGATAAGCAGACTCAATATCATGAAAATGGCCACACTACCCAAAGTGCTATACAGATTCAATGTGATTCCAATTAAAATCCCAACATCATTCTTTATAGAAATAGAAAAAATAATTGTTTCCAATTGAAATTCATTTGGAAAAATAAGAGACCCAGAATATCCAAAGCAATCCTTAGCAAGAAGAGTGAAGCAGGAGGCATCACAATACCAGAACTTAAACTATATTACAAAGCTATAATAACAAAAACAGCATGGTGTTGGCATCAAAATATACATGCAGACCAATGGTATAGAATAGAAGACACAGAGACAAACTCACATAAATAGTTATCTCATACTAGACAAAGATAACAAAAACATACTCAGGAGAAAAGCTAGCCTCTTCAACAAATGGTGCTGAGAAAACTGGAAATCCATATGCAGCAAAATGAAACTAAACCCCTATCTCTCACCATGCACAAAACTCAAAGTGGATCAAGGACCTAGGAATTAGACTAGACCCTGTGTCTAACTGAGAAAAAAGTAGGCCTGAATCTCCATCATGTCAGATTAGGCCCCGACTTCCTTAACAAGACTCCTAAAAAGTAAGAAATAAAAGCAAGAATCAACAAATAGGGTGAATTCAAACTAAAAAGCTTCTTCTCAGCAAGAGAAACAATCAATGAGGTGAACAGAAAGCCTACATTCTGGGAGCAAATTTTTGCCACACGTACATCAGATAGAGCACTGATCTCCAGGATATATAAAGAATTCAAAAAACTTAACACCAAAAAAACAAACAACCCAATTAGTAAATTAGCTAAGGAGCTGAACAGACATTTCCCAGAAGAAGATATACAATTGATCAACAAACATGAAAAAATGTTCAACATCTCTAGCCATTAGAGAAATGCAAATCAAAACTACTCTAAGATTTCATCTCATCCCAGTCAGGATGGCAGTTATCAAGAATACAAACAACAACAAGTGCTGGTGAGGATTTGGGGGAAAAGGCATACTCATACATTGCCGATGGGACTGCAAATTGGTGCAACCAATCTGGAAAGCAGTATGGAGATTCCTTAGAAAACTTGGAATGGAACTGCCATTTGACCCAGCTATCCCACTCGGTCTATACCCAAAGGACTTAAAAACAGCACACTACAGTGATGCAGCCACTTCAATGTTTATAGCAGCTCAATTCACAATAGCTAAACTGTGGAACCAAACTAGATGCCCTTCAATAGATGAATGGATAAAGAAACTGTGGTATATATACATAATGGAATATTAGTCAGCAATAAAAGAGAATAAAATTATGGCATTTGCAGGTAAGTGGATGGGGTTGGAGAACATCATGCTAAGTGAAGTAAGCGAATTCCAAACAACCAAAGGCCAAATGTTCCAAAGGCTGATAAGTGGATGCTGATCCATAGTGGGGGAGGGGGCATGGGAGAATGGAGGAACTTTGGTCAAAGGGAAGGGAAAGAAAGTATGGGGGCAGGAAAGATGGTGGAATGCGATGGACAACAATGCCAAGTTCATGTGTGACTGCACGTGTGGTGTGACTCTACAGTGTGTACAACCAGAGAAATGAAAAGCTGTGCTCCATCTGTGTACAATGAATCAAAATGCACTCTGCTGTCATGTGTATCCAATTAGAATAAATATATTTTTAAAACATAAAGGAGGCGCTGGCCTTAGGACCCCGGGAGTCTGGGTGCGGCAGGCGTCCCTTCCGGACACTCCTGCTCGAGTCCCTGCGCCGGTGTTTCTTGGCCTGTCCTGTGAGAAGTGCTCACTGTCTGTACTCAGCTGGGATGGTGTTGGGATCCTGGTGCCACCAGACATCCTGTGTGGCCTTGGGCAGTGGCTCTGCCTCTTTGAGCCCCAGTTCCTTTCTCTGTGATCTGGAATGGTAATGACAGTCCCCATGTGGCTGAAATGAGACAGACAACGTGTTTAGCGTGGTTCTCGGCACTCGTGGGACCCGTGGGAGCTGGTGGTGTGACCCCTGTTGTTATGGTGGTGACACTGTGGTCCTTAGCCTGGTAGTGGCACTGTGGTCCTCGGCCATTATCCACTCTTTCTTCTTCAGAGAATCTCACTCTGCAAACAACATGCTTATTTAACAGAATTCAATTCTTAGACCTCCCGAGAGTTGAAAATGGCCCTGTGGCCCAGCACTGGACAGGGAGGAGTCAGAAGCCATCCTGTGGCCTAGTTGGCATTTTTCCTCCTCTGCCTTCCCTTTTTCCTTCCTGGACTATGGATGTGATGACTGAGGACAAAGCAGCCATTTTGCTCTCATGAGGATGAAAAGCACCCTGCAGGGATCGGAGAGCTGGAGGAAGAAGATGGCTGGGGTCCTGCAGCTTGAGGAGCCACTGTGTGAACGGCACACCCTCCCCCCACCCCCTCCTCCGGCTTCCAGGTATGGGGGGAGGGTGAACGAAGCCTTGTGGGGTTCAGTGCCCCTGAGCTTTCGTGACAGACAGCCCAGCACATGCTGAGCAGGGCACACCATTGAGACAGCTGCCGTGGGGGGGGGGGGCAGCTCTGGCACCCACTCAAGGCTCAGCCTGGGACCCTGGTGAGCATGTGCTCATTTCCATGGAGCAGCTGGAAGGAACTTCATCCTGGAAACAGAACTGACTACCAAACTCCTTAAAAAATAAGAATAAAAAGAAAGCACATCCCAGCTTTCCACCAGTAATAGCTGCTATGACCATTTTAACTTGTAGCTCCCCATCTTTTTGTATGCACCTTTAAATAGACACTGCCTTGAATGGTAACGCAAACTACAGATTTGTATTCTATCTGGTAATTTTCACATATCTATATGGTAACACCTTTTTGATGCCTTTAAATTTCCTCCTACAAAAAAAATAATCAGGGACTTAGACGAGTCTGATCCTTCAGTTTTCCTTTCTGAGAATCGTGTCTTTATGACTCTTGCCTAGCAGACACACACAGGTGTCAAGATGAACACTCCCTGTCACACAGCTGCATGGGCACGGACATCAGAGCCGTCGAGGTCTCTTCCCGGGGCAGCCTCCCGGGAAGCCCAGGAGGACACCTGCATGGACGGTATTCACTGGGCGCCTCTGAATGCTGCAGTGAAACATCACCCCCTTTCTTAAAAGGAACACACACCTTCTCACAATGCCCCAGAAGACGTGGGACCTGAATTCTGAAGTTCTAGATCAGGACCCACAAATGCTGCCTTTCCAGCTCTGGTCCGAGGCCCGGTAGGTGCAGGACGGCATGTCTGGCAGCTGTGCACCGCTCTGACCAAAACCCAGCAAGAGCAACTTAGAGGAGGAAAGAGCTTTCTGGCTCATGGTTTCAGTCCAGGGTCAGCGAACCCCTTGGTTCTGAGCCCGAGGTGAGGCAGAGCGCCCCGGCTGAAGGCAAGGTAGAGGAAGGGGGCTCAACTCTCGGCACCCAGGAAACAGGGTGAGCTCCAGTGCCAGGGATCAGGGCAAAGCACCACCCCCAACAGCATGTCCCCAGTAACCCACCTCCTCCAGCCACACCCCACCTGCCTGTAGCTCCTCCCCGTCAATCTGTTTGAATTATTAATCCATCAAATGGATGAGTCCACGGAGAGGCCCGCACTGCACCTCTGCACGTTCCTGCGTTGTCTCACACCTGGCATCCAAACCTCACAGGGGAGGCCCCTTCAGAAGGGGGCGCGAATCCAGTACTGGTAAAATGCTGGTGAGAGCCCTGTGGGTATCACTAGCATTGCTCACCTGAAGTCACACAGGAATGATTCCCAGGAGCCCCTGGTGCGTGCCGCAGGGGCCCAGCTGCTGCAGAGCTCACCCCTCCCACCCACCCGGGCCCCTGCGCCTGCGGGGCAGCCTGTCCCCAGCCCAGCAGGCTGTGTGTGTGACGGTGTGTGTTTGGGAATGCTAGATGTTCAGGAGAGGTTAGAAACCTAGATTTGCTGTTACATTTTCCAATTTTTAAACATGGGTTGCTTTTTAAAACACAAAGCCACCGTGAGGGCCAAACTGAAAGCCAGTCCACAGACAGAGTGTGACCACCGCTCAGAGCCTGCAAGTCAGCGCCGTCCTCCCGCCTGTCTTGTTAGGGAGAAGACAGGCTTTCCAAATAGACACTGCCAGGGGCTCACGGCGTTATGGTAATAGTCCTTTGCTTGACACTGGTTTACCCGACACCCCATGCTTTAGGCACAAATGAGACAAATAAGGGCATTCAGCTGGAAACAGTGCATATTTTTTCGTTAAGGAGCTGAGCAAATCATTAATCGCCCCGGGCTGGTAGAAGGCGGGGAGACCCCAGCAAACCCAGGAGGCTGCTGGAGCCTGTGATCTCGCTCTGCCCAGCCCAGCCTTTTCTGCCACTTCAGTGAGCGGCTCTGGCCTTGCTCCCTTTGTGGCAGCAGCCCACGAGGGTGGGAGTGACTTTCTGTCCCCCAACAAGCCTGGCCTGCAGACCCATGCCTGGGGAGCAGAGGGGTCTCCTAAGAGCAGACCCCTCTCATTGGTGCCCTGAGTTGACATATTCATCCTGTGTGCCGATCCGGGGCTGGACCACTGGGGGTGTCCCTGTTGGGTCCCAAGGCCCCTCTGTTGCTCAGTCTGCAGCCCTTCTGGGCTGGACCACTCACCCCATTTTCTGGGACTTCTCCAAGGAACACTGAAAGTCTCACATCCCCAGAATCCCCTCTTCCCTGGACAAGCCCAGGGAAACGGCCTCAAGTCCACAAGGTAGGAGCTCATCAGGCTGCAGGGGACATGAGGCGTGGGGGACATTTTAGCCTTGAAACAGAAGGTCTGAGAGCACTGACTGCGGGGTGGGGTCACCTGCAGGGCGGTTTCAGGGCTGCGGGTCGCCCTCCTTGTCCCTGCAACTCAAAGTGCGGCTCCCAGGCCAGTTGCTGTTAGAAATGCCAGACCTACCGGTCAGACTCAAGCTCAAGAAGACCCCAGGTGATGCACGGCACCCTGAGGCGTGGGGCGCACTCGCTATGGGCTCAGAGTCTGCACAGCTCAACTGGTAAAAGGACAGAAAAGGGTTCCAGAGAGTTCCAGGGCAACAGAGCAGACCAGAGACATTAGTTGCACCTCCGTTGTCTCTGGAGACTAGATCTCCCAAGCTCCCAGCAGGAAAGGCATGTGCTGGGACCCATAGACTCAAAGCACATGGCCACTGTCCCATGTTCAATGTCCCCTGACTGTGAGTCTTTGAGGACAAGAGTCCACATTCTCTAGCCTTTTCTGCCTAGATTTTCCAGAAGCTTCCAGACAAAATGCATTAAACTCCGTATTGGATTGGGATTTTTAGTCTGCAAATAACAGAATCCCCATCTAATAGTGACTTCCTTGTTCTCTCGTATTAAGGAGTGGGCAGGTGGCTGCTGCCTGGGCCATGGCAGTGGTACCTATGGGGTCAGGGGCTCCTGGTTCCACATCCCCACCCTCATCTGGGTGGCTTGATGGTTCCAAGATGGCTGCTGTTGCCAGAAGCCTCCCGCCAGCCTCTAAACCCAAGGAAGGAAAGTGGGAGCAAGTGAGTGGGAGCCCTGTCTTTTTTTTTTGGTACCAGGGATTGAACTCAAAGGCACTCGACCACTGAGCCACATCCCTAGCCCTAGTTTGTGTTTTATGTAGAGACAGGGTCTCACTGAGTTGCTTAGCGCCTCGCTGTTGCTGAGGCTGGCTTTGAACTCACAATTCTCCTGTCTCAGCCTCCCAAAGTGCTGGGATTACAGGCGTGGCCACCGCACCTGGCTGAGTGGGAGCCCCTTCAGCAGAGCAAAGCGTTTCTCAAAAACCCCGTAACTTCCACCTAAATCTCTGACATGCCACGGGCCACCTCGGACACAGTAGAGGTGCCTGGCAGGGGAGCAGGGTGGCAGTGAGGGGCTTAGGTCACTCTTGGTCCACTGCCTGGAGCCGAGGAAGACAAGATGGAGCCACTGTGTTCTTTCACATGAATGTGGCTGCCCTGGGTGGCTGTGAACCAGAGCCTTTTATCCCCAGGTATCTGCCAGATGGTGTCACTGGCTTCTTCTCCATGACGACCTACCTTTTCAAAATGTCAGAAGAACAGCAAAGTCACAGACAGTAAAAGAATCTGAGTCTGAGGTCTGTCCTGCAGAGCCGGTTCTACAATGTGACCAGAGGTGGCCAGTAGCAGGCAAGCCCACCACCCCTACAAGACCAGCCACATGGAACAAAGGAACAAAGTAGACCTGGCGTCTTGGTCCAGAGAAGCTTCCTGCTCTGAGGGAAGGGGTGGGCAGAGCTGCAGAGCATCACAGGTACTCGTGGTCCAGGGCGTCGCAGGGGAGCTGGTCAGAGCCTCTGCCCGGTGTGTGCCCTCCGACAGCTGGTAAGCCGCTGGGCCTACGAGGTAGCCATCCAGGAAAGGACACAGCCAGGAGCGGGAGGCTGGTCTCATTGGAGCCCAGGAGGAGGGCTATGGGGACATCTCCTATTCCATGAGCCACTCCAGAGTGTACTAAAGCTGTGGAGCCTCAGGATCTCTCCAGGAGCTGAGCTGAATGAGACTGGTGTGCCGCCATAGAGCCTGACTGGCAAGAGCTGACTCTGGGTCCAAGCCAGCGAAGGAGACGCGCTCTGGCCTCTGGTGGGGAAGTGGGGAACAAGGGCTGCGTCTCAGTCCAGAGGCTGCAGTGGGGAGATAGTGAAGAATTTGGACTCTGTTGACATGTCTTTGGGAAAGTCTCTCCCCCTCTGGGCTCCCTGTTTTCACATCTGAAAATTGGTGGTAAGGATTGAGGGTGACAAGGTAGATCTCAAGGCCTGGCACAGGCCCCTGGCCAACAGACAAATCATAATCATGGTCACCAACAGGACCAAGTCCAGCTGGGGTACCCTGGGGCCTGTGCCCTCCCCTGACCCCTGCGCCACAATAGCCAGACTGACACCTAGTTAAAATTGAATAAAAATACAGGACACCCAGTTAAAATTGAATTTCAGATAAACAATGAATAAAATTTTTATTATAAGTGTGTTCCAAACATTTTACAGAACGTACTGAAACTAACAATGTGTTTGTTTTTTCAATCTGAAGTTCAAGTTTAACCGAGCATCCTGCATTTTAACTGGCAACCCTCACAGGTCCCAGTGAGGTGGGGCAGAGGCTGTGGGGCCGTAGATGGAGAGACTCAGTTTGGGGAGGTGTCTGAGCAGAAGGGTCACAGTGACCAGAGGATTCACGTTCTGAGCGCTTGAACTGAAGTTTCTGGCCAATGAAACCCAGCTCCCAAGGCTGAGAGGAAGAGAGGACCTCAGAGTCTGCCTCCACCCAGGGCCAGCCTCTGCAAGGCGGTGTCCCCACTAGGCTTTATAGAGCAGGACAGGGAGGCGCCGGCCATGAAGGGAGTCCCAGCTAGCACACAGCTGCGCCCCAGGCCTGCTGGCCCATAGGCTGATGCCCCATAGCAACCCCACTGCCCCCGCTGCTTGGAAGGGCACAGAGGGAGCCCAGCCTTTGCAGGGAGCAAGTGTTGAAGACCATCGGGCGAGGGGAGCTTCTCACCAATTTGTCCCTCAGCATCTTCCTATGCCCAGTGGGGATGCACATACCACCGTCTTCAGGGGGTGTGAGGGGCTTGGTCATTTAGTGTGTCCTGGGCACTGGATGTGAAGCCCAGGAGATCAGGGCTGCTGATCAGAGCCACAGTCACGGTCAGCAAGCCTCGCTGTTCAGTCCCAGCCCTGCAGCCTGCCACAGTGGCAGCAGCCCTGGGCCCCCTCCTCCTGGGCATGTCCATGAGCCTGAGGTTGCCCATCCATTAAGAGGGGACCTCCCAGAACCTCCAGCCTCCTGGAGGGTGACGCTGAGTAGCACTAAGAAACATTCAGAGACACTCAGAAGCGCTTGGCCTATGCAGGACACAAGTGGACACTCAGGCATGGCTGCTCTACTTTTAGAGCCAGGGAACTGGAGGGAGAGCCAGCAGCCTCTCTGAGGACCCCGAGCCCCCACGCGGACCTCTCTCCAGCCCTGCCAGCAGCAGCCATCAGAGGCCACACCTGCAGCTGGCAGGTCCTCTCTCACGCTTCCCAGACGGCCCTCCCGCCCACCGCCCCTCTCCTTGTTTATGTGCCAAGAACAATGCAAACCAGAGGCCCAGTGATTTTTCAGTTGGAACTGGGGCTGGAGGAAGATGATTGTCTCCCTAATGATCCTCACGCATCATCGTTAATGACCCTGGCCCACGCTGCCTGCCCAGAGGTCAGACAACGGTTAATGAGACTGCCATCATTAATTAATCCACGAGGCAGTGGATTCCTCTTGTCAACAGAGCCTGGGAGCAGCGCCTCAGCCTCTGTCTCCGGGGCCTCCCTTCTCTCAGGGATTCTGCTGTTTGTGGCTTCCCAGCGTAGCCAAACTTTGGCGTCCCCAAGGAGCCACAAGTGCATTTTGTGGGCCTCATAGGCCTTCCCAGTTTCATGGACAACTCGCCCAGGAGTGCCTCTCAGTGAGATCTGAGACGCGAGCACTCTGGGCTGGGACAGCCCTGGGAGCAGAGGAAGTCGGGCCCAGCCTGGACCGAGGGAACTGGGAGTCCCCAACAGGAAGGAAAAGGTGCTCCCGCCGGTCCCTTTCTGGGCCAAAAGCTGACATAGGGCTTTGTACCTCTGCTGGCCTTTATGTCTTGTGAGCAGCCCTCAGCACGGCCTCTGGCTGAGGAAGGAATCCAGGCCCCGAGTAGTGCCACTGTCTATCCGCAGCCATCTTCTTACAGCCAGTAGTGACACAGGAGGACATGAGGCCTCATCTGTGCCAAGCTCGGGTGCTGCCCACTGGTGGACCTGGTCGTGCTTGGATGATGCTGGGGCTTGAACCCAAAACCAAGCCAAGCTCCTGGACCACGAGCTCCTGTACATGCACATTCCCTGCCCCTGCCTGGCAGCCACAGCCCTGTCAAGTGCCCTGGGCCCAACCACACAGCCTGGAAATCAACACCGTCAAAGCCGAGGGTCTAGAGGCCCGGGGTCCTCGCCACCTCTGGGCGCACCGCGGTCTTGTGTTTACTGATTGATGTTCCACGGTCATCTTACTTTCTCTAGCACTGACGGTTTCTGATCTTCTCACAAGTGAAGTAAAAATGGAAGGACATTTGCAAAGCCATCCGAGTGCAGATACCTTTTATTGTTTGCATATTTTTGAATCTTTGTAGCAATCTCTCCCCTACCTGATTCTTCAGCCAATTTTTCAGCCATTCGTATTTGTATTTATCCAGTCATTCCAAAGTATTTGTTCTCTTCCTTTCACATTCATGATTTTTCAGTTTACATAATTCAGTTGGATTATGAGTTACCATTCTCAGTGTAAGTGGCATATGAAGATTTGGGAACAGCAAATCTAACTCTTGGGCCCCAACAGCTCATTGGATCAAGGCAGGGGTGGAGAGCTCAAGGGGGCATAACTGGTCAGCCTGCTAGTGTGGACCTGGAATGTTCCCACAGGCCAGTCCACTGGTGAAGATTTGGGCCCAGCATGCTTCTGGGGAGACAGTGGAACCTCTAAGAGAAGGGGCAGAGTGGACAGTCTGCAGGTCATTTGGGGCCTGCCCTTGAAATTGACTGTGGGATCCCGGGCTCTTCCTCTCTCTTTGGTTCCCAGCCACGAGGTGAAAGGTCCGGCGCCACCACACTGTCCAAGCTATTGTCCCCAGCCTCCATGTGGAGAGGCCCAGAAGCAACGGGCCTGTCTGTTCCTAAACAGGAACCTCCAAAGCCATGATCCAAAATAACCCTCTCTCTTCCATGTAAGCCGATTGGCTCAGGTGCCTGTTAGAGTGCCAGGCGACTGACACAGCCGCAGTCCCTCAGGGTGCGGTGGGTGTCCACGCGAGGTGCAGGGGCATGCGGTCAGCTCAGTGGCCAGGACAGAGGTTTGCAGCACAGCTCACAGGACACACTCATGCTGCCTCGTGGTTCCAGAGAGCTCAGCTGTAGGGGCCTGGGGCGAGGCAAGACGCCACAGAGGGGACGGTGTGAGGAGCAGAGCTACCTCCCAGGAAGCTTCCTGGGGGAGAGAGCGCGCCAGGGGTGGGGACAAAGCAAACCTTCCAGGCCACGGCTGCCATGGCCCCTCCCTGCACAGGTCCGTCCTGCTCGTCCCACCTCCCCAGAAGACCACTCAGTCATGGTCCATCCGTAGGTTAATCAGATCAGGACCCAGCCACCTGCCGAGGGCCCACCTTTGGACATTGCTGCCCTGGGGACCAAGCCTCCAGCACATGACCCTCTGGGGGACATGGGAACCAGACAGTGGAGACAGACGCTGTGCTGTCTGGCACAGGACTGGGGCGGGCAGCCTCTAAGTGACGCTGTCCAGTGGGCCCCGGGGGACTTGATCAGGTCACACTTGGAGGCACCAGATGAGCAGAAAATGAATCTTCCATACCGGCAAATAAAAGGTTTTCCTCTCCATTTTTAGATGAGAAAACAGCCTCCAAAACAAAAATTTGAGCAGCACCCGTGTGTGAACAGCTAAGATCTCCCTTTAGGCCTGTCTGACCCCATGGGTGCTTTTTAGTATGTGTGGCACAGGGTTGGTTTTCGCTGAATTGAGTTGAGCTGGAATGGGTGGTGTTGGGTCGGGTGACGCTGGGTCGGCTCAGGTTATGTGGACCACACGTATCACACTGAGCTCTTGCGGGGTATTCCTGGTCCCATAAGAAAAGGGGGAAAGTCTCCTGCATAGACATTCAGCATCTTGAGGGTGGAAACAGATGAACCCAAAATAAACCAACTAGACTCACATAGGACTGACAGCAAGTGGTCTTGGGACCACCCAAGACCCCAACCCTCTCTCCGGCCCGCCAGCAGACGCCAGGCACCCTGTAGCGCCGGCATAGAGGGGCCTTGGCCACACTGCCCCGACCTCCCCTCCTGGCCACAGGTCACAGCAGCTCCAGCCCAACCTCTCCTGCACAACCCGGAGGCTTGGCAGCCACCCAGAGCCAAGGCACACCCGGCACCAGGCACGGCCTGGGCATGGTGGCGCTACAGCCCTCGGTGCCTCTCAGCTCCCTCCAGGAGGTGGCTGCTGCCTGGGTGCACACAAAGAGCCTGCGATGGAGTCGCGTGCCCGAGTTCACCTGGCTAACCGCAGCCAGAGGTGGGCTTTCCATGTGGGCCTGCAGGGTGCCAGGAGGCAGCGGGCCCTCCCTCTGCCCCACCCAGCCTGTCAATGGAACAGAGATCAGCACACATTGGCAGTTTGGGGGACTTTAAGCAAGATGTGTCTTTTGGTGTGGTGGCCTGCAGGGCTCCCTGGGAGGAGGAAACAGAAAGGCCTTGGGGAGACCTTGAGGCAGGAAGCATCTGTCCCTCAGCAGCAAGGGATGAGAAGTAGAGACCACCAGACCCGAAGGGGCAGCCCAGCTGATTCACAAGCCACAGGTTCCCCACAGAGTGAGCGTCCCCATCTGGAAGGCTTTGCCTTTTCCCTGCTGACTTGACAAGCACTGGATCCTAGGCCCAGTCCCATGGCTTGTGCTGCAGCTGGGACAGGACCACATGTCCACTGCCTCCCTGCCACCCCCACACAATAGCTCCGGGAATGTCTTCTGGCCTTGCTGAACCTCAGTGTCTCCCCATGGAAAACAGGGGGAATGATAATACCCGAGCCTCAGGGGGGCTGCAGGACTGAGCTCAGGGCTGTGTGGGCTGCTGAGCCCAAGGCTGGGCCTCAGCCACCTTGGGGCCAAGGCCGCTGGCTGCCACTTAAGGCAGAAGCAGCCACAGCCCGAGAAAGGGGAAAGAACAACTGACACCCCTCAGCCCGCTCCATCTAGAGCACCATCTTCTGCACAAAAACACTTGCAAATGTCAGGGCCAAGGCCTGCTGGGTGGCCAAAACACCTACCTTTCCTGTGGGGACAGCCACCCTCAGGCAATCATGTCCTCCAAAACGAGGCCTGCCAGAGAGAGGGACCTGAAAGGAGACAAACCCAGCCCAGCAAATCTAGGTGGCCAATATTTGGCTTCAACTCCGGGCATTTTTAACATTTTTATAGTAAGCTGTTGGGGTGGGGTCTGCCCAGCCCCCAGGGAGGCCAGGGGTCCAAGTGCCATTTTCTCTTATTTCTCTCAGTCTCTTAGACCCTCTTGCTTGTCCCCCAGCGTATAAATGTTTGAGCAGTTGTTCCTGTCAGGCATGCACAGCCCGCACGGCAGTCTGTTGCTCCATGGATGGAAAAATCTGAGATTAGACTACTTTATAACTGGGGTGAGGAGTGGCAGAGGGTTGTGTTGATTAAAGATGTCTCTGAAGTGGGCTGGGAACAGTCCTGCCCAGGCCCTGGTGCCCAGAGACTTCCCCTGGAGCCGCCTGTGTGTACGAGACGCACCTTTAACTCTTCTCACCAAGGGCGTCTCTGCTGGGACATGAAGCCCTACCCTCCCTGCCCCACAGCCTCGCAGCTCCAAGTGGTCTCCCCAAGCCAGGGACTGATGCCAGCCCTGTGTGGGTATTTTAACACATGGGCAGAAGGCCCAGGTTTGAGAGCCCCGCCTGAAGTGACTCCAGGTTTGAATCACACTTGCTTTGTGGTCGGGCCCTTTGTGCCTCAGTTCCCCATCTGTGACATGAGAATGACCCTCGGGCCGCTGGAGGGGAGCAGGCCCGCTTCCCATAGTGCAGAGAGCAGCTGAGGCAGCTCCGGCGGCAACAGACACCTGGGGCCTTTCCAGGCCTCAGTTTCTCCATCTGTAAAGTGAGGGGAGATCACGTGCAGGGCTGTTGTACTGACAGGACTCCACTCAGAGCAGCAGGGGCCACAGTGCCCACCGGGGCAAGGGCCCGAGAGACCGCCCTGCTCAGGGAGAGGTCTAGGTGAGACGCACAGTGGGGGCTTGTTCTTGCCTGTACGACAGGACAGCCACAAGCCTTAGGCCCAGACGTGAGCCGCGTGCTGAATGTGCTGGAAGAAAGAGCCGCAGGAAGGATCTGGCCTGTGTGCCCCTCACGCAGGGCCCCTCGTCTGCTCCCAGACGCGTGACCTCAATACGGTGTGCACCGCCAGCCCCGGTCGGTCGTGACCGCCTCTCTGGGTGACCTACATTTCTTCAGCGGCGGCTGCAGCAGACATCGGGGGCATAGACACAGGCACACACAGCCACCCAGGCTGGCAGAGCTGGCACGCCGGCCGTCTAGACAGGACAGAGGCTGAAAGCCTCCCACGTGGGAGGCGGTTGCTGGGGCTGTGGCCAGGACAGCGGTGCAGGAGGCCTTCCTGTCCCCTGGGGCCATGTGGACCCTTGGGAAGGTGGGCGGAGGCCGTCCTTCCTCCCTGCCTTAAACAGGAGCCAGTGTCAGGGCACCGTCTGGCAGGGGGCCAAGGTCCAAGCCCACTGCGGCTTATCCTGAGGGAAACAGGAAGCTGCCTTCCAGAAAGAGGGCAGCGAAGACAGCAGGCCCCTGCAGAGAGGCGAGCCACCGGCCGTCAGCTGAAGGAGCTGTCTGAGGGCATCTGGCAGTGTCGAGAGGCGTTGAGTGAGTTTGAGCAGGATTCAAAGTGGCATGTCATCAAGGACACAGCGAGTCTGCAGAGGGTCCCAGAAGGGCACACGGGGTGGGGTGGGGGTGGGCAGGGCTGGTGTCTGCACAGCACACCTGGGGCTCCTTGCTGACAGCTGTCTCGACACAGAGGCTCTGGCCCCTCCCCTGTCTATCCCGGGGCACCTGGCTGTGTTCCACAAATGCCAATCCCATGGGGACACCTTCCTGACTGGCCCACTAGAGCCATGCTTTACTTAGAATTCTTCTTTAAACAAACCCAAAGCATATTTATTCTTAAAAAAAAAACAACAAACAAAAAACCTTCTATCACAGCTGAGATTGGGAGAGAAGGAAACTGTGAAGATAAACAGGTCATTATTAAATTCTTAAAAATCTGCTTCTGTTTCCCTAAATTCATCTCACCTAGCAAACATTGGGCTGTGTTGTCTTCTTTCAACCACTTTGTTTAAAATATCGAGGCAGCTGTAGTTCCAACAAGACAAGGCTCCCCTCGGGGCCTTCCAGTAGCCAGGAGCCCTGAGGCTACTGGTGCGGATGGCCGGGGTCGGAGCTTGGGAGCCAATCCGCAGAGCCCCTTCTTTTGAAACTCAGCCTCACTGAGTTGCTCAGGGCCTTGCTGAGTTGCTGCCGCTGGCTCCTGCCGCAGCCTCCCACCGCAGCCTCCCCAGTGGTGGATTCCAGGCATGTGCCCTGGTGCCCAGCCCCAGCCAGGAGCCTGGATGTACTGGTCTCCTGTTTACTTGATGTGCTCACCGTCACCGTCCCACTCACTCAGCAGATCCTGGGAGGATGGCAAGTCCCTCTGCATGGAGATAGGAGGCATGCTGCCCCAGGCTCCTGACCGGCCACTGAGCCCCAGCACCTGGTCCCGTCTCGACGCCCCCCACCGCCTGCCTCCATTGAGTAGGCGTCCTGGGTATCGGTGCCCCCAGCACTTAGCAGGGAGCCAGGCCAGACCACCTGAGCTGCCTATTAAATTATTTTTAATTTCATGGTGTTCAGTTCCAGTCAATTAATTCCATTTCATTTGCAAGGGTCGCATCAGCCTGTCTTTTTCTTTTTCTAACAGATCCATTAATTTTGTGGGATCAATCGGTCGTTTGTGTTGGTTTGTGAGTGGTATGTAGACGTAAGCCCCGTCTCTGTCCTTCCTGACCTTCCTGCCTCCAGGCCACGCACATGCTGGACACCCTGGCCTGCCGGGGCTGGAGAGGTGCAAGGGGTGGTCCTGGCAGGCACCCACCAGAGGGGCATTTCTGGATGCAGGTGGACAGGTGCCCATGCTTGGGAGGAGGTACCGCTGCCTCCCAGGCTCCTCCTCCACGTCAGGTGCTGAGCTTCGGGACTCCCTTGGTCTTCATGTCCCCGTAGATTTTTTTTTGAAGTGCCCTTCCCCACCTGGTGGGGAAGCACATGGCCCTCAGACTTTTGCCAGGTCGGGCATGTGACCCTCTCTGGCCCATCTGAGTAGTCCCGGCCCTATGATATCAGTGATTGGACAAGGCATGGTCAGGTGACCTAAGTAGGGCCAATCAGAATCTTTTTGCCGAATGGTATGTATTCTGTAGGAAAAAAGGATGGTGATATTTTCTCTGAACGTAGTAGCTGTGAAGGTAATGGAAGGTCCTGGAAGCCTGCCCTGTTGTCACTGGGGACTCAGACTGCCTGGTAATGAAGCCAACGAGGAAAGGGCCACGAGGTGTTGAGAGGAGTCCCGCTGTTACCAAATACCCCTAGATCCAACTGTGCCTGAAGACCACCGAACTGCCTAATTTGAAGTTGTGTGTGCCAGCAGGTCCTGCTTCCTTTGTGTTCTGTTGACCTGGTTGTCACATCTCCTTCCCTCGTTCAAGTCACGTCTGGAAACATCACCGAATGCTGTGTGCCCAGCTCTCTCCCTTGCCCCCCTCACCTGCTGATCTAGACATGGCCTAGAAGGCAGGGCAACTGAGGTGGAGGGCATGTTACGGAACGTATGTCCTTCAAGGCTCAACCTGGGCGGCACCTTCTCAGGTGCCCAGTGTCCCCTCCCAGGCTGCCTGACATCCCACTGCTGCCACTTACCAGCTATGTGACCTTGAGTGACAGACTGACCTCTCTGGTCTTTGGCTTCACCGACTGTAGAATGTGGTCTGTGCACAGGCCTGTCCATATGAGCAGGGGGATCCCCACCCCCAGTTGGGAACAGAGTGCCGCACAGGCGTGGTCCTCAGCCAGCTGGCCGTCACTTTCACATTCTCCGGTGCCTTTCCTGGCAGCCGCCCTTCACAGCTTGTCGTGAAGTTCTGGCCCTTTCATGTCCCTTCCTCGGGCTCAGCCTCCCTGGGCCTCCCACATGCCCAGCAGGCGCTGGACGTCAGGAGTGCTGGGTGAACACGTGACCCGCGCCGTCAGCGGGGATCCTCCCTCTGGCCTTCCTTCTGCTTGTCAGGAGGCAGCTGTGGCTTGCTCTGCAGCAGGACTAGAGTGAGGTGGGCGGGAGCGGCCGGGGGCCTGGGGCGAGGGACCCGCCAGGGCGAGCTGAGCCAGCTGAACAGGCCCTCCCTGCCTGTGCACCGGGGTCGCTGGGAGCTTTACCAAACACTGTGCGGGGGACCCAGGCTCCCACGGGGTTGGGTTGGGTATGGCCAGGGCTTGGGACTCCCCCAAGCTTCCCGGGGACTCCCAGTGGGGCCAGCGCCAGAGCTGCCGGACAGAGGTTCTCAGGGAGCCCTAGCGTGCACGACAAGGGGCCCTCCCTGGTGCTCTCCAGAGCCTCGAGAAGATCCAAGTTGCTTTCCGAGTAATCTGGACCTCCCATCGGCTCTTTGAATGTGACCCCGTTCTGAGACTGGGCGCCAAGGTGACTTGGCATTGCCCGATACAGCTAAGAGGACAAATGACTGGATGATGTGGAGCTCCCCCTCCAGCACTCCCTCCAGGACCACAGACGAGGGCTGGGGAAGCTGGAGACGCCCCGAGGCAGGGGCCCCGCAGCACAGCCAGGCTGAGTGGCTGCCTCGGCAGGAGGGAGGGCCTGCACTTGGCACCGATCCTCATTACAGGAGGCTGGGCTGGGACCTGTGTCCATGTGGAGAAGCTCCATGTGGTTTCCAAGCTTCCACTAGCAACAGACAGACAACAGAGAGATGGGTGGACGGTCACTGTGAAGCTCCTCTCCAGAGACCTCTCCAGGAAAGTCCCCGAAGGCCAAGGTCAGCCAGCTGCCAGTGGCTGGAGACGAGGCTTCACCCACGTGAGCACAGGGCGCCGGGGGCTTCAGGAAGTCCTCCGGGGACCACGCGGGGCGGGGAGTCCTGACAGTGATGGACACATCTTCCTCCAGGTCTCAGGGGCACCCACACCTGCTCCCGTAAGTGTGTAAAGGAGCACTGTGGCCCTGGGGTGGCCCTGTGCCAGCCCCCTGGAGCAGCCTGAGTCAAGGCAGTGGCAGAGGGACAGAGGGGAGTGGGGCGTTGAGGTAAGTCTCAGGTGGTCCTCTGTCGCCGCGCACGCTTCTCCAGCAGCCCTGTGTGAGTTACCTTATCTCACCCTGGGTTCAGCCCAACGGCTGGTTTCCATCACATTGCTCCTTCGTAAACCCAGAACCTGAAGAACAGAGAGGGGCACTAACATGCCCAAGTCACACAGCTGGAAGCTGCAGGTGGGAGTCCCTCCCGTCATGTGGTCAGGACCTTCCACCTTCAACCACCCCAAACTCGGCAGCTGCCACGTGGTCCAGGGAAGGTGCTCCCTGGGGTTGGTGACTGGTGGGCTGGTGATGTAGGCAGGGAATGGGTGGCTGCTGGGTGCTCTGTCCAGAGGTGGGGCTGGCAGGGAGGCAGGCGGGCACCTGCCTGTCTCAAGGAGGAGAGTGGCCATTGCCCTTCCCAGAGGTCACTAGTCAGGGACTTTCTGGAGCTGGCTGCCTCCAGGTGGCCCTGCCCGCCCCTGCAGTCTCCATCTGGAGCAGGAGCCCGCTGCAGTTAACTGCCAGGGAAAAGGAGAGCCCCGCTGTCCCCAGGGCAGGCGCTGCTTGCAGGCAGCAGTCTGGGCCACACGTCTGAGTGCAGCCCAAGGTGGGACTTTCTCCCCCTGAGCCTGGTGGGTGCTGGGCCAGGAAGCCACTTGTCTTCCTGTCCCAGGTCTTCCTGGGGGCAGCTGTTCTCAAAGGGCCCCTGCTTGGGGAAAGCAGCCCTTCTTAGAGCCCAGTAAGGGTTTACGTGGACATAGGAGCAACTCTCACCCCAGGGGAGACCATATAACCATGGGGCAGTGGGGCCACCCTGCCCCCGCTGGTCTCCTGACTAGGAACCTGGGCACCTGCGCCCATTCCTGGGTGGGTCACAGCTTGAAGGTTGGCAGTTAGTAGCTGCTCTAGCAAAAACTGGATGTAGAAATTCCATGAGCAAATACACCTTCCCCATCTGGAAACTTCCAGAAGCTATGCTCAGATGAATGATCCCTGGCGCCCCAGGTGCTGAGGAAGTGGGGGCTGTTTTATTACCATGTCGGTCGCTGCTGCCGGACATCTCTGGGATATCTCCAGGGCCTTGGTCAGAGGTGATGATGGCATCTGTTAATCAGTTGGAAAGTATAACCTCTGGAAAATGGAGCTGAGCAGGAGGAGGAAGGCTAGGAAGAAAGAAAGCACAGACAGGCTCCCTCTCGGGCGGGCCTACAACTCTGCAGAAGCAGTCAGCAGGGGCTGGGAGCCACTAAGTGGTCAGAGACTAAAGGAAGAGAACAGAGTTGGCATCTGTAAGTGTGGAGCTCCTCCTGGGTGTGCAGTGAGCTCTGTGTTCACCTTGAAGAGCCATCTAGAAGGGGCTGGAAGTAAGGTTCTCATGGAAGACGGGCACAGAGTAGGTGCTCAGTGAATGTCTTCAGAATATTATTATTAAACTTAAGAGGCATGGGAAGGAGTGTGTTGGACTTTTTCCCCAAAGGAAGAATGAGCACAGCCTGGGCTAGAGCAGTGTGGGGAGGAGACAGGAGAGGGGAGGATGTGCTGGGCCCGGAGAGCGGTGTCCTGATGGTGGGCAGGTGGCCCTGGCCGTGCGGGCTCCTCCTTGGAAGAATGGATGTGGCTGCAGGGCTGCAGCAGGCGGGTGGAGGAGCTGCTCCGCCCACCCCGCCAGGGCTCCAGCGGGAGCAGGGATAGCCTGGGTTTGCTGCAAGGGACAGAGAGAGGAGATCAGGGAGCAGAGGGGCAGGAGGAGGGAGCTGCTGTCCCTCAGAAAGGTCTCAGCTGCCTCCTCCTCTGGGGTGTGACTTTGAAGGAAGCTGCTGTCTGAAGGGAGAGGCAAGTTCTCAAATGGGACCTTCCCGTGTGGCTAATGGGGCACACTAGCCCACAGCACAGGCACCCTGTGCCCTACAGGATTTCAGGAACCAAAGCTGGAGGGGCTCAGCAGGTGGTGGTGACGTGCAGTGACATGAGCAAGATCATGGGCAGCCCCCACTTCACCTCCCTCCACAGGCCCGGCTGAGTCACGGACAGACTGGTCAAAGCAGGCATGGAGGTAATGCCCAGGGCGGGCGCTGCTTGCAGGCAGCAGGTCTGGGCCACACATCCGAGTGCATGGGCAGCACCTCCCACCCTGGAGGCTGCAGCAGGTGGGACATGGGTCACTGTGCAGAAGGCCATTTGGCTCAAGCCTGGGCGCCCACAGAGTCCCGGTGCAGGCTGGAAGGGGTCTCCACCTGGAGCCTTGCCCACCTGCACAGAGCTACCCTGACCAGGCTGCAAGAAGGTCAGGACCTCTCCATAGTCCCCACGGCTGCACGTGCTAAAATTATTGATTTTTTTTGAGTGGTGCAGTTATCTTGTGAACAATGCAGACAATATCCAGACTGAAGGAGGAGAGGTCCCCTGATTGCCACCATCTCCCTGGTGCCAATGCCCCTCTGCTGGTGGCAGACCGTCCTATTGTAGGAAGCACCTGGGACAGTCACCCAAACCTAACCGTCAACTCTCTGAGCCTCCGCGCGCAGCATGGCCTCCACTTCTGCCACCATCTTATTAAATGTGAGCACAGAGTGTGGCGCCAGCCACTGGGGTGACTCCTCACTGCTCCAAGGCGCCTGGAGTCTGGAAAGGTGGAGAGGGCGGTGCACAGCCCAACCAACCTGCAGCAGATGCACAGCAAGCCTGCCGCACCGGGCACTGCTCGCTTGCTCTGTGGCCGACTGCAGGTGTTTCCACCCAGGAAAGCCTTTCTGCCCGCCCCTCCCCCAACACTGGGGCTGCCCTCCTGTTCTCTCGTCCCTATCGGACAGGGTCGATGTTCCACCCACCCCGTCTTCTCCACGGCACTGACTGGACTCTAGAAGTCGATCGTTCTCACATTTCAGATCCATCTGCAGAACATCTGCTGTCCACCCAGCATGTGTAGGTGCCAAACTAATAAAAGAGTTAGCTTCCTCCAGACAGACCCTCCATGGACGTGAGGGTGACGCCTGCTCACAGCCAGGCGTTTACAAAAACAAAAGAAAATCGTAGCCTGTGATTCCATCATCCAGAGATAACAACCATTAATATTTTGGGGTATTTCTATCCAGTTATTTTTCCTTACACAAAAAGCAAGGATATAAGCATATTTTTTTAAAAAAAAAAAGTTGTCACAATCATTTAATACTATTTTATGAACCTTTTTATCCCGAGGACCTAATTTTAGTGACTGAATAGCCCTCCCTGCAGGCCTGTGCCCTAGGACACGTGCACTCCTTCGTTAAAGCTTGAGGACTCCGCTTCTGGCCCTTCTGAACCTCTCAGCAGTGAGAGGTTCACTCTGATTGATGTTGACGCAGTGCGTGATTAATTGCCGGGGACAAATTCTTGGAGGAATGTTGTGCTCCAGGTCTTCTCTAGTTTTTCTCTCTGGCTCAAGTCGTTTAGGACATAATTTTTTACTTTGCTTTGCTGTGGTCTATCTTACTTATAAATCTTACATTTTAGTATACTTCTTATTAAAAAGTAATATTCTTCATAAAAACATGCTGAAATCATAAACATCAGCTCAATAAACTTTTTTAACCTGAACAGACCCGTATCACCAGCTCGTGGACACAGGAACAGAATGTCACTCCACCTTGGGATTGTGCCCGTCCAAGAGTCCCTACGCCCCCCGCCCCCGACAACTGGGTCATGAATTTGGGTACCATAGGTTAGTTTCACCTGTCTTTGAACTTTGCCGAAGTGGGGACCCAAAAGGCCACTGCTGTTGTGCATGTCCACCCCTCTCCACCTAAGCCCTGGAGCCTCTTCGTGTGGCCACGTGGCTGGCAGGAACTTCTACAGTGTTCTGGTCCCAGAGGAAAACAACACAATTTGTTTATCCTCCCAGGGCTGGTGAGACCCTGACAATGTCCCCCATGTCTAGGATGGAGTTCCTTAGTTAATTACACATAGGGACACTTTTGTCTCTGCTCTGGGAAAGTAACCGCAGGAGAAGTCTAAAATCGCCCCTGCGCAAGTGCTGGGCAGTGCGGGGTCAGCTCAGGCCACACTGCCCCAAGGGAGGGGTCCCAAGAGGGGTCCCACCCAGCCCCTGGCCCCAGACTGCTCAGGTGACCACAATCCATGGGAGGTGGCAGTTGGCGACTCTGCCAGCCAGGTCTGTAGCCAGCCCACCACGGAGGTGCCCGCCAACTGCCCTGCACGGGGAGGAGTGAACGCGGGCACAGATGAGCCCCAGCGCCCTCCTCCGCGTCCGCCGACTGCTGCAGAAAGGACGCTTTGTTGCTATAGGACAAAAAGAACTGTTTTGTCCGGCGCCCCGGGCTCTGCGGAGGTGGCATCTGGGGGGCAGCTGGACCTTCCCTGGCCTCCTGCAGGGGTGACTGATGGGCTGACCACGTTGGGCCAGCAGCTGCGGCTGCCAGCCAGGCCTGCCCGCAGCCTGGCTCTCGGGCTCCAGAGCCACAGCACAATAGCGGGATTGTGACCACTTCCCGGTCCCTTGATGGTCCAGTTACTCATCAAGGATGTTGGCGAGCCCAGCCCTGGAACACAGCGTCCTTGTCCCTTGATTAAGCAGCAGACACGCTCAGACAGTGGCCCTGCAGGAGGCGGCCGATGAGTTCACCACTTGGCCATTCAGAGGGCCCGGCAGCCCAGGCTGGGAAGAAGATGGGTCAATGGGAGGTCATGCGGGTGGTCTCCTCCAGAGGCCCCCAGAGGGAGACATGACAGCATCCTCTGCCCTAGGGAGGCCAGCAAGTCCCACAGGCAGGCTGGCTCACTGGCTTCCCTAGGGAAGTCTGTGCGTGGGCAGCTCTGTGTGGCCGCCTGCCGGCTGCATCACCACCTCCTGACCAGACTCCACTGCCCCCAGGGAAGCCAGAGGCATCACACATGACCCACACCTTCCTGCTTGCCCCCGTGGTCACTGTGATCTGCTCCCACTGTTCTGATTTTTGACATGAGACATGGCCATGATCAGTCTTCCCCAGGCCTGGCCTTCCTGTTCCCATCCCAGCACTGTCCTCAGCTGGCTCTGGGCCAGACAGACCAACTTACCCTCGCACCCCAAACATCTGGAGCAATGCCTTCCTAAGGAGGGACATTTGCTGCACAAACGAGTGCCCCTGCCCCAGCACAAGGCCTGGCACATAGCAGGTGCTCAGTAAGCATGGAGGCCAGGGAGGAAAGGGAGGAGAAGACGGACAGAAATCACAAGGCGCTGCTTTAGCAACAGGGAGGAAGGAAAACGGACAGAAAGAGGTGCCCACCACAGGCCTGGGACCCCTCTTAGGTGGGATGGATGAGACTCCTGTCCACACCACGGAGCAGGAATGCAAAGCCACCTCCCCCTATGGAACGTGGCAGATGTGCAACCAAAACTTACGTTTGTGCCCCAATCCTGGCCTTCAAAACCTGTCCACAGGGACAGAGACTTGCTCATGACCACAACTTGGGCCATGACCACGACTTTTCTGGTCAATCCTCAGCAAACAACAGTCCTGAGGTCAAGAGGGTCACAGTCTCTCAGTGACTAAAGCTGAGTCCCGGGTGGTGAGGAAAGCTCAACTGAGCACAAGGGTGCTGCCTGCGGCCCCTGCAGCAAGCTGGCTGCTCACAGTGGTGGAGGCCCAGCCTCTTCTCTTTGCCTCCTCTCCACCCGCATAGCCCCCTCACCAGGCCCAGGCACAGCAGGCTCAGGGAGGCAGGAGGGCATCTCCCTCCCCATGGTGTGCAGTGGGCCTGCACTGGGGAGGGCCCAGCTCCATGGAGGCTCCCCCTATGGACTGAAACTCAGGGTTGTGGGGTGAGCAGGCCGCCTCACAGCTGGCTGTGCCCCTGCAGGTACACCCCAGAGACCCCTTGCGCTATGGGCCCGTGTCCTGGAGAGAAGACCTTCCCCTTAGTGGGTGCTGGAGCCCTGGACTCAGACAGCATTAGCCAACCCTGGAGCAGCTGCAGCTTCTGGGAAGAGCCTCGGTTCTGGAGCCCAGGCCACTCGGGCACAAGCCCATGAGCACTGCAGAGACGGGGTGTGCACAGCTCCCCGAGTGGCCCTCGAAGCCAGCACTGGGCACCAAGCCAGGGCCGCATGCTCCTTCCTCTCCCTGTCCCCATGAAATCTGCAGGGCTGTGCTTCTGTCCTTTCCGCTGGCCGTCTCCACCATGACACCTAGATGAGTGAGTGAACAGCTAGGGACCATGGACTTGCCAGGTTGACACATTGCAGTCACCTATCCAATGCAATAGGTAACATCATTCAGAAATTACCAGCAGGGCTCCGACCTTCTTTGTAAAGTCTGAGGAGTTCTGGATCCCACCTTTAGAGGGTCCCAGAGCACTGGGCCCCCAGTGGGTGACTCTTTCCAACAGGCAGGCCTCCTACTCTCTTTGCCCTGTCGCCAGGGGAGAAGAACAGGCAGTGGCTGCTGCTCCTCAGCGGTGCTGGCCTCTGAGCACCCCAGAGGGCAGCCCTGGATGGCGGGTCTGCACCAGGGACCTCGACAACAGTTCCATGTGGCCTGGGCTGGAATATTCTGGGGAATGCTTGTGGCCATCAGCAGGATTTTTTCAGGACATAGAAAACAACTCTATGCAGGCTTCCCACGGGGGCGGGAAGCTGGTGAATTCCATGAAGAGCCCAGACAACCTCAGGCTGCCCGCGTGGGTGGTGAAGCCCTCTTTCTGAGTGTGTCTAGAGTGTGTCCAGCAGAGATTAGCGTTTGAACTGCACACAGAGTAGAGAAGACCCTCTCTTGCCAATGACAGGGGCGGCATCCAGCTGCTGAGCCGGATCTCTCTCCCAGAGCTGGGATGTCCATTTTCCCCTGCCCTTGAGCGTCAGATATCCTGGTTCCTGGGCTTCAGGTCTGGCAGCTCCCCTGGGCTCCAGCCTGCAGATGGCAGGTCTCCGGCCTCCTCTGCCTCCACAGTCACAGGAGCCAATTCCTGTGTTGAGATCACTCCACACAGGCTTGCAGACACACACGCTCTGAGGACCCTAACCCAGGTCCACACAGGCCTCCAGAAATGCCCATGCTCATGTTCATCCCGTACGTTATCTATTGATTGAAACACCTGGGCAAGGTATTCTTGGAGGAATGTTCTTTTATTCAACCCACTAACGTAGAACCAGCTTGAGGGGCTGGTGGCCTTCTGTTCTAAGGTCACTGCTCATGGCCTGGCAGCCCCGCCAACACTCCACAGAACAGCAGCTTGTGTGGAGTTCTGCTGCTTCAGTGGCCTGGAGACCCCGTTCCCAGATCTTCAACCAATCTGGAACTTGGGTGATATTTTTACTTACTTATTTTGTTTTATAACTTAATGGCTTTGGGATGCAGTTTGTGTAACACATTTGTCTGGTCACTGGTTGTCTGTCGTGGGCCTGGGGGGCTCTGCACGCATGTGGTCTTCTGTGACCTTGATGCTGAGGACAGGCACTGTCAATCAGCCCATGTGGGAGCCCCAGGGAGCTGCGTTTCCACGTTCTTCTCCACGTCTGCCCAGAAGCTGCACTCTACACTTTAGGGCCCACAAACCCTCTCCAGAGGGCAGCCTGAGGAGGGGCGGTGGCTCCTGTCCCTGCTGCCCTGGCAGTCCCGCTAGGTGGCTGGATGCTGGCTTGGGAGCCTGGGGATCAGCCGACCAGTCCATAGCTCTGCTGTGTCCAGAGCTTGGAGGGTGATGTAGGTGTGGGTCCTTCCCCAAGGAGGACTGGTTGAGGCTCCCGTGGTGGCCTATGCAAGGCCCTGCGACACATGTTTGTGCCCCTAGGCACCAGATGAGGAGGGCGAAGCTCAGACCAGCCCAGATGCCCACCCAAGCAAAGATATGTTGAACCCAAACCCAGATCTCACTGAGCCTTGAGTCTGGGCTTTGAACGTACCCCAGAGCCTCCAGGGAGTGGAAAGTTCACAGATGGAGGGCCACAGAGCCCAGCTGGGCACTCCTGGGCCTGTGCGGCCGTGGGAAAGACACTGTCCCCTGGGAACATGGTCGGCAGGACCTATTTGCCTGGCAAGCCCTTTGAAGCTGAGCAGCATCCAATGTGCCGGCCAGTCCTTGGGGCTCCAGGAAGGCTGGGAACGTGGGCCTCCACTAGGACACACTGGGCCATGTCCACTGGGCCCTTTGGGTGGGAAGGGACTGTCCAGCAGCCAGGCAACCGGAGTGTGGACAAGAGAGGAAGGAACACAGTGCAGAAATCTCACACTGGACATGGCACCAAGGAAGACCTCGGGTCACACCAGCCTGTCCAGGGACCGTTGGAGGCACAGCTCAGAGGAGGCATCTGTGGGTGCTTCCTCATCGTGGCGAGACGGCCACATGAGCCCCATTCGGGTCCTGGCTCTGCCTCTCCTCGCTGGGGGGGTGAGCTGGGGCGGCTGCGTTCACTCTTACGGTGGGGGTGGCCACACTGGCAACCCAGGAGGGGGCTCAGACGCCCCTCGTGGAAAGTACTCAGCTTGCCTAAAAGAGGCCAGCCACCCAAGCCCCGGAGGAGGGATCCATGGCAGAGCAAGAGGGGGGACCGGCAAGCAGGGGCATTCAGTCATGCTGGCCTGGCCCCGGGGCCCCTCCTCCTGCCCTGGAGGAAGAGGGAAAGGGTCTGCCCAGGTGACACAGGGAGTGTGAGGGGTCGACATGACCCAGAGCCTCCAGACCCACCACCTCTCCAGGGCGGCTCGTTCTGTGGTGAGTAGGAATGAGGGACGGAGGGCGGCGGCACCGTGGAGAGCGGGGAAGACTGCAGGGACAGGGGCCACTTGAGTCACGAGTGGGCCCCCACGAGCTCCAGCCAAGAATGGGCCCCGGCGGCGGGAGCTTGGGCGTTTTCCAGGTCAGTGATCTTTTTTTGAGGGAAATGCTCTCGCTATTAAAGTTGTCAACTAATTTGAAAAATTTTTAAAATACCTGCCACCCAGAGACTGGCCAGAACTCCCCGTCCCCTCAGCCTCCAGTTTGAGTCTCTCCTATCCTGGCCACTCAGAATAGAGCAAATCACGTTCTCTCCATCCAGGGCTCACACTGCCACCTTCAAAAGATTAGCAAGAGCCAGCCAATTCCAGGAAACGTCTCTTGCAGAAAGGCTACCAGCATCGAACCCACCATCACCCCATCCCCACCCATCCTCCCGCCCACCCATTCATCCATCCCACGCCCATCCACCCCATTCTCCCATCCATCCACCCACCCATCCATCTTCCCACCCCATCCCCCCATCCATCCCACGCCCATCCAGCCAGTACCCTCCCACCCACCAACCCAGCCATCACCCAGACCTCTATTCATCTACCACCCAACACAGAGACGTCCAAGTCATGGCCTCAGCTTTAAGGAACACACTCCACCATCTGCCTGGGCAGATGACATTGCAGCCTGTTTGTGAAGAAGAAATTGGGAAGGACCATTAATATCCTCCGATGACAGTCTGACTTGTTGGGTCTTCTCAGATTCCCAGCTGCCAGGGGCCCACTTAGCACCCAGTGCAAGGTGGTTTGTAGCAAGCATTCCACAGGGCAGAGGGGCAGCAGTAGAATCCACCCAACCCTTCAGCTGATGCGCCTGTTCCAAGCACCATGCTGGAACAGGCTCAGCAGGCCGCAACAGAAGCTCACAGTGTGTCTCTGCCCTGTGTGTACCCAAAATACAGATAACTTAAAAAGCAACACTCACACAACAAATACAATAGCTATGCCTGCTAATTATTGATAAAGCAAAACCCCTGCATGCCTTCTGTCTTTCACTACAGTCTGGGGTCTTTCTGATCGGCAGCACTGTGTCCGTGGGTCAATGTGGCATGTTTGGGGATCCTCATTAAGGCACTGTAAGTGATTTAGTGACTAAGAGATTTAAGGGGGAGTAAAATCCACAAGATGTTTGTTTCTCTAGTGTCAGAAAGTTTAAGTTCCTTTAACACGTTTTCAAAACTCCTAAGATGATGTACTTGGAAAGAGGACAGCGACTTTCAAGAGAAGCCTGAACGTTGATGAAGTCCAGCTCCGAGCACCTTCTCTGAGCAAACTCCCGGCAGATGACAGACGCCTTCACCCCCAAGGGTAGCAGGGTGGACAGGACGGTGTTGGACTGGAGGAAACGTGGAGATCGTGTGGTCCCTCTCCTGCCCTGAGTTGTGCAGAGGGGAAGTTGAGTTTCAGAGGGATTGAGAGTTGCCGCACCCACCCACCTGGCCACCAAGGGACCCCCTGTTCCTCTCAAGACCATCCCAAAAGGCTGAGGATGTGCTCAGTGGGAGAGGGCTTTGAGTGGCAGGCACGAGGCCTTGGGTTCAACCCCCAGCACTGCAAATAAACAACAACAGCAACAAAGTCTTTATTTGGTTCAAGGTAAAGGCAAATGAGCCCTCCTTGTCCCATTGGCCCCTGGGCCAGGCCGATGCCACCTGTTCAGAAGGACCACCCTTCCACCTGGCTGGCCTCGCTCTTCCTAACGCCCTCTTCCCCATCTCTCTTCCACACTGCTGGAGAGCTTTTCTAAAGAACTGACTCATGGATCTTCCCTCCTGCTGGGACCCTTCCCACAGTTGCCCTTTGTTCTCAGGATGAAGACTGAAGCCCCAGGCTGCCCCCAAGTACATCTTTTGCTGGTCTCCTCGTCCCATACGGTGCCATTCCTGGTGTGCTTTGGCCCCACTTCCTGTCTGGTCCGGGCATCCTCTTTGCTGGGACCCCCTCCCGCCCACATGCCCATTACCAGCACCAACAGATCCCTCTGCTCTTTCAGGGTCAGCTGAGGTGCCCCCTATGCCAAGAGACCCCTCCACACCCCAGTCCACTCCCTCCATCATATTCTCACCATCTCAGTTATGTATTTGACCCCTTCGTTCCCATGTCCTTCCAGCTCTGTGAAGGGGGACCGCCCCTGGTCTGCTCTGTTGTGCCACATCCCAGGCACCAGCCCTAAGACCAGCATGAAGTAGGTGCTCAATAAACACACTGAGCACATAGACAATGAATGAACAGCAGCCCCTTCACTGACCATGGACATAACTACTGAGGTCCAGGAGAGGGAAGGGGGACCATGTGGGTGGTTACTTTTGTTTGAGGTGACATCATTTTGAATTCTCACTAGCTCAGCACCACGAGGGAACCTCTCAGGGCTCAATTCTAGGACTCACTTTCTGGGTTTGGAAAGACTTGTCAAATCTGGCATTGTACTTGCTGGATCTGAGAGTTTGAAATGCCTTGTTCTAGAATAACAATGAGAATGGGAAATGATCACAATTCAGAAGGAGGGGGCTCAGCAGGGCAGCTCTTTGTGAACAGTTGTGTTTTTCTGAAGCTGGCACTTCTGTTTAACAAGACTGTGGATGCCCTCCAGCATCTCTATGGCCTAGCGAGGAATTTTTACTGGAAAAATTGAGTGAGAAAGCACGATCCTCCCCCTGACATGCTTGGCAAGCCCACTGGTGCTCCTTACTTCAGCTCCGCAGAACTGCACTGAGGGCGCCAGCAAGAGCCGGCGGCCTCCAGGCCCAGAGGAGGCCAGCCTCACGAGTGCAGACAAGTGTGAGGGCTTGGCTGCCACCTCTGAGCGTCCACAGCAAGGTGCTCAGATCCCCGGTCTGCCTTTGGCTGGTTTAAGGAGCATCATCTCAGCTCATCCGTGCCCAAGCTGAGTTGGCTAGTACAGTTACTGTCCCTGTTTCCCAGGTCAGGAGACTGGGCAGAGGATGCTAAGTAACTAAACTAGGTTGTGCTTCTAGTTGCTGGTGAAGCCAGGAAGAAGCCAGGTTCAAATGGCCACGGAGCTTGCTGCCACACTGACTCTGAGGACTGCGCCCCATGCTTTGGGGACATCCAGGGCTTGTCAGGGGGATACGTCCTTCCTGCCGATTCCTTCTTCCCTAGAGCCAGCTCTCCTGCCAGGCTCCCCATGTCCTGCCACAAACCAGCAGGGAGGCCTGGATAAGCCTGCCTGGGTGGAGAGGACTGGCACCTGGCTGAATACCAGGCCCAAAAGAAACCCAGCCCACGCCAGCTGCCTGCCAAGGGGCCAGCCACAAGCCTGTGCCCCATGGGAGAAGCAGCCAGGAAAGCCAACGATCCTCTGTGCCAAAGACAAAAGGAACAAACTTCCCAGAAAGCAGCTCTCACTCTGCGGATGATCTCCGTGGAGAAGATTCCAAAACCCGATCGGAGAACAAAAGAGAACACACCAGGGACGCAGTGACACAGTACGGGGGAAAGGGTTTGGACTGCGCAGGTGTCAATCTCCTGATGTCTTTCAGCAAATTTCATACAATGGCCATCAAAAATCTCAGCAGGATTTGGGGCAGCAATGAGATGAGGCAAAAATGAACCTCAAAAAACAAATAGCTCGGGCAACTTGCAAAAATAAAGCCACCCTACACTACTTGAGGTCTGTCACAAAAGGATAATCCAAACTGGTATGGCATAGACATTAATAAATTCAGCAATAGAAGAAAATGAGCGGTCCAGAAGCTGATCCAAGAGGTGTTATCAGACAGAAATCAATGAAGAAGGAATGTATCGTTTCCTAAATGATGTTTGGAAATTTGGCTCAATACATAGATTTTAAAAAGTCCTATACTTCATATCACTTACAAATTAATGAAGGATTCAAGAGTTTCCAAACAAAACAAGTCTTTCCAACTAGGAGAATGAAGGCAAGAGAATCATCCCCAGCACAGCGCTGGAGCAGAGAAGGGGCCTTTGAAGTAGCATGCAAAAGAAGAGAAAGAACAGAAAAAGGAATTTCTTGGATTTGATCACATTAAATATTTTTGCTCAACTAAGAATAGCACAAAGTCAGCAACAAGTGAGAGACTGAGAAATATTTGCAATCTCTAACCAACAAAAATCATCATGAAAATATATAAGAACCTGTTGCAAAATCAAGAGAAAGGAAACAGTGTAGACACAGGCCATGTGGGTCCCACTGTGGCTGAGCTTCTAGAGTACCGAGAGGAACGCCAGGTGAGACGGTAGCCAGATGTGATGCTCCACAGCCCCAGGAGGGACTCATGTTAATGCTGGAGGCCCTTGTGCTGATCTTAACACCCCGTAGCATCAGGGATGTGGAGATAGCAGTCCTCACATGCTGTGGTGGCTTAAGGACCCGCCCAGTTATCTCCAAGAGCCTGTTAGCAACCCTAGGTGTGTGAACACCCGATCCAGGACTCCACTCCACGGGAAGCCCCCAAGGCCATGTCTCACAGATTCACAGAGGCAAGTTCTAGAACATTCAGTGCTGAATGTTCTGAAAACGTGCCTTGGACGTGCGTGTTCACAGGTTGCTCCATCGACCTGCTCTTCCTGCACCGTCCCTCCTGGGCTCTGGGTCGCCTATCCCGCCGCTTCCTGCACACCTGCTCCACCCAGAGCACAGGGCCAGGGGCCCAGGGCCGGCCCTGACCTGGAAGCTGTCGGCCAGAGCCTGAACTTGGGTCCTGTGAGCGAGGCTGCCCTGCCCCCTGGGGCACAGCCTCGGCGGGACGGGACGCCACTCCACGTGGAGGAGAAATGACGGGCAGATGGGAGAGGGAACAGGTTGAGGCCTCGGTGAGCGTGGTCATCCTGCGTGGCCCTGATCTTTCAGACGGCTGAATCTGAGGTCCCAGCCTCTGGAAAGAAGTGAGGGAGGCAGCTGGTGGGAGGCGGGAGGACCCCTGAGGCCACCTGGCTCCCACTGAAGCCACCCTTCGAGGGCCTGGGGAAGCTCAGCACTTTTCAACACAGCGCCTTCCTCCAACGCCCTGGCGCCCGCCCGCCCTCCGCCCCGGGCTCCTGAGGGACAGTCAGTTGAGCCAGTCGGTCCTCTGAGCCCTTGGGCTTTTCCCTCTCAGCTTATTAAGATGTTATCCACCAGCCGTGGCCACAGCTTGAGTCAGAAACTTGGCAGCCTCCAGTCTTGAACTCTAAACAGAGGGGACGGAGGCCAGAGAGGGCCTGGGAAGAGGACGCAGGGCGGGGACACTGCCCACGGGCTCTGAACTCCTCTTTGTCTGCAGGTCTGCACTTGGACCGCGGGCAGTTCATGGTCCGTCCATCTGCGAGCGTCACAGCAGCTATTAAAGACATATTTCTGTGAGAACGGCGGGGCTCGGCTCCCCGGGAGTGCTGACCCGTGCGAGGCCTCCGCAGAGAAAGGCCACTGTCACAGGAAATCAGAGGGCTGGGCCACCAACGCGCCCTTGGGTTCGGAAGCGATTATCTGGGAGCAGAATGACGGGCAGACCCCGTCACCGGCGTGGGCGGGGAGCATCCAGCCGCTGGGCTCCCACAGGAGCTTCCAGGAGGTCACCCAGCGGGGAGCCCTGGACGCAGCCAAGAGCAGCCACTGAACAATCACCGCCATTTACCACACACACAATGTGCCCGGCCGGGGCCTGCATGACCAGTGAGTTGTCCCCAAAAGCCCGCACAGAGGGGCAGTCGTGCCCGTGTGAGACGGGGACCTGTGCCGGAACTGAGGCCACATGCAGAGGGAAGCGCCCAGATGTTCCTGCAGCAGCCACGCCTCCTGGGCTGCCTGTCCACTGGCCACCTCGGGCAGAGCCGGCCTTAGGCTCAACCCCGCCGAGGCTGGCTGAGCTCAGCATCCTTCAGTGGCTCTGTGGTGGCTGAGGGACAGCAGGCGGTTCCCTGGACCGTGGCCACAGGCTTCTCGCCTGCCCCCCTCTTTCCAGCCTGATGTTCGGTGCTGCCTGCATTTTCTTTGCTTTTTTTCTCTCTCTCTCGTCTCCATCTGTCCCGTCTCTCTCTTTTCTCAGTCCCTTGTTCCTGGTCTCTACGGCTTCCATTCTCCCTTGGCAGTACATAGCTGGCCATGCAGGACGTCCTTTGTCCCCTGCTGGTGGCAGCTCCTGAGGTCCTTGCGCTCCTGGATCCCTCGGTGCCCTCACAGGGTAGCTCCGGGCACCAGTGGCCTGAGGTTTTCCTTCTCAACTTGCAGCCCTGGCTGGTGGAAGTCGAGGGAGGAGTGGAATTGGAGGGCGGGGCTGCCTTGGAAAGGAGGGGCAGCTGCTCCCGCGCAGGGTCGTGCAGGGCCTCGCAGGGCGGCAATGCCCTGATCCCACCCTCTGTGCTCCAGCGAGTGCAGGGAGCAGTGCCCTCGCCGGAG
This sequence comes from Xerus rutilus, assembly GCA_028644305.1. Taxonomy (NCBI): domain Eukaryota; kingdom Metazoa; phylum Chordata; class Mammalia; order Rodentia; family Sciuridae; genus Xerus; species Xerus rutilus. The sequence goes on from CM053401.1 coordinate 175,619,726, forward strand.
CGGGACTGTGGCTGCTCGGCCTTCCACGGTCACAGCCTCACTGTCATTTCTTTGGACTCAGAAGCAGTTTTCAATACGTGAAGAACTAGGTAATGGAAATGACTTGGTGTCACACAGGACCAGATACGACTACTATTCACCCGATTCATTGCTGTCAACACAGGTGGTTATTGTCCCCATTGTCCCGGTCGAGAAGCTGGGGCTCAAGAAGATGCAGCCCTTGCCCAGGACCACACCGCGTGCGAGGACTAGGACCCAGGCTTGAGCCTGGGTCAACACCACAGCACTTCAGGCCCCATGATAGCTCATGGCTTCCTGTGTCTGGAACAGGGACTGGAGATCAGGAATGGGGTCATGGATTGGGAATCAGGTGGAGTCTCTGGGCTCGGGGTGCATGAGCACCCAGTGGACGCTGGAGGCAGCCATGCTGGCACTGGCTGGTGGCACACTCTCCACCCATTTCCTTGTCTGTGAAATAGAGATCAAATGGCAGCTTCCCAGGGTTGTTGCGGGTGCGCTGTGAGTGAGGAGCGTGGCGTACACTAGGTGCTCAGTGAACAGGGGCGCTGGGATGGTGGCTGATCAGGTTACTCTTCCCCACCCGTGGGGAGGCTGAGATGTCTGAGCCCAATAAGGAGGCTCTCCTGATAAGCACATGGGAGTCCTTTAAGCTTTTGTGCTTGTTAATTGGCTGTTGAAAACATTTTAAACATTAACTTGTGAAAAAAATTTCCCCTAGGAATCCCCAGCCGGTCACAGGCTGTCTCCCTTGGATGGACCTTACACCCCTCCTTTCTTCTGCTCTGCCACGTGACTCATGACTCCCCGGGGCTTCTTTCTTCCTCCATTGTACATTTGTGTAAACACGTCCTTTGTCTGTGTGAAATGTTATGTGATGTTTTGGGGTGAGTGTCACTTTGCAAGAGAAACGAGGCCAGCCTCGGAGGCGTCTAGATCTCCAGTGGGCCTTGGACCAGGGCCAAGTGTGCGCGCACGCTCGCCTCTGGACCTAGCGTCCCCTCCCTTCCTGCCCCTTCCTGGGCAGGTTGTTACTGAAAGAAACCTCCCGGGGACGGAAAGAGCTCTCGGATGCTCTGAGACTGTGCTGCACACTGGAGACGGAGAGAGGAGGGCGCACAGAGTCCCACGGCTGCCCTGCACGGCAGCTCCCAGGGCCGGAGAGAGAAAAGACACCTTTGTGAGTTCTGTTTCCATATCTGAGAGGATGAGAAGTGTCACTGGTAGTGGAGAGAATGACGGACGGGACGGTTCCCACTGCACAGGTCAGTTTGGGGCAGGGGCATTGCGGCTGGTGGATTCCAAAAGCAAAACATGACTAAAGACACATTTATTTATTTATTTGTGGATGTATGGATGTGTTTAGTTATTGTGGTACTGAGGTTTGGACCCAGGACCTCGTATGTGCTAGCCAAGAGCTCTACCACTGAGCTGCTCCCCCAGATCTTTTTTATTTTGAGATGAAATCTCACTAAGTCGCTGAGGCTGGTGCCAAACTTGTGATCCTCCTGCCTCAGCCTCTGGAGTGGCTGGGCTTATAGGCTCAAGGGGCTGACCACAAACCTGCTCAACGTCACTCTTCAGGAGGTGGAGGCCTGGCTGGGGAAGCTGGACATGGTTTAGGCACCTAGGTCATGGGCTTGAAGTGTGTTGCTCACCTCTCTCCACTAGAATGTCCAGGGCACCCTGTACCCTTGAGGAAGGTACTCTGATGTGTGTAGAAGGCCTCTGACCGCTGGACGTGGAAAAAGGGGCAGCCTGGCTGGTTCCGTGTCCACTGTGGATCCCTGAGAGTACAGAGCTGGGTAAGCCAGAATGCCAGGCAAGGAGATGTGCCCAGACCCCTCCTGAGGGACTGCCCAGCCTTGTGAGCATCCCTTAAGGGGCCCTGTTCCCCAGGGCAGCAGGGAGGCACAGAAGCCTGACCCTAACGGGCAGGACCAGCTACTGGGCCTGTGTCAGCCCAGCGAGGTCTCTGGCTGCTTCCTCTGCTTCTGTGACTTCCCTGGACAGCTGCTGGTCTCTAACAAATAGCCAGACCCCAAGACCCTCTTAGCATCTTCCACAGAACCCAACCCGCAGCTTGTGCTCCGCCCTGTCTAGTTGGAGGGAGAAAGGAACCAAAGCAATAAGCTCAAAATTGCAACTTAGATGGATGCTGCAAGGGAGTCCCACCCATGAGACAGCCTCACAGAGAGTTGGTGCATGGCGGCAGGTGCAGCCAGGCGGCTGGGTGGGGCGCATGGGCAGGGAGGGGTGTGCCGTGCAGCTGGGAGCCCACGGCTGGCCCAGCAGCGGACGTCGTGGGCAGAAGCCAGGAGTTTGGTCTTCATGCTGGGATTGCTTCAAGCCCAGGAAGGCCCAATCAGGTCCGCACTGCGAAGACATCACACAGCCTGCTGGGACTGTGGGACAACAAAGAGACCCCGTCCTGAGCAGGGAACGGCCACCTGATAAGGCACGAGGTGGGAGGAGGGCCGAGGAGGGTGGGTAAGGCCAGCCGAGGCTGGGTTCTGGAGGACCAGCTCAGCACCCAGGCTCCTGCCCAGATGGACCCCCACGGGAACATGCACCAGAGCTCAGAGCACCGGGACAAAGAGCTACGCTGCCGTTTTTCTAAACCTGTGGGACCTTTGAGGCCCAGAAGCAGTGAGAAGTAGCAACCGGTGGGGGCAGATGCGGATGCCGTCGCTGGGGCTGGAGCCTCATCTCTCATCGGGGCAGGGCGGAGGGGGAGGCACAGGAAGGGCTCCCTGCTGCCTTGGGGAGCTCTGGGTCTAGATCTTGAGGGTCCGAGTAGACTCTTCGGTCTGGAAAATGACAGGAGAGACAGACAAGGAGGGGGACTGACAGGAGCAGCACACTCCACGGGGAAGGCTAGCGGGGCTCCAGGCACACGGCAGGTGTCCTCTGCTCCTGCCAGCCTGTCACACACTATCCCAACCCCAGTGCAGGGGAACCAGTGCCAAGGAAGGTGACAGGCAGGGTTGAATTTGAACCCGGGTCCTAGGACTCCGTCCCAGCTGAAGGCACGGCCCCTCCCAGGGAGCCCAGGAGGACAGACGGGCCTTGCTGGCAGGGAGCAGAGCCTTGTGCAGGGCAAACAGCAGGGTGACCCATGCTGCTGTCAGTAATGCAGCACGGCCACCGCCCTGCCTCCACACGGTGCCCACGTCTGCTGTCACCTGCCGCACACAGCCAGGTCAGGGAGCAGGACTGAAGTCCAGAAATAACTTCCACTCTGGGAAGATGGAGCCCACCATCCTTCCTCATCCTGCCAGCCACACCTGCACCCACGACAGAGACTGAGGCGGGGCTTGTGGGAACCCCTGCGAGGGACCCCTAAGCCCGCTTCCTCCGTCCCAGGCGTGGAGGGAGGAGGGTAGGTCTGGATGGGAGGGAGCCAGGCTGAGTGGGGCCAGGCTTCTCCTCCCTGCTGTGTCCGGCCCGCCCAGGACCAGCCAGGCACCCGCCAGATGAGTAACAGGCACCTGCTAGGTGCCAAGGTGCTCCTGGGCCAAGCAGATCCAGAGGGGGTCAAAGACAGCCCCTCTTCTCAAGGAGGCAGGGGAGACAAGATAAACCACTAAACATAAGGTACGTGCACAGGCACAGCAGCCAAGGGAACAAAGCCAGCCAGGGTGGCGTGTGCTGAGCAAGGGCAGCCTCAGCTCCAGGGGTCCCTCCAGGGCCTCAGGTGAGGAAGGAGCCAGCTCCTGGGAGCCCAGGTGGGCAGACGGGGCAGAGACCTGCGGCAGGCTTAAGACACCCATTCCAGGGGCTGGGCCACACCACCAGGGTCTCTCATTGCCTGAACCCATTGTCCTGGGTATAGAACACTGGCGCCAAGCACGGAACATCCCTCGAGTGCTTTTCTGGCAAGACCAGGAAAGCTCATGAACTCGGGTAATGGCAGCAGGAACCTGGCGGGCAGCTGTAGGCTCCACCCTCTGAGACTCAGTTTCTCCCGGCTGCAAAGATTAGATTGGGGGCAAACAGCACGCCCTCAATACGCTGCCTCAGGTGCAGTAGCTACTAACATTGTCCACCAGCCCTTTAACCAGCAGGCTTAGCACTAGTGCGAGTCACGGAAGCCGCGTTTATCAAGCACTTACTACACGCCTGGCACTGTTCTGAGTGGTTTGTAGATGAATGCATTTCACCCTCACCACCCTGTGAGGGCGCGACTTAATGATCTCCATTTCATAGAGGGGGGAATGGAGACACAGGGGGGAGTCACTTCCCGAAGTCACACAGCTGCTAAGCCACAGAGCTGAACCCACCTGCCCTCGTACAAGATGACAAAGTTCCTACCGGATTCTTCGTGCACCTAGTTGCCATATCTGTAACGCAGAGCTAAATGACTTGGCCACCGTCACCTCCGCAGCAGACACAGGACAGAAGTCCAGGCTCTGATTCCTCCTTCAACACCCAACAACCCACCCCAGGTTACTTCTCTGATCATCTTGCACATAGTAGGGACCTGGCAACAGCTTCTTTTTCAAAGTGACAAAAGGCATTTTCATTTTGACCCCAGAGCTAGACACACAGGGCTGCCACACCAGCCCTGCTCTCCCCGCAGCTGGGGAAGGAGGCTTCTGCCCCTTAGGTGAGGGCACTGCGGTGACTGTACCCAGCATGAAACCGAGAACACCTGAATCAGTCAGTTGTGGAGCAGCGTTTTTCCTGGCAGAAGGTGCCAGGTACTTACCTTACCACAAGGCAGGCAGATGACTGCCCCTCAGATTCGGGCACTGGCTTCCAAAACAGCCGAGGCCCAGGCAGGGGGACAGAGGCGGATGGGCAGGCATTTGGCATCGATTGGGACCCAGCCTGAATAATGCATCCCGGGCCTGTGACATCATCGCCAGAGCCTGGAGGCTGCTCCTGCACGCCAGACTCCCCCGGGAAGCCTCGCCAGGTGCTGCAGGCAGAAGGGAGTGGGAAGAAGCCCAGACAGATTCTTAAAGCCAGGCTCCCCAGCCGACAGACAAAGGTAAAGAGCACCCTTGGGGCTCCCGGCACCCTGCACCGCCCAGTGGGCCCTGTAGCTGAGAGTAAGTCCCCTCCAGCTCCCATGAGCCCCACCTCTGCCAAGATGAGTCCAGGGGAAGGCGAGGCTGCCGCCTGCTCCTCGTGCCTGCTCACTTCAGGACAGACGGTTGCTTAGGGTTGGGCAGTGCGCTCCTGGGCGCCAGGCCCTGTGCCACGGGCTGAGCAGGGAGCAGTGGGAGCCCAGCAAGAGCCCTCCTCCCTCTTTTCTTCCTTCTTGAACACTTGCTGCAACACGACCTGTACCTGGAAGGGAGGCACCCCACCAGGCAGGACCCCTGGCCCACCTGCATGGGGCTGGGGGGTTCCTTCACCGCATCTGACAGCGTCTACTCCCGCCACTCACAGGCCTGATCAAAGATTAAGCCCATTATTCAGAAGAGAGAAAGGAGATCCCCGAAGGGACAATCTGTCACTAGACCTGTGACCTTGGCCAAGTGCAAAGCCCAGACTGAGACTTCCTACGTGGTGTCCAGGGCACCCCATGCTCCTGGGCTTCTGATGAACTCCATGTGAAGGGCCAGATCTCCCCACCAGGAGAGGAGCTCCTCCTCGCTTAATCCTGTGTTCTGAGCGGAACGCAGCAGAGGCCACACACTGCGGGGCAAAGACAGGAAACACTGGGCCCCTCCCCAGCTGCACCTGGCCGCCTCTCATGTCCAGAGGAAGCCCAGAGGGTACAGATGTTGAGTGGCCGCAGCCATCCCCAGGAAGCTAAAGATGCTTGTCTTCCAACTCACGTTGGGACTGCCCCCAGGGCTCTGCCTGGGACAGTCCCACCTGTCCTGTCCGTCTCTTCCCTCGCCTCGTCGGCCTGAGCTGCAATCCACTCTTTCCTTCCTCCAGACTCTTCCCAAGTCCTTCTCAACCTCAAAGCCAAGAAGACTAACAACCAGCTGTGCCCCGTGTAGCACACGCAGTTCCCATGGACCTCGAGACATCAATCAAATATCATGGGTTTTTGTTCAAAGTGCTCAGCCCTTTCTTCATTATCTTGTGTCCCAGAGACCCCAGAGTTCTTATATCATGTTTTCCAAATGCCAATCACCCTCATACCTCCTGTGTGATTTTGCCGTATGCCTAGACCACCTACCACTCTATGCAGAATATACTCCTACAGCCAACTCTCTTCTTATAAAATGTTAATAGGTCTTATTTTTTCAAAAGCAGTTTTAGATTTACAGGAAAATTGAACCAAAAGTACAGAGAGTTCTCACATGCCCCCTTTCTCTGCACACATTCTCCTGTTATTATCTTGCTCTAGTGTGTTCTGTGTGCTACAATTGAAAAGCCAATATTGATGAGTTATTATTAACTAACTGTTTTGGTTGGGGTGGGAGCTGTGCTCCTAAGCTGCTGAGTTCACGCAGGAAGGTTCAGAGGTAAGATGATTGAATCATGAGGGCTGGAACCTAGTCAGCCCATCCTAGTTGGGATGGACTAACTAGGTGGTGACTGCAGGCAGGTGGAGCATGGCTAGAGGAGGTGGGTCACTGGGGGTGTGTCCTGCATCTTCCCTGCAGCCCCTTCTCTCTCCCTCTGCTTTCTGGTCACCGTGAGGTGAGCAGCTTTTCCCTGCCACACCCTTCCTCCATGACGCTCCACATTATCTTGGGCCTAGAGCAGTGAAACCAGCCGACCATGGACTGAACCTCTGAAACCATGAGTTAAAATAAACTTTCCTCTAAATTGGTCTCACCGGGTATTTTGGTCACAGCAATGAAAAGCTGACTGACACACTAACTAATGCCTATAGTTTACATTAGGGTTCCCTCTGTTCTGTACAGTTCTATGCATCTTGACAAATATATGCCATAGAGCCACCATTATCATATATTACATAATAGTTTTAGCACCCTAAAAAATTTTCTGTGCTCCCCATTCTCTCCTGCCCTGTGCCCTTGAACTTCTGCCAATCACTAAACTTTCTTCTGCTTCTCTAGTTTTGCTGCTCCCAGAATGCCACACAGCTGGATTCACACAGAGGTTAGCTCTCCCAGACTACCTCCCTCACTTCACTTTTCTTACATACATAGGTTTATTTAAAAGGTAAGCTTTATGTCATCATCACTGGAGGACATTCAGAATCAATCATTTGCTATGAATAGAAGAAAACCACACAGACATTGGCAGGAATGGAAAATTCTCTATTCCATGAAAGTCAGGACAAATACTAGTAAAAATGCCAGATCAACTTTTTCAGAGCTCTGGGAATTCAGTGAAGGCTTGCAGAAATCTAAAGAACATGCATTCAAGAAAAATGGCTGAATCTCTAGGAACAGTGAGTTCCATGGCATTTCAACTTGCCCTATTTCCATATCTACCTCGTCAGCTCTGAGTTAGCCCTGAAAACCCGCAGCCTAGAATGAGGTGGAAAATAGCAACCCAGCCTCGCCCACGGGGGATGGAACAAGGCTTCAGCTCTTCCAAAGCCTCATCCCCAGAGAACTGTCATTGCTTGGCTTGTCTGCTGGGTCCCTGAATGATTCTACTTGCAAGGTATCTTTACCTCATCTTGCTAAAATCTTGCCCAGTGTGAAAAGTCTGGTTGTTTGTTGCAAACTATTAGAAGTAACTGGTTAGCTTCCTGGCTGCCTGAGGCAGTGAATCACATCTGGTGCAAGCATAGGCTAACCAAAAAGCTTAAAAGATAAAAAAAAAAACTGGAGAATGAGAGACCCATAAGGCTTCGGAAAGTTCCACCATATTTCCGAGACTCTAGATGGTCATGTGCATGTACAGGGTTGCGTGCATGCGCAGAAGAGAGCTGAGCAGGCCCTGAGCTCTCACCTCTGTCTGACCTGGAGAGTCCTGCATCAGAAAGTGAAGGCCAAGGCAGAGTTGCCAGCTTCCCAGCCAAGCACTGGAGCTATATCCAATGTACACACAGAGTAACATGGCAAAAACAAAGTAAAAATTTTGTCCAATCATTAATTGACCACTAAGCTAACTGAGCAGATACTTCAGTGGCCAGATATGAAAAAACAATGTAATGCACTTTATTAATAGAATTCAGGGCAAAACCCACATGATCTTTTTGGTAGACACAGAAAAATTTGTGATAAAATTGACACCCTTTCGTGGTGAAAATACTCAGCCACCTGGAAATGCTCTTAAGAGAACACCCTCAACATGAGAAAGGATACCTATAAGAAACACACCCAAACTCCCACTTCATGATGGGAGACGAGGGTCCGGAACAAGACCAAGATGCCTATTCTTCCCATTACTATTGCACTGGAGCTTCTAGCCAAACATTTAGGCATCTTATTTCTCCGCCCTCCTAGGATATGACCTTTCTCCTCATGGCTCCAAACAACTAGCCACCATGTCCTCTTTTGGTGAAGGTAGAAAAGCAGTAGAGGGCAGGTTCCTCCCCTCTCAGGACATCACCAGGAACTTTTCACATCACTTCTACTCATGCCCATTGGCTGACACATGGTCACATGGTAGCTCCCAGCTGCAAGGTCATCTGGGAAATGTAGTCTCAGCCTGGGTGGCCACATAACTGGCTAACATTCTGGCGATGGGAGAAGAGGGGTTATTTGTGGAGGCAGAGCCAATGGGGTTATCCCTGACTCGATGCACTTTGAATGTCCAGATAACGAGGCTCAGTCCTGGTGTGCTTGGTTCACTGGCCGACTCAGGACAAACCCTGCCCAGGCCAAGGAAACAATTGATTACAGCCAGACCATTAGTAGACAGAATATGATTGAACTTAGTTTTCTGTTGAAAATATGTTTCAATGGCCAGTTTTGTCTGAAGCTAGATGATGAAAATGACTAATAGCATGTGCTCTTATTCACTAGGTATCAGCTTTCCTCAGCACCCTGGGAGCTAAGTGCTGTTATTAAGCCCATCTTTCAAAGGAGAGACTGAGGCTCAAGAGGTGAAGGGATTTGTTTAAGGTCACTCTGCCTGGTAAGTGGCCATGCCACACTCACACCCAGTACTACCACTACAAAGCCTGTGTCTGGCTCTCTTGAAGGGTACCCCAGTCGGTGGCAGCTTGGTGAACTCAAGACTGGACCAGGACCACCCTGGACGAACCCCACAGCCTGCAGCATCTCCATGCACGTCCCACACAAGGGCAATTGTGTTGGGTTGGGGTGGCTTTCAAGACCTACCTGCACACCAGGACTTCCAGCTCCACCATCTCTGATTGCTTTTGAAGGTTTCTCATTGTTAGGAGCAAAAGAGAATTGAAGTCCAAAGCTTGTCATCTGAGGCCACTCCGTCTCCTGACATTTGGCTGTTCTGACATGGCTGCCCCTCAGAGCCCGTCCTGGGGCAGCTCCTCCCGATCCTGCATGAGTCATGCACTCAGCATCACCAGATTCAGTTGACTGTCAAGGAGAGAGGCCTTGGGCAAAGTCGCCGGTGTTCATGGAGACACTCTCCTGAGTCTGGGGAAGATGGTCTGGGACATAGCATTGGGTCCTGAGTAAAACAGTGCAGAAGGCTCCCCACAGCGGCCAGCGAGCATCCCCAGCCCTGAGACCCCCACAGCATGAGGAGTGCCAGCTGGCTCCAGGCCCCTCGGGCTTTCTCAGAGCAGCTAACAGAGCCTTACGAATGACCAGTTTCCCTGCTAGAAACCAGGCCAATGACGGAACCAGAGATGCTCCCTAGGATGGAAATCAGAAAGAAAGGAGCCAGGAGGAGAGGAGGCTCGGGAAAGAGCAAAGGAGGAGAGAGACACACATGCCTTTGGGAACCCTGGGCCAACCAACAGGACCTGATGAGCACATTTAGGGACCCAACTCCAGTGTCCAGAGTCCCCACAGGCCACCGAGGAGGAGCGTCTGGCTAAAGGCCTTGCTGGGAAGGCCCAGGCTCACTGACCACATGGCATGCCTGCCCTGGGCCCACCCTGTGCTGGACTCTGGAGGATGACGTGGGCCCAGCAAGAGCAGCAGCCAGGCTTCACTGAGCACCCGCCATGAACCAAGGAATGTTCTAAGCACTTCACACGTGTCAAGCTTTAATTCTGACTGCAGCCCCACAGGCAGGGAAGGATATTATTACATCTTCCAGGTAGAAACTGAGGACCAGAGCAGAGCTTCCAAGGGGACATAGCTAAATAGAGACAGAACTTAAACCGGCCACAGAGTTACCCTCTCACCGTGGACCTCCAGCCTCACAGCCCAGCTTCAACAAGCACAAAGCCGCAGAAGGTGGCCAGGGAACAGATGGAGCCCCCCTGTAGCACACTAAGGCCTGCGATGGCTGGGGGAGGGTGGATGGAGGGTCAGGAGCCAGGGTCTGAGGATGGCAGAATCCTGTGGGCAGTCAGGGAGATGCGGGGCATCTGGGAGTCTGAGCTGGCAGGGTCAAGGTGTCAGGACCAGGGGGAAGGACGCTGAGGAGCTGGGCCTGCTCCAAGGAGACTCTAGGGAAATGATCAGAGCACTCTCCCAAAGCTCTTTGGGTCAGGCTGCTTGGCCAGGCTCAGCTGGGCTCCTGGGCCTCCTTCCAGAGGTGGAGACCTCCTGGGCTCCCTACCCTCCCGGTTCAGAGTCAACAGGCCCGAAGCTCCTGCTAGAACCTCAGCCCAGGGACGGTGGTGGGAAAGAGGCGACAGGGAGGCAGGTCGGCAGCACCATGGCGGGGGGTGCGGCGGCCACAGCCAGCTTGGCTGGTTCCCGGGAACCAGCGTGGCCCCAGCTGCCAGCTCCAGGGCGAGGCCCGTCCTGGGAACACTGCACTCTCCATGATGGCCTCACCCACGGGATGGAGCTGCCTACACGTCCGAGGAGCTGCCCCCCAGCCACACCCAGCGCGTGGTCTCCAGTGCCATGGTAGATGACAGTGTCATCAGCGTTTCTGTGTGGGCACACTACCGTGTGCCATCACTGTGGCCTTGCACACAGCCTCATTGAACGTCCACGGGGATAGCCCTGGAGTGACCAGACGCCCGTGCTGGGCAGCTCACCCTGCACCAGGCTCCCTGCTCCCAGACAAGTGCATGAGCCTCAGAGCAGCCCGAGGAGGCAGGATCTCCGGTGCTCCCCATTTTACTGTCTGGGAAACCGAGGGGCTCGCCAGGTGTGCTGTGCATTGCATTCAAAAGCCAGGACTGGGACGCTGGGCCGTGCACTGGAACGCGCTGCCAGAAGCACAGACTGCCCATGGTAATGGCGGCCGGGCCAGGTCAGCTCCTGAATCAGTTCCACCTCACCCTAGCTTATGTTGTAGCTTCAGCAACCTGGACGGGCAGCTCCAACCTGGAAGAGTGGGCTCACCATGCCTGTGGCCTAGAAACAAAGCGTGGAATCGCAGCCTGGAATCCAGATAGGAGGAAGAGCTCGGCTGCACCTCTGGACCCTGGGAGCTGCCTCTGATCCTCCCCCCAGTGACACGGTAACCCTCAGGCAGCGAGTAAGTGCCTTGTTCAGGGCCAGCCAGTGAGCGGCAAGTTGGAGAGCTGGACTGAGGATCCACGCGCAGCCTCGCCGGTGGCCCTCCTTCTGAAGGGCCAAAAGAAAATCTTGCAGCCACTGGCTCCCGCAGAGGTGGCGACTCCCACACCCCTCTCTCTGCCTCTCCCTGTGTGCAAGAGCTTGCGATTGCCAAAGGGAAATAGCCCTTTCTCTGTCTGGGTTTTGACCTATTTTCTAAAACTCTGAGCTCTCCAAGGTTGGGGCCTGAAACGATTGATCTGGAGTGTCCTGAGCCCCAGCACCAGCCTGCCCAGGGCACTGGACACAATCCAAATGTGTGGGTGACTGCCGCAGCCTCGGGCGGGCAGGCAGCGGCTTGGTTTTCTCTCTTCTCATCCACGGTTCCGACGCAGACAAGGAGAGGGCCTCTTCTACCTGAAGCAAACAAGTCGCTTTCCCCTTGTCACCGGAAACCCAACTGATTTGACAGCATGAAGTGCTGGGTGAAAAGAAGAGGTTTGCAAGAGCACACCTGGCCCAGAGGTCGCCACAGGGACCAGCTGGCGACAGGCCCCGCATCCGGTTCCCACTCCGCCACCCACTGCTGAGCTACAAAAGGCAGATGCCTTAACTGCTCTGAACCTGTTTTCTCACGTGGGGCCCTGTAGCACTGTGTTGTAGGGAAGTCCAGAGAAGATCCGCTGTGACTGCAGATGCAGCTGGGGGCGGACACTGCATATCAGCATGCCCGGGACCCAAGTCGCAGGAGGCTCACCCTGCCCTTGCTTTTGCAAATAGTGCTGCCTTAGAACAGGGCTCTTCCTGCTCCCTCGCTTGAAGCCCAGCGCTGCTGTCCCTCCACAATGGCAGGCAGGGTTCAGCGACAAGGGCTGTTCAGGTCACAAAGTCTGAAATATTTACTCTTTAGCCCTTTACAGAGAAGTTTGCTTGCCCTGCCAGAGACCCCAAGACCCGCTGTTCATTGAGCCTCACTGGGAGAGAGAGGTTCCACCCCCAGGAGCACCATCAGTGCAAATGAATCCAAGTTTCAGAGACCCCCATCATTGGTGTCAATCACGGTGTTAATTAGGTACCAACTCCCTTGTTTTCCTTTCCAACTACATACTCAAAACCCCTTTCAAAACCCTAAAAACCCTTTCCAAGCTTCAACATTGAGCTCAGAAGGAAATCTAGCTCCACAGTTAAGAGTGCAAATCCCTGTTCTCCTGCCATGTGCCAGCTTTGTGACCAAGGACAGGTTACTTACCTCTCTGATGCTCAGTTTCCTCATCTGTACAACAGAGATGGTAAGTGTGCCTGCCTCACGTAGGTGAAGCAATCACAAAGACTACCCACTCAACAAGATGGCATTCGTTGACAGTAACAGTGTGAAAACTCACTTATCTTCACCAAACTGGTTTCCCTGGATCCCTTAAAATTCAAAAGTCCCCAGTGGAATCCCTGGGACTGTACCTTGTGGCCTGGGGGCATAAACACTGCTCTGCTTCTGAGCCAGAAAAAACATTCCAAATCCCACTGTGCCAGGTGTCACCACCACAGGAGGACCACCCTGCTTCCACCTGGGCCTGGCTGGTCTTGGCTCAAGCAGTGAGCTGTCAAGATGGTTCCATAGCTCCTGTCTTCCTGCCTCCCTTTGCAGAGGTGGGTGATGGAAGGAGGACTTGGAGATAAGGTGGCCTCATCCTCTACTGGGATCCAGAGTGACCCAGTGATGGAGGTACCTAGTGTGGAAACACAGGAAAGGACTTGGTCCAGGTCACCAAGACAGCAAACAGAAGTCCTTGTGCTGCAGTGACCTGTCATTCAAACAACATCTCTAAGAAGCTTCTGTAAAAACTCCTCTCAGAAACTTCTGTGGACTTCCAGGCAAGACGGCACCGAGAGCTCAGCCTCCAGCACCCACTCTCCTCCCAACATGTAACAAGGATGGATCAAATAGAAGAACAAAAAACCAAACTCCCAGGTCTAGCCATCATGGGCAAGAGTACTAGACTTAGCCTCCCACGTAAACAGTGATAAAAGTGGACACTTATGTGAAGCAACTCCCTCCAGGCTTCAGATGACACAGTGAAGAGCTGGAATCCTGGAGGAAGGTTTAACACAGGCGAATCCCACATCCTCCCAGGCTCCCTAATCAAGGACATTTACAAACTCTGGTCCAGGCAAATGAAGTTCAAACAGCAGTGTTTTCACTGAGCAGAGGACGCTGAATAAAGGACAAATAGAATATCAGTAAGAAAATAGAAGTCTCAAATAACAATATCAACTAACCAAACTTGGTAGTTACGTAAGACTCCAGACAAAAATATCAAATAGCATGTTATTTTTAATGTTCTTATAATATTCACCAAGATAGTCATACTCTGGGTTAAATAGGTTTCAATAAATTTTAAAGAATTTCAGTCATGCAGAATATTTTTTATGCCCACAGTGAAACTGAATTAGAAATGAATACGGAAAGATATCTGGAAAATCATTACTTGTTTGTAAGCTTAGTAAAACACTTCTAAATTACCCAACAATCATAGCAAAAATAAAAATAGAAACTAGGAAGTATTGCAAACTGAATTAAAATGAAAAGACAATTTATCAAAATCTGTGGGATGCAGCCAAATCAGTGCATAAAGGGAAATTCATAGCACTGCATTGAAATTCATAGCACTGTATTAGAAATGAAGAGCAATTTTATATCGATGACTTCAACTTCCACTTTAAAAAACTAGTAGGGGAAAGAGTAGAGCAAAAAAGGGGAAATAAGGGCAGAAATCAATGAACTAGAAGACCAAGTTCAATCAACAAAAATTAAAATAATGAAACCTCAAGATGAGTCTTTGAGAAGTTCAATAAAAATTGATGAGCCTCCAATCAAACTGATTAGGAGGGGGAAAAGGAAAAAGAGACTATAACAAACATCTGAAATAATAAGAGTAAGTGAGAGGTTATATAGATATTAAAAGAATAATAAGGGGACAAAATAAACGACTTCATGTCAATAATTTGGGAAACTAGATGGAATGAAAAAATTTCTTAAAAAAATAGAAACTGTCAAAATTCGAGCTACAAGAAATAAATAGCCTTAGTGACCTGTATCTGTTAAAGAAATGCGATTTGTAGTTTTAAAAAACATGCTAAAAGACTGAACCCAGGACCTAGCACATGCTCGGCAAGTGCCTTACCACCGAGCTACACCCCCTTCTTAACAGCAGATGAACTCACACACTGCAGGGAAGTACAAATGGAGGCTGCAGACTCTAACCAATCACAGATGGTGTTTTCTCTTGTCCGGTGGACTGTGGCACAGAGCATGAGCATCCTTGGGGATATGCAAATACATGTAAGACTCTGCCCGTGGAGAAATTAAAATTAGAGCTAAATCTGAAATGACGTAGCAGTGTGTGGGTGAGGGGATGTGAGGTAGGCCCTTATTCAAAAACCAGAGAAGTGAAATTACTGAGTGGTGATTTATTTTAAGTATGTTTTTCTGTACTACCTAGCTTTCCTTCTTTGAAAATGTTCTAATTTTATAATCAGGAAAACAACAATAAGTGTTATAAAAACAAACCAACAAAAAGAAAAAAAAACATGCTAAAAAGAAAAGCTGAGATCCCTTCACCGATGAATTGTTCCAAACATTAAAAGAAAAACCAACCTCTTCTAAGAAAGCAGAGAGTGGAATAGTCCCACACCCTTTGAGAGGTCACATTGCCTCCAAGGTCAAAACCACAGGCACCACCACCAGGAAACAGCAAGCCCCCTTTGCATTGATGCAGAAATCCTAAGCCAAATTTTGGCAGGTTGAATCCAACAATATATAAAAGGGTTAATACCTTACCAACAATAAGGACTGCAGAGTATGGGGTTGGTTTAACATTCAGAAAACGTCTATCAATGTGACTCCACATATTAATGGTCAGTAAAAGAAAAAACTATGATGATTTTAATACATGCAACAAAAATTCAATGACCAAGTCTGATTTTAAAAATAGCCTCACAAAACTGGGAATAAAAGGGAATTTCTTCAACCTAATGAAGGCATCTAATGGAAAAGTCTATTGGTAACAGCGTGACAAGGGAAGATCAAGCCCTCCACCTGGGAGCCAGGGACAAACCAGGGACATGCAGTGTCCTTTGCTCTACGTTCAACTTTGTCCCGAAGATCCTTGCCAGTGCGATAAGGCAAAGAAAAGAAGTAAAAGATATGCAGGAAAGGAACAGGCCACAGTTGCTTAAATAGGAAATCCTAGGGAATCTGCCCCACACACTAGCACAAGAGCATTTGGCAAGCTCAGCGGGTACAAGGTCAATATGCACAATCCACTGTCTCACCGTGCCAGCCATAAGCAACTGCGATACATGTACAAGGATTTGGGTAAATTGCACAAAAGGTGGTCAAGATCTATTATCTTAAAAATGCAAAATAATGTAGTAGAAGTTAAAGGCCTAAATAAATAGAAAGATGTTAAATAAATAGACGTTCATGGATTGAAAGACTAGATAATGTTAATGGGA
>CM053401.1:175636208-175659162 GCA_028644305.1 Xerus rutilus
AGGGAGGGATGTGGAAGGAGGGAGGGAGGGATGGGGGAGGGATGGGGAGGGAGGGAGGGAGGGATGGGGAGGGAGGGAGAGAGGGAAGGATGAGGGAGGGATGTGGAAGGAGAGAGGGAGGAAGGGATGGGGAGGGAGGGAGGGAGGGATGGGGGAGGGATGTGGGAGGGAGGGAGGGAAGGATGGGGAAGGGATGGAGGGTGGATGGGAGCTCCTGTCTTGCTCAGGCTCTCCTTCTTGGTTTCCCAGACAGCAGATGAGGGGACACTGGGAACACTGTGGCACTGCAGCTTGCTGCTTCAGGTCTGCCCCATCCGGGAGAAGGTCAGGTGGGAATAGGGTCCCCTGCAAGGGAAATTGCACCAGGAAAGTGCCCACCACAGGACACACGTCTCCTGAGGAGTGGGCAAGCCTCCCAGGCTTCCTGCATGCTGGTCCCTCCTGGTCAGTGCCCACCTGCCCAAACCGCTCACCCCTCCTGGCCTCCCCGGCTGCCCCTGGCACTCCACTGTCCCTCCTCCAGACAGCAGCCAGAGCATTGCTTATAACATGGGAATCTGAGCCTGTCACTGTGTGGCCCAAGGACCCTCCCTCTCCAGGCCCTGCAGGGTCCCATGTGACCTGTCCCCAGCCCCATCAGTTTCAGTGCCACCTGCTTCTGGTCACTTGCTCGGCTCCCCCAACACCCTGGGCAGGTCTTCCCCCAAACAGTCCCAAGCCTCTCCCCCTTGCTTCTGTCCCTGCTCAGATGCCACCTCCTCAAGTCCCCTTCCCCAGCTGTCAGGCCACACAGCAGCATGACCACCGCACGGGAGCCCCCCTGCCCGGGTTCCCCCCGCACAGCCCGCTGGGCAGGGGCTAGCTTACTTACCTACTGTCCACCTCTTATTTAAAGGCCAGTTGTGTCAGGACAGAGCCCACGTCCACCCAGTTCACCATGCAGCCCTGGTGTCCATCACACAGTCACACGCAATTGACACTCAGTGACTAAACTGAGTCCCTTTTTAAAGGTGGGGTGACTGAGCCCTGTGAGGCGAAAACACACCATCAGAAGAGGGGCGTGGACCCAGCTGGGCCCAAACCTGCTGGGTTCACATTCGCTTCAGAGCTGAGAGGGTGGTGGCCACACGCAGGCCTTGAGACCCTGGAAATGTACCGACAGTACCTGAGGCTTTTGCAACCATGCCCAGGGGGTGATTTGGTATAGGGTTAGTACATTTGGCAAGAGACAATTAACCGTGTCCCTTGAATCAACAGTGCTGGGCAGACTGGCCTCAGCCTCCGCAGGCACCGAGGCAGCTGCCCAGGCAGATTATTACTTAACATGAATATTTCACGAGGCTCACTCCAGACCTCCTGCCTGGTCCCCCGTCATTAAATGTCATCTGCAGCAAAAATCCAAACCTGCTGCTGGAGGGAGGAGGGAGACTTCCCCACTCAAGTCCCCAAGAACCACTCTTTCTGAGCAGTGTGAGAGGCCAGGTGACATTTCCAAAGAGCCCAGCTGGGCACAGAAGCAGATTGAATGGTGTCCTCCAAGACCATGTCTACCTGGAACCTCAGAATGTAACGTCGTAAGGAAGGGTCTTTGCAGATGTTTAAATGAGGTCTTACTGGACTCAGGTGGACCCTGATCCACTGACCAGTGTCCTGTAAGGAGAAGAGGGGAAGGGCACGTGTAGATAGACGACTGCCACCACACGTCAAGGGCCGGGGGCCACAGGAGCTGGAAAAGGCAGAAAGGTCCCCCAGAGGCTCCAGAGGACACACAGCGCCACTCACATATTGACTCTGGACTTCTGGCCTCCAGAACTGGGAAAGAAGGCGTTTCTGCTGCTCTGAGCCACTGGGTCTCCGAGTTTGTCACTGCCGCTTCAGGAAACACCCAGCGCTCAGCTCATCCACGGGCTCAGTAGCTTCCTCTCTGACCAGGGACAGCTGAGGAGGGAAAGCATAGGAATTTCTGAAGGGCTGGGGGGTCTCTCCATTTTCCTGCTGGCCTCACTCTGACTTGGTTATAGGGGCTGCACCCATCCATCCTTCCCCCCCTGCCACGCCTCCCCAGCTCCTCTGCTTGGGGTCTCTTTCCTTTCCAAGGAGGCAAAGGCAGTGCCTCCGCTTTACCTGCCCTTGGTCTCTGTTAGGTCAGTAGGAAGGGACTGAAGAGCTTTGTAGGGTACTTTACATGATCAGGAGGTCCTTGCAGGTCTGTGGCTCTCCCGCAAGCTTGGGGCTCAGTAGGGGGTACATGGAGCTCAAAGAGGGAGCCGTGCACCCCACAGAGAGACAGCTTTGGAGCCTTATCAGCTTTCAGCCTTGGGGGCCAGCCCCAGCTGTGCACTCAGTTCTCATCCTAGGGAGGCCACGCCTGGGCCAGCCCAAAGCTGACCGACTTTGCTCTTAGACCTGGATTACTTCCTGCCTGTGGAACCTTGGAACTGAGCTCAGCTCCTCCATGCCCCAAGTCTCCCCTCTGTGGGGGAAGGTGACTGTCCCCACCTCACAGTTGGTGCTATGAACAGCACTGCATGGGAAGCTTCCCCAGGCAGAGCCACAACCCCCTGGGCCCAGCTGGACGTTTGCTGTTGCTTCCGCTTCCTCCCCCGCTGCTTTGGGGATCACTGACCTAGAAAGGTCAATAATTGAATTTGTCCCAACCTAAGAAGTGGAAGTGGTCAAATCAAGCAGTGACCCCCAAAGCCCTATAGAGATGGGAGCTCCGCCACACCACAGTCCCCTCTATCTGCTGGGACCACCCCAGGGGCCCTGGTGCCTCCCTGCCCACGTCACATCCTCTGGTTGGACTTCCTATGTTTGCCCTAAAAGACGGACATTCACTCCTGGAATAGACCCAGACCGCGAGCTCCAGAAGGGCAGAGAAAGTGCCCCTCTTTCCCCCACTATTCTTCTCCCGGGCGACGGAGCGGCAGCAAGCCCAGTGTCTGCACCAGGCACCTCTAAGAAATGCGGTGGGATTATGAACCAGTGAACTTCAGGGCTACGCTCAGGAGACCTTGAGAACCAGGTGCTCATGCTATTGTGAAAAGCTGTCCCCAAACCCTGCAGCCCCGCTAGTGCCTGACAGCGGTCGAGGAAGCACAGAGAAGCCAGGGCCGGACGGTGATTTATGAGGCCAAAACCCCATCGCTAACTCCATCCCTTAAAAGGAACTGTACTTTATCTCCTCCATGAAAGGAATTGATCTCCCCGTCAATCAGACAGGAGCTCACAGAGCTGGGAGAAGGCTGATCAACGGCTGTTAATGTGGCACTTTAATAACAATATCACTTAGATCTCTAACTGCTTAATTAGACACGCTGATTGCCATCACTTGCCTCATTTGAACTGCTCGTTTATGATTTATGGTCCTTATGCATTTGGTTGTTCATTTGTAAAATGGGAGAAAACAATCACCAGGAAAAAGCCCAAGAACTGGATTTGACTTTTCCCAGGGGCCTGGGGCCATCAGGCTGAGGAGCAAGGCCAGAGCCGGGCAAGCTGGCTGGGTGGCTGCTCGTCGCCTCAGCATCCTCTCCCCTCCTGTCCAGCTCCTGGGTTTCCTGGGGACAAGCACGCTCTCCTGTTACAAGGCTTTTGGGTGACCCCCTCCCCCAGCTTCAGAAGGGGTCTTCATCGTCAGCCTCTCCTGGACTGGTTTAGGAGGGGGCGCCCGACCCAGCCCCGTCCACTGAAAGTGGGCCCTGGGATGTTGGCTGGAACCTCTGGGAAGAGGCCCTGAGCTGCTGGAACACCAGCTTCAGGGCCACAGAGTCTGAGAACGGAGAGAAAGAAAGCAGGTCGGGGAATCTGGGACAGTGCCAAACACCTGGATGCAGCCATGCCTGACCATCCCTTGCATATTTAAATTTTGTGAATCAAAATGTTCCCTTCTTTCCTGAAGCCCTTTGGGTTGTTTCACCTGCAGCAGAAAGAAGCTCTGCGGTGACAATCCTGGAGACAGTCTCATGAGAGCCTCTGTCACCGACTCTTCTGCAAACCAGCTATCAGCTCACTTTTATATATATATATATATATATATATTTATGTATTTTTATGTGGTGCTGAGTATCGAACCCAGTACCTCACGCATGCGAGGCGAACACTCTACCACCGAGCTACAATCCCAGCCCCTCAGCTCACTTTTAAATGATTTTTTAATTTTACAAAATGAGAAACGTGCTCCAACAATATAAGAGATGCCATTCTGAACTCACAGGGAATGGAAGGGTGTCTTTGGGTGCTTTTTCCAGTGACCTCACCCAGAGCTTCAACATCACCCCAGCCCCAGCTTCCCTTGTCCCACTTTATGGGAAATGACAGTTCCTATCATGGTCTGCCCTGGGCTCTCCATCTCCCCACTACAATGTCAGCTCCCTGAGGACAGGGATCTCCCGCGTCTTGTTCACTGGGGACCCCATAGCAGCGGGAGCTGGTATGCAGTAGGCGCTCAAAGAATGTTGGTTGTCTGAGTAGGTGGATATGCTGTGGGCACCACCCTCAGTCACTACTCAGGAGTGCAGGGCGAACACACAGAAGTTCATTTTTCTTACACATAAATCCCGAGGACCTAGTCCAAGGCCCCTGTGGGGGCTGCCAAGTGTTCTCTGGGACCAAGACAACTGGGGAAAAGAGGGCGTAACTCAGAGTTTCTTACCCACTAAAAGTCTTTCCCAGCCCTCCCCTGCTCTTTCAAGGGCCTATGGAACATGCCTGTCCCCACCCTCTTTTTTTGGGGGGTGAGGGGTGGTGCTGGGGAAGGAACCCAGGCCTCCTGCTAGGCCAGGGCTCTACCACTGAGCCACCTCCCAGCCCTTCCCCACTCTCCTATTCTTAGTCAAATTGACCACTAGTAGGGGCCTTGGGGCCCAAATAGCCCTGAGGGTGTGAGGGTGTGTCTCAGGGCTCAGCTGGGGCTCAGCTGCAGGGCAGGCTGGTCCCTTGGGCTGTTAGGGGCCGGCTGGAATTCTCTCTCCAGCACCACAGCGCTGCCTCCTCCTCAGGGTGAAGCCCTGCCCTGTCTCTACCCAGGTAGAGCTGAGCCTGAGTGCTCCCGGTCTTTGACCTCAGTCCACTTCTGCTGCCCCTGGGCCAGCAGTCCCTGGTGTTAGGACCCCGTGCCTTCTTCTGTGCCCTGTCCTCGAGTACCCTCCCTGTAAAATCCAAACTCAAAATGGAGTCACTCTGGCTGAGGCCTGCATGTATCAGCTAACCTGCTCTTTGTGCTTCTGTGATTAATGCTTTGCTATGCTTGCTTCTCACGGATGGGAGGGCAAAACCATAGGCTGCCAGACCCGCTGGCCAGTTACCTAAAGTTCCAGGAACTGAAAGGGGACATAGGAGGCACTGTCACGGTTGAACTGTAAATAACTATAGGTTGAATACCTGCCAAATCCTGTTGTGCTGAGTCATGTAGCTAGCCCACCCTATAATAACCTCTGAAACCCTCACTTCAGGGTCACTCTCTGAAGGAAAGGAGAGCTGACCCCAATCGATTGGCCTGTGTGCCTGTTTCCTCAATAAACTTTGCTGCTTCTGCAGAGTTGTCTGGGCTGCACTTCTTGGGGAGAGTGCGGGTTGGGTGCAACATCCCTTCCTCCAAGGTGGCTGCTGGTGCTCCAGCCTCTGCCAACCAGTGCATGGCAGTGCAGCCATGGGATAGAAAGTGACCAGCCACTGGCATTCAAGTCCCTGGGAAAGTCTCACTAGTGAGATAATGTCTACAATGCAATGTCACATGAAAAAAAAGTGGGTGTCAAACCACCCAAAGACCTCCATTTTGGTGAACACATTTCCTGTCTACACACACGCACACCCCAACAAGACTTGAAAGGAGCATACCTAAATAGTGTTTTTCCCCAAGTAAGCAATCACAGGGGACATTCATTTCCTATTTATGCACTTTTAAAATATGATTTTGAGAAACATGTTGCTTAAAAATTTAAGTAGAAATTCAAATGAGGGGCATCCTCCTTCCTGGCTTGGTTCCAGGCCATTGTACCATGTCACACAGCCCAGGGTCAGGAAGAAGAGGAAGACAAGGGACAGAGAGGGGAAGAGGAAGAGAGGAGAGCCGGGAGGAGAGGAGCGAGCCCGCGGGCAGCAGGGAAGTCGCAGATCACACACACTGTGCTTTCTTCGAAAAAGGACTTCAACGGAGCACTGGGGTGGTTGTTTTGAGACTTCTGAGTCCTCTCTGCTGCCCTCACCTGCAGGGCATGGCTAAGCTTTCTTTGATCAGAGAAACCAAGTAGCAACCTCCACAGCTGGCTGGCCCTCTCCTTTGGTTCATCTTTGGCAGCCTCCACCCAAAAACCTCCCCCAAATGCCACCCAGGCTTGAACATGGCCCAGGTGTGGCTGCAGGTGGGGCAGGGCCTTCTCTAATGGGAGGAGATGGAAATCAAAACCCAGGGGAATGGAGACTCGCCCCTGTAGACAACCTGTTGGGGGCAGATTGTCTGAAAGGAAACCCAAGGCACCTGCTTGGCTTTCCTTGAGTCTGGTCCCAAAAAAGTCATAGATCTCTTCCAAGGTCACCTCTTCCCATCCTACCAGGGGATCATTTCTAAACAGGGGCCTCTCAAAACAATCCCAGGGCAGAATTTGAAATTTAAAACACGTTCTCAAAATAGTGCACTTAACACGCAGATTAGACGCCTGCAGAGAGGTGCCCACCATACAGACCTGTCCCCATGTGCCTATTACAGGACACAGACTGGTGGAGGAGCAGGGAGCGGCACTGGGGAAGGAGGGAATGCCAAACTCTGTTCCACACCGGCGGGCCCAGAGGAAAACAAAAACTCCAGATTCTGAGACTGATCCACAGTTGCTCACAATATCTCCAAGTTATTTGGCGTCATCTTAGACCCATCCTATCCTTGGGGCTTTTCCTCTCTTTTTAAAAAAATCCCTAATCCACGTGGCTGAAGGGCTTTTGTGGGGTCTCTAACTAAAGCTGCTCCCAGAACAGGTAAGAAAGGACTCTGTTCACCTGCAACTGTGGCATTTCAAGAGGGAGACTCCAAGGGCAGTTATTTATAATCCAAAAGGCAGGGACCCAGGGTTAATTAGGCTTCCTGGAGAAAGGCTGAGAGGGGAGGGGACTGACCCCTTCCCTGGGCCTTGGTTTCTTGCTGGAACTTTTTTTGTAATTTCATTTCACAGCCGGGCCCGGTCCGGCCATCACATCTCCCATCTCAGAACCTCCCCCTTGTGGGACGAGGCGGGGCCTGAGCAGCCCGCTCAGGTGCCCCAGAAGCATGTGGCTATGAGCCTCACGCAGCTGGGAACTGGACTTCTAAGTTTATTTCAGTTTAATGAACTTAAACATTAAAATTGAACAGTGAAATGTTTTTCAAGGAAGACGACTTCACTGTTTTACAGGAATACAGTATTAATTTCCTCTTGCTACTGTGAAAAATTACCAGAAACTTCAGAGCTTCAAACAACACAGGTCTAGAGGGCAGAGTCTAAAAACGTAGCTCAGGGGGCCAGGGCTCTGATTAAGGTGTCAGTGTAGGGGGCTGGCCAGAGATGGGCAGGAGCCGGAGAAGGGGCAACTGCTAAAGGGCCCCTGAGGGCACTGTCCCAGGCGCTCACTACCCGTCACAGGACATAAACGCCCCTCCACCTGTGTGCCTGCTGTGGAGGAAACCCACCTTAGGACGTGGGCAGACTACTCAGAGCCACCCCCTCCCACATTCCACAAGAGGGGCCCACCTCTTCTCCTTCTCCCTGGATTGCTGGGCACTCATCAGGTTCCCAAGGTCCCACGTGTGCCCACACACTGCTGTCAGGGTCAGTTGACCATTGTGTGACCTTCTGCCAGTGGTCTAGGCCAGGAAGGGCAAAGTGAGCCAAGTGTGCAGATGGGAGCCCCAATGTCCTCCCAAGCAGGTGAACGACTCCCTAACAGGCAGCACCTGGCCCAAAGGGTGTGGCACCTGCCACTCCAGGGTTTCCAGACCTCTGCCAGCTGCCACCCCATCTACTCAGCGCCCTGGGTCCCTGGTCATTTGCTGCTCCTCTCTGCAGGGTGAATCTTCATTTCCCTCACGTTACTGGAAACCTGCTTGATGGCTGTCTCTGCCAGGCTATCCTGTCTCTGCACGGGGGCAACTGCCCGACTCGGGCATCCCTCCACAGTCCACTCTCAACCTCCAGTGGCAAACGTATGATCACGGCTGTGTCCCTTCTGGAGCTCTAGGGGAGAACCCCTTCCCGGGCATCTTCCAGTCTTTAGAGGGTGCCCGCACTCCCTCGCTGACAGCCCCATCCTCCTCCTTCAAAGCCAGCACTGTGTCTCTGACTCTTCTGCCCTTAGCGCAGTTTTAAAGACAATCAAGATTCTACTGGCCCACCCTGATGATCCAGGATGATCCCCGCCCCCCGCCCCACCGTGTCAAGGTCAGTCAATCAGAACTTGTAGTTGCATTCACCACCTGACTTCCCTCTCCACACGGAAGGTGACCCCTCGCAGGCTCCAGGGGTCTGGGTGTGGACATCTCCGTGGGACCACTCTTCTGGCCACTGCACTGCTGTTCCCCTGACCTTTGCATCAGCTACCATTGTTGCTGTGCAGGTGTGACAATTTCTAGTACTGCTCATGTAAACACGTGGGATGGTCCCCTTGGGATGGTTCTTTTTCCGTACACAAATGTTTAACTTGTGATATGTTTATTTGAAGGTTATGCACATAATACAAGTTACAATGTAAGGAAATTGAAGTTTTTATTATTTTCATTTTAGTATGATTAAATTGTTTTTCTAGTTGAAAAAAATAAGCACAAAGTTTTAGATAGAAAATAGAAGAACCCCACTGATGCAGAGTTAAGGGAAGATACGAAACGGTAAAGAAAACCTGAACATCACGATTTCCATGAATGACCATTGCAGGTTTTTACGTGCTGAGTTGCAGATAATGAAATGAAGGTCAGTAACAGACATTCTTCTCAAACACGTAAGGAATTTGAAAAGAAATTTCCTCTTAATAGTCAAGAAAAATCAACAGATAAATCAACTAAAACGAAAATTAATTGTCCAATAAAAAACGTTAATGGATTTTAACAGACCAGCTATAAAATAGCTAGAATTCCTGCACTAAAAATATAAAATAAAATTTGAAGGATTTCAGATTTTTGTTATTTGTTACAAAAATTTTGTTAGACTATGAAGACTAAAAAATATATTTTGTGAAAAGTATAAGATCTTCAATTAAACTAGCAAAAATTGTTCATAGAATTCGAAACATTTCTGAAAATACCAAAGATCAACTGACTGATGATTTAAAACATCATGCATACTTTGTTTTATCTCTAGTAGGTCACTGCCCAACTAACATTCTGAGTACATTTTGACCCAGGCAATTTTCAGATTTATAAGGAAATGTCAACTCTTAGTCTAAAGCATTGAACTCATAGCATAGATATCTCTGTCCAAGAAGAATCTCAGCGAAAAATGAGAAAATTCAGCTCTACCTTGACAAGTGAGGCTTCAGCTGCGTCACATCAAAAATCCAGATTGTCTGAGCCAGGTGTGGTGGCGCATGCCTGTAATCCCTGCACTTTGGGAGGCTGAGACAGGAGAATCGTGAGTTCAAAGCCAGCCTCAGCAAGGGCGAGGCGCTAAGCAACTCAGTGAGACTCTGTCTCTACATAAAACACAAACTAGGGCTGGGGATGTGGCTCAGTGGTCGAGGGCCCCTGAGTTCAATCTCCAGCGCCAAAAAAAAAAAAAAAAAAAAAATCTAGATTGTCTGGAACATTAAGGGAGAGACCTGCCTCCCTTAGGACTTGCTTCCATAAAATGATACGCAGTAACAATATTTGCCCTCAGTTTTCTGGAGCAGATTCTGAGAGCGCCACGGATACTGTGCTTACAATCTCTCAATGTCTGTGTGCAAAAGCTGTGACTCACCCTGAGCGTGCTGAGCAGCCAGAGCGGGAGACAATGAACTTCCCGATCTCATGTTCTTTGCTCATAGGCTGAGTCACGAAAGAGTCTTACAAAGACTTACTGTAGTGTTGACTCCAATTCAAGTTTTCTTTGAAATAGAAGGTAGACTTGCCAAGGATTCAGGAATCAAAGACAAATACATACATATATATGGCAGTTTGATTTTGAGTCTTCTCACTGTTGCAACCACGCACCATGTGAAAGGGCTAAAGGTCAAGTTCCATAGAACAGAAAAGCTGATCGGTGACCTGGCTGGAGGACTCAGAATTCGCTGAAGTGGGAGTCTTTCACAATATAGATCAATAATCATGATGCTCACGTTTTTTCCAGCATTGTCTTCCAATAGGCAGACAACGTTAGTGGCCGTTGGCAGCATTCTGTAAATGGACTGTAAAAGCATCAGTACAGTACAAATCCACAATCATGATTCTCACGTGTTTTCCACATGTGGATAATCCTCAGCACAAAAGTTAGTGAATTTACTTAACTTGGACACTTTTGAAACCAATAAGCTTTTGTTTCAAAGTCCAATTGCTTCTCTTAAAAAAGACGAAACAGTATTCTCAATGTGGACATAAATGTGAAAGAAAATTATTTTTTTATGCACCATCAGTCACTGTAAAAATTAAATATGTTTGGAACAATGTGGGTGTGGAAATCTACTTTTTGAAATGCAAACTTTACAAAATCTAAAATAGACCAACTATTTTTGATTAAAAAATAGCTGCTAAAAATGAAGTGTGCTGTAAGTGTAAAATACATTGAATTTCAAAGATTCAAATCAAAGCAAAAAGAGTGTAAAATATTTCATCAGTAATTTATTATATATTGAAATGGTGATATTTTAGGTATAGTTAAAACTTTTTAAAAACTAATTTCAACCATTTCTAATTTTTTAACATGACTAATAGAAATAAAGTCACTCGTGCGGCTCACATTCCATTACTATTGGACAGTGAGTAGCTGGACTTTCTTTTCAGAGAAACCAAAGTTTACAGCAAGAAGTTCTTCCCTCTTCCTTTTCCTCATTTCAAAACATGGGTTCAAGTCCACTTTAAGAAAGATTGCAAAATGATGGCCAGATCCAATCAGCAAATTCGATTTAGTCCAAGTTGGGTCTTAAAAAAGATGCAGTCATTGCTGGCATAGAAAAATTAGGAAAGCAGACACAATTGTTCAGTTCCTGGCCTTTGACAGGTCAGGCATAGCCAACGTGAGACCCTCCTTCCTAGTGGTGATACCTACACGGGAGCCCACTGCCCAGGAGTCCTCCCCTTGCCCAGCCTGATCTGTATATGTGACTAGTGTGTCAGCCTCAAAATTGGTTGACAAGAGTCTTCTCTTTTCAATGGTCTCATAAAAGATTAAATGGAATTACCTTTTCTTTGAAGATTCGTTTGAGACCTTCCATGTAAAATCAAATTCTTTTAAAGGATTTTTTAAATGTGTATCTTTGATAAACTTTTACATTTTTCTATGGCTGTTGGTCTATTCAGGGATTTATAAAAATTGTTCTTGAGTCAATTTTGCATATTTATATTACTCAAGAAAGTTACCTGTCATTTCTCTAGATTTTTATGTACTCTCAATATATTTTTTTAAATCTTATGATGTTATATTGTGTCTTATTTTTATGTGGCAGATATTTGTTTTACTTTGTTTATTGTACAAATTGTGTTCTTTATTAGTCAGTCTTTATTTTACTTTTCAACTTCACTGGTTTTCCTAATGAATCACATTAACCTCTAGTAATATAACTTTCTGTTTTCTCATTTAGTTACATTGTTGTCCATTTTCTATATTCTTTAGGTGAATTGTTAATAATTCATATCCCCTCATTCTTTTTAAATATACAATAAAAACATTTTAGGCTATAGATTTTCCTCTGTAGATGGCTTTGGCTATATCCAAAATATTGCTGTTATATATTAATATCTAATAAGCTAAAACTTACATTTTTATTTCCTCTCTAATCTAATAATTATTTAGAAGAGCATATTTTAAAATTTCCCAGTGAAATTACCCACCAATGAAAGAAAGGATAATTAAAGTGTGGCAAATTCACACAAAGAAGTATCGAGCAGAGATAAATAAGAACCAGACTGATGTGCACAACAGTGTGCAAGGGCCTCTGACATCCGGTGGAGCAAAAGCGGCAGACGACACAGAACGTCCACGAGGAACTCCATTTGCTTGTGATCTGAGAAGAGACAAAGCTCATCCCTGTGTCTGGGTTCTTAAAAATTCCTCAAGTCAATTTGGCACATAGTAGTGGCCTCTGAGAGGAGAGGGGCGTTGACTGAGAAGGGGCACCCAGGGGCCTCTGGGAGGTGGCCTGGTGGCTGTACAAGCATAAGACCTTACCAGGGTGCTCTCTGAACCTCGTACCCCTCACCGTTCATAAGATACCAACTCTTCTAAGAGGGGAAGGGCATCTGTCATCCTACAAATACCGTGAAGTGTGCTGGCAGGGATTCTGGCCGATAAGTCGTCTCCTCTCTAGAATCTGTTCACAGTTTCTTCTTGGCCAAAGTAATGGGCTTCTCTGGCTCCTCTGCAGCCTCCTCCTTGCCAGCCTGCCCCTATTTGGCTCCAGAACCGCACCTACACCCAAGCAGTACATGGACAGCCTGGCCCCATCCCAGGTCCAGGGGAGGATGGTGAGCAGTCTCGGCCGGTGGTGGTGGCTCCAGGAGGCCCCAGGTGGAAGCCAGCCTGTGCATTCTGCTGGCACCTTCTGCACTCGAGAGCGGGCACGTGACCTCAGTTGTCCAGTCCGACTTGAGGAGAGGACCTCCATTCTCTGGGTGGTGAAGTCCCTCCCTCTCTCCCAATGGAGGGAACTAGGGCTCCTACTGCTGCCTCCCCCAAGCCAGCCTGAGGAGGGAGGCAGCGTCCAAAGGCAGAGCACAGAGAGGCACAGGACCAGGCCCTCTGGAGCAGCGCACCCTGCTGCCGCCTTCCCCGACCTCCTGGCGCACCCTGACTTCCTGGGGCGGGCCGTGCACCTACTGGCTGTCCGGACCTCTGATGAGTCCTTCCGCTATGTGAACCCTGATGCTGCCCAAAGAAACGCTGTTCCCAGACATCCAGGGATCTGTTTCCAGCACTCGTGTGAAGCTTGTGGTCCCTCAGGAAAGAGAGAACACGTTCCCACCCCAGAAGGTGGCAAGGGATGCCTCCACCGGCAGCCGGCGTTGGCTGTGAGGCACTACATTCTTAATCATTGAATTGAAGAGCTTTCGTCACCCAGCATTCAGACAGGGAGGATTCTATCGGAACAGAGCAAATGCTCGAGGGAGATGGGTACAGACACAGCGTCACTTGGAACAGAACCCGCCAGCCAGCCAGTAAACAACAGGAGGCTGGTGTTGATCTGTGTTCCCGTGGGACCTCACATTGAGAGCAGCTGCCACTCCGCATGGTCTTTATTGGGTGACAAGTCTGTCTCCCCACCAGCTTGTGTCCCTCACAAGAAAAAATGGCTAGGTCGGTTCCCCTTGGTCCAATGCAGGGCAGTAGGTGCTCAATAAATGTTTGTGGAAGGAAGAAAGGGAGGGAGGAGAAAGAAAGAAGAGGGTGGGAAGGAAGGAAAGGGGAGGGGGCACGGGCACTCCTCAACCACAACTGCAGAGGACGTCTACACCTATGGCCTCAGACAGTCTTCAGTGGCTCCCTGGGGACCACATTCTCTGCTCCTGCAGGACAATCTGATACAGACCTGCCTTTCCCTAAGAACCAGGCTCTTGGCAGGATGGTAGAGCAGTCCAGGCAAAGGCTGGGAGCCAGAAGATCTGACCTCCAATCCCAGCTCACCACGTGGAGCAAGGTGTCCTCAGGTGACCTCAGGGAGGTCACCGTGTCTCTCAGAGCCTCATTTCCTCACCTGCATACTGGGGCAACAGCATGGCTTTTCTTACAGCACTATCCTGAGAACAAGACAGCATGGTTTTTGATGCTCAGCTCTGGGAGGGTACACCAGAGATGTCCTCAGAAGGGAGGCCACTGTTGTGGTCACTGTCCAGCATCCCTGTCCCTGGGACTAGCTACAGCCAGAGGCAGGAGCTGGAGCCTGGAGTCTCCACAGAACAGAGAAGAGACCCAACTGCTCCGTTTCTCACCAGGCACCTCCTTCCCTCCAGGGCACCCCACCTCTCCACTCAGCAGAACCTGGTGGAGAACATCAGAGATGTTCCAGGTCCAGGCCAGCTTCACAGGCAGGAGCACCATCCCAGCTTTCCCGCTCTTTCTGGAGGTAGTTGTGGCCCCTTCAAGAGCGTTTGAACTCCAGGAGGCCAGCTGGGGGGCGGCCAGTGCTTTTCCCTCCCCTCCTGTGGGGGTGCCTTCCATCAACCCCCACAGAAAAGACGCCTTCCACGGATCTGGGGTTGAGCCGGGAAGGTTCTGCTCTTCGGGATCAACCCCACAGGCCGCTGCCAGCAAACACACCTTCTAGGGCCACATCAGAAAGGAAGGGGGGGCTTCCCAGGGAAAATGCAGTACCCAGTTGCCCTTTCAAAAGAGTCTGAGAGAAGACAAGCTCTCCAGGGCAACGGGCCTAGGCTGCCTTTGCAGAGTTCCAAGCGAACCAGAGCTGCCACTTCTGAAAGTACAAAGAACAAGGGACAGGTCAGGCTTGGATGTGGCTTGGATGTGGCTTTTGATTTGTCCAAGGGCAGGCTTGGATGTGGCTGTGCGCATGCCCTGGGTCTTTCTCTGAGCCTCAGTGTCCTGGTCCCAGCAGAACCTGGATCATCATCCTAGGACCAAGTGATGAAATAACTGTCACATCTTATTTTTAAAAACATTTTGTTCATTTCATTTGCCTCACATTAGCCTTGCAATAACAATGAACAAGGTACTATATTTTAATTAAAGCCTTTTTAATTGATACTTAAAAAGTATGAATATTTATGGGGTGCCATGCGGTGGAAAGCACTAGTTCCATCCTTACAGGGAACATCCCCCGTTCACACGTGTGTCCTTCTGTTTCTTGCAGCCTATGGGTGGGTTTATCTAAGCAATTACTTGGGATGGAGTGAGACTCTTGCACCCAAGAGTCTTACAGATAGGGAAACCAAGACACAGAGCTGGTTTACATAAAGTCACCTACTAGAAAGTTTTGAAGCTAAGATCAGTGTGCAGTCCTGGAAAAGCAGGTTCAAAATTCAATTCTGCTAGTGTTCCATAAAATACTGATAATGACCACAAGCTAACATTAACCATTCACAATCACCAGTGCACTTTAGTATACTATCCAACTACCCAGACAGACTATTTTCTTACAAAATGGAACTCTCTTACAAATATTGTGATTTGCCATTTCTCAGTTTCAGTGTTTGTTTCCTTGAAGGAATTTAGTCATTTATTTAACCAGTCCCCTGTGGTCAACTAACAAGCTTTCTAGTTTCCTCTAAATGAACTCTTGATTGTTTCTTGAATATATTTTAAAATAAATTTTAAGTTACTATCTTCGATGGAAATCAAGCATCACTTTCAATAGGAGGAAAATGGCCATATCAAAAAGATAAGGAAATTTTCTAAATGTAACCCACCTCTGGTGGCACAGTCCCCCCTATGCCCTCTGTCCTACCTTCTTTCTTAAAAAGGGGGGTCAGCAAATGTTAGCGAGATGGTCAAGATATATCAGCTCTAAGACAAAACTGTCTCTGAGGTCATTGAAGGGATTTAAAAACCTGGGAAAGGGAGAGGGTGTCTCAGCCTGAGGTTCCTGTAATCTGGAGCCATGCCCGTGTGCCGTGGGCGGCCACACTTTGGGAAGCCCTGGATCTGACACCTTCAAAGGCCACTGTGTCCAGCCCTGGCATGCCCCAGGCTCCGGAGTTTCTTAGCAAAGTTCAGAGCACAGCAGCACTGTGCAGGGCAGGTGACGTGGGCGGAGAGAGATGAGACTGGGCTCTGTCGGGCTCAGAACTCCCGGTTCCATGCATGGTCACGGCTGAGCAAAGTGCTCCTGTATTTCAGTCCCTTGACAGCTGGCCCACTACGGCCAACCCAGTGGCACATGCCACACCCTCTCAACTTGGGTGCAAGAGTCTCACTCCTTCCCACGTAATTACTTAGATAAACCCACCCATAGGCTGCAAGAAACAGAAGGACACACGTGTGAATAGGGGATGTTCCCTGACGCAGCAAGACGGGCTCGGGGCGTCCCCTCCTGTGCTGTGGGTCCGTCTGGGGAGCCCACGCACCTCAGCAGAAAACCACGTGGGGCTTAGCAAGAGGTGGTCACCACCCAGCTACAGGAAGTGTTGTGTGATTACCTGATGCTGAAAGACAGGAGCAGGGGAAAGGGCGAATGGATGACTGAGTCACCAGGGAGCAAAGGTGAGCACGTCCATGCCCACCCGCCTCCGTGGAGAGAATGAGTGGCGGTGCGTCCACCATGAGCCAGGAAGGAGCAGAGATCTGCACCCAAGCCCGGTCAAAGGGGTATCCCTGCTGATCTGAAAGGCTGATGTCACAAATTCAGCCCACCTGGGATGCAGACAGAACTGCACGCCCAGACCCTTCACTGACAGCAGGCCTCTGCCCCGTGAGTTCCATGCCCACTGGCCCTCTGGTGACCATGCCAGGTCTTCTCTGGGGAGCTCACCTTGAGGTTCACTTCCCTCCTCTGCCCTCCACCCACTCCCTGGGCAGGTTTCCCAGAACCCCGGCTGCTGTGATGGGCTCAGGAGTGGTGTGTGGCCCTAACAGGCTTCAGGGACACCCCACAAGTCACCTCTGCTTCTGCCCTGGGCTCACCCCACCTGCCTCTGCATGTGCCTCCTTCCCCTTCCAGAGCGCCACCTGCTGGGGTGTATCATTCATGCCCCAGGGCTCCTGTGGGTCAGGAAGCACTGAAATCAGCCCTGGGGGACTTCTTCCCTGCCACTGCCCACCCCCTCCCTGGGCAGATTCTCCTGGAGACTTTTACTTGGCAAATGGCTAATACGCAGTCTCATCTTGCCCTAGACACCATGGTGACCCGGACTCACCCAAGCCAGCTCCTGGTCGACCCCTGGCACACACTCGTTCAGTGAAAACTGCTGTTGGGCCACTGGTTGGGGAGACCCTGGAGCATGCACCCACCACCTGCACTTAGTAAATTACCAGGTCACAAGTTGGGGCCTTGGTGGTTCCCTTTCCTCTCTCTCTCTCTCTCTCTCTCTGTCCCCAAATTGTCTTAAGGGTAATTGGAGTCAGGTGTAGCTGGGCAGCTTTACACTGTCAGAGGGCTGAGTTTCCTCCTCAAAGGAAACTAGGACAGCAACATTTTCTTAATGATTCTCCAATATTTTTACCACAATCTTTTTTCCCTCTTTTTTTTTTTTTGTGCACCTCTCCCCAAGAAGTGCAGCCCAGACAACTCTGCAGAAGCAGCAAAGTTTATTGAGGAAATAGGCACACAGGCCAATCGATTGGGGTCAGCTCTCCTTTCCTTCACAGAGTGACCCTGAAGTGAGGATTTCAGAGGTTATTATAGAGTGGGCTAGCTACATGACTCAGGAAAACAGGATTTGGCAGGTATTCAGTCTATAGTCATTTACAGTTCAACCATGACGGTGCCTCCTATGTCCCTTTTCAGTTCCTGGAACTTTAGGTAACTGGCCAGGGAGTCTGGCAGCCTGTGGTTTGGCCCCATTCGTGAGAAACAAGCATAGCAAAGCATTAATCACAGAAGCACAAAGAGCAGGTTAGCAGTTACGTGCAGGCCTGAGCCAGAGTGACTCCATTTTGAGTTTGGATTTTACACCACATCCCCAGCCCTTTTATTTTTTATTGTGAGATAGAGTCTCACTAAGTTGCTTAGAGCCTCACTAAATTGCTGGGGCTGGCCTCAAACTTGTGATCCTCTTGCCTCAGCCTCCTGAGCCCCTGGGATTACAGGTGTGTGTCATTGCACCCAGCTACTTTTTTCTTCTTGCTTTTGATTCAGAATGAAAAGTGGACAAATGATGAGCCTTAGATACACCCCAAGCCCCAGACATTGCCGTGGAAGCGAGCATCAGGCCCTCTTTTTCAGCTGGTAAATGGGAAGTTCGGACTCTCCAAGACAAGCCCCAAACCATCAGAACTGTTCTTGCTAAGACACATGACAAGTGGATGGCTAGTCCCTGCTCCCAGCAGCTCTGAGGCTCCCTGGGGCCAGCCATGCACTACAAGGCCAGAGGGAGCAGGATGTGGGCTTAATTGACCCAAACTCATGAGGGGAATAGGACTATCCTCTAAACTTCTACCCTGCTAGCTGCTTCTCCCCTGGCATCCTTCTTCCCAGGAAATCAAAACAGACCCTGGGAACTAAAATGCACTGAAGTATTTTAATACCCCAAATAGATGAGCGTTTCTCTAGAAACACTGACATTTCCTCTCCTAAGCCTGGTCAGGTCAAATTCAGGGGAAAATGCCCATTGCCAATTCCCCCACCCCAGCAGCCAGGCCCATGATGTAAGAGGACACAGAGACCTGTGGTAAGTGCACTGACCAAAAGAGCCCCCTATTCAACATGGGAAGCCTGCCTCGAGCTCCAGACACCTGCCATGTGGAAATACAGACAAGCACTGGCACATGTCTTGATTTGGGGGAAGTTAGAAGTCCATATTTTAAACTGAAATTTCCTAATCATGAGATCTATTCATGTTTTTCAAAGAGCAGGGTGCAGACACCTGGCCCAGTAAGACTCAGGACAGATTCTTCCCTCAGGCCAGATGTCAAACAAGAGTTGGACAATGAGTCTCAGAAAGCAGGCATTTGTCTGCAGGGGAGCAGATGTAGCAGAGGTAAATTCCCACTGCCTGTCCTTAGTTCCAGGGTGGAGAATCCGAGTTGTCTTGTTACTTCAAACACGTGACTGAACAGACAGCGGAGCGATCAGCTCACCCGGGTTTGCCTGGGACTGTCCCAATTTGAAACCTGAAAGTCCTGCCTCCCAGGGACCTGCTCAGTCCCAGGAGAACAAGGCTAGGTGGTTGCCCTGATGATGACATGCTTGGCAGGCCATTTGCTTATGACTCTTGGGAGCTCTGGGCTTGAAGAGGAGATAGATGCTTTGCTCACCAGTTTCAAGATCATTTTTTCTGACTGTCACCTTGTGGGCGCTAAGCTGAGCAAAGCTACACTTTTTTAAAAACTTTTTTTAGTTGTAGATGGACACAATGTCTTTCTTTTATTGCTTTGTATGTGGTGCTGAGGATCAAACCCAGGGCTTCACGCATGCGAGGCAAGTGCTCTACCACTGAGCTACAATCCCAGCCCCGAAAAGCTACACTTTTAACAAAACCCAGCAAACCCCCAGTTTCTGTGCGGGCTTGCTAGGAGGGTCCAGGTCCCCACAGGGCTGTGTGGCCACCCATGCTGGGTTGTGCCATGAATGAGCAAACTTATGGTGAGCCTCTGAGATTCAGGGGCTGTTTGTCACCACTGACTGGTGCACTATGGACCCTTAACATTTGGCCAGTGTGGTCTACACAAGGCTGATTGCCCCATCCAGGTCAGACCTGGAATTTTCTCCCCAAGGAATATACGTGGTCACCACTGGCCATCCAAAGATACATAAATCAGGAGCTATGGGGTGGTCAGGTTCTCAGAGGAGAGGAGAGAAGTGATGTAATGTGCTGAGTTGTGTCCCCCCACATCCGTATTAATTCTTTTTCTTTTGATACTGGGGATTAAACTCAGGGACACTTGGCCACTGAGCCACATCCCCAGGATCTTTCTGGTTCCTGTTTCTGGGGCTTCCTGGGCCCTGGCTCTATTTCCTGGTCTTGAGATGGCAGGAAGAGCAAACTGCCCTCTTTTGCATAAGCTATTCACGTGTCTTTCTATTACTTGTGACCAAAAAGTTCTTAATCATATAGTTTAACTTTGTGACGCCACCTGCTACCAGAGCCTCCTTCCTATGTGATGTCCTTAGCCTACTAGTAAAGGGAAATTGAATGCAAAACACTTTGTGGTAGACAGAATAATGGCCTCCCAAAGAGGTCCACATTCTAATCCACAAATCTGTGACTGTGTCACTTTAAATGGCAAAAGAGATTTAAAATGTAATTACATGAAAGATCCTGAGATACGGCATCATCCAGAATTCTTTTGAACTTTGCAAGTGAGCCTCGCATGGTTACAGGGTCCTCAGGAGAGAAGGGGACAGAGGGAAAGGAAGCAGGAGCGCTATTTGGAGATGCCACACTGCTGGCCTGAGAAAAGGACGAAGGGGACACAAGTCAAGGTATGTAGGTGGCCTCCGGAGACTGGGACGGGCAGGAGACGGCTCTCTTCTGGAGCCTGCAGGAGGAGCCTGCCCACAGCTGGACTTTGGCCTCCAGAACCCTGAGGCAGCAGCGCGCGCACGTTGCGTTAGACTATTGTGCGCAGGCGCGTTTGCGGCCGCACCAAACACCAGCCGCCACACTGGACTCTAGGGCATTCGAGAGCCCAGCCCTGAACTTGTTTAAACTCTTGTTTCCTTTCTCATAAACTATAAATACTCAGGATGGGTCCGCCAACGAGTACACCCTTCAATCTGGAATAAATTCAAAACACGAAGCAGTGAATGGGAGGGACAACTGCAGATGCCACCAGAGTAGTGGGAGTCCCCACCGTCCAGCAAACTTCAAAAGCAAATGCCCAGCCCTCCCTCCTGCTGTCCTGGTCACTCCAGTGGTGTGTTTGAAACAGCCTGTGGTTCACACACCATGGGGGATGCTGGAGAAAACCGAGGGCTCTCCCTCCAACCTACCACCTGAGTCCAGGGCCACCGTGAGGCACTGACGTGTGGGGTCTCATAATACCTATTATGGCCATTCTTATTTCTCTGTAAGGTTTCTATTAGGTGCTTTGGAAGCTAGAGTATGGAGACAAACTTTGACTCTCTGCTCCTGCTGGCAGGTGGGGTCTGCGTAAGCTGTCTGACTCTGCAGCCAAGAAAGCCCGTTTCAGTGTCCGCAGCTGATCGCAGCAGGGACCTGCCAGTGCCAGCGAGGTTGAGTACTTCTCCACTACCACCGAGCAGCATGTGGCAGCTCTCAATGGCAGGCTGCACCCTCCAGTGTCACAGCAGACCCCAGCAGCTCCCCACCAGCTTTTTCACGGATTCTTGTCTTGCAAATTCAAAGAATTAAATCCAAAGGCAACAACAGAGGGCAGGAATGGAAGGAGAAGGATTTTTTTAAGTGAAAAGAGATAAAACTCCCTCAGGGTGCCAGGGTGCCTGACAGCAGGTTGCTATTGAGTGTACTAGTCGAGGGGCTCATGTAGCTACTGGATAGGAGCATCAATCAATACCTGTGCTGATCAAGTCCTAGAAAAGTATCAATGCTGTTGGTGTGAACTATGACCTTCTAACTGGCTGCCCTTGAGGCCCTTGTATTTAAGCTTTCCTGTAACCTCCATTTGGGTCTACCCCCACTTCCACTTTCCCAATGCTCCGGGACAAAGGTTTGACTGGAATGTTTCTACAGGTTAACCTCAAGGAGTGACCTTTACATTTTAAAAAAGATTTCACTGGGACTCATTAACTATCGATCTTATTCACTCTCAAAGCTTGAGTTGTCCTGTCAAATGCAAAATGCTGCTAATGGTCCTCTTTCTAGGCCTGGAACTGATGTCTGTGAGGCCTAGGGAAAGGATGAGAAAAATACAGCTTGGGAACTTAAGAGCTGATAATGTTTTTTTAATGATTGTAGAAAAATCAACCAGCCCTATGCACAGAGGAAGCAGAGCAGACCAGCCCTGGCAACAGAAGACTGGCCATGCACATGTGGAGGATCATGCTTCAGGCCCCTAGCTACTAATGGGAGGCTATCCTAGCTTACTTCAGTCTAGAGACAACAGCCAGAACCAGGAAGACCATTCCCCAAGGTATTTGCAGACCAGTTACACCAGAGGTGAGGTAGTGGTAATCTGCAAGGACACTACAAGAGTATAGGGTAGAAACTGTAATGCTTCAGATTGGCACTGCTAGAGAGGAAGACACATGAACAACATGAAAAAACAAGGGAAGAAAATGCCCCAATCAAACCAAGATGCTACAATAATAGAATCCATTGACAGCACAGTAGATGAAATGTCAGAGAAGGAGTTCAGAACATACATAATTAAAATGATCTGTGAAGCACAGAATAATATAAGAGAGCAAATATATGCAACAATTGATCAATTCAACAAAAAGGTAAGAAAGCAAATACAGGGAGCAAAAAATTACTTCAAAAAAGAGATAGAGACTGAAAAAAAAAAGCAGAAATCCTTGAACTAAAGAAAACAATAAATCAAATAAAAAATTCAATAGGAAGCATCACCAACAGACTAGATAACTTGGAAGACAGAATCTCAGACAATGAAGACAAAATATATAATCTTGAAAATAAAGTTGACTATACAATAAAGATGGTAAGAAACCATGAACAGAGCGTCCAAGAATTATGGGATAACATGAGAACACCAAATCTAAGAATTATTGGGACAGAGGAAGGCAGAGAGATATAAACCAAAGGAATGCATAATATTTTCAATGAAATAATATCATAAAATTTCCCAAAACATGAAGAAAAAATTAGAAAATCAAATACAAGAGGCTTACAAAACACCAAATGTACAAAACTATAACATATCGACACAAAGGCACATTATAATGAAAATGCCTAGCAGACATGATAAGGATAGACTTTTTAAAGCTGCAAGAGAGAAGTTTCAGATTACATACAGGGAGAAACCAATTCAGATTTCAGCAGATTTGTCAACTCTGACCCTCAAAGCCAGGAGATCCTGGAACATCATATACCAAGCTCTGAAAGAAAAAGGGTGCCAACCAAGAGTGTTATATTCAGCAAAATTAAGCTTCAGATTTGTTGACAAAATAAAAACCTTTTACGATAAACAAAAGTTAAAAGAATTTACAATTAGAAAGCCTGCAGTAGAGAACATTCTCAGTAAAATATTCCATGAGTAGAAAATAAAAAACAACAATGAAAATTGGCAAAAGGAGGAACCACACTAAAGGTAAA
>CM053401.1:175659662-175701722 GCA_028644305.1 Xerus rutilus
TAAGGAAACAATTCCAAAAATTGACAAAGCAAAAAACTGGTTCTTTGAAAAAATAAATGAAATCGATAAACCCTTAGCCACCTTTATGAAAAGGAGAGAAAAAATTTAAATGACTAAAATTCAAGATGAAAAAGAAAATATCATGACAGACATTATTGAAATGCAGAAGATAATTAGAAACTATTTTGAAAATTTATACTCCAGTAAAATGGAAAACCCTGAAGACACCGATAAATTTCTAGAGGCATATGATCTGCCCAAACTGAATCAGGAGGACATACACAACTTAAACAGATCAATTTCAAGCAAGGAAATAGAAGATGCCATCAAAAGCTTACCAACCAAGAGGAGCCCAGGACCAGACAGATTCTTAGCTGAGTTCTACAAGACCTTAAAAGAAGAATTAATGCCAATACTCTTCAAATTATTCCATGAAATATAAATGGAGGAAACCCTTCCATGCTCATTCTATGAGGCTACTATCACCCTGATTCCAAAACCAGACAAAGACACATCAAAGAAAGAAAAGCTCAGAACAATATCCCTGATGAACATTGACACAAAAATTCTCAATAAAATTCTGACAAATTGCATACAAAAACATATGAAAAATATAGGGCACCATGACCAAGTAGGGTTCATCCCAGGTATGCAAGGTTGGTTCAACATACAGAAATCAATAAATGTAAGTCATCACATCAATAGACTTAAAGACAAGAATCATGTGATTATCTCAATAGATGCTGAGAAAGCATTTGACAAAATACAGCACCTCTTCATGTTCAAAACACTAGAAAAACCCGGGAAGTAAGCACATTCTTCAACATTGTAAAAGCAATCTATGCAAAACCAAAAGCCAATATCATCCTAAATGGAGAAAAATTGGAAGCATTCCCTCTAGAAATGAGAACAAGACAGGCATGTCTTCTTTCACCACTTCTCTTCAACATAGTCCTTGAAACTCTAGCCAGAGCAATTAGACATCATCCAAAAAATTCCACCAGAAAACTTCTAAAAATAATAAATCAATTCAACA
The DNA here is from genome assembly GCA_028644305.1 of Xerus rutilus. NCBI lineage: Eukaryota > Metazoa > Chordata > Mammalia > Rodentia > Sciuridae > Xerus > Xerus rutilus. The sequence goes on from CM053401.1 coordinate 175,660,699, forward strand.
AAGTAGTAGGATATAAAATCAATACCCATAAATCAAATGCATTTCTATACATCAGTGATGAATCCTTAGAAAGAGAAATTAGGAAAACTATCCCATTCACAATAGCCTCAAAAAAATAAAATAAGACACTTGGGAATCAATGTAACAAAAGAAATGAAAGACTTCTACAATGAAAACTACAGAACACTAAAGAAATTGAAGAAGATCTTAGAAGATGGAAAGATCTCCCATGCTCTTGGATAAGCAGAATCAACATTGTCAGAATGGTCATACTACCCAAAGTGCTATACAGATTCAATGTGATTCCGATTAAAATCCCAACATCATTCCTAATAGAAATAGAAAAAGCAATCATGAAATTCATTTGGAATAATAAGAGATCCAGAATAGCCAAAGCAATCTTTAGCAAGAAAAGCAAAGCAGGAGGCATCACAATACAAGACTTTAAATTATATTACAAAGCTATAATAACAAATACAGCCTGGTACTGGCATCAAAATAGACATGTAGATCAATGGTACAGAATAGAAGACACAGAGACAAACCCACATTAACACAGTTATCTCACACTAGACAAAAGTGCCAAAAACATACATTGGAGAAAAGATAGCCTCTCCAAGAAATGGTGCTGGGAAAACTAGAAATTGATATACAGAAAAATGAAACTAAACCCCTATCTCTCACCATCTAAAATTAAACTCAAAGTGGATCAAGAACCTAGGAATTAGACCAGAGACCCTGAGACTAATAGAGGAAAAAGTAAGCCCAAACCTTCATCATGTTGGATTAGGCTCCAAGTTCTTTAACAAGACTCCTTAAGCATAAAATATAAAATCAAGAATTAATACATGGGAGAGATTCAAATTAAAAAGCTTCTCAGCAAAAGAAACAATCAATGAGGTTAACAGAAAGCCTACATTCTAGGAGCAAATTTTTGCCACATGCACATCAGACAGAGCACTGATCTCCAGGACATATAAACAACTCAAAAAAATTATCAACATAAAAACAACCCAATTAATAAATGGGCTAAGGAGCTGAACAGATACTTCTCAGAAGAAGATATACAATTGATCAACAAACATATGAAAAAATGTTCAATATCTCTAGCCATTAGAGAAATGCAAATCAAACCTACTCTAAGATTTCATCTCACACCAGTCAGAATGGCTGTTATCAAGAATACAAACAAGTGTTGGCGAGGATGTGGGGGGAAAGGCACACTCATACATTGCTGGTGGGACAGCAAATTGGTACAACCAATCTGGAAAGCAGTATGGAGATTCTTTAAAACCCTTGGACCCACCATTTGACCATTTGATCCAGCCATCACACTCCTTTGTCTATACCCAAAGCACTTAAAAACAACATACTATAGTGACACAGCCACTTCAATGTTTATAGCAGCTCAATTCACAATAGCTAAACTGTGTAACCAACCTAGATGCCCTTCAATAGATGAATGGATAAAGAAACTGTGGTATAGATACACAATGGAATATTACTCAGCATTAAAAAAGAATCAAATTATGGCATTTGCAGGTAAATGGATGAGGTTGGAGAACATCATGCTAAGCGAAGTAAGCCCATCCCCAAAAAACCAAAGGTTAAATGTTTTCTCTGATAAATGGATGCTGATCCATAATGTGGGAGGAGGCATGGGAAGAATGGAGGAACTTTGGTCAAAGGGGAGGGAGAGGAGAGGAGGGGACACGGGGGCAGGAAAGATGGTGGAATGCGATGGACAACAATGTCCTAGGTTCATGTATGACTGCACATATGGTGTGACTCTACATCATGTACAACCAGAGAAATGAAAAGTTGTCCTCCATTTGTGTACAATGAATCAAATTACCTTCTGCTGTCATGTAAACCTAAGTAGAATAAATTCAGAAGAATCATATTTTATGATACAAAATCATATTTTGTTTGATGTATGAGAATTACATGATATTCCAATGTCAGTGTCCACACCTAGACTGATTGAAACTCAGTTATATCCATTTATTTCTGTATTGTCTTTGCATTTGTGTTATAATAGTGGAATGAGTAACTTGCAATAGACCCTGTGACCCATCACAGAGACAATATGTGCCCTGTATCCTTTACAGAAAACTTCCTGACTGTACTCTAGTGTGTGGGAACAGTGTCTTCAGAGTCTTGATCTCATTTCGCAGCTGTGTTGAAAGCTGTGACATCTAATCTACGAGGACACCTGTGAGCAGCAGCTAGAAAGACTGGCATGTCTGTGAGTTCAGACATATCCCAACGAAACACAACCTAAGAGGGGCTGGTGGCTTAGACTCGTTGGGATGACCTTGGCATTGGAGGTAGATAAAGCCATACCTTGTCACAAGCAGGGAAGTGACTTTGAGCTGGTGACCCAACCTCACTACTCCTCAATTGGGAATATTGATTCTTTTGGAACAGAATCTCTGTGACAAATGAAATAAATGCCATCCCCAAAACAAAGGATCAGGTGCTCCTCTGATGACTTATATCTGCTTATCCTCTCCTTCTGAAATTTTTCTTTGTGGTCTCTAAAAAAAAGAGAGAAAACACGTCATAAAAATATTCTGTGATGTGAAAACATGGCAGACTCTCACTCTTGGCCATTGTGCAAAGAGCTCGGAGCCCATCTCTCCTGTCCTTGCATGAGCACAACAGAGACTAGGAACCTGGAAATCAAGGACCCATCAGAGATCTGGGCTTTCAATATCAGCAACCACCCTAGACTTGCAGAGACAAGTGGAGTCCAGAGAGTCTGAACCAGAGCAGAAGCTGATGGGACCATGACTAGTAGTAGAGTCTTGATGGACTGCTAGAGGCTGAGTATGTCCTGTGGGAGGGAGAGGGTCCTGAGGGCTGCAGTCTTAAGGCGATGTCACAATTTCATGGAGTTTGCCTCCAGGAATCTCCATGTTCTCATTGTTAAAACTGGAGAAAGATCTGCTTCTGGCTCCAATGTGGGAGAGAAAGAGTAAAACTTATGAAATATACCAGAGTGTTCTCCATGACACAGGCCCCTTCTCCACAGAGAGACCCTGCCTGAGACTCATGCCTGCTGCAGAAGGGCAGGCTCTCACTTCGGCCCCTGTCAGCATGCCTGCTCACCTATGGATAGGGGACACTGGTGAACATCACAGGCCAGACACATAGGCCACTAAAAGACCAGGATTTCATCTGAAGATCCAGACATTTGCTCCCTACAGCTTCCCTGCACACCAACCAGCTCAGTAATCACAGTGAGCATAGAGGAAGGGCCCCACATCTCAAGAGGCCCTGAGGGGGTCCTGGGAGGTTCAAAAGCAAGAGTACTAGGGGAACCTAAAGCCTCTGGCTCCTGCAGCCACAGCAAATACTAACAGCACTACTCTGAACCTAAATAACTAAATCCTTACACTAGAGGTCTATTTAGCACAATTCCTGTTGCTAGATAGAACATATCTGGCTTTAAAAAAAATTAGAAAGCACAAAAAGGGGGGAAATCAGTCTGAAGAGAAAAAACAAATATCAGAACCAGACTCAGATATAACACAGATTTTGAAATTATCAGACAAGAAATTTAAAGTCACTATAATGAATATATTAAGCACTATAAAATAAAAGGTAGACAACATGAAATAACATGCAACATGCTATAACCAGAGAAATAAAATTCTAATAAATATTCAAAAGAAAATATTAATGAGCAAACATACTCCAATAGGAATGAAGAGAACCTTGGGTGATCTCAGAAGATTGGACACAGCCACAGGAAGAACCAGTGGACTTGAAGAAACATTAGTAGAAACTTCCCAATCTTAAATGTGAAGAGAAAAATGAATGATAAAAACAGAACAGAATACCCAAGAATTAGATAAAAACTTTAAAACATCTAACATACATGTTATTAGAATGAGAGAAGTAAAGAAAGAATAGAGTGCAAGATTTGAATAGTGGTGGCCAAGAACTTCCCCTCATCAGTGACACATATCAAACTATATAGTTAGGAAGCTCAGAGAAGGCCAAAAAAGCTATGGTTGGGCATATCATATGAAGTTACAAAAAAACAAAGAGAGAGAGTTTTGAGAGAAGGCAGAGGTGGGAAAACCTTAGCACTAGAGAAAGGAGTATAATAATTATAGTGACTTTGCACCAGAAAGCATGCAATGAAGAACAGAGCAAAACATTCAAAATTTTGAATGAAATCAAAGCCAACTTAGATTTTCATACCCAGCTAAATTATCAGTCCAGTGTAAAGGAGACATAGCCTTTCCCAGGCACACAAGATCAAAGAATATAGACCTGTTCTGCAAGAAGGATTGAAAGATGATCCTCAGACTGAAGGAAAATGATGGAGGTCATAAAGTTGGATCTACATTTAAAAAGGGAGGGGAGTAAAGCATCAGAAAATACAAATGGAAGTAAAATCTTTTATTTTTCTTATTCTTAATTGCTCTATAATATAAGTATATGTTTAAAGTAATAATGGTTCCTTAGTCAGCCTGGTCTGCCATAGCAAAGACCACAGACTGTGGGGCTTAAGCAACAGCAATGTAGTTTTCTCATAGTTCTGGAGGTTGGAAGTCCAAGAGCAGGGTTCAAGGTGATCCATTCCTGGTAAAGGCTCCCTCCTTGGCTTACAGATGAGTCTCACATGGCCTGTCTTTGGTACATGTATGTGTGGGGGGCACTCTGGAATTTCTAATTGCAATGACACTGGTCTTACCAGAGACTCATCCTTAGGACTGCATGTAACCAAATTACCTCCTTCTATTTCCTACCCTCAAATAAGGAGTTAGAACATCAACATACGGTGGGAGGGGTGGACAATTCAGTCAATAGCAAACAGGAATGTTGTATTGAGTGATTACAGCATATGGATCTATGAAATGAACGACAGCAATGTGACAAAGGGAGGGAGGCAGGGACTAGGGACAGTGTGCTGTGAAACACCCACATTGCATGGGAAGCACTATAGTGTTATTTTAAGATGAACTTAGATTACTTACAAATGTAAATTGTAACTCAAGGGCAACCACTAAAATTTTTTAAGACATATAATTGATATATTAAGAGATGAGGTAAAATGGAATCTTATAATATATTCACTTAAAACCAGAGAAAGTAGAAAAATAAGTCTCTGGCAATGAAGAAAAAGCAGTTACAAACATGGTTGATATTAATCAAAATATATCAATAATCCCTTTAAATGCGAATGGTCTGACTATACCAATTAAAAGATAGATATTGTCCAAATGGATAAGAAGCAAGACCTAACTATACCTTATTTATTAGAAGTGCACTATAGATATAAAGGCTCTTATAGGTTAAAATTAAAGAGGCAGAGGAATATATCCCATGCCAACCTTAATCAAAAGGAAGCTGGAGCAGCTATGTGAATTCAGATAAAGAAGACTTGAAGGAAGAAAACTGTCAGAAATAAAAGGTAGCATCACACTGGGCGCAGTGGCACATACCTGTAATCCCCACATTTTGGGAGGCTGAGACAGGAGAATCGCGAGTTCAAAGCCAGCCTCAGTAATGGCGAGGCACTAAGCAACTCAGTGAGACCCTGTCTCTACATAAAACACAAAATAGGGCTGGGGATGTGGCTCAGTGGTCAAGTGCCCCTGAGTTCAATCCCTGGTACCAAAAAAAAAGGTATCATCACATCCTGATAGAGGGGCCGATGCACCAAGGAGCTATGTGGACTCCACATAGCGTGCAGTGAGCCACAGAGCATCGGAACATGAGGCAAAAGTAGAACCACAGAAACAGACAAATCCACTATTATTTTTGGAGACTTTGTCACCCATGTCAGAGACTGACAGACCAAGCAGGCAGAAAACCAGTAAGCACTCCGTAACCTGGACAGCACCATCACTCAGCTTGATCTAATTGATGTTTACAGAAATCTTCATCCATAAACAGCAAAAGGCACATTCTACTGGATCACACAGGAACACACACCAAGGTAGACATATCCTTGCCCGTAAAACGCATCTTAGCAAACTGAAAAGAACAGAAACTATACAAAATATGATTCCATGATGGAATTGAACCTGAAATAAAAAGTAAAAAAGTAGTTGGAAAATCCATCAAGCGTAACTTCCAAATAACCATAAACATATTAAATACAGATATTATTTTAATATAAATATATTCAATATAAATATATACAATACATGCATGTTACTTATAATGTAGGTATGTTCTATTTTACCATGTATTACATAAAAACACATTAAATATAAATAATAATAAGGAAGTCTCAAGATAAATTGAGAAATATTTTTAAATATTTGCACTGCTGGGTGAAAATGGATTGTGTGAGACTCAGCAAAGGTGGCACTCAGAGAGAAACTCACAGCATCACGTGGATATGTCAGCAAAGAAGGACCTGCAGCTGCTCACCCAAGATTACATTGTAGCAACTTACAAGCAGGACGCAAGCAATTCAAGCCTAAAGCAAACAGGAAAAAAAAATAACAAAAATGAGGGCGCAAAGCCATGGAAATGAAAACCATAAAGCAACAGCGAAAAGCAATGAAATAAAAAGCCGAGATTGTTCGGGAAGATAAAAGACATTCATGACCTTAACCAGGCTAATCAAGAGAAAGTGGAAGAGGGAGGAGCCCAAAAGGAGCATAGCCCGAGTCAGAAGTGAAGCCTTCACTCCCGTCCCACGCACCCCGAAAGTGCGCCGTAGGAACAGTCCCCGCAACTCTCTCTGCAGGCTGGCTTAGCATCAGAACACCAGGGAGCCCAACCCACCAACCCCAAAACAGGGAGAAGGGGCGCGGGGGTACAACCCTGCAACAGCCAGCTGCAGCGCCCACTCGTGATGAGGTGTCTCAGCAAGCGAGGAACAGAGGCAATTTCCTCCCCTTGGTAACATTTACAAAAGCCCACGGTGTGTGCTTAACGGTGATGATGTGCTTCCGCCGGGATAGGGACGAGGGTCCACGTCCCCTCTCGCCACTCCTGCTCAGCATCACACCAGAAGTCCTCACTGGTGCAGTAAGACAAGACAAGGAAATAGCATCTGCTGATTGGTAAGGCACGACCAAATTCCCAAGTAGTGACCCCAAAACCTGTGGAATTATTTGGTGATTTTATCAAGTTTGCACAATACAAGGCAAATGTATGAGGGCTCATTGCTTTTCCAGCCCACAGCCTGCACCACTGGGCCTCCACCAGGTGCCTGACTGCTTTTCTATATACAAGCAACGAAGAATTGGGATTTGAGTCTTTTTAAAGAACATTATCTACAATCGCCCGAAAAAAATCTTAAAAAGTTGAACATGGAAGTAGAGAGCAGAATGATAACTACCAGAGGGTGAGGGCTGGGAGAGGGAACAGGGCACCGAGGACCAACACAATTAAGTCCAGATGCTTAGAGGAACACATTTTGAGATCTAACGCACAGCAGAGTGGCTATAGCCAGTAACAGGGTGTGTGTGTACACTTGAAATGTCTCCTGATAAAGTGGTAAGCAAGAAGGTGAGGGACAGGTCACTTAGCTTGATTGAATCATTCCCTTTTGTATACACGAAATATCACATTGGACCCTGTAGATATATACAATTATTTGCCACGTAAACACAAAATATCAGAAGAATTTTTTAAATGGCACAAAAAGTGAAATTTTTAGGTATAATTCAGATAAAACATGCACAGGTCCAATGTGCAGAACTAGAAATCAAGGAAATCTAAGTAAATGGGACAGCTATCCCAAGCTAATCTGTTGAAAGACCCAACAATGTGAGACCAATTCTTCTGAATTTGATTGATAGATCATTGCAATCTTCATTAAAATATAAGGAGCATATTTCATGCAAATCAACAAACTGACACTACAGTTTACATAGAAAGTCAAAAGGTTTGGCAATGACTGTTCAGATAAGATCCCGAAAGCATAATCCATGAAAGAAAAAAAAAGATAAATCAGACTTTGTTTAAATTTTTAAAAACTGCTCAGTGAAAGACACTGTTAAGAAAATCAAAGACAAGTCACAGATTGGGCTAAAATATTTACAAACCACATGTCTGATACAGGACTTGTATCTAAAGCATACAAAGGAACCATAAAACTCAAAAATAAGTAAAAAAAAATTGAATGGGCAGAAGATCTGAAAGGACACCTCATCAACAAAGATACGTGGCAAATGAGCACCCGAAGAGATGTTCAGCCTCGCGCCAACGGACGACTGCAGAGTGAAACAACCATGAGATGCACCACACGCCCATTAGAAAAGCTGAAAACACGTTGTCCGTTAAGACAATGATGTTCAAAGCCTGACAAGACCAAATCTGCCAAAGATGTTGAGCAACAGGTTCTCCTGTACCTCGTGGAAGGCTGTGAGGCCCCGCTGCCTCGGAGGTCGGTTGCACGTGAAGTTCCATGCAGGCTCACTATGACCCAGCTGTTCCCATTCCTCCCAGGAGTCCTGGCTCCTTTTTTTCTTTCTTTGGTACCAAGGATTGAACCCAGGGGTGCCTAGCCACTGAGTCCCATCTCCGGCCCTTTTTTTTTTTTTTTTTTTTATTTTGAGACAGGGTCTCACTAAGTTGCTGAGGCTAAACTTGCCATCCTCCTGCCTCAGCCTCCTGAGTTGCTGGGGTTACATGTGTGCACAACTGCCTCCAGCTCCTGGTTCCCTTTACTAAAGAATGGTGTTAGAAGCTGGGGCATACAGGCCTTCCAGTCTGGGAAGCCCAAGGATGAAGGCAAAGTTCAGTCACTTAGTCAGCAAATATTTTGTGTTCACCTACTATGTGCCAGGCTCTGGGGATAGAGTGTAGATGAAGACAGATGTTCCTACCATGGGAACCACCCATAGCTGAAACTGATAGTAAGCAAATAATCACACACACACACAGAGTTCTAGCAGCACCTCACCGAGATCCTCCGGCCTGGCACTCCAGCCTCAGCCTCTTTGTCTGATACTGACCACACTGTGGCCCCAGGACCCTGTGGAGTCAGAGTTCCCCTTCTCTGGGTTTCCATAGAACATCACATCCATCCCTGTGCAATTCACTCCACACATGAGTGGGGTCCACGTAAGGGGCTCAGGCGCTGGTCATTGCCTGGACTCCAGAGGCCAGGACTTGCCTCCTTCTCCATGGGGCATCTGCACTGGGAAGAGCTCATGGTGTCCTTTGGCTGGACAGAATGTCTGGGGTCTGCAGGGCCTGTCCAAGTTCACGTTCAAGTGAACATGGTGTCTCCACACACAGAGACACAGAGACCCAGATACATGCAGAGACGTGAAGAGACACAGACAGGTAGAGGCAAGGAGAAACGTGGAAGGGGGCCCAGAGGTCCACGGGAGACTCCACTGTAAGGGTGAGGCTGTGGAGCCCCTGAGGTCTACCAGTGGTAACGTGTGTGGCTGAGAGCAGAGACGCCTTAGAGCATGCATTAGGACCCTTGCCACAGGAGCAGGAGGCCTTACTCACACCTCCCGGACACACCTGGGCTCCAGCCCAGACGTCACACTCCTCTGAGGAGCAAGAGACACACCCTAGAATGGGCCTGTTTGAGAACTCCCTGACAGCCCATCAAGCTCAGGCAAGATCTATGGGGCTCGACAGCGTGTAGGAGTCAGGTCTCAGTGAGGCAGAAGGCACCAGAAACCCCTCCAGCTCTGCACAGGCTCCCAGCAGCACGGCACAAGCCCAAGCCCGGGGAAAGCTCAAGGTTAGCCCACGATGGACTCGCCTGCTAAAACAAGAAGGGAGCTTCCTGGGAGGAGGACGGCAGGATTCAGAGTCTCTACTGCGCGGGGCCCACAATCTCTACGATTCAAGGAGAAACCATCCTAACCCAAAACGTATAACCTAAAGTAAAGAAAAAATCAGTCAAGAGAAACTGAAATAAGATAGACCAGATGTTGGCTTAGGAAGGACTTAAAGCAGCTTTTATAAATATGTTAAGTGATCAAGGAAAATAGTCTTAATGACTAACCAGATAGGGAATCTGGAGAGCAAAACATAAACTACGAGATGTAACCAGATGGAATCATTTGGAATTGAAAATCACATAACTGAAAGTGAAAGTCCCCACAACACAAACACCACATGGAGCATGGCAAAGGAGCTGGTAACCCTGAAGACAGGTCAACAGAAATTACCTCCTGAAGGGCAAAGAGGTTCAAAAATGAGCAGCCTGGTGGTCTGTGCTATAGGACGACACAGTCTGACATGTATTTGGGGGTCCCAGAAAGAGGAGAGGAAGAACGAGACAGAAAATTCATTTGAATAAATAATGGCTAAAACCTTCCCAAAGGAAGGAAATTTGTAGATTGAAAAAGCTTTGCAAACTCCAAACAAGATGAACACAAAGGGAATTCCTGCAGGCACGTGAGAGTCAAACGGCTAAAGATTCAAAGCAGAAATCTTGGAAGCAACCAGAGAAAAACAGATGCTATCCGTACAGGGGACCAAGGATGGACATTCTACCTGACCTCTCGCTCGACACAGTGCGGGCCGGGGATGACGGAATGACATCACAGAGCTGAAAGAGCTCCCAGGGGTGCCCACCTAGGGCTGGCCCAGGGAGTCCCCTACTCATCAGCCCCGCCCCCACATGTCCCTCTGAGCGTGAACCTTCTCACACCTGGGGTGCAGGTGTGCTGGAGGCACAGGGCCCCACTGGTGTCGGCAGCCTGTAAGCACCTGGAGCAGGCACAGCCACAAAGCCGCATGGCACACCTGGGGGCTACACAGGGCTGTGCTCAGCCCCAGCAGACGTCACTCCACCCTGACGGCGACCCCACAGGTCAGCACCTCTGTTAGCCTGCTTCACAGAATTGGAATCCAAGGCGGCATGGCGGCATGCCAAGATCCCACGGCTGGTGCTCGAGCTTCCAGCCTCAGCCTGCGGCCTCCTGAGATGCTCTGCACACGTCACTGCAGCAGAGACAGCTGCCCAGACCTCGGCTTCCACCTCCAGAGCCACAGCATTCACACACACAGGCCTCAGCCTTGCTGTCCCTCCCTCACGTCCACCCAGTCAGGGATGCATAGGGAGACTGCAGCACCCCTTGGCTCTGCAGGCCATGCCCTGGGCTCACTGCAGATGCCACAGGCTCCCCCTCCTCCCCACTCGTTGAGGCAGGCTAATCACTGCCATGGATGGTATGGCATCCATGTCCCCCAGAGGACGCCCCCACACAGACTCTCCTTGTCGCACCACCCCTGGCATCCTGCAGACCTCTTCTCAGCCCCCACCTGTGCTTTTCTGAAACCTCTACCTCTGCTGCGTCACCAGTGTGGTTGGGACAGGATTCATCACCCTGCACTCCAGACTCCCCATGCACTGGCAGCCGGGCAGACGGGCCGGGAGGGCCTTCCAGCTGGCTTTGTTGCTTTGCAGGATTTATCCTGGCCAGAGGTACAGCCTTCTCCTTCCTGTGGGTCTATAAAGGACAGGGTGTCCTCAGGAAGCCCATGCCAGTGGGACAAAAGACCACCCCAAGCTTCCAAAGCCCTCCTTTCCAGCTCTTCATTAGCCATAGCCTGAGGATGTGGAGGTGTGTCCCGGCATCGTATCATTTGTTTTGCTACATTTTATTCAATAAGCAGTACTGAGCTCCCACTGAATAGAGGTGCAGGTCCAGCCGGAACCATTTCTGTTGTTTTATTCCCAATGCTGATGGCATATGGTAGGCACTTAATCTGTTGGGTGGATGAATAGATCAATGGATGGGTGGATGGATGGATGAATGGTTGGATGGGTGGATGGATGGATGGATGGGTGGATGGATGGATGGATGGATGAATGGTTGGATGGGTGGATGGATGGATGAATGGTTAGATGGGTGGATGGATGGATGGGTGGATGGATGGATGGATGGATGGATGGATGGATGGATGGGTGGATGGATGGATGGATGGATGGGTGAATGGATGGATGGATGGATGGATGGATGGATGGGTGGATGGATGGATGGATGGATGGAGGGACGGATGGTTGGATAGATGGATAATTGGATAATGGGCAGATTGGTGGCTGTGTTTGGATGCATTGCTGATAGACCGATGTGTAGAATAAGCCCTACACAGAGAATATAGGCTCATAAGTGAGATAAAGCTGCCGCCCCAAGAGCTCCTCCTCTGGTAAGAGCTGCTTATGCCACTTACCCTCTGGTTGCACGAGGGCCAGGAAGGAGGGAAGCGACAGGAAGAGAGTTACAGAGGAAGGTGTCACATCCAGCCAGGGAGAGCCTTTGGGCAGAGCTTTCCCAAGCCCTTCAAGCCCAGTAGGAGATGTAACACCAGCGCCCCATTTCATGGACATAATCAGTCCCCATTGGAGTGACACAGGACCCCTGGGGCCACTAGGGAGGGAACTATAATCCACTGGCTTGGCCATGGTGCCACCAGAACATGGGTCCTGGGGTCCCCTGCTTCAGGGCATCCATTCCACTTCTGTATGTTCAGAGTAGGTGGAGCTGCAGAGCAGCAGCTCAGGCCAGCCACCCCACTGCAGCAGCTGCCCCTGCGTGCCGCACCCGCCCCTGCGTGCCACTTGAACGCCACACTGTGCGCCTGGGCCCTGTTCTGCATCCCCTCCTTCCACGTGCACGCCACGGCAGGTGTGGCCAGTGCCTGACCTGCCCAGAGCAGGTCCGATTCCAGGCGACCCTGGAGAGCGATGGTTAAGTTCCAGGAATGCCAGAGCAGACTTGCCACCATGAGCTCCACTGCAGGCGGGGAGGTGTCCCTCTGCGTCACAGCAGAAGGTTCAAAGTGGGGTGTTCCAGTACATCCAGGCTGCAGCCACACGGAGCTGACGATCGGAACCTACGCAGAACTTTTGTTTCCCTTTTAATTGGTGCAAATAAAGTCATGGATTCCAATCAAAAGTCTCCCACCCCACCAGCCCTGGCCGTCAAAATTGCTCCCCTCCAGAGCTCCACTCTCATTGCCGAAGCATCTGATTGACAGGTGGGCTGCTTCCCCGGAGGACATTAGTCAGCATTGTCCAGTCACCTCCACATCTCGGCTGCTGGAGAGTCAAGCCAAGGATGAGCAAGTCCAGAAGTACAGCCCTTAACCTCCCTTGAAACTCTAGTTTTTGTTTTGGTTTGGTTTTTGGTACTGGAGATTGAACCCAGGGGTGCTTAACCACTGAGTGACATCCCTGGCCTGTTTTTGTTTGCTGGTTGGTTGGTTTGATTTGGTTTGGTTGGTTGGTTGGTTGAGACAGGGTCTTGCCAAGTTGCTGAGTCTGGCTTTGAACTTGTGATCCTCCTGCCACAGCCTCCTGAGCGTCTGGGATTACAGGTGTGCACCACTGTGCCCAGAGAAACTCCAGTTTTGATTTGTGAGCCGTTAATAAGGATCTCATGGAGCCAAAATTTCCGGAAGTTTCCTCCAGGGGATCATATGCAAATAGAGGTTGCCACGGAAATCAGGAAATCAGCAATGACAGGAGTAGATTGGGACATGCAGCTCACACGCGCCACCTCCCTGGGCTGCCCAGCTCCCGCACCCCAGGGCTGAGGCTCACTAGTGTTTGCCACACGGCCTCATTCTGCAGCCAGCTCCAGTCTTGGTCCCCAGCTGCCCTAGAGTCTCACGACCACATCCTTCCCTTCCTCTAGCCCCTCCACGCACCAGCAGGCAGGAGCTAAGATCCGTTTTCCTTTTGTTTTGGAGGGAGTCAGTCAGCGCTCCTTGGATGTGTAAGCCATTTGGCCCAAGCCTTGTACAAACCCCGGTGCCCCACACTGCCAGGTCCCTGGTTATTTTTGTTTTCTTAAAGCAAACTAAGTCACCCTCTGAGCTCTAGGCAATTGGATGGTCACTCTTGGAATGGATGGCCTGGGGTCAACAGGTGTAAGGAGCCAGGATGGATGGTGTCCAGATTACACTTTCAGTGGCTAGCTGTGCAATGTCAAGAAGTAACTTAACCTCTCTGAGCCTGGGTGTCCTAGGGTGTAAAGCGGGGATGATTGTGAGTGAGCACAGGTGTGCACATCCAGATGCACACGTGTGTGTGTACACATGCCCAGGATAAGGAGCTACGGCCTTGGGAGTCTGAGGCAGACTCTAAGGGTTAGCCCTGAGCGCTGACTGAGTGCCACAGGAAAGCAAAGGTCGCTCCCGCATTTCTGCCTTGGGTTGTCTCCTTCCCCCTCCCCCACAGCTTCCCTGCTAGAAGCCATCCTGTATCTGCTGCAGCAGCTGGGATCCCAGAGCGGCCACGGCCTGTCCCCGGCTCTGAGGGAGGACAGAACACCAGAGCACACTCTGTGCCCTGCCGCTCAGCGCCCTGCTTCTCACCCAGCACCTGAGGCTCCCAGCAGTCCAGAGGCCCTCACTGCTGAGTGACAGGGGCAACCCACACCCAAGCAGCCCCCAGGCAGCAAGCAGAGTGCGTGGCAGGGCAAGAAACCGTTGGCCTTCAAACTGTTTTGGTTTGTTTCTGTTTCCGTACACTATGCAGAGCAAACTGAGAACCGCCACCTCAGGCTGCCACCCTGGTCCTCAGCGTTTGACCCGTAGCCAGCCTCCCTGAAACGGGCAAGGACAGTTGCTGGACCCTGCCCCTTAAAGCCCACGTTCTTCTATCTGTGCTCTTTGTTATTTCTTCTTTTTTTAAAAAAATTCTAGATATGTTCAAAAATAAAATGATAAAATACCATAGAAATAAATAAGAATAAGCCTGTGGTTTTTAAACTCAGGCTGAGGGAACTCTCTTACCATCTCAGAGCTTTTCAAACGCCTCCTCTAAGGCTGGTACCAGGGACTCCAACCCTGCTGGGCTTGCCGAGTGGTGGGTGGACGCCCGGCTGGCTGGCCACTCTCCTCCTCCCTCCCACTCCCACCTCTGGCCTCTGTCCAGTGGCTGCTGAGTGACCATGTTGCTGGTAGCTTTGAACTTGGCTTCTCTGGGTTGAAGCTAAAATGAGAAAATGACACTCGCGTTCCGGTGGCCTGCGTTGTCACTCCCCCAGCGGACCCTTCTCCTCTCTTTCTTCACCCTCCTGATTCCTTTCTCCTCCTTTCTCACCTTGGCTGAATTGCCTGACGATGCTGGGAGCTGCAGAGTCCGAACTCCCCAGGAGCCACCAGCGGTCGACACTCCACCTGCAGGTAGAGCGGGTCACTCAGAGCACACTCGCCTGGTCTGAATGTCAACATCTTGAGGTAAAACGGCCCTTTCACCATCTTCAGTTCTGTCTCTCGTGCCAGATGGGGAGGTAAGCTGGACAAGCAGGGCACCTTGATCACAGAGAGCAGCGGAGGGTGGCAACGAGCAACTCGGAACACACAAACCCAGCACCAGCTGTGGGGGTAAGGCCACCAGGAAGCAGGACAGGGAGGACGGTGCGTGGGAGCCCCCACTGAGACCAATAGCAGGTAGCTTTTGAAATGTCCTGTCTGAAGGCAAAGCCCTTCCCTGCAGTGGTCAACAGCGGGTTTCAATACTCCTGTTGTTCACTGTCCCCATCCTGTGTCCCCTGTGCCCGGCCCTGAGCCAACCAGATGACTCAGAGGAGGCATGTTCGTCAGGGCACAGCAGCCACCCCTGTAATCCCAGCAGCTCAGGAGGCTGAGACAGGAGATCGCAAGTTCAAGGCCAGCCTCGGCAACTTAGCTAGTCCCTAAGCAACGTAGCATGACCCTGTCTCTAAATAAAAAATAAAAAGGGCTGGGGATGTGGCTCGGTGGTTAAGCAGTCCTGGGCTCAATCTCTGGTACCAAAAAAAAAGAGGTACGTTCAGTGAGATCGTTTCTGAAGTCCTTCCTAAGCCACAGCCTGGGAGCTCCCTGTGATACGCAGCCTCCACAGCAATTTGTCAGAAAGACCAGTCCTCTGGTGTCAGGAAGAAACGTACCAAAGTACCAAGACAAAACACATGAAAAGCGACACCTGAAGACCAGTCCCTGCTCTGTGTTTCTGACTTGGCAGAAACTGATGACGCCTCTCCCAGCAGCGACTGGAAACCACGCTGAAAACTCCGACGCAAGCCCAGGGCACCTAGGTGTCATCCTCTGCAACCAGACCTCTCCAGTCCAGTCCAGTCTGTCTGACCATGCTTTCCTGACAAGTGCGACTCCCAAGGAAGCGTTGGGAGCGGGCCTTGGCGACAGGACGGTCCCCAAGGCGAGTGCATTTGAAAAGAACAGGCGGACTTCTGGGAGGGGCTGACAGCCACAGGGTTGCATTTGTCCCCTCGGGGTTCTCGACAGACGACCCATCCTGGGGTCACAGGTGATCCAGGAGGTGGTCCACATGGGGTCGGATGCATAGACACACACTGACGCGCGGCCCCTCTGGCAACCTTGCCCTTTGCCACGCAGGCTTCACAGGTCGGTCCACCTGCCACAGGCCCCTAACGCTGCACCTCCCTCCGGAACAGCCAGGCGAGGGGCCGCGGCACCAGCAGCCTCGCCACATCAGGGTCGGTATCAGGGCACAGCCTCCTACCTGTGTGAAGGAGCATCGGCTCTTCCACTGACGTGGTGACTTAATTTCTTTTGAAAATGACGACGTGTTTTCAAGTGTATAAATTGGAAGAAAAAGATTAAATGAATAATGTCACCTGCCTGGCAGGTGGGAGCACATGGCAGGTCAGGGACGGGTGCGCTCAGTACACACGAAAGCCTCCTGGGTTCCGCTTCCCATCACTGCAGCTCGGATGGAGACAGCATCGAGTCCTCTGGCAGCCACAGGAGAAGGAAGTGTGTCACTCATCAGACACCGCGGCGATCCCAGGGAGGGCCCTGGGGTGTGGGAACACACCCGCTCTCCCTCAGGCACACCTGGGTTATCTGAATTGGGGTGGCGCGTGGACATGGACCCCTACTCTGACGTCCTGGTTATGAATGTCGCCCACCCTGACTCTGCTTGGCACTGCTCTGACATCTGCCACGTGCCGCGTCTCCATGTCTGAGCCCAAGCATGGATCTTGACTCCACAACCTCTGGGTTTCTGATCTTGGGTAGGGAGGTCTCCCTTCTGGGCGGCACACGTCACGTCACACATCTCTTCCAAAACTGTCACCCTGCCACTTGTAAGTACCATGCCCTTGCAGGACGTACTCCCGTGTGTGTGGACCGCTGGTTCGGTTTCACATCCTCCCATTTGTCCCAGGCCATGGTCCCCTGTTGGGGAACACAGGCTCTCTGAGTATGTCCCCTGAGTTGGGTGGCAGCCGTCCCGGCTGGCTTCACCACCCTGGTGGCTGCGCCTCACGGGTGCCCTCTGGCCCTCAGCAGGCGTATCCACAGGACAGCCGAGGGGTTCCCCTTTCACGTCCCCTCCTATTCTGGAGGTGCTTGCTCCTTCATGGAAACTCTGAGCTCCTACCGTATTCGAGTGTGCACACCTGCAGCGACTGCCAAGGTAAACACTTCACTACTAACAGCAGGACAGACGACACCGGACACGGGCGAGGATGCCGAGCACCAGGGCCCCTCACTCACTGCTGGCAGGAAAGCACAGGGCGCCACCACTTCCAAGGATGGTGTGACCGTTCCTTACAAAACCCAGCATGCTCCGACCGCATGACCCAGCAATCGTGGTGCACCCTGGTATGTAGCCAGAGGAGCTGGAAGATTCCAAAACCTGCACCAGATGTTTACAGCGACTTGATTGAAAATGGCCAAACCTTAGAGGCTGCCAAGTTGTCCTTCAGTTGGTGAATGGACAACCTAGTCCGCCCACACGACGGAGTGTTAGTGCCAGGACACAGTGAGCCACTGAGCCATGACAACATGAGGACACTGGGCTGCCCAGGACTAAGAGAAGAGCCAGTGGGAAAAGGCCACACTCCGACTCCAACTCTGTCACCGACAGAAGGCGAAAGGATGGAGACGGGGGACAGACCCGTGGTGGCGGGGAGGGGCAGAGCGAGCAGGGAGCGTGGGGTTCCTGGCGGTGACGCCACGCTGCATGGTGCCCCAGTGGGGGTCTGCGTGGGCGCACCGTCCAGACCCACAGAGCGTGACCAGGCGCCCAGGGGCAGCCTACGGACTCAGTGACAACGTGCCGGCATGGACTCGTGGGTGGCCACAATGGGCCACTCCAGTGGGGTCCTGAAGACAAGGCAGCCTGGGCACGTGCAGGGGACAGAGCTCTGGGGACTCTCTGAACCTGCTGTGTGATTTTGATGTGAACCCGAAGCCACTCTGAAAACAAAGTCTTGTTTTAAAAAGAGGTGGGTCTTCTAATGGCCCTTGTTTGTACCTCCAGAACTAAGACACGTCAGCATCCTGCACAGCAAGTGGCTAAGGGTACACTTGACCTCATCTGTTTGGTGCCTCCCTGAACCTAGGACCAGGAAGGCTGTGGGGAGGGAGCAGCCTCCAACTCCCCGTGCCCAGTGCCTCCTGCCGAGGCCCTCCAGCTAGCCAGCATGGAGGGTGGGCCCTTCTCAGCCCTGTTCCTAGTCGGGAGCCCAGCAAGGCCGACCCCCATGCCATGGACATATGCCAACTAAATAACAGCCAGCTCTGCCCTCCCTGGAGGAGTCCACTGAGCACAGGATTGCGACAGGAAACAGCACCCAGCAAGGTCAGAGGGAGGGCACCCAGGAGTTCCGGGTCATAGGTCTGACTGCACCGAGCATTTCCTATGCCCAAATCCATGTGCTGCCCAGAGTCTCACCTTCCTCCATCTTGCAGATGAGAATTTAGAAAGATGAATTAGCTCCATGCACATCCCTTGGCTGGGGGCACTTTTGCCCCCCTGCAGGCTCCAGAGGGAGGACTGAGCCCAAATCTTCGCTGGAGACCCAGGCGGGCGGGAGCCTGTGCCTCCAGCAGATGAAACACACGGCTCTTCCCAGAGTGCACTCAGCATCTGCCCAACCCATGCCGGGGTCTGAGGGCATGTGCAGCTCAGGGGAGTTTTCAGGATTTCACATCCTGTTTGCCACAGCCCAAGATGCTCGCCCAGGTATGACATGGGCACAGAATGAATGGAGGGTCCGGGCTGCTCTTCTCGCCTGACTTTTTAAGTGTGGTGCCCAAGTGACTTGCCCAGCCCAGACCCTCACAAAGATACTTTCTGGGATCAAAATATAATTTCAAAATAATATATTTTCTGACATCCCCCAAGAAAACAATGACTGGTTTCTTCCCTCTAAAAGGATTTAGATGGAATAACATCTGTGCCGAGAATATTGTGAATACGTTAAACTGACAGGCAGTCTCTAAGGCACCCTGCTCATTAATGTGCTGTGCATAAAATTAAAACGTGAAATATATTTTTAAATCCATTTTGAATCATTTAAGCACTTCTCCCGCAAAGAAACTATTGTGCTGAAATAATATATTTGGAGCAAGGAATATGAAAGCTATTAAAATGTCTTAGACCCCCTGCCTTTCACGGGAAGAAGAGGGAAATGCTCTCTTTGATTTGAAACATGCTCTGTATGAAACAGGCCCACACCCGCCCGGCAAAGAACTACTTTGAAATAACACGAGGAGTTTGATTTGACTCCTTAGGAGTCGAGGAACTCAGAGGGCCTCTGCCTTCCGGTGCGCAGCTGAGCCAGGGAGCAGCCCAGGGCCGGTGGGGCCCGGTGGGGAGCGGAAGCCTGCCTGGTCTGCACTGCCCACAGCTGAGAGCTGGGAACGCCAAGCAGGACGGAAGACAGAACACAGGGCCAGGGCCTCGTCTTGCTCCAGCTCCTGCTGATTTCTGCAAACACCCTCCACAGACACTCAGGACCTGGATCCATCGGTTGGATCTTTGGAGCCCTGTTGGCATGAATGTCACACAAGGAGCAGTCTAACACTTCTCGACAACCCCTTCTCTCACCCTGCCTCCTTCTCATCTGTTTTACAAATACTTACTGAGGGCCAACCAAGAGCCATCACTGTCCTGGACCCCAGGAGTTCTGAGTCCAGCAAATGTGACCATCAAGTCTCCCCAGGGAGTGTGCGATGGGGAAAGAAGCAGGAACAGAGGCATCTGCCCAGCCTGGAGGCTTCCTGGAGGAGGCAACAGCAGACATTCACAGAGGAGGAAGAAAGGGAAAGCACGTACCAGGCCTGGGAAACGCGAGCCCAAGGACCCTGCACCAGACAGCGACTTACCTGGCAATTCCCAGGTGGGCACTAGCCCCCCCTGGCAGGAGCAGACTGGAGGCAGCGGTGAGAAAGTTGGAGGGTAGGGTTCAGGTAAACGGTCAGCCCAGGGACCCTGTGTCCACCAGGAGAAGCCCCAAGATGACTCTGAGAACAAACACGGGCATTGTCCTTGGCACGTGCTGGACACTGGACGAGTGTCCCTCTGGAGATCCAGTCTGACCGCGACTGAAATCTCTGAAACCACAAACCAGAACAAACCTTTCCTCCACTGAGTTGTTTCTCTCTGCTATTTGTCAGGGCTGTGGGCGAACTGCTCCCACCTCTGTGCCTCTGCCAGGGACACCTGATCCCCTTCCTTCATGTCTCAGAGGCAGAAGAATTTCTCTTGACCAGTTAGCTGTGCCGGGACAGGCTGGGTCCTCAAGGAAGCCACGGACCCCTCCTTCAATGCCCACATGAGTCTAGACCAGCATCCATCCCAGGCCAGGAGCTCCTGGAGGCCCAGGCCGGGCTCCCTCACCACCACCTCCCTTGTCATCCCCTGACAGCTGTCCCAGAACCCGCCACCCACCAGCGCCAACAGAATGGAAGGTCAGCCAAAGCAGGACCACGCGACTCATTTGTCTCTGTGCACGTGTGTCTGACACTCATAGATACTTGCAAAGAATGGATGGGTGAATTTCAATGTGAACTGAGCCAAACTGGACCCAGCATGGAGCTGTGAAACGTTAAAGTTTCCAGAATTGATCACCCTTTCCTGGTATAAAGCCAGAGTTCTTGGAGATCACAAGGTGACAGAGACTCCTGAGAACACCCCGCTGCACCTGCAGCCACAGGGCCCGGTGGCCCCTCTCACCTTTGGCTGAACTCTGATTGTGCCCAGCATTACAGCAAGCCTCCAGCATGTCCCAGAGACACGCCGCCACCTTCACCCCCCACCCTGCCACTAAAACCTTGAGACTCACTGTCAACACCAGCGGGCCAATGACAAGGAGATTAAATCCACCTGTGTATGGCCCAGGAGGGGCCCTAGAAAGCTGTCTGACATCTCAGTAACATGGGTGGCAGAGCCGGGGCTCCTCTGCCGGACTAGCATGCATTACGGGGCACTTAGCTCCGCGGGGCACCTGGCCAGCCCAAATAAACCAGGAGCCACGGGACCCGCGGTTCTGAAAGCCCAGCCCTTTCACCGCCACCAGACTGAACCGAGAGAGCAGAGCCACCTATCCTGGGCACATGGGTACCAAGAGACAGGGGCGAAGGGGACAGCCCCTGCCTTCCCTGCAAGCAGAGGGTCCTCAAGGACCAGTGGGCGCCCCTGTGAGCGCCCATGAGGTGAGCTTGGTTTTAAAGGTGGTGGGGAAGATGCGTTTGGGCCGCAGATTCCTAAGAGCCTGCGGAGGGAGGGGCAGCGCCCCCCATGCGGGATGGGGCGGGGCCTTGTCCTTCAGCCGCAGGGCTGGAGCCACTTCAGTGCCCCAGAGGCATCTTTGAACTCGGGCTTCAAGGTGTCCCAGAACAACAGACACGACAGCCAAACGCCTTCTGAATTGAACTCCCTAAAAATGGTTTTCTTGCAGAGCCTGACAACCATCAGCATGATGAGCACATTGTCCCTGGAGACCAGAAGCTCATCCCCGATGGCCCACCCTTTTCCCACATGGGGAACACATTATGATGTGACATGATGTTCAGGGAGACACAGGGTGGAAATGGCAGCAGAGGAGAAAGCCAGATTCCCCAGGTCCAAGTCAGGGGACCCTGAGTCCGGCAGAGCCATTTTGATGGCATTTGGCCCGAATGCCATTGCTGTTGTCCCCTCTCCTCCGCTGCCTCCTCAGAGGTCTCGGCTGGGGAAATCTAGCCCCAGCCCCTGGTCACAGCCCAGGTGCACCTGCAACACCCGCCCTCCCCGCGTCCCCTGGGCCTCCATACCCCGGGCAGTGGCTGTTTGGCGGGTTTGCCCCCCACACCTTGACCTGGTGTTCAGGAACAAACATACCTCCCTCCTGCTTCACCTGGTGGAACAGATGTGCCCCCCACACACCTGTCAGTCAATCCATCTGTCCTCTGGCTGTTGTGGTTCCATCAGAGATGAGCACGTGACAGTCCAGTCAGAGTGAACCCTAAGATGTGTGCAAGAGCCACAGGGGAAATGTATCTGCCATCCATCCTGGCACCCAGAGCTTTAGGCTGCCACAAGAGCACCTGCTTGAAGCTTGAAGCCAAGGGATGGAGGAGAGCAGCTCACGAGGGCATGGCTTGAGCCCCTGGGTACAGCCTTACCTGAAGCCTTAGGACTCTTCCAATATGAGAGAAGAACCATTCTGTTTTCATTCAAGCTGGTTTGCGCTAACTATCTAACACTGGAATACTGATATCTGTGACTTGGATACCTAAGTCTTGGTTACCAGCTCCTGACGCATCCTTATTTCTCCCACATCCCACCACACCCAGTTCTTTCTCCCCAACCCAAACACCACCCTGGCCCAGGCTCCGGTGCACGTACTGGACACCACGTGCAGCCTGCCAGCTGCGCCCAGCCTTGTTCTGCTTCACAGGCCATTGCCCAGACCGCAGTCCCCTAAACAAAACAGCCCCCAGCATGTCCTTCCCCAGGTCAGTGTTCAGAGTCTCCAGTGGGACAAATGCCGAGCTGACTAGCAGGGTGTTGGGGCTCTCGAGCTTGTCGCTCGGCCTCTGGGGTCTCCGGTAACGAGCTCCCTTGCTTCTTGGAGTGTTCGAGCTCCCTCCCGCGCAGACGGGGCAGCAACTTCCTCAGGGGAGGCTGGGTCACTTCAGTGTCCCGGAGCCCAGGACCCCACTGCCGTCAGGCCCAGCATCAGGTAATGGCAGACATTTCATAAGCCAGGTCTCTCCGCTCCCTCCACCTTCCCTCCCCCCACCCTCATCTCAGAGAAAGAAGCAAGGTGAGATTGGCACAGATCATCTGGGGGCCCTGATGAGCCCTCCCGCCATCAGACTTCAGGGACTGGCGCCACGGCAGCTGCGCGTGAGACCCTGTCTCTACATAAAACACAAAATAGGGCTGGGGATGTGGCTCAGTGGTCGAGGGCCCCTGAGTTCAATCCTCAGTTCCAAAAAAAAAAAAAGACCCCGCCCAGGTATGCAGACGCTAAGGGCAGGGTAGCAGTTCCCCGGATTAGACAAAGGGGGATGAGGGGAGGGAGGGGACGGAATGACTCAGAGGGCATTTTCCTACACTCACGAATGAGCAGACTCCACGTCACGTGGAGCCACAGCAACGGGTAGCCGGGCTCCAGGTAGGCAGGACAGGTCAAGATACGCTCCACTGTCATGTCTCTCCAGAGAGAATAAATACAAATTTTTTAAAAGGCTCTGCACACAGGTAGCTCCTCAGTGACCCCAGTGCCAGCGCGTCTCTGAAGCAGCACCCACTCCAGCTTAGCCTTCCGGAGTTTGTAGAGCCCCAGGCATTTGGCGAAAGCCACTGCAGATGAAGTTCTTTGAGAAGAAAGCAAGGAGCCCAGAGAGGCATCTCCCAGGGGCAGGGAGGCTGCTGAGGGGTCAACCCCAGGCCCACCACCGTCAGGTCAGTTCCCTGAGTGCAGCGGGTCTGGTCTCCTTGGCCCAGAGACGGGGACTTGCGTGATGTAATTTCCTGTCCCAGGGAGGCTTCCGTCCTTGGAATTGCTTCAACAGCCTTTGCTCAACAACAGGAGCACCGCTGAGGACCTTCTGTGTGCCAGGCACTGTCAGGGAGGGCAGCTGGGCCTAGAGGAAGAATGGACTCAGACCCAGTGCCCCACACGGGGAGCCGGGCACACGGGAGGTCCTTAATGAACACTCAACAAAGACTCCACTGAAGAGCCTGCTGCTGAAACCTGTGGGGAGCAGGCAAAGAAGAGAGCACCCCCACCTGTGGCCTCCATAGTCATTCCAGTTGTTCAGGCTGCAACTTGGAAACACGTTTCTGCCTGCCATCCATTCTAAGGGGCCTAAACAGGAATTCCAGCAGAGCCTCAAACTAGAAATCAGTCACAACTAAGAGTCTCTAGGTCTTGGACTTCTAACTTTCTAGCTGTGTGACCATGGGCAGGTGACCTAACTTCTCTGATTTTGCATCTGCCTCTGCAAATGAAGAACACGCATAGTTCCCACAGCTAGAGGCCATTGAGAGGTTGAAATGCAGTGGTGTCTGGGAAGTACTCACTGCCTAGGTGCCTGATAAATTCCAGCTGTTATTTCTATCATCACTGTTGTCATTGATTGAGAACCAAACGCTCCTACCACAGTAAGGAAAGAGCAGCTCTTGAAAGGCACAACCGCAGGGCAGCCCAGCTGCTCCCTGGACTCAGGGGCAGCCAGGAAGTCATCCCCAGAGTCCTGGTCATGCTCTCTGTGGCTGCTTGGGTGGCTCCCCCAGCACTGCCATTTCCCCCAGCCCTGTGGGTCATGGGGCAGGCTCTACCCGTGTGGCATCCTCAGGATCCTCCCCAGGACCTGGCATAAAGCAGCAATCCCACAAACCTTCGCAAGTGAGCACAAGGCTGAACTGGCCCAGCCCCTAAAGCAGCTGGGGCCACGAGACCTGGATCAGGCAAACTAAGGCAGGAATATCTGGAAGCTGGCCACACTGCCTGCCCTGGGGCAGGAGAGGGAAGACTCAAGAGCAAACCGTCCAGAATCCACTTTGTCATAAGCCATGGAGGTCGCCGCACACCGGGCTGTGGTGGATGTCTGGGATGAAGTAACAGGGAAATTCCGGGTGAGGCTGGACTCAAGGCAGTGGGGACTCCGACCTCCGTCTCCGACCTCCGTCTCCCTCCCGTTCTTCCTCCCGTCCCTCCCCTCCCCTCCTCCTCTCTCTGCACATGGCTTCAAGTCTTCCTAAAGCACTTAGGCCTCTTCCATACGGTGTGGGGCAGGGAGGAAGAGAGGCCCTGGACCGCGGACACTTCCAAGTGCTCCTTATCCCCGCTAGGGAGGAAAGGAGAGCTGAGTGTCCTGAAGATCCCAGGGAAGGGCTGATTGGCCCTGTGTGAGTCACTGCCCCCTGTGGGAACCAGTCGCTGCAGCCAGGAGGATGAAGCCTGGTGATCGGTCAGGCCTCTGGCCGGGCTGGGGCAGCAGGCAGGACCCAGTGAGGTGAGCTACTGCCCGAGAGCCACATCCAGCCTGGACGGAAACGCTCCCTGGGAAGTTCCAGGAACGGACACCTCCTCCTCTCTCCCGCCAGGTCTCGCCTCAACCCTGAACTCCTTGGTGCTCCTGCAATGTGAAGATCACAGAGCTTTGTCTGGGGACAGCAGGGACACAGGGAGTCCTCTAATGTGCCCAGGTCAGCAAGCCTGCCTGTGGGACCAGACCTCGCTGTCAAATGCACTGCTGCTCCGCCTCCGGGCGTGAAGTCTGACCTCCCCCCAACACCACTGTGGTTCAGGGGTGGCCTGTCCCAGGTCCCTCATGCCCTAGAAGCTTTGTCCCAGGCCTGGTGGTGCAGCACGGGGGACCTTAGGAGGCGGGGCCTAGTGGAAGGAGGCCAGGGAAGAAAAGCCATGTGAGTTCTCTCAGGAGAGGGTTGTAGTAAGAAGGTGGGCCTGGTCCTCCCCTCTCGGGCTTCCTGTGTCACTGAGTGACCTCTTCTGCATGTGTTCCTGCCGTTGTGATGCCATCTGCCATAAAGCCTTCACTAGAACTGAGCAGAGCCAGCAGCACGGACAGAACTTCCAGAACCATGAGCTCATTGCCCTCCTTTCTTTACAGATCACCCGACCTCAGGCATCGTCTTATAGCAATGGAAAATGGACTCGTGGCACCCCAAGGCCTGCAGGCCCAGCCCCAGAGACGTTCCCTCTGCTGTTTCCAGGGCGCCCTGACCAACCGCTAAGAGTCATCCCATCACATCACCATGTACCTACGTATAACTTCACATCACCATGTATCTACGTATAACACCACTGAAGCTCTTCTGGTGCAGGGGAGTTCCTGAGGGTTGGAACTAGGTCTGTCTGGTCCCTGCTAGGTTCCAGGGACCTGGCCCAAGACCCAAGGCATATGAGATAATAAATATTTGTTAAATAAAGGAAAGAACAGCCATGCAAAGCCATCCTGGCATCCAGCCTCAGCAGTGAGGGACGGGGAGGCAGCCTTGTCCCAGGCAGTGATGAATGAAGCCTGTCTCCTCCAGCCCCTTCCACCCAGTGACCCAGTTGCCTTTCACAACCCTCTCTGACCCTCTCTGGGCATTTCCACAGAGGCCTCAAAGCCCCCCAGCCGGCAGCCCAGCTAAAGAAAGTGTCCAGAACAATAGAGAATTATGCGCTTAGATTCCCCTGGAGCTCAGCTGGTGCTCATGTCTGTCGCCTTCAGAGCACGGCACTCTGACCAGGCTCCTTCAGGTGGGGCTGGTGGCAGGGGAAATGCGTGCCCCCCAGAAGCTGGCGGGCCGCCTGTGCACTGCCTCAGCCTCTGGCACTTCCCACCTTAGATGGCCACAGCCGGCACAGTTCAGTCTGGAGTGGAAGCTGGGTCCCTCCCTGGCCTCCGCGGGCTTTCCCTCTCCCAGGCAGCGGGCACGGGGCCTGGGTTTTTCTCACATACCAGGGACTGGGAGGGGAGGGCTAGGGAGGCAAAGGGCAGTCCAGGGTCCTGGGCCTGCTGGGGGCCCCTGATTGGAGCGGTGACTGGTCATTGGGCCAAATGGAGGGAGGTCTCCAGGACGCGGGGGAGGGGGCAGCTCCTTCCTCCTTGGCTAGCCTGGGGTGGTGTCAGCCTCGCTGGGGGCGTGTGGAGCACGGAGTGCCTGCCAGGCAAGGGCAGCCGCCTGTGCTGGGTGACCGGCCCCTAAGGGGTGTGCACAGAGCTCTGTGGTCCGGAGGCTCCTCAGGCCATCAAATACACCCCCTGTGCTGGCGCTCTCCGCACCAGGCTCCCGCCTTGAGGCTGAGCATCACCTGCGCAGGGAGGGAGGCTGGCGGAGACCAAGAGCGCAGGGAGCACGCTGCGGTTAAAGAAGAATCATCAAATACAAAAGGAAACCGCTTACGCTTAAAAACTAAAAGAGAAGCAGTTGGCTCCCATTGTCAAATGTTTTATAAAGCAACAGCAAAACGAAAAAATAAAAATAAAAAATAAACTGTCCCTAAGAACTGAGAGAAGGCCAAACAATATTAATATACAGGAACACAGCGAACCTTGTGCAAGCTGTGAATATTTCCTTAGTTCCCCACATGCAGTCGCCAAGGGCGGCTGTCCTTCCTAAGCTCTCCACTCTTCCCATTTGAAATCTCTGCCAGAGACCCATGAATGTCTCGTTTCACAGGTGAGAGAAGGCTGTCCTTCACGGAGGAGGAAACTGGAGCTCAGAGAGGGTCGGCAACCTGCCCAAGGTCACTGGGAAGGTGCACAGCACACACCTGAGCCTGTGTCACCTCCCCAACCTGTACATTTAACCACAGCACTCCAGGCCTGGACACACTCCCCAGGGTACCTGAGCAGAGCTGGGTCAGGACTCGGCATTCTTCAAACCCCTCCCACTCGTCACTTCCACTGCACCTTTCTGTCCCTTCAGGGGCTCACCCTGAATCACATACATACACCTGTCATTTCACATATGAGGCTACACTCATCTCTTTGCTAGACTGACCCCCAGAAGGCAGGGGCTAGACCGTTGCGTCCAGCGAACTCTCCTTTGTATTTCAGACCCCGCACCCTGGTTCCACCGCAGGACCTTGCCCTGCCCCACTGAGAACTCTCCGTCCCTCCGCAGAGCTCCTCCCTCACCAGATCTGCACTCAGATGTCCCCTCAGAGAGCCCCCCGACCACCACCCTTTTCTAAGAGCCCTCCCTGTCCCTGTCACTATTGGCGCCACGCCCTGATTTGACTTCATTCAGAGCAGGCCTCCCCCGGCATGATGTCGCCTGTGGTGCCCACTTGCTGCATTATCCGTCCACCCCACTGGCATGGAGCCTCCTTGTTGCTGCAGCTCCCTCCAGTGTCCCCAGAGCTTAGCTGGCATCAGACACATTGGGGATTACATGAGCACACCTAGAATGAATGGCCTCGGTGTCAGGCAGAGACAGACATTCGGGAAACCAGTCCACCCTCACTGAATTGTTGGGACAGAGATGTCTTTGAAGCTTCCTGAGGGGAGCAGAATTTTCCCTCACTGTACTTGATGGATCTTCCTAGCCACCCACTTACCTCTTCCCAGAACACCTACCTCTGAGAAAAGGCCAGAAAGAATGTCCTGGCCCACCTGGAGACCTGTCCACCCTCACAGCTGGGCCCAGCTCATGGGCTCTCTATCAGCTCAGCCACAGGGAGACTGTGGTTGATGGATTGAGTAATTGATTCAGACACTTCCAGCCCCTGCCTGGCCCATGGCTAATCTGCCTGAGCGGACAGTTGGGATGTCCCAGTCTTGGACCTTGGCCAGGCATTTCAGCACCTAGAAGAGCACCTGCTGCTTGGCATGGGCTCATCAAGAGAGGGTAACCCCAGCTGAGCGGCCTCCAAACCCTGTTGGTGAGCCAATCAACAAACATGAGTGGTGTTGATGGGCACCAGACAAGGCAGTGTGGGTGTTGGGGGTGATAGTAACTGTGCATTAACTCTGTTTCGGGGTTGTCTTAGAGTGTGGGTGCCAACAGAAATGCATCCATACATTCTCCAAAAGATACGTGCAGCGATGTTCAGAGCAGTTTTCCCATGGTGGCCAAAAAGACTCAAGTGCTGTATCCAAGAGCTCCAGAATGGAACATCACTCAGGGTTAGAAATGAGCATGCTCCTGGCAACAGTGTGAATGGACCTCCCAGAGTAACACTGGGCAAGGCAAGCCAGCACAGAGGCCCTCTGGATGACTCCACCTACAGGAGGACCACATGGTGGCCACACTCAGCTCTGCAGAGTGGTGGACAAGGGCCTGGCCAGGACTGTGACCACCACTGCAGGAATGAGTTTAAACCAGGAGAGGTGCCAGGTCTACAGGGGTCCCTCAGAGCAGCAGGTGGGCAGGCTGATGCACCCAGGTTCAGACGCCAGCAGAGTAGAGGCTCCGGGCAAGCGCCCGCGGAGGCGGTGAGCACCCAGCGGCCCGCCCACTCCAGGTGCGCACCGCCTCTGCCTCCGCGTCCCGCGTTGCCTGGCAACCGGTGTCCCTAGCGACGTGAGACGCTAAGCCCAGGTGCTGAGCGCGCGGGATGCGCTGAACCCCGGGCCCATGGCTCAGAAACCGCTCAGCACCGCGGCGTCAGAGCGCCTGAACCTGGTGGCCCAGGACGAGATCTGGTAACTCCAGGGATCCTCTAACCCCGGGGGCTGGGCCCTTCTCACCTGCAGCGCACACCTGGCAGCGTCAGGTCCCGCCAAGTCCAGGAGAAGGTAGACCTCTGGGCGCGAGGGGAGTACTCGGAGGATAGTCCTTGAGCAAAGAGACAATACAGGGACAGAGGGCGAACGCGGGGTCTACCGGCCAGCCCCACCCGCCCACCGTGAAGGTGGGAAAGATTTTGCAACAATCGCACAGGTCTGCTTGTTGGGGCCAGTTAGGAAGTGTTGTTTTTAAGATCTACCGGTTTTTTTAAAAAAGAAACAAAAATGTTAATAGTTGCTCAATTAGAAGGAGAATACATACGCACTTTATTTCTCCATTCTCCTGTATTTTAAGTAATAAGAAATTTTAATTTTAAAAATAGGTCCATTTTTCTGGCGGATTTATGTCCAGTAGACTCTGTAGTGGGTCCTTCACTCGGCATTCTGTACGACTGACATCATTCCATTTCTTTGGAAATAGCCAACAGGGGAATTTTGCTGATTTGGAGGCAAGGGAGTTTCAGGGGCAGCTCAGGCTTGCTCACCCTGAACTTCAGCTGTCTATGCACCAGCTCTGTGTTGTGATCATTTCCCTGTGACACCTGCATAAGTCATTCCATAGTGTGTTTAACTTGACTGTTTCATTGAAAAAAATTTATTTTTATTGGAAACTTTGTATCACTCTCACAGATGGAAAACCAGCATCACAACTATTAATTTTTAAAAAATTTTTGTTTTCATCCAAGTATCCCCAGTAGGGACTAGCACCATAGCAGGAGCTGTCCCTCTGCCTGGAATGCCCTTTCCTTCCCTCACCAGGCAAATTCCTACTTATCCTTCAGTACCCAAAGCAGATGGCCCCTCCTCTGTGAACTGGGCCTTATTAAGTTTGGACAGTGATGTGCTCGTCCATGGCTGTTAGTCATTTGAAATGTAATGGGTCCAGCCTGGAATTAGCTATAAGTGTAACAAAATGCACAACCAATTTCAAAGATTCATCCCAAAAAGGTATTATTAAAATTAATGTCACTTGATTATTTTTGCTTTCTTTTTGATATGAGTACCAGAAAATTCACCAGTTATGTATGCAATTCATATTTTTGGCCCATGTTACATCTCTGTTAGAAACAGACTCTGCCTTAGATGCTCAGGGCCAAGAACTTGGTCAGGACCTCCAAAACCCTTGAGACTGGGGAATAAGTGCAGGTATTGATTCCAAAATAGAAAGAACTAAAAATCGAAATGAGTAATGTTTAATTAGGTATTTACAAAATGTGACGCACCCACTTGTCAACTTCAGCTCAGCTCAGCTCACAGGTAGTTACACAGAAATCATAATCAACATGGCAAGAAAGCAGGCTGCGGCAGGTGGTGAGTGAGGCCCCTGGGGGTGATATTTCAGGAGGGGCTGGGCTTCAAGGTTATGCAGGACTGAGCATCTCCTTAAATCCTCCCCTCTCCTGCCAGTCCTTGCCTGGAGGACCAGCGTACTTACAGAATTATTTAATGTATACCCATGACTGGGTCACAGGGGCTGGTACCTATTCAGTCCCCTCAAGAGGAGCGGCTCCAGCCCGTCCCCCACGCAGCAGCCCAGCACCTCTCTTCCTCCAGCCTGCTCAGCCATGGGGCCTGGCACTCTCTGGATCCCAGCTCCATCCCTGGGCAACCACTATCCAGTCACTGTGCACAAAGAATGTGAAATGTTATGCTGCCCTGCAGCCTGTGGCTCCAGCCTTTATCAAATATGCCCAGCACTCAGGAGCTTTCTTCTTCAGGAAATACCGTCTGAAGGCTGAGTCTGAAGCACGGAAAAACTGGGCCCAGAACTGGGGATTTTTAACAACCCCCTTCGAGGAGGTAAGCATGAATTTCATGAGCCTCAAGGTTATAGAGTGCATCATTTTGGAGAGTGAGTGGTTATCAAGTGCACAATTTGCAGGAATACAATTAAAGAGTGTGTTGTGGGCAAAGATTGCCAAGCAGGAAAGCGGAAGTCCCTCGCCTGCACCAGTGACTGAGCTCCTACTATGTGCCAGGCGCGTGCTGGGTACTCCAGCAGAACCAACTTGCTTAATCCACACAAGGGCCCTGTGTAGAAAGAGCTGCTACTTTATGCCCTCTGAACAGATTAGGAATTGATCTCAAAGGACTGCAAAGTCCACGACTAATAAGGGACATGCCAACAAGAGAAGCCGGTGGGTCTCACTCCACGGCCGTCTGACCTCACACTCCCCATCTGTGAAGTGGGTGATTGTGAAGGGGACCTGCAAGTCCAGCAGGTGACAAGTAGGGGAAGAGGCCAACCACAATTAATAAGGAGTGCTGGGGACACTGCTAGAGAGGCAGCCACCCAGCCCAGAGTGCCACCACGTGGGCCAGGCACACAGCCCCTTGTCCAAGACATCCGGGAATCCATATGCTCAAGTGAAATCTGAGTCCAGAGCACATGGCTTGCAAGAACACCATACAACCCGGGCGCAGTGGTGCACACCTGTAATCCCAGCACTTAGGGAGGCTGAGACAGGAGAATCGCAAGTTCAAAGCCAGCCTCAGCAAGGGCGAGGCACTAAGCAACTCAGTGAGACCCTGTCTCTACATAAAACACAAAATAGGGCTGGGGATGTGGCTCAGTGGTTGAGTGCAATCCCCGGTACCATAAAAAAAAAAAAAAAAGAACACCATACAGACTCACAAAAGGCTTGTGTGGGCTTCCCTGGGCACTGGCCAACTTGCCACCTCCCAGATGACCTCTGGCCAGAGCAGGAAGCCACCCTCCTTGGGAGGGATGCAGCACCCAAGGGCCATGTCACTCAAACACTGTGATTCAAGACAGTGGGAACCGTCTGCAGCACGGCCCCCGCTCCCCATTGGCCTTGAAATTATGCCATTTTTAATGAGTTTTTAAAAATTTTTACAGTTATACGATTTAAAATTTTATGCATAAAATGAGGCCTTATTAATATAATATGCATAAAATCTGTCTAAGTTAATATTCCTTATATGTAATTAAGTTGGGTTTTCCAAGTTCAAAATAGCTTTAGCTCTTCAGTGGGGAGGGGCTCTCCAATAAGGTCTGGAAGGTTGGTCCAGAGACCTGGCTGGGTTGTTTTCCTTCTCCACGCCTGTGAGGTTGGCTCTAATCTCCTCCCACCGGGGACCTGAGCAGGCAGGCTTCCGTGTGCGAAGGAGGGTGGCAGTCCCTGCTTGGCTGCTTCTGGCTGTGTGACTGGGACCGGCTCCAGCCAACATCTGAGCCCACCGTTGTCATGTGTCAAATGCGACTTCTGGGGGAGACATGGGGAGCCTTAGCCTGAGGCCTCCATCTTGGGATTCTGTTTCAGTTGGTCAAGGGTGAAGAAGAATCTCGCACCCCAAAGCCCAAAATCCAGCTTCCGGAGCGCTTCCACATCCGACAAGTGACCCCTGTGGAGAAATACGTCAAGGTTTGCAAAGTCACGCTTCACTTGTCGCTTTCCTAAGTCAGAAGCGGCCCTCACTGAAAGCTGGGCCCCCTTGACTGCCAAAGGCCAGAACAGAGTGGCATCTGGTGTGCGTGGTCCGGTGCCCACATCCTGTCCAGCCCAGATGTGGAGCCACAGCAGGTTAAACGTCACACCTGCTGGGGTCACTGCCCACTCGCAGATGCAGAGCCAGGCCAAGGAAATGACAGGTCCTGCCCAGAAAGCAGAGAAGGCAAGGCTCCAAAATGAGACCCTGGGTCCAAGTCCCATGCCACTGCTCCCCCCTGCATGGTCCTGGGCATGCTGCCTGGCCTCTGTCTCCATATCCTCCCCAGCACTGCTGCCATGCGCTCAGCCGGGCACCTGTCAGAGCTCAGGGATGGTGTGTGTGAAGGACCTGGAGGGACCGGCATCTGTGAGAGTGCTGAGTCAGCCATGCCTGGCACCAGGAGCATGGGGACAAGCAAGGAGATGAGAGGCAGTCCCCAGGGCAGGGTGGCAGCTGACATTAAACAAAACCAGCACTGGGACACTGTGCGGGAAACCACAGGAGAAAATGGCAGGAGGAGGGGCTGGGGGTCCCTGCAGAGGCACCTGTTCAGCTGAGGACTGAGGCATGGCAAGGGCCAGGCATTCCAGGCAGAGGAACAGCGCGTTCCAAAGCCCTGAGGCTGAACACAGCTTGGCCTGTTTCAGGAGGAGCAAAGG
The DNA here is from genome assembly GCA_028644305.1 of Xerus rutilus. Taxonomy (NCBI): domain Eukaryota; kingdom Metazoa; phylum Chordata; class Mammalia; order Rodentia; family Sciuridae; genus Xerus; species Xerus rutilus. The sequence goes on from CM053401.1 coordinate 175,694,214, forward strand.
GTGGTCGTGTGGTGGGAGCCTCGCACGCCGGGTGGAGGGCAGTGTGGGGACGGAGCAGCTGGACCTGGGAGGCAGGGAGAGCTGGAGTGGAGTCCTGTCTAAGTGGAAGCCTCGGGGACACAGCAAGCCCAGCTGTGAGACAGGTTGGAAGCTTGCTCCGGTGGCTGAGGAGAGAATGGGTAGATAGTGTCCCCCTGAGACCTGGCCAGACGGTGTCCCCTGAGCACACGGGCCAGATGCCTGTGTAAGTTGTTGAGCTCTGCACATCCCCAGGCCTCCTCTCACGGGCCTGTTGTTGCTCCTGGGCTCTACCCTCTGTCACCGTGGAAAGGTGCTCTGTGGCCGATAGGAGAGGAGACAAAGCCCGTGACAGAGGGGCAGGCGGGCCCGGTTGGATGGATTCCCTTGTCCTGACATGGCCTTGGGGTCCGATGGGACGGCTGGCACACGTGGGCACTCAGAGGCATTCAGTGAGTGTGCCTCTGTGGATAAAGGAGGAAAGGACGGCGGACGGAGGAAGGGGGGGAGGACGCCACGGAGGCCTGTGGAGGATTCCGCACCCGTGCTAAGGTAACAGAGTCACTGCTAAAAAAAATTTTAGAAGCACAAAAACATGTAAATAAGAAGATAACCAAACCCCCATCCACACTCTAACATGTGGGGCTAACATGTGGGGCGCTCCTCCCAGAGGCTTCTGAGAGCGGCCGCTGAGAGTGGCACCTGAGAGTGGCCGCTCCTGACGGCCAGCTGCTGCTGGCATCGCTTCTCCACGCCAGGCAAGAACAGTGGCCAGGGCTCTGCTTCCCTCTGCTGTCTCTCAGCCGCCCCTGCCAGCCTTGCCTGCACTTGGGCTGGGCCTTCCCTCTGCCAGGCATCCCCAGTGCCTGCTCGGGAGTGGCGGCTGCAACCAGCATCATCCCCTCTCAAAGGACCAAAGGACACAGAACCAGGGCAGAAGACTCTCCTGGCCAGCCACAGAGAAGAGGAAGGCATGTGGCCCCTCTAGGGAGCCTCCTGCTCCAGAGCAAGGGCCAGAGGTTCCACCCAGCCACACACACCAGGCAGAGGTGTGGGACTCCGTGTGCGGGACACAGACCTTGAGTCAGGTGGAATGGCAGTGGCTGCTTCTTCGCTCTGCACTCGGCCAGCCAAAGGGACATGGCTTCCTTCCTCCACCTCCCTTCCCCTTTGGGTGACCAACAGTCCCTTTGCCCAGCAGGTCACTGTTAAAGGTGACCCTAACACCCAAAGCCTGTGACCAGCCCTCTTGCCTGTAGGAGCCACTGTCACTCGTGCTGTATGCCTCCCCTGGGTAGCCTGCAGAGACGAGCGTGTGGGCAGGTGACAGTCTCCAGCCCTGTCACCCTGTCACCAAACTCTCCCACACTGGATATCCTTTTCTGCACTTGTATCTCTTAGAAGCCAGTCCTGGGGTTGCTGCGTCTGGGAGCATGCAGTGCAGAGCCACACCAAATGCGCCCCGTAGGGGCCACGTGGGTTCTGGCCAATGGCTATTACACCTCGCCCTGAAGCTGGCACAGGGTGCAGCCAGGCTGTCAGGACACATGCTGGGCGACTGCAGTTCCATTTTGAGTGCCAACTGCAATCCTGCTCTTGATCCCACCACGCCCTAGTCAGCCATGGTGTCGGTGTCTCTGCCTGTCTAGCAGGTGAAATGGGGCATCTCAGGCTGGTTTGCACTGCATTTCCTCTTCCAGCTGGAGACAGACTTGAGTGCTACTCTGCTCCCAGGGCTGGCTGGGTGGGCAGCACTGGCAGTGTCTCCCTACTGAAGGGGAGTGACTACAGCCAGCTCAGGGACACTCAGCCCAGGCGTTTATGGACGACCCTCCCTACATGTGGCCCCTCAGGAGATCAATTTCCCTACTTCCTCCAGAATGTGTGTGAAGGGGCTTCCTCCACAGGTGGTGGCCCGCCTGGGGTGTCACCTCCCCCTTGGCCTGGCTGGAGAATCAGTTAGGGAGAGTGGGCTCAGGCCCCAGCGTGCGGAAGCTCCTCTGTGAGAGCAAATATGCCTGCCACTGCCTTTGTGCAGATCGTGTGGAGGCAGAGGGATTATTTTAACAGGAGGGAACCTGCCTGAACACATGCCCACGCTTCCCAAACGTCCCAAGTGTGCCCGAGGAATTGATAAACGAAGCTGTGCTTTTTCGTTTCAGATAGAAGTCTGTCTCTCTTTGGTTTTTAAATTAAGTTCAGTTGTTTTTCATGCCTACAGCTTGCCTTTCAGTCTCTACAGTTTATAGAGCCTTCTGATCAAAATAGGAGGATGTACCTATATTGCCAGAATACCATCCGACAACATTGTCATATATTTTATAAAGGACAGTGAGGACTATACTATTTGATACTTTTGAGCCTTAACTTTTTTTCTCTTTCACTAAATAAAAATTATTTTACTAGAGGTCCTGAATTGCATAAGTTAAGTATGCTAAGCATTACAAGGTAAACAAACGCGTTCAGTGTTCTTTACCTTCAGGGAAGAAAGGAAAGCCTGGTTTGGGCTGACTGGAAAGTGTCCGTTTGGTATGTGTTAGGGATGTGGCTTTTGTGTGTGTCTTGTCCACGCCCAGCCTCCGGGATGTCATTGCTGGGGACCTTGGCAGAACTGCTCACGTGGCCGTGGCCCAAGGTGACTAATCTGTGTTTCCACTCCAGGTCCTTCCATCCCCCCCAGTCCCACAGACGACGCAGGGCTTCATCGGCTGGAGGTCCACGGTGCCGGGCCTGAACAAGAGCCTGCAACTTGACTATGAGATCAGAAGCTGCAAAGGGGCCTATGCCCGAGAGCTGGGCTGGCCTGAGCAAGGCATCTACTGAGCCCCCCAGCCTCCACCTGCCCAGGCAGTGCACGGAGGCCAGCTGGCACCTGGGGCCTGCTCAGGTGGAAAACCTCTGCGTCCTGAGCACAGGGTGCCCAAAGCTGCAGAGAACACAAAGGCTGCCTTAGGTATTCTGGATTCATTGGTGCCTCCATTCTGGAATGTTTGTGTAGCACTCCTGTTCTTGACTCATGTAACAAATAAGGCAGAATAAATTCCCTGATTTTTTTTAGTTTGTTTATTGTAATCTTGGGAATTTCTAAGTATGTTTTATTAAAAACACAGTAATTTAATTCTAAGGATATTTGTCTAGGCCCTTTAACGTACCTCCCAATTGCCCCTCCCACCATGCCCGTTGATGATGGGATTGCTGACCAGGGGCTTCTATGGCCAGATACACCAGGCTTGCTTCTCAGGAGGAATACAACACTTCAAGGACCCGACTCTCCTGGCTGAGGGTATTTGCAATAAGACAACAGCTTCAAGGTAGAAACAAGCACAGGATTCACCACTGAGCAGAGCTGTAGAAGACGGGATTCCCGAGGGTGCTGGGACAACCCCTCCCACCAACCCACCTGGGCCTCCGGGATGCCATATGCAACACAGGGCTAGCCACCGGGCCATTTCCCGTCCACAGACATCGGCCCCTCTGTTAGCACCTCATTTCCATCCGGGCCCAGCTCTGCGGCTTTCCTCCCAGTCTTCAAATAGGGCATGGAGGACAGGACACCCAGGTGACCAAAGAGGAGCAGCCAGCATGTCCTCAGAACTCTTGAACTGGTCCCCAAAAAGTGGGAGAGCAGCCTGTGAAAGCTACTCAGGGTCCGTTCCAAGGAGCAGCAAGCTAGCACCTTCTCAGGGCTGGCTGGGCAGGGCTGGAGAACCCACATCTGGTCATCTGTCCTCCACAGAGACCGTTTCCCTCCCAGTGGCCGGCGAGGCCTCACTGTCAGCAGGAAGACCTCCTCTTTGAATTGGCTGATGGGCTGAGGATGCATCCATCTGGGGGAACCCACTTAAGAGGGTGTCCACCACACAGCAGCGGGCATGCTGTGGCCAAGGCAAGAATGCCCCCTCCTAGGATGGTTGAGGACCTCCCCAGCACGGGCCTCGGCTCCTCTGACACACTCCTAAAGGAACTCCATGACCAAATACCGGGGTCCAGAACTCCTGCTAAACCTGGGCCACCGCCACACACCATGGGCTCAGAGCCTCCCAGCCACGAAGCCCCAGCAGACAAGCTTCTCCTATAGAGACTCTTCTCAGTGGAGTCCCCAGAGCCTGACTGAGCCCCGAGGTTTCTGTTACTATTTTGATGAGGTACCCCCAAAAGCTCATGTGTGAGACAATGCAAAAAAGGTTAGAGGTGAAATGAGTGGGTTATGAGAGCCTGAACCTAACCAGTGAGTTAATCCACTTGGAGGGATTAACTGGGTGGTAGCTGTGGGCAGGTAGGCTGTGCTGGAGGAGGCGGGACCCTGGATGTGGGCCTTGGGGGTTTATTTGTCCCTGGTAGCAGAGCTCCGTCCACTTCCTTGATGCCATGTCCTGAGCAGCCTTCCTCCGCCACACCCTTTCACCATGACCTCTGTCTCACTGGGGCCCAGAGCAATGGAGTTGGCCATTTGTGGACTGAAACCTGCAAAACCATGAGCCCCAAATAAATTCTCCCCGTCTATATTGTTTCTGGCAGGTCTTTTGGTCACAGCAATGTAAAAGCTGACTAAACACATCCTACCTGTCACCCCTTCAGAGCCAGCTTCTTAGAGCTGAGGACAGACCACAGGGCAGAAGCCTTCTCCCCAGCCTCCTGGGAGGCTATCTGCCTCCCCACACCCCTCTTCCAGGCCCGGAAGAGCTGGTACATGACAGCACAGTCCTTTGAGAGGCCCGTCATCACCTCTGAGTGTGGTGCCCAGGCTCACTGCCTGCTACAAGGGTTGGTCACCTGAAAATGTCACAGCTCTTTAGGTCTCAGAAGAGGGGAAATAAGGCGTGACGGGTTGAACTGTGTCCCCCTAAAAGATGTTGAAGCCCTGAACTACAGGTCCTGAGAATGTGACCTTATCTAGAAATAAGGTCACTTCAAAGGTGACTAAATTAAGATGAGGTCATACTGGGCTCTGGAGGTCATCCCGGGTCATCCTGTACTCAGTATGACAGAAATCTACAAGCCCAGCCAGAGAGCACCAGCAACCTCCCAACCCTGCCGTCGGTCCTGGGCAGGGAGCACACTGGGCACACTTTTCCTCCTCCTCCTCCTCCCACTACCCGGCCATTCTTCCTGGACAGCTGTGTGAGACCAAATGACGTGGCCCACTCAACCCCAGGGTTGTTCCTGGTCCCCCACATGTTTGGGCCAACACAGGCTAAACAAGAGGTCGCTCAGCCAAGACCCTGTGTTCAACTTTAATGTGGACACCTTGGTCACTGGTCATTGCTACAGGCAAGGCACCTGCCCTTGAAGAGACATGTGCCCCTTCCTGGGATCAGATGTCCCCTCTAAAGCCAAACAGCATAGTCAGAAGGAGCAATGGCCTGACTGACCTCCAACTGGGCCGGAGGAGGCAGGTGCTCCTGGTCGTCCTATGTGAGGGGCCTGTGGTAGGGAGGGACCACCAACGGCCAGTGGTGTTAGTTCTAACTCTTGACCACAAGCACACCTGGGGGTGGCCTTCCATGCTATCTGCAGGCCTCCAACTGTTGGCACAGAAGCCAGAAAAAGCAGATGGCTCCTTGACCTGCCCTGCCCCAGACTTGGACGGGCAAGTCCAGGTGGATGCTGCTAAACTGTGCTGGTGGGCTACCTCTACCTCTGATTCTAACTGACTAGTCTAATGACAGCCCTGAGTTCTAGGGAGACAGTCCATCACTACAAGGATGTGGCACCTTCAGAGAGACCAGACAGACATCTCAAGGGTGGAGGTTCTCGGGCAGACGCCCCTCCTGTCCACCATGCTCCAGCAGAGGAGGCTGTGTGAGTGGCCCACTCACAGCCACCCAGATTTTAAGGCCTCCTGTGAACACAGTCTCAAGGGACTCTGGTCACCCTCTGGAGACAATCCTGCATTCTGGACGGTGCACAAATACAACGGAGCATCTGGGGCATTCTCAGAGGCCCTTCCTGCTGCCTTTGACTGTGAACGGCGCTCACTCCGACTCTGTGGACACAAGTTCAAGGCCACAGAAACTCCTTTCACCTGCAAAATTGTGGATTCTCTTTCACCATTTCACTCCCGTCAACACAGATCAACCGCAGCCAACATCGGGGAAGCCTGGTTGGTGCGGCTCTTGTCTTCATTTATTCACCAACCAGCCGCATGTGCTTTTATTTAAAGAAATAAAACGAAGCCACTTTTTTGCAGGGAGCAGGTTTCACTGCCATGATCCTGCCTAGGCTCCCCTCCCCCCGGGCTCCCAGGCTGACCTCTCAGTATTAAGCAATTTGCCCTGCACTCCTGGGCTCCTCATGGGACCCAAACATCCAGTCAATGGTTCAGCTGAGAATCCAAGTGGACAACACTCAAGGATTCAATTACCCCGGACGCTTTCAAACTTGACATTTAATCTATGGAAATAAACCTCTTTGTGGGTGTCCAAATGGGCCCATAAATGTCACCACACACTGTAAAATACCACAGCATTTCTAAGGTCCAGACGCAGCTGGTGAACCTGTGTACACAATTCCGAAATATATCACGGCCCCAAACCGCCAGACAGGCCTCAGTCTAAATGAACAGTCTCCGAAATGATGCAAAGTACAATGGGGTCCTGGACTCAGAATGGACTCTGTCACAAGCGAATTTCAGTCCAAGGCAAATTAGAAACTCCTATGTTCAAGTTAGAAGAAAATGACATGATGGAAGAAAAAATAAAACTACTGGGAAACAAGACTCTCGGTTTAGCCAGTTGAAACACAGCCCAGGACAGATGTCCCCATGGACTCCAGGTATCAAACACACCCCAGGATAAGTGTCCCCATGGACTCCGGGCTTCAAGTAGCCAAAGCCTGGGACCAGACTGGGAATTTAGAGATCTGTTCATTTTAGAGAGTGCAGGCACTGTAGGTCACATAACCCTTCCCGCAAGCCTAGGCAGCCCCACGAAATTAAACCCACTAATATTTTTAGAACAAAACTTATGAATATCCACACTAATTGGAATAAAGACTGTAATGAGCCACAGATCAGTTTGATTCAGGTTTTGTCACCAAATGAGCATTAGTGTTAAACTGAAGAATATCTCAGGGTATGGGGTACATTTTGGAGTTTGGAACTGATAAGAGATTTGGGGAAAATAAAATGTCACTATCACAGAAAATACTGTAAGGATGGGTCTTTTTGGATCTGCCAATAATTATGAACTTACACAAGGACCTTCTTGGTTGTAAGGGAAAAAATAAGCCAACCCAAGCCAGCCAAAGCACAAAAGGAACATATTGATTTATGCAACTGGAAAGCTCAGGAATGAGTCCAACTTCAGGCACTGCTCCATCAGGGACCCCAACAGTATCTGGACCAGGATCTTTCTGCTTCAGTTTCTTTAAGGTTGATCTATGTGACTGCTTTCAACAAGTACCGTGGCCCAGCACGATTAACAGTAAGAACATGTCTTACCAGAGGAGGTCCAGGGGCAGCCAAGTGCCAGGGCTGGTCTTTCCTGTCTC
>CM053401.1:175701822-175796225 GCA_028644305.1 Xerus rutilus
GCCCCTCCCCTCCTCCTTTTCCCCTCCCCTTCTTCCCAGCTCCTCCCCTTGCCCCTCTCCTTCTCCTGTCCCTCCCCTTCCTCTCCTGCCCCTCCCCTCCTTCCCCCTGGTCTTCCTCACCTGCGCACCCTAGCCTAGCTCACCTTCTCTAATGAAACCAGCTGCCCGGTTGAGTGGTTGGCCGCACCGCGTTGGCGAGATCCACGTGACAAGGAGGTCCACCAGTCTAGGAGGACCAGAGGCTCAGTCCCGCAGCCCCGCAGGTAACAAAATCCTGCCAACAACCATGAAGGTGGCAGGAAGCTAGTCTTGACATGCCCCTGCCAGGGAAAGACCCTGACCCAGGGCACTCTGCTCAGCACCGCCTGGACTCCCAACCCACAGAAGCTGCGTGATAATAAGTGGTGGCATTGTAAGCCTCTAAGTTTTGGGGCAATTTATTACACATCAATATGTAACAAGTACTGGCTGGTTCCAAATATCAACCCCCCTACCACTGTGATTTCAGGAGAGCCTGGAGAATTTCTGAAGGGTGCTGAAGAGTTCTGGGGTGCATCCCCCACCAGCTCTGAAGCAGGAGAGGACCCAAGACACTCACCAGCAACCTCATCCTAATGTCACAGAAGCCGGATCAGCTTCCTGGGATGCTCCTCACTTTAAGTTTAGGGGCAGAGCCAGAAAAATAATTTATAGACCCTTTAAGCCCAAAGGACCATTTTAAAAACTGTTTTCAGAGGGCCACCAAGACTGGAAAAGTTTCCCGCAAAAAGGCGCAGCGCAGAGGGGCAGCCCTCAGAGCGTGCCCAGGAGCCAGGTGGCTGCACCTGCACCGACCCCTTGCACAGTGTGCCGCTGTGGGCAGCTGGCTGGACTTTGACATCTGCCCTCCTGGGCTGGGAAACAGACACAAAATTCAGTCTCCCGGGTGGTGTTAAGGTTAATGGGGATCGGGATAGAAAGGGGCTTAGCAGAGTAGGTGCCCCCCAAAAAAGTGTACCAAAAACATTAGCTCCATCGCTGGCAGGAAAGGCAGACTCTTGGGGAACATGAATATACAATAAGATGCTGGTGACCCAGTGACGGTTAGTGTGCCTGGCCTGCTGCTGATGGTAAGGACGGAAACCACCTCCCTCTGGGGTCAGCCAGCCTCCGGCCTTCCAGTTAGGATCTCAGCATCGACCCAGCTATAGCCCTCAAGTTCCTATGCAGCCAGCCTCCGGGGAAAGCTGGGAGCTCCTTCAGAGATCCACGGCCTGAACTCCTCAGGTGGCCACGTGAATCAGAAAGTAAACTTCACAGTCTCCTGAGCCCTGCAGGTCAACTTCAGAAATGGAGCCCAGCAAAATCCCAGCCTCCCTCATTCTGGCCTCAAGCCTGGCCAGCTTTGAGGAGCCGCTCTTGAGGCTGATGAGCTGTGTTCTGCAGAGGTGCACCACGATTCCCATTAGATTAAATTCCACTGTTGATAGTCAGCTAAGCCAGAGACTCGGAATCCGGGGCATGGGAGTGAGCTCCTTTTCCCCCGACAATTGAGACACAAGTGTGACGCCATAGCCTGTGTGCTTGGGCAGAGGCATCATCGATTGATTTACTGTGCAGGAAACTCCCTTTTAATTAGGAAATAAATCTTGCTTCCAGATGTTCCACTGTGATGTTCCTCTGAGGCTACGCAGGGTTCACTGATCTGGAAGCAAAAGGGCCAGGGAGCAGGGCTGGCCCCACTAAGTCCTGGCTGCCAGAGCCTTGGAAGGGCTGCTTGGCTGGGCTGGGCCAGGGCTGGTGTCCCCCCCAGGAAAAGGCGAAGCCGCTGTAAGGACAGTAAGCCATGGCTCACTCTTCTTGACCCCTACCAGGTACTAGTATAGTCGGGTCTGACCCCAGGGTTAGATGTGGGACTGCCCTAAGTTTAAACCTCGCCTCTCCCTCTCCCACTCCGCCCCACATCTGGGGAGGAAATAAGAAAGCCAGGGTGCTCTCTTCTTGGCACTGCTGGGAAGTTCAAACCATGCATGGGAACCCTGACTCTAGCCCCATGCTATGGCCCCGTAAAAACCCCACCAGTTTCCTTTCACACCCAGTCTTCACACCCATGCAGGGCAGCTCTGCCCACCCCAGGAAAGTTCAAGGCATAGTAACCGTCTCCCCCACATGCCCTCCTTTGTGTAGCACCACCCACCTCTGTCCAGTCTCTGCAGTTGGCTGGCTTGTCCCACAGCCAAACAGCACTAAGCGCCTTTCCCCTCCACAGCAGCCCCTATCCACGTGGAGAGACAGCCCATGTGAGGAGAAGGGGCCTGCCCAACCTCACAGTGCAGCCGTGCAGATCTCAAACCCGGCTCTTGGTGGCCCCAGGGACGCATGAAACCATGACGTGTGAACCTAAGAGCCAGCCATGAGCCTGACTGTGCTGAGCCCTCCATCCAGGCACACCTGCTGGTGAGCAGCCCCCAGTGGCCTCAGACCCTCCTGAAAGTCCTGCAGATGCACCAGGTAGAATTCTAAAATACCCTGCTCTCCCAGGCACCCTCCTCCCCAGATGCTGACTGTGGGGAGACACCACTACCATGATCGTGGTGTTTGTGACCTCCAGATGGGGGATCCTGGTTTATCTCTCCAGGTGGGCCAGGGTGATCTCATGAGCCCTTCGAAGTGGAGAGTTTGCTCTGGCTGGTGGCAGGACTATGTCAGAGAGACAGAGGCACAAAAAGGACCCGATGGGCTGCTGATGCTTTGAAGATGGAGATGGAGGCAACCGCATAAGAAGGAAAGCTGCCACCTGCAAAGCTGAACCTCCTGCTCCTGGCCAGCGGCCAGCAAGAAAATGGGGACCTCAACTGTACAGAGGCAGCTGTGTTCTGCCCCAAACATGAATGTGCTTAGAAGTGGATTCTGCCCAGGACTCCAAACAGGAGCTCGGGCTGCCCACAGCTTGATCATGGCCTTGTGAGACCCGAAGCAAAGAACAGTAGCCCATCTAGATTGCTGACCACAGAGCTGTGAGGCAATGTGAGTGTTGTTTTAAACCCCTAAATTTGTGGTAAATCATTCCAACAGCAATGAAAAACTAAGTGCATACAAGATTCAAGTCCCCGCTGCCCTTCCCCAGGCCCTTCCTCAGGTCTGGTTTGCAGCAGCAACCTTGGACACAACGCAGTGTCTCCTTCAGGCCCAGGAGCAGGTCTGCTTACTGCTTGCTGTGGAGTGGCTATTCCCAAACTCAGCTCCCCCACTGTGACACAAGCCCTGCGTGTCACCCTGGGACCCAGGGGCAAAGGACCAACACTGGCTGATGCCCCTGCCACTTGTTGTACCATGAGTAGCAAGTCCTTTTTCTCTGACCGGGGTGTCTCGTGTCTTCTGCCTGCGCACATGAATCAGTAACAGGCTAACTCAATATCTCACGAATAAATTAAAATCAAGTCCCAGGTCCAGCAATACTTGCTTCCCCTCAGCACCATATTCACCTCCAGCTTGCTTGTGGTTCTCAGCTGGTGGTTCTTCCTGAGAGTGGCCTTCTCTACCTGCCAGCCTCCCCGCTTCAGAGCAACACAGCGGCCATTTTACCTGTATTCATGGCGTGTTATTGCTACTATCTCGCTCCCCCAACAGCATGGCCTTCCAGTAGGCCAGGGATCACATCTGGCTTTTCTGACCTGCGCACACAGCAATGCCGAGCACACAGGTGCTCGACATTTGTTCAAAGGAAGAAGATACCGCTGGGATGGGATCAGGGCCGTTCCCGAGACCTTCGCTGTTGGCTGAAATCACCACAATACACAGAGCATTCTAAGGACACTGCAGGCACTCTTGCATTCAGATATAATGCTTTCCTGAAAGCGTGTGAAGGTTAAGTGTGTAAGAGCCTAGCAGTCCTCTGCACACCGCCAGGGAAGTCTCATCTCAGAAAGTGAAGACATTTTTTCAAAGTCCCTAATCACCCCTTCCCATAGATACAGTTAATGCTGTATTTCAGTTCTGATGCTTGTTCTTGAGTAGGGCTATTCTGTGTTTGTTTTTATTTTCAAAACTAAACAGAAAGTCATGAGATTTACTTCCTTCAGCACCCCCTGGGCCAGTCTTCTCATGACAGCAACCTGGCTGTAGGGCCTTGGTGAGGGAGCCCTTTAATTCTTATCCCAGCATCAGCAATTTCCTCTTTCTCCTACCCATTTTTATAAAATAATTATGCCAAAACACAGGAGCACGTTAGACCCTTGGACCAAGGAAAGCCAAGAAAGCCACAAGGATGGTAGTGGGCCATCCTGAATTCTGGCCAGCACAGCCAGAGCCACCCTTCACTGTGGTTTGAGACAGTTAGTCCCATCATGGTAGAATGTAATCCCCACTGTGAGGTCCTAAGAAGATGGACACCTAATCTGACAATGGTGTTTGGAGTTCAGGCCTTCAGGAAGTGGCAAGGGTGGAGGCCCATGGTTGTGTCCCGGTGGCTTTGTAGGAAGAGGAAAAGAGACCAGAGGACACGTGGACACATAGGTGTGCTCCCTGCCTCTCTCCATATAACGCCCTTCACTGCCTCAGGACTCCATCTGCAAGAAGGCTTTCATCAAATATGACAAGTTTGGGCCACAGCTGAGCCAAAATGAACCTCTTTTCTTTATAACTTACCAGCCTGTAGTATTATAGTATCAGCAACAGATAACAGACTCAGCTACCACAGCCAAACAAAACAGGCAAGTGTGAGAAAACGCTTATTTACTTGGAAACATGGAGCTCTTGCACTAGCTTTTTTCCAACGTTCAGTAGAGACAAGGAAGTCGAGAAATCATTAAGGTTCTCTCTACTGTGAGGAAAGCTGCATCCTGAGAAAAACTATGAATGGCACCTGACATGTAAACTCAAGGCTGAGTATCCTGCAGGGAGAAGCAGGAGATGCAAACCGTAGAGCCCATGTTCTGCAGAAAGAGGCTCCTCGCCCTGCAGATCACAGTCCCAGGGAACTGACACTGAGAGCCAGAGCCCCCGATTTTTTAAAGGAAGCTGAACAATTTGGGTTTTACAAATGTAAAATCTCCCCGTTTTAAAATATTTTCACATTTTTTCACATTTAAATTATTACTGAATAATCTTCAAGTTAAAACAAATATGCCACTAACTCTAATTTACAATTTATAAAATAAACTCTTATTGCCAACTGTTTTTCTGATATCTCTATTAAGATATCTAAACAGCATCTCAAACTTGACACATCAAAAATTATTATTTTTTATTCCAGCAGCCATCTCCCCTCCCACAGAAAAATCCTCTCCCTCTCCCCAGTAATCCCACGTGAGTCACTGACACAGCATCTACCCACAGCCAGAGCAGGGGTCTTGGCTTCCCCTCCCCCAGCCCCACCCAGCAAACCATCACCAAATGTGGTTGGCACAGTTTACCTTCTGCCATGAGCACCATCTCCAACTGCTGTAGTTTGGGTACGTTTGTTGTCTCTTCCCAAAGTTCACAAGTGGAAAGCTTAGGTCCCCGGACTGGCAATATCCAGAGGGGGTGGGACTTTAAGAGGTGGGGTCTCTCTTGGCCAATCAGAATGTCTGGACACACTGGAGCCCTGCCCCATGGCGCCCATTGGCTGCCTCTGCCTGGCCCCACCCCTCAGGTGGGCAGAGTTCTGCAGGCCTGCGGAGGTCCCGCCCGGGTACTGCCTGCTCCTCAGCCTGGGTCTGCAACCCCTAAAGGGCTTCGTGGGTGGAGGGGCCGTACAAGTGCCAGGGATCAGGTCGTGGGAGGATAGTCCTTGGCAGGGGTTAAAGTAGTTCTCACAGAGAAAGCTGTTAGAAAAGGGTGAGCCTGGCCTCTTCATCTCCGTGGCCCTCCCACCAAGATGCCATCTGTCGTGCAGTGAGCTGCCCAGGGAGCCGCTCCAGAGGCTACACAAACAGGGCCACAATCTTGAACACTCAGCCCCTGAAACTGTGAGCTAAATAAACTTCTTTTCTTTATAAGGCACCCTGCCTCGAGTACTGTGGCTGAGTATTCTGTGATGCACAGTCTTCCCAAAGGTCACTTAGGTTTTATTGTCTCCTCTTACGTTATTTGGAGAAATACACCGTTAGTTGTCCCCACCTCCCTTTGTTCTCTTGTGGTGGGGAGGTCCCCTTGCATTGAGCGCCTTCTGGCACCCACACAGTTCCGCTGTGTTGGTGAGGCCGCTTGCCTCTCACCGCCTGTCCGCCCAGGGGCTGTGAATCTTTGCACTCCGTGTTACTCGCTTGTACCTGCTTATAACTCTCCATTCTGCTCTTCCCTCCAGCTGGCTTTCTTACATTCCAAGTCATTTTACATTTAAAGCTAAATTCTATGTTCTGAACATGGACCACAGGACTTTCTATTTCTAACAAGTCCCCCCATTTCTCATTTTCGCTTTTGTTCCTGTACCCCTTGGCATTGCCACCTATCCTAGCCATATTAATTTTTTGAGAAGAGAACCACCCATGGTAATGGGTTCTCCCTTTTGAGCAGTTTGGATGGCTGTCCCAGTCAAGAGCACTTGGTAAGTTCCTTCCCAGGTCAATTGAAGCTTGTCTTCTTTCTAGGTCTTGATTAAAACCAAATCACCTGGCTAGCAGTGATGATTTGTGGATTCCAAAGGGGTCATCTGAGCAAGGAGTCCCTTTAACCTGAGAGACAATAAAATGGAGGATATGGCCAGTATATGTTTTCTTAGAAATTGGCCTTTAATTTCCATGGTAGGAAATTCTATATGGTTTTTACCAAGTAATGGAGGCCATATAGCAACTCATGATAAATATCAAGACTAGATAATCATACCAGCAAGGAAAGCCCAGAAACTCAGATTAAGGCTGCCTACATAGGAGGTTAAGAAGATTTGCAGGTCTCAGATTGACTCAGAACAAACTTACAACTCCAACAGAGATTTTGTGATATTTATCAGGCACTTGTGTGTAAAAAACCCTTCCTCTATAACCTCTCAGTTTTACTTACTTTTGGGAGGGCTGACACAAATGTACTTCTCTAATTACTTTAAAGAACCATGTTTTTTCTTTTAAATGTCCATGCATGGCTGTGTTTTGGTTATCCTCCTGCCAGATGTTTAAGATCAAGTTGATCAAAAGTGACCTTTTTTCCTATCTGTTGTTAAAAATCAGTTGAGATTTGCCAGGGATTACTCTTGGGAACTTGTGAGAAACATCTTGGCTCCTTTAGTCTTTCCCTCTGCTAGTCATGCCACCTGCCAGGACGGGTCAGTCTTGCTGACCACTTGTAGCTTCCCTTAGAAGCGTCAGGGACATTTTCCTCTCCAATGATCCTCCTCTTTGCAGATCGTGCACTGGTTGGCTTCCTACTCCCTATGGTCCTCTTGGTCCCCCTGATTGGCAGGTCAGGTGACTCACTGGAATCGCAGACCCGTTGGCCCTTTTACTTCCTTGCCTTTGGTTTCCAAATTTTGGTTTTAAACATCCATGGGCCAGTTTCACCAGTAACTTTCATATCTACTATTTTATAATTGCTACTACCATTTAATTGGGGTCAGTACTAGTACTGGAAGTCAGCTTTATATTCTGTCTGTCCTGTGGGTGATAGCTTATTAGCTCAGATGAACTCAAGTTGTTGTGTTAGAAGCAGTACTTCCACAGAACACTAACAGGCAACAGTTATAAATTTCTATAAGGAAAATACAAATGAAATTAACAAGAGCAAAAACACATCCAGTTTGTAAACTAGCTATGAATCAAGAAATATCATTTCTATAATAACACTAATATATCTTTGGTATTTATTTTGTCTCCACGAAGACTCATAAATTTATCAACTCAATCACATGTGAAATCCTTTACAAATTTTATTTTCTTTTAAAACTCTTTTACAACCTTGAACACCTTCTACAATTTATCTAATCTTTTACTCATGTTTTATATTTTGTATTATATCCTGTTTATTTTTGAGATCACAGTAACCTTTACAACAAAAATTATGTTTTGAACATAACTTTAAATGAACTTAATTAAATCTAGTCTACTTTGGAGCCATCCTCGCATGAAGTCAGCTGAGTGGCAGAGCCTTATATCAGGTGGGGCGGGGCTCTTGACGAATCTTAAAGTGTTTTATTTCTGAAATTGATCTTTGCCTCTTTCTTAAATATCATTTCACAAAGTTCTCATACATTGTTTCCTGAGTTCACATGACTGTCAGTTAACATAATACACCATTGCATCTGAAACATGAATCAAACAAAAGCTCAGAGAGCTTTTAACTTCCTTTTTGTGAAAAAGCGAGGAAATGTTTCCATGTTCCACATTGTCAACCTTTAAACAAACCAGACTCTCATTATTTTTCAAAAATATATATATTTTTAAAAATATACATATTTAAATTTCCATCCCAGTGTAAAAAAAAAAGCACAAAATTCTATATATAACTTGTTGATAACAGGTTACCTTTATCCGGTTACAAAACATAAAATGACATAAATCTGAAGGAGACTATTGCTACAGACAGTTGTAATTTGGAGAAACATTAGCTGGGTCAAGTGCTCTCCTAAGCTAGCCTTAAACCTCTCATTCATTTAGAAAACAGTGTTGATGATCAGAAGACTTAAAAGACTTAAATATTTCAATTTAAAAGACTTAATCAAAGCAAACAGATACTAGCCAGGTCTTCAAATGGCTCTGTGGCCCTTTTACGTCAGATACAAAGCATAAAGTAGAGCACTTATGGGTTACTTTGCCTGTAAACCTACATAAACTTTCATTTTACAAATGTTTATGTAACCATTAGACAAGGCTCAGACAAACATTTAATTTCAGATGTATACATATCTCTAGTCAAATATATTTAGGGTATCAACTCTATTGTAATAACCTAAAATAACTTGCTTATTTCATCAGTCACAAAGTAATTATTTAAAAGACTTTAAAACAGATACAAACCCTAATTTGTTTAACACTTAGTTTCCCTTAGTAATAAAACCTAACAGACACAAGAAGTTACTTTGATAGATAAGAACAGATCAATGTTTTAGATTTTGTTTCATATCGGCACATTAAAATTTGGCCTTAAAAAAAACTTAAATAATTTTGACTGACTGCACTTATTACAGCTAACTTAATCACATAGACAAACTTTTTGAGATTTACCTTGTATGACCTTTCCATAACTTACTTGGACATTCTACAACTTGTTTACATCCTTAGTTTTGTCCTCTCTTTCACCTTGGACTTTAGCACAAGGATACTACTTTATCATATAAAACACTTTCTTATCCAGAAACATTTCTTTTTCCTTCCAGTTTTCTGTTCTAAAACATATTTCCACACTTACAACTTTCTTGTACCTCTTTTGTTTAGTTTCAGGCCCTTTCTTAAATTCATATTCTGAAACAATTCTTATGAAATTACTGAATTTAGACAAATTTCTCCTTTTAATGAGATGTTATACTTTACTGTTTTCATAGTACTTTAATCAAAAGTCAGCTGAAACATTTTTTATTCCTTGCATATAGAATTCCACTTGTTAGAATTTTAACTCTTAGTAACCTTGATTTTAGTTTAGACCCAGAAGCAAAGCAAACCTAAAGCTGTTTTTCCAACTTATAAAAACACACTTAATAGACCCAAATATGTTACCTTATAAAATTTAAGAAGCCAAGAGTACTTAAATTTAAATTTAGCAGTTGATGTTTTAGTATTTCAACTTTGCAAATTAATTAGATGTCTCCTCTGACAAACACATTCATAAATGTGTGGACCATTTATGTTCAACCTAATTTGCCCATTTTTAACTTAGGTTACCCATGAAAACCAAGTTATCAAATAAGTCTAGTTAACACTTTAACTCGGTTATTCCTGACAAAGAATAATCCTTCAAAGCCAACGGACATTGCACCTCAAACATTTTATAGAAACCAATGTTTGATTGATTGGCTGGCCACCCGGGAAAACACATAGGTTAGTAATTTCAAAGACGTTACTCTTACCAATGTAAATTGACTCTTTACAAACTAAAATAGACCTTGGAGGGCAAGGGCCAAAATATTGGCTTTTTTAAACAGTATTACCCAGACATGAAAAGGGCCTGGGCAGTTGGGAACGTTAGGAAGGGTCTGTCGGCCATGGTGGATGCTGAAATCAAAGTTTCAGTGGCCTCTCATCCTCCATGGGCAGACTTACTCCCTATCACTGCTGTTGATTCCCCTGCCTGGGCCTCTACAAAAGAGAAAAGTTCTTTCCTTTTCTAGTGTATTTAGAGTTAATCCCTGAATAACTGCCCTCTGAATAAAAGCAGCATAGAGAAAAACAAAACAAGACTAAACAGAACACAACATTTTATTTTAGGTGTGCAGGACCAAAGGCAAGTTCACCAGGAAAACTTTGAGCTCGGAAAAAGACAAAAGCTTAAAAATAAATAAATAAATAAAAAATAAAAAGACATGGCCACGGTTACTCTAGTAGAGGAGCAGATGGAACATCTGTATCAGATCAGAGTGCACTTTGGGATCAAATGAGAGTCAGTCCAGATATTTAAAGAATGTGGGAATCCACAAGTTTCTTGGGAAGAAGGTCTTCAGGAAAAGACTCGTCCCTATTGGCATCTTCCCATTCTCCTTCCCTGGGCCGAGCCCAGCTCAGTTTTGGTAGGTTGTGTCTCTGCGTTTCCCCATGTACTCCAGCTCCCTTACTGGAGGTTTCTCACACACCCCAAGCTCCCCATGTGCCCAGGCTCCCTTCCTGAGAAGTCCTTGCTTACCCAGAGCTCCCTGTGTCCTCAGCTGGCCCCTGTTGGAGGTGTCTTGCACACTATGATCTCTCGCTCTGTCCTTCTCTGTGCAGATGGGGGCTCCATGCGTCCCAGTCACACACACTCGGTCTCTGAGGATTCCCATCCACCAACGCAGTACTCATAGACCACATCCATTTTCCCACCTTGGCTCGTGAATGAGTTTGCTTGGTTTCTGGGGCCTGTTCAGTTTTGTTTTGTTTTGTTTTTCTTTGCCTTCCCTGCCCCCGCTAGAATCACTTTTGCTGTCCTCCAAACAGTCTCCAGTCTTTCTATGGCCTCTGCAGGGGACAGGACATTCAGGCAGAGCAAGCCACCCAAACTGGGGTGGGATACATCTCCCCTCGCCACCCAAGTTCCATTCCACGCAGGCACAGAGATCCTGGACGAGCCCCCAAGTTGTGAGAAACACACACGCCTGTTCAGATCTAAAGAATGGACTGAGGGACAAAGGCACAGAGAAGGCAAGGCTTTAATGACAGTCTTGCAAGTTCAGGTGCCTGTTGGCCAGGGACACCTCAATTAGGCATAACCAGCGTTTTCTCCCCTATTGTGCAAGGTCCTTCTGCCAGTTCCTCATTGGATAGATAAGACTGGGCTGCACAGTCTTCCCAAATGTCACCTGAATTTTACTGTCTCCTATTGGATTATTTAAAGAAATAGATCTTTAGTCATCCCCACCTCCATTTGTTCTTCTGTGGCAAGAAAGTCGCCTTGGATTTAATGCCTTTTGGCACAGTTTAACTCTGTTGGTCAGGTGGCAGGGGGAGCTTCCTTCTCACCTCCTGTCTGTCAAGGGGCTGTGAATCTTTACACTCTGATATTGATTGCCTGTAACTCTCCATTCTGCTCTTCCCTCCAGCTGCCTTTCTTACATCCCAAGTCATTTTACATTTAAGGTTAAATACTGTGTTCTGAAAATGGACCATAAGACTCTTCTATTTCTCATAGATAGTCTTCCCAATTTCTTATATGTACATGAGAATATATGTTCCCCACTGCACAAGTCAAAGTAGACACCATGGAGGGCCAGGAGAGGCCTTCACACCCTAGTCAGCCACACTGGCTCTCACTCACGGCCACCTGGGCATCTGGTCATTCCTGCTATCAGCCATCAGCATCCAAAGGACCTGCTCATGAGAATTGTTCCAGGACTCAGGAAACCTGCTCTGGTGGAATCAAAGACAAAAATAAATCAGCAGAACATTGGGCCAAACACACCAGACACGGAAGAGAACACACTGTGTGATTCCATTTATGTAAAGAACAAGGAGACAAATTAAGGGTGGTGACGGAAGTCAATGAGAGTCGTGGGGCGACCGGCAGGGGCCTGTAGGGCTGCTGATCACCTTCTGCTCTTCAATCTGGGTGCCGCGGCACAGGTGTGTCCTGCTTGTGGAAACGCCCTGGGCGGTGTGGGCGGTGTGTGCTTATGTGTGCCTTCCTGTATCACTTCGGTTTTAGAAGTTTTAAGGTAAACAGTAAATGCATAAATTCACTGGATACATTTAATTTCCTGCAGACCCTTGAGTGACCCAAGGCTTGACTTCAGATGCACAGAAGGTGAGTTTGGGTGTCCTGCATCTCCACGCCAGACTCCATGCCACGGGTGCCATCCAGCCCATCTCCACACCCTGGGGCGCTGTTCAGAAGTGCATCTCAAAGCCTTCTTACAACTGCTTTTCTGTGCAAATAGAAATGGTCCAAACCCCACTTGGGCTTCCTCTGGGACCAAGCTCCTGGGTACCAGAAGAGCATGATGCAGTGGACCCTGTCACCTCACCCAGCACGAGAGGCCAGGGCTCCAAACCACCTGTGCCCTTTCTGGGGATAGGGAGGCCTCAAGGGCAGCAGTACTACTGGCCCAGACCAAAGGTGTTCTCAGGCTTAGCTAACCGCATCCACGCCCCAGGGCCTCACTAGTGCCAAGCAAGCACTCTACCATTGAACTTCATCCCCAGCCCTGTTCTCAGGGTTAGAATCGGGAAAAAAGAAACCATCTGCAGAGGGCAAACATTTATCTAGTGTTTTAGAAAGAATCTGAGTCATCGATGTGTTACTGACTCCTTGGGGAAGTTGCTGTCCCTAGCTCTCCCACCCCCCTCCCCTCCACAGGCTCCCAGACACCTAGGAGGGACCTCAGGGAAGGCTGTCAAAGTACCAAGCCCAGGTGGCCCATCAGATCTCCTCATCTTCTGGAGCCCAGCCAGGTCCCAGGCCCAGCTGGGACCCTAATGTGTCCTGCGGCATCAGCTCGGCAAACAGCTGGCGGCTGGGACTAGGTGAGTTCATGGCCCCTGTTCCTTCCCCCAGATGGAAAAGGTCAGGTCCCCATAGAGGGCACAAGCACCTCCATCCCCACCCCAGGTGTGGAGGAGAGAGGGCGGGAAATGAGAAGGACGGAGGGAGGGAAAAGGAGGGAGAGGATAAGAGAGAGGGAGAAACAGAAACAGAAACGGAAAGAAGAAAAGAAGAAACACAACAGGAAGGGAAGAGGCAGGACGGAGAGGCAGGGGCGGCTGGGCGGTCCTGGTAGGGCTCTGGTTGAACTCCCAGAGCAGGGGAGACGGCCTGCCAGGAAAGGCACGGCCCCCGCAGCACGAGAGACAGAGTGCTGGGGATGAGTCCCAGACAGCCTGGCCACACCACCCTGCCACCCCCGCTGGTTGAGCTGCCTTCTGGGCAACAGGTCCTCCTCTGTACCTTCCCTGAGTGCAAGGAGGGATGAGCCACTCCCTGTCCTACCCTCACAAGCAGAGGGAGAGCTACACCCTGTCCCTGTTCCTCACACCAGTACTGCCTGCCAAGAACAGGCCCAGTTGACAACATTGTCCAGTTCTGCATTTGTCCCAGACAGAAGCATCTTGTGTGGTCACTCACTCTGTTCCTGGGATAGAGGAGGATGGTGGCGGTGGTCCATGCAGATCCCAAGCTGGGGGCTGGCCTGGCCACTTACTTGGACTGGACTGGCATTAGCAGACCAGGCTGGGATGGAGGCAGAGTGCAGTGCAGAGATAATTCTGTCACCGGACATCAAGCCAGGTGCCTCCTGGGAAGTCTGTCCCCAGAAGGGCAGCTGAGTCTTATGTGGAGGAGCCCTGGACAGTCAGACCTGATTCTAGCCCCTGTCCTCAGTCACCAGCCATGAACACTGGGCAGCCCTGAGTCTGTTTCCTGACCCATAAAAAGGGGTGATCACTCCGAAGGATGCTGGGCTGACCCACCGAGGTGACTGCGTCGGTTTTCTCAGCTGGTGCCAGCTGTCCTCACATTAACCTTGGAGACCACAGGCCCAGTCCAGCCAGCCTCCTGCAAGACAGGCAGAAAGTCTGGATCTCCCTGCGGCTCTTAGATGTTCACTCCTCACCTTCCCGACCCCCAGAGGGGCCCGGCCTCACCCCACTGGCTGATGAGGAATTCCCTCCCAAGTGCACCTTCCAGGGTGGCCCAGAGCCACAGTCACACTGCTCAGTCATCACAGAGAGAATAGCAACGGCAGGCACTGATTAAGCACTTCCTGCATACCAGCCAGGGTTCAGGTTGCTTTGTGTCAAATTCTCCCTGACTATGTGCAAGCGCTCTCCCTGTCCCAGCCTCCTGGGGAGGATGCAGAGGCTCCAGGGGCTGCCCAGGGCCACCAGCAAGGTGGGTGAGCCTGCTTCAGACCCTGGTGCTGTGGCTCTGGCTCCTGGGCACTGATTTGCACCAACCTTAAGGGGCTCGAGAGCAGAGGCCAGGAGATGGGCAGAGTGGTCTTTGGAGAAGTTGGGGTCTCAGAACCAGGGGCCAGCCTGGCAGGAACTAGCTGTCCATCCAGAGGATGCAAGGGCTGGGCCGTGAGCCAGCAACCTGGGAAGCCCTCCAGCTTGGTGGCTCTGACACTGTCTCAGCCAGATCCTCCACCAAAGTGCCCCCCTTTCAAAAATAAAAACCAGGGTGGGGGTTGTCAAGCAAATTTGGTTTTCCACTGCACATGGCAAAGCCCTGAGGGAGGAGCCTGCTACCTTCAGGGCAGCGGGAGCATGCATGTGGGCACACATGCCCGTTGGCCATCCCCACCGGCCAGGTGACACGGTGCATTTTCTAAGGACACCTTTGGTCAGGAGCCCGTTGAGCTTCATCCGCCTACATCCCACCGGGATGAGCTTCCCTGTTCCACAACAGCAGGGGCCTGACATTTAACATGGAGGAGGCAACACCCTCCCCTGTCTCTGAACTGGGCCTCAATAAATAGCAGTCACTTGTGTACCCATCCTCCAAAAGGTCACCAGCCAGACACCCACAGAAAACCCAGCCATCACTGTCACCCGCCCGCCGGGCCCCTGCCATCCACCCTTCTCCACCTGCGCCTCCTCCCCAGTCTGCCTGCCTCCAGAGCCCCGCACAGGGAGGCAAGTGCCAGCGAAGGGCCTGTCTGCCCCCAGCTCCCGGCATCTCCTCCTCCCTCCTCGCCAAAGGACCCGTTCTCCGGCCTCTGACCTCCCGGCCCAGAGAGGATGGAGGTTCCTGGCCCCAGGTGCACTGCTGCCTGAGGTCACGCAGCAGAGAGTTAAGGGGCTCTCTCTACCCTGCAGCCAAAGCCCCAAGGCTGAGTGTTGGCCAGGCGCCAGGGAAGGACAGGATCCCCGAAGAAGCACCAGAAGTGTGGCCGCCTTCCCTGCCCGAATCGCCCCTGATGCTGCCCTGGTTTGCAGCTGAAACCACAGGGCCATGTCCCTTCCCCAGGACAGCGCGTCTGCCGCGCCCCTGCTCTCTGCACCCGCACTCAGAGGCAGACTTGACTGGGAGAGATGTGAAGAGGCCTCGCTGGGTAATGACCCTCGAGAAGGACACGGCTAAATAAAAACACAAAATAGGGTTGGGGATGTGGCTCAGTGATCAGGTGCCCCTGAGTTCTGTCCCCAGTTCCCCCCTGCCCCCCGAAATTCTGATTTATCAAAAGTATACCTTCACTACTTAGAAATATCTGCTTCACATACAGACAGAGCTGGCGTCCCAGGGTGGGGAGGGAGAGATGTTAGGGTGCCAGGAGGGCTCTGGGCTAAATTCAGATACTAGAATTCTCTTGTGCTGTGTGATCTTGAGCAATTTACTTTACCTCTCTGGGTCTCAATTTTCCTGTCTGACAAGTAGGAATAATAATTTAAATAGTAAGACCTACCTTACAGGGTCACTGTGAGGATTAAAAGTGTGCAGGCCCCTGGCGCATGACCATCCCAACATCAGTGTTAGGAGTTACTGTTTCTCCGTGGGTGGGACCCTCCAGAGAGGCACACTCCCTGCCCTCCAGCAGGGACACCAGCCCACACTCATCACCTCATCCCAGAAACTCCCTTCTAGCAGCTGCTTCTTGCTGAGAGTTCATTTTAGTTGTGTTTTTTCAGTTAATCTATCTTTAAAAGTACTTTTTCCTGAAAGGCTTACATTTTATGCTTTTTTTAAATTATGAGAAGTGATGTCCTCGTACCTACAGGAGAAGATGAGCAAAACAGACAACACACAGAGAAACAAGACCCCTGTCAGAGCTGGCCCACTCAGGGGGCCTCCCTCTCCCTGAGGGTGGGACTCGGATGCCCAGGGCACCCACCATCAGTGGCCCGGCAGGTCCATTCTGAGTGAGCCTGAGAGGAATCCTGGCCCGTGTTTAAGCGGTCCCCTCC
The DNA here is from genome assembly GCA_028644305.1 of Xerus rutilus. Classification (NCBI taxonomy): domain Eukaryota; kingdom Metazoa; phylum Chordata; class Mammalia; order Rodentia; family Sciuridae; genus Xerus; species Xerus rutilus. The sequence continues at coordinate 175,718,235 of CM053401.1, forward strand.
TGGAACACTGTACCGGGCCATTCACTCTCTGGTGCCCTCTTGCAAGGGCTAGGCCATCCTGGACAGGGACCTCAGACCTGGTTGGACTCCCCACAGCTGCGTGACCCCCTTCCTGCTTGCTCCTCAGTCCAGTGGAGCAGCTGAAAGGCTCCAGCGAGGTAACCCCAGTGCCTAGCATACAAGAAGTGCTCAATAAATGCGTGGAGCTCGAGTTCCTTACTGAACAGAAGTGTGTCCTAAGGCATGCCTGGGAGGGCAGGTGGTTGCCTGGGGAGGTGGCCGGAGAGGCCAGAGGGGAGCACAGGTGGGTCAGCGAGGCTGGTGCAGGCTCTGCTCCACCCTGCGCCCAGGAGAGGCGCCACACGCCGGTGGTGATCTCCGCTCCACGTCCGGGGCCCGACCTCGCTCGCAGGACAAGGAGGCACGGGACAGGCATCCAGCGTCACAGCCGGTGACAGGGCCCATTGTCCTGGGACCTGGGCCAGAGACCCCTTCCCCGGGCTCCGTGTCGGCCTCTGCAGAGAGGCGCTGCCGGCGAAGCGGGTGAGGACCTGCACCCAGGCCACCTCGCCGCGGCCGCCCCGCCGCCCTCGGGCACCGGCCCGCGGCTGCCCGGCGGGCTCCAGCCGCTGGGCGGGCCGCGGGCGAGGAGGGAGCGCGGCCGCCGCGGACACGCGGTCCCACGCCGCCCCCTGCCGGGCCCACGCGGCGGTGCAGGGACAGCGGCGGGGCGCCCGCGGGCCGCTGGGCGGGGTGGGAAATCAGTCCGTATCCAGACAAGCGGTATTTTTTAAATCCACAATCATTGCGAGTTCCCCGCGACGCACTCAATGTCGAAATTTTAAACGGAGACAAGATCGCACCGAGTTCCTCTCTTGTCTGGGGCTCCAATGTAGCTCAGCAGAGCCCCGAAATTTATCGTCTTTATTTAAAACTTTGGTCTTTTGTTATCATGGATTTGTTTGTCTGTCTGTTCCAGGGATTGGGCCCTGGGGGCACTTAACCACTGAGCCACACCCCCAGCCCTTTTTATGTTTTATTTTGAGACAGGGCCTCGCTAAGTTGCTTAGGGCCTCCTAAGTTGCTGAGGCTGTCTTTGAACTTGCCATCCTCCTGCCTCAGCCTCCTGAGCCACTGGGATTGCAGTGCCCGGCTGCCATGAAGTTTTGGCATTAATTTTGATTTTTTTTTCCAGTTGCAGTTAGATATCATTTATCCTTTTAAAAGAAATTTGTAGTTGTCAGTGGACCTTTATTTTTTATTTATATGCGTTGCTGAGAATCGAACCTAGTGCCTCACACATGCTAGGTTCCTTGAGCTACAACCTCAGCCTAAACATCATTTATCTTGATTACAGGTGCGTCTGTTCTGGGTTGGGCATCCCCTTATATTTTGTACCCGAGACAGGTGGAGGCTCCCCAATCTCCCCGCCCCCAAGAGGTTCCACCACCTCTCTTCCAGGCCTCTGGGATATGGAGGTGAGGAAAGGGACTTCCTGAGAACCTCCAGATGGGACACAGCCTGCTGGGACCTTGATCCAGCTAGACCTGAGTCAGACTGCTGACCTCCAGAACTTATCTTAAGGCTGAGTCTGTGAATCTCTGACAGCAGCCACTGGAGTCTAATACAGTGGCCTCCAGTGTCCTTCCATGGTCCCAGGACCACTGAGATGGCTCCAGCAGGGGAGGGAGAGGCAGGGTGGAAGCAGGTGCCTAGACATTCGTGAGGGTCACATTGCCCCTGTGTCTGCCCTGACAATCACCATAGGCTGGCTGGCTTAAAACAGCAGAACCTGGTTCTCCCAGTCAGGAGGCGAATCCAGGTGTTAGTAGGGCCCTGCTCCTTCTCAGGCTCTCCAGCTTCCCATGGCTCCCGATGTCTCTGCTGGGCCTGTGTCTTCAGGGCTCCATAATCTGCCCCAGTCAGGCCACCCTCTGCCCTCCCGGTGTCTCAAATCCCTTCCACCTCCCTCCTTTAAGGACACTTGTGATGGCCTCAGACCCACCCAGAAGGTACAAGAGACTCACCTGTCTCAAGATCCTCTTTTCCCAAATAAGATCCCAGGGACTGGAACCTGAGCTCTTGGAAGCCAGTGCCCAGCCTCCCACAGGCCCCGTGACATGCCAGCTGCTCTCTGGGTTAGGACAGCCCCTAACCCCATGGTGGACACTTCAGCTGCAGACAGACCCCAGCCTCATCCTGACCCACTGGGCCCTGGAGAAGCACTGGCTCTTGGCGCCTCTGAACCAGCCCTGTACAGCGGGAAGTGGTCGTGTGTTGCTAGGCACCCAGGCAGGTGTGGCAGAGCCTCTGCACCAGCGAGGCCCTGTGTGGACCATGACTGACATTAACACGCTGACCCTGTGTCCGGCCCTCGTGCTCCCCTTGCTGACCCTGCTTGTGACGTATGAGCTCACATCTGAGCCTCGGCTGCCTGGTCTGTGAAATGGGTGAGGACCGTGCGCCCCATGCTCACTGGAAGGACTGAGTGAGGTGACGCCTGCAGGAAGCTTAGCTCCTCCGAGGGGGCTGTCCTCACCTGCCTGCACCCTGTGGCCCACCCGAGGAGATGATCCCAGGGACGGGCAGGACAGGGACATCCAGGTCTCTCCTCCCGGCTCAGCTCCCGGCCCCCTGCAACCTCAGACACCCCTGCATTGTTCAGACAGGAGACGGATCCCAGGCTCCCGTGGTCTACCATCGTTTCATGTGACCTCTGGTGACAGGAGCTACCCCCACAGGGCTCAGTGGTTGGTGATCCCTCCAGATGGAACTGTAGCCTTCACGTGGATAACCGGGCACACACAATCCCATATTTTATTTACATTTATTATTATTGCCAATTATACAGGCCAACCCTTGTGACGCAGGGAAGCACACGAATCATCTCTAAAGCATCAGGCAGAGCTGACTTCAGAGTCGACACTGGTAGATTTTCTCAGACTGCGCGGCTACATGCCAGCTCATCTACATTTTTGTCACCATCTCTCGTCTCCCAGCGTCTATGGGTGTATTTTCAAAGGAAGATTATGAAGGACAGTTTGAATGTCAGCTTAAGGCTACAGTCCCAGTTAGTCAACCAAACAATAATTTAGATGTCACGGTGGAGGCGTTTTGTAGCTGTGATTCAAGCCCACAGTCAGCTGACTTTAAGGAAAGGAGACTGTCCTGGGTGACCTGGGTGGTGGTGGCCCGATCAGGCGAAGGTCTTAAGATCAGAGTTGACCAGAAAGGGAGAAAATCTTTACCACCCTGTACCTCAGATACAACACTGATCTCCAGGATAGATAAAGAGCTCAAAAAACCTTACACCAAAAATAAATAAAAAACAACAAATAACCCAATCAATAAATGGAATAAGGAACTGAAACAGACACTTGACAGAAGATATTCAATTGATTAACAAATATGCAAAAAAGTGTTCAACATCTCTAGCAATTAGAGAAATGCAAATCAAAACTAAGATTTCATCTCAGCCCGGTCAGAATGGCAGTTATCAAGAACACAGACAACAGGGCTGGGCTGCGGCTCAGGGGCAGAGCGCTCGCCTAGCACGTGTGAGGCACCAGGTTCGATCCTCAGCACCACATAAAAATAAATAAAGACATGCTGTCCATCTACAACTACAAAAACATTTTTAAAAAAAGAATACAAACAATAATAAATATAGGCGAGCATGTGGGGAGAAGGCAGCTTATACACTGCTGGTGGGAATGCAAATTGGTGCAACCATTATGGAAAGTAATATGGAGATTCCTCAGAAAACTTGGAATGGAAACACCATTTGACCCAGCTATCCCACTACTAGGTTTATACCTAAAGGACTTAAAATCAGAATACTACAGTGATGCGGCCACATCAATGTCTATAGCAGGTCAATTCACAATAGATAAACTGTGGAACCAACCTAGGTGCCCTTCAATAGATGAATGAATTTTTAAAATGTGGTGTATATATACAATGGAATATTACTCAGCCATAAAGAAGAATGAAATTATGGCATTTGCTAGTAAATGCTGGAGAATATCATGCTAAGCAAAATAAGCCAATCTCCCAAAACCGGCGGGTGGCTGGGGAAGAATAGAGTTACTTTAGATTAGGTGGAGGGGAGGAGGTGTGGGGGTAGGGGAGGGTAGTAGAATGAATTAGACATTATTACTCTATGTGCAGATATAACTATAGGACCAGTGGGATTCTACACCATATACAACCAGAAGAATGAGAAATTATACTCCATTACATATGATGTATCAAAGTGCATTCTGCTGTCATGTATAACTAAAAATCAAATAAAATATTTTTTAAAAAAGATCAGGTTTGCAGCTCCATGAAGAAGGAGGAATCTGCCTGTGGACACAGCCTCAGACATGCCAAGCCCAGCCTGCGCTCAGGACCTGTCCCCCGGGTGCCAGATCTGCCCCACCAGACCCCACGGTCACCTAGGTCAACTCCTCGAGATGAATCCCTCCCACAGACCTCCTCCTGCCCTGCTGTGGTGGCCCTGCTGGTACAAGGACCCTGGAACATTATCTCTCACAAAACCAGGCCTGGTGCTAATAAGCCAAGAACTGGTTTTAAAAAAAAAAAAAAAAAAACATTTTGAATGGAATTATTGAGTCCTCAGGGCCAGTATGCCCTTCTGAGTCCCGGGCAACCACAAAGAGAGAAAGACGCCCAGCAGCTTGCTGAAACACGTGCAAGAACCTTGGGTGCACCCTCTCTGTGCGGAAACCAGGCACAGAGAGGGCACATCATCACCCGTAGACCCCCCGGGGTCACCCACTGGCCTCTGTCCCCTGTTTCCTGCCGGGCTGCTGGAAGCAGGCACCAGCTGCATCCCAAGGAGCCTCAGGACAGCTGGCTATTGCTGTGCAGTTGTGGCGGCTCTTGGGGGTCCTGCCCTCCAGTAAAGACCTGGGAGAAGCTTCCCACCCATGAGGAAGCCTGCAGAGGGGGGACAGCTACACTGAAGCAGGTGGAGGGCGAAGGTGGGCCTGGCCAGGTCCAGAGAAGCCAGAGGCTGGACTGGCTCCAGCAGAAAGCCACCCCTCCCGCCCCCCAGTGCTGGGACCAGCCTCCGAAACACTCTCCCGCCTGGGTGGAGAGGGAGGCGCTGGTGCTGGTGAGGGCAGGGCTTGCCAAGAGCCCCAGGCGGCCACACCCCACAGGCTGAGACTGAGATGCGCACAGAACCGTCCTGCCAGGGAGCGAGGCAGGAGAGAGCCTCCAGAGTCGGAGGCCAGGCAGCAGCTCCTGGGCCCAGGAGACCGCTGGCAGAACTGTCAGCAGGAGCAGCTGGGCCAGGGCTGCCCCCAGGCACCCATGGACATTAAGGACAGCCACCAGGGCCTGTGAAATGCCGGTGACTAAAACACCCCAGGCGGCCAGGCTGGTGGCACAGGGAGGCCCAGCACTCGGAGGCTGAGGCAGGAGGCCACTAGAGCCCAGGAGTCAGAGCCTGGGCAGTGGCGAGACTGCCTCTTAAGATAAAAACAGAGCTGTCCCCCTTCCACAGGGTGTGGCCAGCCCACAGTGCCACATGGGATAGAGTGAGCAATGGCAGGAGTCTCCACCTGCATCCTCCCCCCAGGTCTCCTGGGCCCACCCTTGCTGTCCTCTGGGGACACTGGGCAGCACTGCAGCAGGACCCACCAAGCAGAAGGCCGGCAGCCGCCACTCGCCTTGCCAAGGTGGCCTGGCCCCATGGAACCTGTGAACCTGGAGGAAGCCAAGGAGCCACCCTGCGGGGCACAGCAAGGAGGGCCTCTCTGGATCTGCCAGGCACTCTGCACCCGGCATCCGGCTCTGACACCTCATAGGGTGGCCTGGTAGGCCCTGGGCCAAGAAGACTGGCACATGGGAGGCACTGGGCTGGAGCCTCAGCACCACAGAAAAATAAATAAATAAAATAGAGGAATGGTGTCCATCTACAACTTAGATTTTTCAAAAAAATATATAGTGTGTTTGTCAGCTTTCTACTACTACAATGAAATACCCGAGGCAGCTTACACAGAGGAAAGGTTTTTTGAGCTCATATTTTGGAATTTCCAAGTCTGAAATCTGGCAGCCCAGTTGGCTTAACCTCTGGTGACCCTGGCAGAGGGAGTAGGGATGGGAGCTGAGCTGTGTATAGGAAGGGGTAACACAGCATGAAGCCCACGTTTCCAGGCAGGGGGTCAGAGGGGAAAGCCTACCACAGTGTCATCAAGAAGGAGCCCGCTGCACCCACACGTATGTAATCCCAGCAGCTCAGGAGGCTGAGAAAGGAGGATCATGAGTTCAAAGCCAGCCTCAGCAAAAGCGAGGCACTAAACAACTCAGTGAGACTCTGCCTTTAAATAAAACACAAAATAGGGCTGGGGATGTGGCTCAGTGGTCGAGTATCCTTGAGTTCAATCTCTAGTAACAAAAAAAAAAAAAAAAAGAAGAAGGAGCTCACCATGTCCCAGCGTAGGTGCAAGAGGAGAATGCCCAGGCAACAGGGTCAGGGACAGGATTGCCATCAGACTCCATGCAAACCGCCTTTCCCCCAAGAGCCTCCATAGAGAGAGTCCGCCATGGAGGAGCAGTCACTTGGATCAGAACATCAACCTGGAAACAAGGCGTGGTTTCTTCTGGTTTTAAACAGCTACTTCACGTAAACGATGACCGCCATGGTAAGCACTCCACCGTTTGTGGAATCCATGAATGACCATCCTGTTCGGAGTCCTCCTCCCAAACCTAGGCTGAGAGGGTTCCAGAGGGGAGGGACGCTCAGGGTAGCCCCTCCTGCCCAGGCTCCCACCCACGAATGCTGGAACCAGGCAAGCTGGGGAAGGCCGCAGCCCCCCAGGGCAATCAGTTCCACAGCTCCTGCCTGGTTCCTGCTGGTGGCACCTTGCCATGCTCCCTCACACCCTCCCTTCTGTGCCCCACACCGTGGGGATCCTGGGGAGGGTGAAGTCTCCAGTCCTGTTGACCCTGCATGACCAGCTCTGGGACAGGCAGGAGGAGCAGGCTCCCTCCTGTCCTCTCAGGGTGAGTGGGTCCCACCTGGAGTTTCCTCCCAAGGGACCAGGGTTGAGCACAAAGCCACCGGGGAAGAGGAGTCCATCCCCCATCTTTGCAGACACCCAGAGCCTCCTGTGCTCTTGCTGAGTTTCCTTCCCCCCACTGGGTTTAAGAGGTGGATGACCAGGATGGAAGCCTGTGAGAAAGGGGAACTGCCTGGTGCTGGAAGGTGTCAGGACAACACGTGCCCTCACAGACACCTGGCTGTGAGCCACTAAGCCGAGTTTGAGGAAGGTGTGGATCTGATGGGGGAGGCATTTCAATAACATGCCTTGGGAGGCCTACCTTGCTGTCAAGAACAGCAGAAGAGGAGGAGCCCACCAGGGAGTCAGCATCAGGAGCCTCTGCATGGGTGATTATTGGCACCTGTGAATGAGTGTACAGACAAGGGTCCTAAGGTGATCCTGCCCGCTGGTGTCCAGGCCTCTGTCCCTTCCCTGGAATGAGTGGACCTGGGACTCACTTCCCAGGTGGAAAAAGATTGTGTTACAGCCTATGATAAGGTGAAAGGGCTCTGCAGGTGTAATTAAGGTCCCTAATCAGTTGGTGTTTAGATACTCAAGAGGGAGCTTCCCTTTTGTGGGCTTGCCCCAATCAGGGACCCTATCAAAAGGTTTGGAAGGAGTCCCCCTTGTCTCCAGCTGTCCACCTCCTGCCAGACTTGTGAAGGCCAGTAGCTCTGAGTAAGTTAACTCCCCAATCACCCAAGGGAGCCAGCAGCACATCCTCCCCTACGAGCCTCCAGATGAGAACACAGCCCTACTGACACTTCATTTCAGCCTCTGTGACCCTGGAAGGGAGCCCGGATGAGCCGTGCCCATAATCTTGACCTAAGAACGGTGAGATAATAAATGATGTTGTTTTAAGCTGCTAATTTTGTGCTCATTTGTTCCACAGCAGTAGAAACTGATATAATGAGCCTATTAAACTCTCTTTAAAATGCAATCAAGTAGGTGATTACGCTGTGAGCACCACTGACTAACACCTACAGGACAAATGGGGAACCGTCCTCATACCAGGCAAATGCGCCTGGTGATGAACGTTCAGGGGCCGCCTCCAGGAACGACCTAAAGAGTGCCGTGCTCCCTCAGCTCCCGGGGGTGCAGGGGCCCGGCTGCGGAGACCAGCGCTTGGACCCTCGCAGGGCTGGTAAGGCTGGAGGGGCCCAGGGAAGGGGCAACACGGAGCTGGACCCTGAAATGTGCAAGAGAGGGAAACAGCTGTTATTTCCAAATCTGCGCTCGTGCCATGCACTCTGAACCCAAACCCCCGCACGCAGCTAGTTAAATAAACACCACAAGCAGGCATTGGACTGTCTCAGCCACTTGGTCTCTGTTTTCAGGCCTTATTGGGAGAACGGGGAGACCCTCCTTCTATTCTGGGTCCCCATGCATTCCAGCACGTGCTTTGTTTAAATGAAGTCATGATGTCTGTTGTCCAGGCAGGAGGCAGAGTCACAGGACCTGGAAGCCGGGGAGCCAGGACAGACAGCGGTCACCAATGACACCCCTTTCACAGCTACACTACACAACATGGATGGAAGTTTCCAGGAACCAACAGACCGTGGGGGAATCGGGGGGTCTGGGGCCCTGTGGAGGCCGGACAGCAGGCCAGGATGCCTCCTGTGAAATCACAGGTGGTCACCAAGCAGCACGGTCTCCCTCAGGTCCCCACAAACTTGCCACTTTAGGCCTAAAAACTCACACCTCTTTCCCAATGCCTACCTGAAACTCACCTCCCAGACATAATAACTTGGCTTTCAGGGTAGTTTCAATTGTGTTAATGGAAAAAAAATAACCTGCACTAAGACTCCTAATGACCAGTCACTCAGCTCACAGTACCCAGGCCACAGGGAACGAATCTTGTCCATTTACTGTCCTCAGTGTTATTCAGGGTAATGTGTCCCAAAGACATAATTTCCAGACCCTAATGGTGGCGAGAACCCATTTGGGGCCACATTTTGAGTTAATACTATACACTCATTTAGCACCCAGCCAGCTAAAAGCTGAAATGCAGCAGTAGGGAAATTACTCTCAATTTTTACCTTTTGTGTTTTATTTTGTTTTGCTCTAAGTTCCTTAGAGTATATGAATTGAGAAAGTTCTCAAAGTTAGATAAAAGTTACACATCAAGTTTGGTTTCTAAACTAGGTCAATCCAGGAAAAGAGAAGTTGTGTTTGTTAATTAGAAAAGAACATGATGAATAGAAATACATATTCTTTCTGCTCAACACTGCTTCCTTTATGAACCCACCTCCCCAATTCCAGTGATTCCCAGGTCTCCAGTCACATGTCAATCATTTACCCCACCCTCCAACACTTGTACAGGGGTGGGCCATAAGCCAGGCTGCCAATCAGAATACTCTGTCCTACTGGGCCACAGGGATTGGTTCTAAGATGGGCATGTGACCCAAACAGACAAATCAGGGGCTTCCCTGAGATTTGATGCCAGAAGAGAGAGTTTCTCCTTCTCTCTGGGGTCTTGACCTATGAAGGCCACATAAGCTGGGTGTCCCGCCACCGCTGCTCCCTGACACATGTAAAGATGCATCTGCAGGAAAAAAGAATGAGGAAAACATAAGGAAATGCAGAGATGAGTGAGGGAAAGAACCACCCCATGGTATCATTTCACCCCCTTGGGCCCCAAAACCCAGTAACACCTCTGAACACTTTAGCGTCATGAGCCAACAATGTCCTCTTTGGACTTAAGCCAGATTAAATAGATTTTCTGCCAGTCACACCCAAAAATGTCCTGAGTGATAGAGAATTTATTCCTTCCCACAAATGAGAAAGACAGTCCCGGATCCACAGAGAACAGAGCTGAGCAGACATAACAGGCATCAGACAAATACTTGCACAGAGAGGCACAAATACTTGCACATCTGCGGTGTGCACCACAGCAGATGCAGGTCTGCAGGGGACCCGACCCAGCTGCGGAGGCGGACTTGGGGCTTTGTTCCTGTGAGCAGCCCCTGAAGCCCTGGCCTGCTCTCAGGGATTGTTTGTTACTGTCTCACGAGAGAAACCTTTGCTCCCTCCAGCATAGAGACAGACGTGCTTCTCACCGGCGGCCACAGCAGCCCAGGGGACCAATGGCTGCCTGAAGCAATCAGGGGAGGCTCCTTTAGTCCTGCAGGGCCCATCTCACCAGCTTCCCACCAGCACCCATCCAGGGTCTCCAAGTAGGACAAGGAGGCTCCCGCTACCACAGCAGAGAGCCCCTGGCCGTGTCTGGGGCAGCCAGCCCTACAAGTCCCCCGCCACCAGCCAGGATCCCACCTGGAAAACCTCCAGGGAGGTGAGCCTGCGAGGAGACGCACCCGCAGACACCGTGGCACTCCATGAAATGCCAGGTGAAGGTTCCAGCTCAGCGCCGTCAGGGCAAGGAGCAGACCACCGTTGCTAGGTCACGTGGGAAGCAGAGAGAGGACAGTCACCAGGGAATGCACCCCCACCCCCAGATTTGAAGTGTGGGAGGCTGGCAGCGCTGCTGGCCCCCGGCTTCCTGGGTCTGGCTTCCCTCCTCCCTCCCTGCAGGCCAGTGAGCGGCCAGTGAGGCGCACCCAGGCACACCAGCAGAGGGCGGTGGTGGCCAACAGACAGCCCCTCTCTGAGCATGTGTGTGACAACAGGGAGCCCCAGAAATGCATGGAGGAGGAACGTGGGGCTTTGGAGGACCCCCAGGAGAGCCAGTGACAAAGGCCACAGACAATGGCATCTGGAAAGTCACTGCAGCCCTGTTGGTGCCCACTGGTGGGTGAGAAGCAGGGAACCCAGCTCCTGTGGGTCACCTCCTAATTCCTCTTTGCAGGAGAAAAACGTAGATCCAGAGAAGCATCCGCTCAGGAGCGGGGACTCCCAATCCCCGAGGTGCCCGTGCGAGAGCAACGACCCACGGCCACCTGACACGGCCACTCCTGCTGCCCCAGCCCACCATGTGGGGGAGGGGTGCAGTGGACCACGCAGAGCAAGGAAAGGACAGGCTGCCATCTCCAGGTCCAGACCCAGAGTCCCCGGAAGCTCTGGGCAAGAGGTGAGTATGAACCAGGTCCTGTCTGAGCCCAGTCACTGTCCTAGGCCACTCTCGCACCTGGGAGAGGTGGATATGTCCCCACCAGGCTTCCATGTTTCAGAGCACGACCTCCCACCCAAGGCCACTGGTTGGCTTCAGGTCAGAGAGGAAGCCAGGAGCAGGATTTCTCTGCCAGTCCTCAAGCAGCCCCTTGGACCTCTGGCCAGAGCAGAAACAGAGCTGAGACCTCGCCTTGGGGACAAGGACAAGTCCTCCTCCCAGCTGCAGTGTCCAGCAGCCACCCCCTACCTGTTCCCCAAATGTCTATCCAGAGCCTCCAATGCTATATTGATGGTGAAACTGCAGCACAGAATACATAGCAGAACTTAATTTGGGTAGATAGATGTCTGGACACATAGATATTCATATAGAAAAATGCCTGGAAATATATAGACCATCAATTAGTAAGCTCTTGACCAAAAATAACAGAAGAATCCACTAATGGGGCTTTAAAAAGTTGAATTTGTTTTCTCATGTTAGGAAAGGGTACCTGGCAGCTGCTAGTTGGCAGCTCCATGGAATAAAAGCCGGAATCTCTACAATTTCCTTGGTCTTAATGGTTGCAATGTGGCTGCCTTGTCTCCAGTCATCACGTCTGAGTACAAAGCATGGTGGGATCCAGCTGAGAAGGCAAAAAAGAGGCTACTGAATGGGAGGGCGACTGGGGCTCAGCTAGAGAAGGAGCAGCAGAAGAACTGCAGACATCAGCAAGAGCTCACACAGAGGGTCTAACATAGGAAGGAATAAGAAGGAGGCCACCTCCCTGAGCCTCAGAAAAAGAGTGTGGTCCAGAACAAAATCTTCAAAGAAGTGTGTGGGGCTTGGAGAGCCTACAGGCCTCTGGTCAGAAATTCTCTGGTCAGAAATCTGAAGGACAGTGGGGAACCATAGAGGGTTCAAAACAGGTGACTTGGTCATCATTTTCAGGGAAAGACCCTTCTGATGACTGGGAGGGGGCAGAGGAAAGCAGAAGACGTGTCCTCGAGAGCCGGAGGCCACACCAGTGGTGTGAGGGCTGGACACTTGCCAAGCCCTGGAGGCAGGGGGGACCTGGGAGTGAGGGGGAGGAGGGGCTGGGCGGAGGCCATCCTGAGAGGGGGCAGGAGGGGGTCACAGTGGTCCCGGGGTGAAGGGTAAATGCTGGGTGCCATCTAGGGCCAGACGGCGGGTGGCTTCAGGCCCCAACCCATCACCCAAGGCAGCTCAGCAGTGGCCATGCCCAGGCCCCTCAACAGCCAGAGCCACATCACCCAGAGAATGGAGAGCACCTGGCCTGCACCTCCATGCAGCTGCCCCCTCGCCCCTTCACGCCCTCGGCATGCGGGCACCACAGGACATTGTGCTCTGCTCCCGCCAATGCATTAAACACAACACTCTCTAACCAGATGACCTGTTTAACTCCCCACTCAATTTACCACCAGGGCTGACGGTGATCAGTACTGGCTGGGATGCCCACAGTGGAGGCAGATAGATATGGCAGACGTTTCTGGGGTGGTTTGAGGGTCTGCTCTTTAACACAGAGCCCCCAGCCCCTAAACTCATGAGTCAGGCTCCCTGCAAACAAAGCCAGCACCCACTCTCAAGTGACCAAGCCACAGAGCACCCTCTGGTCCTGCAGCCCTTGCAGGGACCTGCAGCCCTTGCTCCCACCTGCCCAGGCTGGCCCTGACCTCAGGGCTCCCTGGGAAAGAAAAGTTTCACAGACCAGGTTGGCTCCACATTTGACTGGCCAGCAGGCTCTGGGAAAAGGGAAGACAGGTCTGCCCTCCAGGAAGTGGGTCCTTTGGCGCTCTGTGGGTCTAAATCAGGTCCTTATCTTTCAGTCTGGACATATAAAAACAGGATGTTGAGATTTCTTGTTCTCAAGGATTCAGCAAAACTATATATATATATATACATCATATGTCATACACACATATCATACATCATATGCACACGTAAAGATGCCAGACACGATTGCAGGATCTGAAACGGAACCAGAGGGGTCAAGGTTTTCCCTCTTGAACTCGCTCTGGCAAAAGTTCAATGGCGTCATATCCTCTGGTTCTAATTCTAAACTTCCTGGAGGAGGAACTGCAAGGGGCCCTCTCAATCTATAGCCTTTCCCAAAATAAATCACTAGCCGTTGGTGGCAGCAGGGGTTATGGGAACATTAAATCACGTGTGTCCGTGCTCTTCACTTCGCCCTGTCCTCGGGCAGGCCTAGAGGTGCCCTGCGTGGTGACAAAGTCAGAGCCATCTGTCCAGCAGTAACCGACTCTGGGTACCCTTGCCAAAGACTCCTGGGACCCCAAAATGGACACATATGTCCTGGTGCCACCAGCCCAGTAAGGACAAAGCGTGCCCAGAACACTGGGTTCTGATCAGTGACCACGATCCCACCCCAGAGGGCCGAGCCCAGGAGCCTCTCCAACACCGGCTGCTCTGCCTGCTCCCAGGGATGGCGCTCCACGGCAGCCATGTTTGTATCAAGATCATGCCTTTCCTCCTTCTCGGGGCAGGCGGGCCCCTCTGCTAGTGTGGGAAGCGAGCGTCCTGCCGGTGCTCTGAGAAGAGAGGCTGCAGAAGCAGAGAAAGCCCAGAGTTGGTTCTGGGGGCTCCCAAGGCTCGTGCTGAGTGGGGAGGAGGGTGCGGGGAGCTCGGGGAGTCTGGGCGAGTGAGAACCGAGCAGCTTCCCCAAGTGCACTTCCCCAGCCCAGGTGAGCAGAGGCTGCAGAGCAGGGCCCCACCAGAGTGGCCTAACACGGTCACAGAAAGGCCCCGAAGGCCGCAGCAGCAGCAGCATGCAGGCTGTCCACAAGGCCCGATCACTGGGGAAAGGCGGGTGCTGCCTCCCTGGGGGCTTCTGGAGCCTTCTCTGCCTGGCTCTAGCTGAAAAGGCACAGTTCCCATTTTAAAATGTGAAAAGGATGTTCTTCCATGGAACAGTGACAGTGCACGAGCCCTCCGTGTGCTGAAAACTAGTGCCTCAGACGGCGTCACCTCTCTGGCCCACTGAGGGATTATCTGAGCATCAGTAAAAACTAGCAGGTGGAATGGGGCCTCTTACAGGAACAGCCACGCCTCCCTAACGACAGAGAGCCAGGGCTCCTGGCCCCTTCAGTAGGAACTGCACTTGGCTCCACACAGTGAAGCCCAGCTCCTTGCAAAGAATATCGGCTGAAGAACTGTAGGAACAAGCGAAGGGGACGGAGACCACAGCTCTGCATTCTGCATTCGTGAAGCCCCTGGCTCCATCAGGAGCGTCAGCTGGTTCAAAGATACAGAACATGAGGTGCCAGTTCACACTCACAAGGGGCGCCCAGTTCAAAAGACCGGGCAGAGCTGGTGAGAACCAGAGAAACCCGCACTGACCTGCACGGCCAGAGGATGTAATAGACTCTGCTTTGGAAAACAGTCCAGCAGGTCCCCAAAAGATGATCCACACAGGGCTGCAGGCTCCACAGTCCCTCTCCTAGGCATGCACCTGAGATGGCTTGACCTGCATGTCTACCTGGAGAGCGGGTGCACGCACCCCTCCTCACGGCAGCATCATTGATGGAGCCAAGTAGGGGGAGAGGGCCAAGGACCATCCCTAGAGAGACACAGAGAAAGGCGGAGCAGTCACCCAGAGGAGCGTCATTCCTCCATGCAACGCAAGAAATAACCTTGAAGACACTCTGCTAAGTGAAAGAATCCAAACACAGCCCTGTATTGTGTGATTCTGCGTATTTGAAATACTCGGAACAGGTAAATCCATAGCAACAGAAACCTATTCTGCAGTTGCCAGGGGAGTGGTTGCCAGGGGAGCCAGAGGCGGGAAGTGATGGCTTCCTGAGTGCAGGGTCTCCTTGGATGATGCAAATGTTTTGGAATCGAGAGGAGCAGCTCGCTGCGCAGTGTGCTAGGATCCTGCACTCCATGTGGGTGGACGGGTGTGGAGGGCAGATGGAGGGACAAACACTGGAGGAGTGGGCACTCCTGAGGGTCCTAGGGTAGCCCCATTCCTAGGACCATGGCAGGCCCCAGGGGCTGGGGAAAGGAGGGGTGGGCACCCATGTTCAACAGGTTTAGAGTTGCAGCTTGGTAAGACGACAGAGCTCCTGGATGGGGGCAGCAATGACGTTTGCAACGCAATGTGGACGAATTAGATGCCACTGAACTGCAGGGTTGACGAGTTACAATGGCAAACGCCACGGAATGTGTTTTATCACAGGAATGAAAAGCTGAGCAGAAACAGGGTGCAAAGGGGGTGCCCACAGTCGCTCTGGCCCCGGGGGGCTGGGGGCAGTGCCTCCAAGGAGGGGCAGCGGTCAGTGGCTCAGGCCCTGCTGCAGGGACGCTTAGAAGGTGCACCCACCACCCACTAAACAGCCTGATGAAAAACACCACCCTAACTCTGATGTCACCTGCAGAGCCCGTGTCCCGGCCATAGGAAATCAGGGGCTGAGGTGAGTCTCTTCCAGGTTAGACACCCAGTGACCTCACAGCCAAGGGAACGGCTCAGCGAGGGGACACCTGGGGACACGCCACTGCAGACTGGCTCCCAGAGGCTGTGGGGCTGAGATGCTCAGAACCTGTGTGACTCTATGTGGCAGGGAGGCGGCAGGTGCGGTCAGGGATCCTGAGCTGGGCAAACGTCTGGGCCCAGTCACGGGGCCTTCATGTAAGGGAGGCAGGGGTGAGGCCAAGAGGACAGGCAGGCAGACGCAGGGCAGGCCACTGCAAGGTGGAGGAAGGAGCAGGAGCTGAGTGCCATCTCGGAGCCTGGCAGGCCAGGGGCGGCTCTGCCCGGAGCCTCCACAGTGGCCCTGCTGGGTTGGGCCCGTGAGGCCCATTTCAGATTTCTGGCCTCCAGAGCTGTGAGATTACGAACCTTACACCATAGCTGTGCCCACCTGTCACAGCGGCCATGGAGACTGATGCAGAGGCTCCCTGGGCACCCTGCTGAGGTCCTGGGCTGTGTTCAAAAGAAGGCCCTGATGCAGGCTGCAGGGTCACGGGCTTGGGCAGAGTAGCTGGACAAAGAAGCAGAAGGGAGGGAGTTAGCACCTGCCGGCCGGGCTGGACGATTCTATTGTTCTGCATTCTTAAAACTGTCGTAAGGAGAGGCCTGTGAAGTCTCGTTAGGAAACCTGTCTGGACAAGGAAGCGGGGCCTGGGGACGTCCCATCTTCAAAGGTGCCCCTGCACCACCACCACAGCTCTCGCAGGACTTCCAGAGGCCTCTCGCTGGGGCTGGCCACTCCCTCCCAGCCAGGCTTCCCGTTGGCATGGGTGTGGACTCCACTGTCCCCAGTCCTTGGAACAAGTGTCCTCCAGCTCCGTGGGGCAGGGTCCTCAGGGGGTCTTCCCACGTGCTGCCTCGCTTCTCTGGCCCAGCAATGTCCCCTTGAGTAGGACTCCTGTCCCTAGTGTTCCTCAGAAACCATCCTTGGCAAAGTGGACGGTCACACTTGCCTGCCAGGGCTCAGCCTCTCCGTGTCCTCCAGCTCCGACAGCCGTGCCCTCCTGCCCCTCCTCACCACAGCCTCCTCCTCCCCTTTCTCCTGGCTCCCCCTTACCTGGGCTCTAAGTGAAGGAGACCCTGGGGCTGGTCCTGGGCTGTCCTCTGTCTGTCCAAAGCCCTCTGCGCTGGGTCATCGTTTGCTGACCTCCCCCAAAACGTGCACACACCGGGAGCCCTTTCCCGCGAGCCTGACTTCCACAGCTGAGGAGGTAAAGTACGTGTCCTCATCTTCTAAAGAGAGCGTCTGCCACTCAAGTAACAGACCCACTTGCTAAGAGGGAGCCAAAGCCACTTAGGGAACCCACCCCTGGCCTCCCCAACCAGCCCCCTTCTGGATGGTGAGAAACTCAGTGCTGGGAGGGAGGGTTTCTCAGAGAGGGCTGGGTGCCACCAACCACGTGACGGGCACCAAGAGACCCCTCCAAAGGCATGGGGCCCTGACATCTTCCCCAGGGGACGCTGGCTGGGTGGTTCCACAGCAGCCCTGACTTCCAGAACCCCATGGGACGGCAACAGGAGCTGTTTCCCACAGACCAGAGGGACACACGGAAGGCAGGCGGGGTGGCAGAGGGGCTGGGAAGGGCGGTCTCCCTGAGCATGTGGCCTGCGCCTGCCCCACCACATAGCTGACCAGCAGGCAGCAGGAAGAGGGCCCAGGAGTGGGCGAAGACACGTGCCTTGGCGGGGAAGCGGCGTGTGGGAGTCCCTAGAGAGGGCTCCAAACCCCCACTACGTTCCCAAGTGGCCCCCAACAGAGGGCACGGGATGGCCCCGCCATCCGCCTCCTGAGTCCCAGGCCAGTCTGGGGACCCGCAAGTGGAGAGGGGTGAGGAGGGTGCAGAGGGGTCAGCCCTGAGGGCCCCCTCGGGAGGGCCAACGCTGTGTTCCCTGGGCTTTAAGACCCACAGAGGAGGCCTGTCTGATACCCGTCAGGGCCGAAGGATCTGGCACCCGTGGAGGCTGAAGGGGAAGCCGCGGGCAAGGGCACGGGGGGGGGGGGGACGTTTCCTGGCGGTGCCCACGGAGCGCCTGGCCTGGAGGACAGTGTGGGGGCTCGGCCTGCCGTGCTAAGGAAACTCCACTCCTGCCCGGGGCCACTGCTGCCCACAGCGGTCCCCAGTTCATCTCTCGTCAAGCCAGGGCCTTTGGCTCCCCCAGCTCTGTCCCCATCTGTGAGGTGGGAATAGTGATGCTTCGTGGGGTGTGGAATAAAGAATCGAATACTTCACAGCACAGACAAAACTAGGCCTGATCATGTTTTCATTATTTAAACATAGTTCTTTTTTTTTTTTTTTTTCATTATTTAAACATAGTTCTTAAGCCACATGTCAGAGGAGCCAGGTACGAGAGGCACCGCAGTTTGCAG
Organism: Xerus rutilus; assembly: GCA_028644305.1. Lineage (NCBI taxonomy): Eukaryota > Metazoa > Chordata > Mammalia > Rodentia > Sciuridae > Xerus > Xerus rutilus. Next base: position 175,736,210 of record CM053401.1, read on the forward strand.
AAAGCTGGACGTGAACTGTGAATTTCTGGAAGGTACAATTTGGTAAGAAGGGAATTTTGGGTGTGCTCTGTTTAAATCTCAGTCCTTCTCCCCGTATGTGGCTGACACCTTGCTGGAGAAGAATAAGACTGAGGATCTTGAACTTCAGAATTCCTAGGACAGCACTCTTCCTCCTCACACCTTCCTTGTTCACCCCTTCTGGATGGTAGAGACCTTAATTAAAATGCTCATCGGAGCTAAAAGAAAGAGCATAGATTTTTCCCGCCATTGGGGGGGTTGAAAAACAGAATTTACCCCTAAAACTGGCTAGCTCTTCCCCCACAGGTCTGTAATCCCTGCTACCAGGGAGGCTGAGGCAGGAGGATCACAAGTTCAAGACCAGCCTGGGCAACTTAACCAGACCCTGTCTCAAAATAAAAAATAAAAAGAGTTAGGGGCACGACTGAATGCACTCCTGGGTTCAATCCCCAGTATGGAAGCGGAGGGGGAAAAAGCTGGCTGGCTTTCATCCCTGGCCCTGGAGGAAGACTCCAGTTCGTTAGAGAACCCAGTGCCCAAGTTTTTATGATACAGATTTTATGTGAAAATACTATTCACATAAAGCTACAAGTTTTTACAACACTCTAAACTATGCAAATATCAAGAGAGCACAAGAGAATCAAGAGTGGGACGTCCTTGGGGTATAACTATCCAAATCAGAGGAGAAAAGGACCTGCAGCAGGCTCTGCGGAGACACGCGGGTGGAGAGAGACCCTCAAGTCAGCTTAACAGCAAGTTTCCGGCGCCGCAAGTCATTTGTGGTCTCGCTGCGCCACCTGGCGGCTGCTGGGGTCGGTGCGTCCGCTCACCTGCGGCAGCGGTGCGCGACAGCGCCACCTGACGGGAGCCAGCTGCTGGCCGGACGGGGAGGGGTTTCCTTCCAAATCCAGGAACAAGAGAAGAAAAGGTGTTCCCTGGTGATGGCTGTGTTCCCTCAGGATCCGGAAGAGGTGTCCCTGGGACCTGAGCACCTGCCCTTAGGTCCTGAATCCTGCACTCCCCCGTGGTGCCCAGCCCAGGCTGGCTGGGCACCTCTTCCATGCTTTGAAAATGAATGCCAGCATTTTCCAACTTTACAAGTGGCAAAGGGGGCTCAGAGGAGTAACGGAGGTCAGGAAGTCCCCCCAGCAGACTGACTGCAGACCTAGCACTGCCCAGCCTGTCCTACAGTGGTGGGAGAGAGTTCACCATTCCCCCCAAAAAGGCCACTGCTGTGAGCTGGAGCTGCCAACACTGGCAGGTGCTTGTCACAACCATGGTGTAGGTCCTCCTCACTCTGCCGCTTGGGTGCTGCAGATCCCTGGGCAAGTTGCTGACCTTCTGTGAGCCTGTTCCCTCCGTGGCAAATGGACATGAGGTGGAACTTGCTCGGTGCTGTTCAGCACCAGCACCCCTGGGAATGTTAGAAACGCAGTTGTCTCAGGCTCTGCCCAAACCCACTGAATTTAGCGTCTCTGGGCAGCGGGGTCAGCGATGTCTTTAACAAACCCCCTCTGGGCTCAGTTGCAGATTATCTGTCTTCTGGGATCATTGAAGAAAATGGACGAGAGCATACATGCAGGTGCCTGCGAAAGTGCGTGGTAGGGTGCTGCTGTAATTTTCCAACTCTGGGGAGTCTGAGCGAGGGGTTTCTTTTTCCTTCCTTTCCTTTTTCCTTTTCCTTTTGATTTTTTAAAGTGTGAAAGGTTAGAATGGCCATGTGACAATCCCCCCCGGGCGAGCCCTTGGGAGAGTTGAAGACTCACGCTCGCCGCAGCACTACTCCCAGTAGCCAAAAGGTGGAAGCAACTGCATGTCGCTCGGCTGACAAGTGCATGAATACAACAGGGCTCACCCCTGCAGCGGAATATTATTTGGCCATAAAAGAGAAGGAAGTGCTAAGCTGTGCTGCAGTGTGGGTGAGCCCCTCAAACACTGTGCTGACGTCAGATACAAAGGGCCTCACATGGCATGACTGGATCATTAGAAATATCCCATACAACCAGAAGTGGGTTGGTGGTCGTCGAGGGAGCCTGCGAGGGGTGGCTGGAATATTCTGGAATATTTTCTGCACCCCAATTTGGTGCAGCAATGTTTGCACCACATTGTGGGTGTATTGAAAGTCACCAACGGTCCATTTTATGTGACTTTTGCCACAGTAGAGAGAAGAAGTTGCCGGTTTTAACAAATCACAAGTGTATCTCCCAGGTCCCTGAAGGAAGTGATGCTGGGGTGTGGGGGCATTTTGACATCAGTCTTTACGCTCACACACGCATGCACAGGTGTTGGGTTGCCCCTTTTTTAAAAATTGCAGCTCAGTGCACGCACACACACACACACACACACACACACTTTCTGGGCAACCAGTTCTCTTCATGACACGTCACAGATGCCCCTCCTGCCTTGGCCTATATGTACACAGCAGCTGCAAAATGCACCCCCCACAGCCCCCTGGGGGGCATTTGGAGTGTTTCCAGGCCTTGCTGCCACAACAGCTGTTACAAACATGCCCCTTATGTACAAGGGCCTGGTCTCTGTAGTATGATTGACACAAGAGGGGTGGCTGGGCCCATTTGCTGGGTTCCATACATATTGACTGATCATGATCCTGCAAAAATGGAGGACCCAATGCGGCCCCCTGTTCAGGGTCGGGATACTTCCCAGGCACACTCACACCCACCACAGCCCAGGCATAATCAGTAGTTATCATTTTTGTACTGCAAATTGAGGATGCACACCCACCACATGGGTCGAGATTGACATCTCAGTGACGTGTGATGTGGTATCTTTGGCAGCTGGTGTGGTGGAGCTTCTTGCCACCCTGGGGTGGGCTTACTAATTCTTTTCGGAGAGCTGTGCATGTGCTCCCCAGAAAATGTGATATGTGTGCATGCCCCCTTTGGACAGTGTTTGGATTCAGGCAGAAATACATGGCTGCGATCACCTGATGATGAGCCCACTTTTGAGTTTTCAAAGTGGCGCAGACTGCAGCATCTCTGACATTTGAAATGAACACAAACACCGGTGTTTTTCTAAATGTTAATGGGTGTCTGTGCCCTCTGCTGGATGCTGCCGTAGACCGTGCGCACTGCGGAGGCACAGCCTGCGACTGGAATTTTCCTCTTGCCTGAGAGCTTGTTTTCGTCTCCTGCAGAACCGGCCCTGGAGTTTTGAGTTCAGAGCGCATGATCTGCAAGTTGCTGAGGAAGAAGCCCTCCACTTCATACCAAAATCAGCAAGTCTGAGGGAAATTATTCATCTCCCACTTTGGGAATGATTAGTTCCGGATGGAGACTCTCATTGTATAAGGTTTGCTGAAAATTTATGAGGCTCTCTGGAAACAGAGAGTGTATTGATTCCCAGTGAGTAAACATTTTAACCAAATTAAGTGGCAGTAGTAATAATAATAATAATAGCCACCATTTTTCAAGTGTCTGCTCTATGCCAAGCATCTAATCCCTCCAGTGACAACAGGGGCAGATGTCATTACCTGAAAGTACAGATGAGGAAACTGAGGCTCTGAGAAGTGGTACTGCCTGGCCCAGTGCCACACAGCAGGTAGCAGAGGGACATTCTAACAGGATCTGCCAGGCCACAACCCCTAGTTCTCCTCACAGCGCTGCAGGACCCAGGGTCAGACCAAGGGTCTAAGAGCACAGTGCACACTGGTCATTTCACCAGCACCACCAGGTTGGGAAGGAGCGAGGGAGGCCACCAAGTTCTTGGCAGGTGACCTTCACTCCCAAGGCCACACAAATAGGAGGGAGAGAGAAATGGAAACGTGGCCTGTGGCACATGGCACACTGTCAAAGTACTAGATGCCACAGAGCGGCGTTGCCCCTGGGAGAACCTGGCCTACCATGCATCTAAAAGGGAGACTAGCCAACAGGGTGGAGCAGCACCTTTGTTATGATCCCTGAAATGGAGGCCACGTGGAGGCCGGGGGGCCATGCTGGTCCTGGGTGAGATGTTTAGGTCACCCTCTAAGACCCAGAGTCTGCTCACTGCTTTTTAATCTCCACCATGCTGACTTTCAGAAAGCAGATGATTTGGAATTACACATGACATAAGACAGCTTTCTAGAGAGAGGTCACCACTCAGCCGGGCGAGGGAAAGGCCAGGGGGCAGGTTTGTTCTAGGTAGACATTGACCTTGGTGGAGCATCCCAGCAGCCAACAAGATGGAGATAGGACATGATGCTCCTGCCTCCCACCCACCCCTCCTCCACTTGCAGCCCGTGTGTCCAGCTGTGCTTAGGGCTACAGGTGAGCAGCATCACTGGTAGTAACAAGAGGGGAATCCCTCTGTGCCTCCAAGAGCACCCAGAACAGGCAGCCGCACCTCCATGGGGCGCTGAGCTGAGTCTGATCCTGGTGGTCCCAACTTAAGCGCCCAGGAGAGGCCCCAGATGGCTCTTCTTCCTTCTCTCAGAGGTTGCTCACATGACCCTCGACTCCAGCAGATTCCCAGCAACCTCAGGGACCAAGAGCAATGATTCTTCTTCCTCTACCCTTCTCTACAGGAGACCCTCATGGCAGAGCAGCCGGGACCCACCCCAGGGCACGTGGTCAGGCCTGCAGTGCAACCCGAGGTCTGAGCTGGCCCGGCCTGCCCCGCCTCCTCTGCACAGACAGCCCTTCCCACTGGATACTGCAAGGCCGGCCCTGGGTGTGCAAGGACTTGTGGGAGCTCCTCTCCGTGGAGGCCCGCCTCCTCTGCACCAGGAAGGGTGGCCCACCTGGGCCATGGCAGTCCACAGCTGCTCCACCTGTCCAGGGCCTGGACCTGCAAGGATTTCAGGGTCCCACCAACGTGTTCAGGATTAACCCTCCCCCAATTTTTATTTGTTTGCTCCCAAAGTATGAAAAAATAAACATAATTTAATGAAATAACTACAAGATGTAACATATTGACCAGCTGCAGCTTCACCTTCTGCAGTTATGAATGTATTTCTTACACTGCACGATCCGGGCTTGTTCCCAGGTGAGAGGCAGGGATCCATTTGTTTTTTTGTTTTTGTTTTTGTTTTTTGGTGCTGGGGACTGAACTCAGATGCCTGCACAGACTGAGCTGCACCCCAGCCCCAACACAGGCTGTTCAGATTGCCTACAGTGAAGAGCTCCCCAGGACCTGAGTGTGCAAATGACCCTGCCACAGACCAACCAAATTGGCACCACAGAGAGTGTGTGACTTGCCCTAGGACTGGCCAAGCATCTAATTGAGTTGGGGGCATGTGAGGCTTGCCCCCAGAACTGTGGGTCCAGGTGCCAGGTAGCTGTCTCTCCCAACAAACAGGACAGCTAAGCAAAGCTGGCAAACGCCGACCTGGAGTGACGCCACCTGTTAAGTTACAAGGCGCCCGAGACACCCCTCTGCACACCTCATTAGCTAAGTGCACTGACCCGTTGGATTGGGGTGACTTAATATCTGCCTATTGACTTTGGAGCATGTCTGCCAAAAACAAGATCTCGGCTTTGACGCAGTTGATGCTAAGCTATTTCTTCCCGACTCTTATTTGTCAAACAGGTTGCTGAGCTGGGCAGGCCACGTAGACGAGTACAAGACCCCAGCGTCAACAAGACCTTGCTTGCCGTGACAGCAGGAAATGTGACCCATTAATTTAAAAGCGGGATCTGGTTTCTAGGATGTAAGTGGGAAGGAAGGGCAGCCAGGACACAGAGTCATTTTCCATCACCGCCAAGATAGCACCTCTATTGCCGGGGACCTTGGCCACGCGTCCAGATGCTGGAGGTGGCGCTGGAATGTGGGGCCTCAGAGAAACGCCAACAGCCATGGGTGGGGTGTCAGGGTGCCTCACACGTGGCACCCTGTGAGCACGCCAGAGGCCCGTGGCCATTCCCTGGCTGTGGTCAGAGCTGTGCCTGGTCCCCACGGTCCTTAGGTTTGTTGCAGCACTTTCCTGGGAGGAAAGGATGGCGCTGGGCAGCATGCAGCCGCCAGGGGGCCTCAGTGCCCTCACTCCTCTGCACCAGCCCATCTTCCCCAAATTCAAGCCAACATTCAAAAGCCAGCAGTTATCCTCTCAAAAAGTCAGCTTTCTGTCTCAGAAAGCTCTAGAACCATCCAGCAGCCTTTGGCCTGAATTTCTGCTGGAGCCGGGTCCTGGTGCCCTCTCCAGACCTGCCCTGCTTGCTTCCCAAGCCCAGGCCCTCAGCTGCAGGGCAGGTGCAGCCCCTGCAGGCGCATTCGCAGCCCGGCCCGAGGTGGCCTGAGTCTAGTGCAGACACTCAGGGGCATCTGCCCAGGAAGACAGCAGGGGCTGGTGGGAGGCTGCGGGGCTGGCACTGGCCGCAGTGAGAGGCCGGGCTGTGCCTGGGGGGCTCACTCGTCTCCCACTGCCCTCCACAGCACGTCGTCTTGGCAGGAGGCCCTGAGGCAGCCGCAGGAGAACCAAACTCCCGGCACTTGGCTTTGGCCCCTCACACATGGCTTCCAGAACACTCCCAGCCAGGGAGCACCTCGCTGCCCGGGTTTTACAAACTGAAACCTCATGCCCCCCGACAGCAGTGGGCACTTGCTTTGCAGAGTGACGGCAGTGCTGGCTGCTGTGATCCCTCCGGGACAGTGCTGCCCGGCACACCTCGGTGGGGGAGAGGCTGGTCCTCTTCACACCCCACCCAGCGTGAGGGGACACAAGGCGCAAACCAGAAAGGACAGAACTAAAGGCTGCGCGGGCCTGTGGCTCTGTGATGGATCGGTACACGCACAGGGACACACAGCCCCCAGGCCTCCCCAAGTCATCCTCCAGCGCGACAGGAAGTCCGTGTCTGAGTCTGGCTCATCTCCCGCTCCCTGCCCTGGTGAGCACCGCAGGGGCCACACGGGGTGACCTGCAAAGTCACTGGGGTCAGCTTGAGGGGCAGACGGCCTCAGCAGAGCTAATCTGAGGTCTTCTTAGAACCCAAGCTGGAGGAGATCTTCTGGAAGACCTGCTTCATGATCAGGTCCTTGATGTCCTTCTTGCCCGTCGTCTTGGCCAGCCAGTAGAGGAGGAACATGCGCCGCTCGGTCTGCTTGTGGTTCAGGCAGCGGGCGATGGAGATGGGAGTCTCCCCTTTGGCGTCCTTCTCATAGATAGGGGCCCCGTGCTCCATCAGGAGGTTTATACAGTCCAGCTGGCCCATGGCCACAGCCACATGCAGGGGCGTTCTGCCCAGGGGTGTGCTGTCCAGGCAGCTGGCACCTGTAAAATGAGAAAGCCTGGTCGGGGACCATTCTCCTGGCCTGAGCCCGCCCTCAGAGAAGGTTGGGACCAGAAGCCCCAGCAAGGCCAGAACTGGCTGTCCCCAGTGGGCCGGCTGCCCTCCTCCAGCTCCAGCGCCCCTCACCGCCAGCCTGCCTCCTTTGTCACAGCCAGTGTCTTTCCACAGTGCCATGTCAGCCTCCCACTTAGACCTGATCATGGCAATCTCCCTGCTGTGGGGTTAAGGTCTTGGTCTTTGCTGCTCTCTCACCCACACCCCCTTTATTAGAGCAGCACTAGCCCTCCCCTTCCCACCCTGCCCACTGTGGAGGGTCTAATTATACCTCTTTTCTATCTTTACCCTTAAATAAACCCTGCTGTGCATCCTGCCCCAGGCCCTTTGCACAAACAACTCATGCCTGCTTTCCCCTCCTGGGACAACTCTCACCCTTCTCAGTGTTCTATTCACCTCCCCGAGAGGCCCTCCTCAGCTCCCCTTCCCACAACACCCCTGCATGAATTCTGTGGACATCTGCCACCTTCCGAGTACCCCCATGCAACTGACCATGGAGTTAATTATTTGTAGTCTGCTAACTGCCCCATGTGAGCTCTGCACGGGTAGAAAACACTCATTTTGATCACCACTGCTTTCTTCCCAGGCGCGGAGCTTGGGCCTGGAGGAGACAGGTTTTGGGAAGTGACAGGCAGCCTGCCTCATGGACAATCTCCCTTGGACTGAATGCCTCGCTGTCTCCCGAAGATGGACGGGCTAATGACAGGTGTCCAGTGTGGACTTGTTGAATTGAATCAAATTCTGGGTAACAAATATGACACAGAAAACGAGGCGATTCAATTAAATTTGGCTGACATACCCGGGGCCGTTTTTTATGAGCTATGGCTGGTGGGTGAGGCAGTTTGTAGCGGACTCTGGATGCCAGCGTCCACCCCACATGCCCCCTCCCCGCAGTGTCTGCAGGGGATAGAAAACTTTGCAAAGCTGGCTGTCATTTTCTAACTGGTGCCTTCAAATGCATCACGGTTCCATCAGAGTGAAAATGACTTTTCATGAGCTTAAAGGATTGCTGGGCTGTGAGAAGCCATATTTCATTTTACAACAGGAAAGAGGCAGTAGAGAGGGCCGAGGACACGGTCCCCAACCCTCCCTGGCCCAGAGGTTTATGCGCCCGACACGCAGCCCAGTCATCCTGCCCAGGAAACCCAGGCTGCTCTCCGCCATGCTTGGTGGAGTGGGGAAAACAGCCAAGATGAGCTGAGGAGGGGGTCTAACGTGAAGCCAGCCCCGTCCAGCCACCTCCACCTGGCCTTCCCCATTCCCCAGGGAGCTGGTGCTCTGGGGCTTGGCTGCTGTTGTCTGCTGGTTCTCCATTGTGCTGCATCTCAGTCACGAGCACGTCCCCCTCCCCTAGAATACTCCGTGTCCAGGGAGGATAAAGGTTACTCCTGCAGAATCTCGAGCAAAGCCCTTCAGTTCAGAGCCAACGCGGGCTCCCGGGGGACAGACAGAACAGTCAGTCACCCTTAAGTGGAGGCAGAGAGAGAAAAGGGTCTGTGGTGAATGTTGTCAGAGGAAGTAACTACAAGACTTGGAGAAAGGAGGCAAGGCTGGTCCGAAGACCACCAGCTGGGCTTCGCTGGACCCCAAGCCAGGCCATTCGGGACATGCCAACTGCAGGTGGGATTGGAATTGTGCAGAGCGCATGGCCACGTCCTCAGCAGGGCTCTGGCTGGAAATAACATGCCACGACCCCCTTTGCTGCTCCCTGTCTTGCAGCCTTGATCTTGTGTCTCACTGCAACAGAGAGCACCTTCCAGAGACTGCACAGCCTCTGCCTGGCATGTCTTGAGACACCCCCAGACACCCCCAGAGGCCTGGCACAGACTAAGGTGGGTGGGTGACAGGACTCAGATCCAGGGAATCAGCACTTGAAGGGGCCAGGAAGACCAAGACGCTGTGCCCCTCTGCAAGGTACCATGCTTTCTGCCCAAATTACCTTGTTCTAGCAGGTACTGCACAGTGTCATAGTGGCCTCTGTGGCAGGCGATGTACAGGGCCACAAATGCTCTCTGAGATGTCCACTGCTTCCACTTGTCACCCTCAAAATACCGGGAATTTGCTGTTCGGTAGAAGGAATCTTCAGTGACTCCGAGACCAGACAGCTGGGTGAGAGAAACACACAGTTGCTCTGGGAAGTGCGGCCGGCCTGGCCGGTGGCCGGGGGCAGCTCAGGGAAGGTCTGCTCGATGCCACACCAAGGTACATGATGGGAAAGGAGAGGGCAAAGCCTCATCAAGAAATGGTAGGAAGCCAGGGGAGGGTGGTGGAGGGCACTCTCATCAGTCAGGCCAGGGGGGCAGGAACATCTTCAGGTGATGTTCTGAAGAGACAGAATAGCTTTGCTGCTGTCCAGGGTTAGGTGGTTGCGGCCCTTAAGGCAGACACCAGCCAAGACATGGCTGCACCAGAGGGCAGCCCGAGGGGGAAGTCTCGAGACGCCCAGAATCCTGGCCTCTGGCCACCTTGGTGCCCAGGGCCTCCGTGAGCCTTTGGAGCCCTCTGAAGCCCTCTCCCAAGTGTCATGTGATCACCTCGTGGTGAATTCAGTCTTGGAACATGGAAGGAAGGCTGCAGCATCCCACAGAGAGGACTCTGCCCCTGCTTCTCAGGGGCAGCACAGAAGGACAGAAGTGACAGGCATACAGGACAAGAGGGGTGGCAGTTCTCACTCAAAACCTCAAACAGGAGAGAAAGAACCCCACATCTGGGGCAAGAGCCAGAAAGCTGAAGCCCAGATCAAACTGCTGGCAGCAGAAGGGAGGCCCAGGGACGGGGACGCTGGGACAGAGAAGGGACACCAGCAGAGAAGGATCTGGAAGAGGATGTGCAGAGACTGGGAGGAGCCCCACCCTTCCTGCCAGGGCTGGCCAGGACCTGGGGCCTGCCCTTCCCTGGCCACATCCCAGCACCCTCCTGCACCCCACCGTCCCTGGCCCACTCCCCAGCAAGGAAACTGCACTCTGAATCTGATCCACAGAAAAACACACACTTGTCCCCATGTCAGTGATTCATCTTCTCTGATGGGTAAACATCCTGGTCTTTGTCCTTCCCTCCCACCCCAGAGTCAGCTGAGTGCCCAGCGGGGGGAGGCCTGACAAACAGTGGGTCTTGCTGCGGTCCAGGTGCCCCTGGAACTGCGTGACCGCCCGCTCACCTGGGCACCGCTGCCGCAGGGCAGGCAAGGCTCAGAGCTCTGGGCTCACAGTATCTGCGGTCCTCACCGGGGTCAGGCTGACTTTCAATCTCAGAAAACAAATTCACGGAGCTGCCTTGATTGTGGGGGGTGGGGTGAGTGGGTCCCCTAAACCGTAAGCAAGTGAAGCCAGTGAAACTGTGTGCCCCAAGAGTGAGTGAGCTCCTGAAACCATATGCCATCCTTGAGACCGGGGTCTTCGTGGTTCTTCCTTGCTCTGAAGCCTTCACTCAAACATTCACACTAAAGATGGCTGCTCTGCGTAAGACCCATGGAAAGAAGTGGGAAAGCACCTTACTGGGGTCCCCTTCCACTGCCGCCAAAACCAGTTCTATCCACCCATCATAATGCCAGATGCACAGGGAAATCACTCCACCGGGGACGACGTCATGGAACTTGAGTGTGCTGTCATCCATCATAACTCCTGCAGGGAACAATTTTTCCTTTGAAAAAAACTGGGCATTAAAGAAAACTTATTACATTGGCTAAGAGATTATCTGACCTTGGAAATCACAAAGATAATTTTAGAATCTTGAACAAAGATCTCATTTGATGATTCCGCATGAGCCTGTTGTCGTTAATGCTTTTTAGAAAATTAATTTGGCTCAGCTCAGATGGAAGCTGGACCAAAAAAACAATGGCAACCATTTATAAAATTCTGCAATTATAGCTTGTCCTGTTGCGAAAAAATACATGAGTCAGTAAAGTCGTTTTATGAGGCAAATTCTACAAATAGAACTACTTAAGCTTGAGGTAACTATGTATTACAGACACAGGAAAATGCACTTATACAAGTTACATACGTTTAACTAAAATACCAATTCTGGTAAATGTTGTCATTTGTTGACCAAAGAGGTGACGGTGACCGAAAATCGTTGGATTCACATGATGACCCTGGGCGGAGTTTCCCAGTGCTGGCACTCCTAACATTTTGAACTAGAGTGCTCTCTGCCCTGAGCACTGCAAGACATTCAGCAGCCCCCCCGGCCTCTACCGGAGGGGGCCAGCAGCCCCTGCACCTAGTTCCCACAGTCAAAAACATCTCCAGAAGTGGCTAATGGCCCCGGGGGACAAGATCGTACCAAGGCAGACCTATGGCCACGTAAGGAGCAAATATTGACTCTCACTGTGTTGGGGCTTGGTGTGTTTGAGCTCCTAAGCCTGTTATCACCTGGCGTGGAGGCTTATCCATGTGAAGAATGGGGAGGTCTATTCTCAGTCCAGAAATCCGGGCTCTAGGGAAGACCATTGGCAGTACCAACGTGAATTTTAATAGACAACATTTTTAGACAGTTCAGTTGTATTTGGTCAATAAAACACAGGCGTTCCCCTGCATGGCCATCTGCAGTCTCAAGACTAACAGAGTTTGCTGTGCTCACAGCAATAGCAAATGAGGCCCCTGGGCTGCCCAGGCGGGGCCATCACACATTCCTAGGGAGTGGCGCTCGCTGGTCCTGTGTCACAGGGAGTTCTTTGGGCCTGTGTGTTCGGTCCTTTACAGTGAGTGCTTTGTGCCTGCACTAAGTTCTTTGATCCTTTTGACAACCTTTCAATGCAGGAGCATCTCCATCTGCAGGGAGCAAACAGAGGCTCACCTGGCTGGTAGGGGCAAAGCCACGTCCTAACGGACTGGTCTCCATCCAGTGCCAGGTGTTTTGTGTTCTGGGCTCTGCAGGCACCAGAAGAGTGGACGGAAGTGGAGGACAGTGACTAGCAAATCTGTTAATCGGGGTCCTGTCTGTGGTTTGAACACCAAGGATTTTTAGCCATTAAGTCTCAGACAACTCGACTCCCAGACAGCTCTGAGAACACTGAGGAAAGCTGTGCCCCCTGGCCAAGGCGAGCCTGCGACACATGCACAGCACATCCCTTGACAGGCAGGCGGCCATGCCTTGGCTCAAGCACCATCACCAGCCAAGTAAATCAGCAGAGCTGCTGAGAGGATAATAAGGGTGCCCCTTGTCCTGACACCCTAGCTCCCTTTACACCTGCGCAGATGGCGGTGCTCATGCGCAATCTCGTTTGGTCTTCCCTCTACCACTTCTGCGGTGGGCAAGAGCAGCATCCCCATATTATGGCCAGTAGCCCAAATTTCTTCTAATGCCGAAGTAGCACCATCTTCTCTCTCATTTGCCATCCACAGGAAGGAGTGTGCAGCAGAGAAAGGTCACACTCTGTAGCAGTTGCTAAGTGGCTTGCTGGGTGACAGCACTGTGACATCAGTGTTAAGTCACCCCATCTCTCTCCTTCCCTCTTAACTTTCTTGAATTTATTGCTCAGCAGAGCTCATCAGTGAAAATAAATGAACAGAAGGGGTCCAGACATTTGTAGCTGGAGATACATAATTTTTAAATTACTTGTGGGGGAACCCTTAATCAGCCCTTCAATGATTCACTGTCGTTCTTAACATGTGAGGTACAGTCTAGGCTCAAGACAACTCTTCCTGCTAAATAAGGCCTTGAAAATGCCCAAGAACATCTTTTGAATGTTCCCGTAGAAAAATAAATATGCCATGGAAAATGTTGAACCTATTTTAAAGAGTGCAAAGGCATCTTGGCCTTCGCTGCCCATTTGGAGTTTCCTGAGTCATTCCTGTCTATGGGGGAACAGCACTGAGGATTCCAGAGCTAATGGGGCTCTGCTTTACGGATTAGGAAACTGAGCTCGGCAGGGCAGCGTCGGGAGCTGGGCTGGTGGAGACGGGCTGCTCCCAGATCTCTCCGTCTCCATCGCGTCCCTGCCCTGCAGTACAGCTGCACAGCTGCAGTCTCTCTGCAATATCGGCTCCTCACATCTCTGTGCAGCAGCCCAGAGATTTTTTTTTTTTTATATCTTCATTTTCTTGAAGTGTTTTTGCGTTGATTTCAACCGGGTGGGGAGATGATGGATCCCAGGGGCTTTGATCCGGTTCTCATATCCTAAATACTGTAGGGAATCGGGATAGGGAAACCATGCCCTCAGGTTGAGGGAAGGAGATTAGTGCAGGGAGACCTGGGCCGTGGGGTCCTTGGCCTCCCCCAGGTACCTCCCACATGGGATTTGTCTGGACAGGGGGCCTTGGGGGTCCTGATTTAGGCATGGTGAGCTTTGGGTACTGAGTTCTGATTCTGGTTGGGATAGCTTTGAGCTCCTGGGCAAGAACACAGCTCGGAATTCAGGATTCTGATACAGACTGGGTTAGAGCCAGTACTGGGGTTCAAATGTGGACAGGATTTTCTTTGAGCTTTGGGGTCCAGATAAGGGCAGAGTTTGCTCTGGATTGGGGATTCTGATGAAGGCACGGTTTGCTGTTTGTTTAGAAGTCCTGGTTTGGGAAGGGTCTCTTGTATGAGATTTGGAGTCCTTGTATGACCAGGACTTGTTTCAGGATTCAGGGTTCTCATGAAGCCCCAGATAGCATGGGAACTGCAGGTTAGGAATCAGGCAGGTCTACACTGGAATTTGGGGTCTTAGTGATAGGATCTGCTCCAAGATTTGGGGTTCTGATTGATATAGGCAGGGTTTGGTCTAGAGTTTGGGATCCTGGTATGGGTAGGTTTGGCTAAAGAATTTGGGTTTCAAATATAAGCAAAGTTTGCTTTTGAGTTTTGGGGTCCTCATATAGGCAAAGCTTGTTTTGAGCTCTGATTTCCTGACACGGACATGGTTGACTTCAACCTTGGAGGGCCGATATACTGTGGTTTCATGGAGGTTGGTTGGTTCAGGATGGGAAGGTTTGACTCTAGTTTTGGGGTTCTGTTGTAGGCAGGGTTTGTCTGATTCTTGGAATCCTTCTGAGGATACTTTGCTTGGATTGGGGTATCGATGTGGGCATGCTTTAAGACTAGCTCACTAGCTAGCTTTAAAGCTACCTCAGGGACTAGCTTTAAGATGTGAGCACAGTGACTTTGGGTTTGGGGGTCTAGATGTGGACAGGGTTTGTTTGGGGCTCTGACATGCTTATGTAGATAGAAGTAAGTGATCGACTGGGATCTGAAAACAGAGATGGTTAGCTGGGGACTGGGGATTCAGAACAGGGCACCCACTTGGAACCCAGGGTTATGATGTGGATAGAGTCTGCTCTGAGAATCAGGATGTTGTGGCCACCGAGGCAGCTCTGGGATCTGAGGGACAATGTGGCAGTGCTTGTAGAGAGATTACGGGACCCTGAGGGGGCAGGGATCTTCTCTGAGTTTGACACCCTGGTGTGGACACAGCTGTTGGAGGACTCGGGTTCTGAAAGTCACATGACCAGCTTGGGGATTTGGGGCTCAGATCTGGCCAAGCTTGTTCTTGGTTTTGGGGTCCTGAGGTGGGTAGGATTTGTTTTGAGCTCTCATATCCTTGTGAGGACATGGTTGCCGGAGGACTCTGGGTTCTGAGGTAGTACTCCAGTGTGGAGATCTGGGGTTCAGTTCTTGGCTGGGGTCCTGAGGTGGTCCAGGTTGGTTAGGGTTTTGGCATCATTGTGTGGACACAGTTGCTGGAGGAGTCAGGGCTCTGAGGTAGTGCTTGTTTACCTGAAGATTTGAGGTTCAAATTTGGCCATCTGTTCTGGGTCTTGGGGTCCTGGGATGGGCAGGGTTGAGTGTGTCCTTATATGGACACAGTTGATGAAAGTTTTGGAGTTCTGAGGTAGCAATGGTTAGCTTGGAGATTTGGGGTTGAGTCTTGGGCATGTATGCTCTGTTTTGGGGTCCTGGTATGGGCAGGGCTTGTTTTGAGTTTTAACATCCTTACATGGACACTGTTGATGGAAATTTGGGGGTTCTAAGACAGTGATGGTTAGCCTGGACATTGGGGCTCTGTCTTGGGCAGGTCCGTTCTGGGCTGGGGATCCCAATGTGGGCATTCAAGCTCCAGCATGCTTGCAAGGACACAGTTGCCAGAGGATTCCAGTTGGGAGGTGGTCATCATTAGCCTGGGGGACTGGAGTTTCAAATTTGGCCAAGTTTTTTCTTGAGTTTGGGGGTCCTGTGGGGGCAGGGTTTGAGTTTTAGCTTCCTTGGAAAGACCCAGGTGATGGAGGATCTGGGTTTCGAGGTGAGGGTGTTTAGCCTGGAGATTTGGGGTTCAGCTGTGGGCAGTTTCTGTTCTGGGCATGGGGGTCTTGAGATCAACAGGGTTTGTCTCAGGCTTTGGCCAGCCTGTGAGCCATGGCTGGCTATGGGACTTGGGGTTCCCATGTTCACAAGCACAGCAATGAGGACTTGGATTTACTTTGAGTTTGGGGATCTGACAGGTGGGTTTATCCTGGGTTTGGGGGTACTTCGGAGGATAGGCTTTTTAGTTTATGGTCTTGTGTGGACACAGCTGGCTTTGGGGCCTAGGACTTTTCTGAAGACATGGGGAACTCTAGGATCTGGGCATCTGGGATGTCTTGCTGGGGCTTGGAGATCTGGGGTCCTAGTGAAAGCTGGACTTCCTGGAGGCTGGCTGATGTAGTCTGACCCAGGTAGGATTTCTGTGGACTAGGGGCCTGCTGCGAGGTCTGCCTCGAGTTTGGGGTCTGTTGTGAACCCAGTGTTTGGGGCTGAAAAGTCCCTGTGTGGCCAAGACCCCAAGTGGCTCTTCCACCTGGGGTAAACTCAGGCCCAAGGTGGACCGAATAGCCCCTCACGTGAGCTCTTGTGATGTGGGGAGGGGTCAGGGCCACCTTGGTCCAGGTACTGGAGCCGCTGGAGGTTGAAGGGGATGCCGACAATCAGGTCCAGGTCCTCCCTGAGCTCCCGCACGGTCATGTCGCCGCGGCAGTTTGCCACTCGGAACACCTCCCCGGTGTCCTCCAGACGCACTCGCAAGAAGAAGCCGAGGTCCGAGTCGGGCGGGTCACCGGCCAGCTGCTGGCTCTGGCGGCGGGCGCGGGCCGTGGGCGGCAAGGAGGCCCGGCGCGCGGCGCCCCCCTGCGGCCGCTCGGGTCGCGCACCGTCCGCCCCCGCCGCCCCCGCCGCCCGCCGCATGGCCGGGCCGCGCGTCATCCCGGCTGGAGCGCGGTGGCCGCGCGTCATCGCCGCCCCCGCCCGACTGTGACGCCCGGCCCGCGGGGGACGAGGGCGGCGGAGCCCAGGCACCCGGCAGGACACCGCGGCCTCGCTCGCCCCCGCCCGGCCGCGCCCCGCCCCTCGGGCTGCTCGTCAGGTCCCCGTCCCCGTCCTCGTCCCCGCTGCCCGGGAAAACAGAGGCCAGGCTTTTGGGCTGCTGGGAAACTGTCACCTCCCCGGGTCTGTTTAAAATGCAACCTTGGCGTAACTTAGGGCGCGCGGCCCGGGGAACCTGCGCGAGGTCCGGCCGGGTTGCACGCAGGCCCAGAGGTGGCCCAGCGCAGCCCCGGCAGGGGGACCAGTCAGCACCGCTGGGCCCCGTGACGGGGGCTTGCCGGGGACAGGCCCTCGTGGAAACCTGCGGAGCGGCAGCAGACCCCTCGCCGGGGCGTGCCCTCGAGCTCTCGCAGGAAGGGCTGCTTGGCAGCTCACCCGGCGGCCCAGTGAACAGGAAGCTCACCTGCGGGGCCCAGGCGGCACCCGCGAGGTACCTAGGGACAATTAGCGAGCACACACAGGGCTAAGTAGTGGCGGAAGCAGGCAGGGATAGGCAGGGGGCCCAAGAACCACCTTGGAAAATTCTGTTGGTACAAAAAAGAGTCAAACCTGCGCTTTGAGGTGCTTTTTGAAAAGAAACTGCAACCATGAAAAACCTTTGCCCTGGAAAGGCATTCACTTTATAGACACTTTTAACATATAAATTGAATTGTAAATAAAGGTTAATTATTTACCTGAGTCCCTAAGGACCTCACAGGCACCTTGTCATTCAACATGCAAATTCTACACCTCACAACACAAATGGAAGCTCACTTTTTTTTTTCCTTAATGGAAAATTAAGCTCTGCCTAGAAAACAAGATTGCAGTTGAATAACTGTACTTGATACTAGATTAACAGATTTTAACATGACATCTCATTTTCTGAATAAAAAAATTTAAAGATTGTTTGTTACCAAAGAAAAAAATTATGTCACTTCATCTAAGTGTTAAACACAAGATAGGCTCTTTCACTTTTTTAATAAGTATATGGCTTCTGATCTTGATTTACTCTGCCAAAGTTACCTAAATGTCACCCTGGACTACAAACTAACAATCTCACAGAGGTGCCTTATTTTCTTTGGCATGGTAGGTATGGATTCCTTCTGTTCTTCTCACAGAACTAGTTCAGTGGAATTTGGGGGTTGGGGAGGGAATATCCTTGAAGCCAGGCAATTCAACATGTTGTTCCAGAAATTTTATTGAAAAAAAGAAGGAAAAGACATACAAGAAAAAGACCAGAGAGAAAAAGAGAAATAGCTCCTGGGCCCCTGGCAGCTGGCTCCTAAATCCCAGTAGCTGCTCCTCCTTCCTTCCCTGGGCCCATTGTTGAGAAGATAAACAGAGAAACAAAAATGATACACATGCAGAGTTTGATCAAATGTTTACAAAACCTTGAATTATTAATGAAAAAACTAAATTCTAAAGTATCCTTCTCTGAGTCTGAATTTTAAAGGCATGAAATCTAAGTTCTGTGTACTTATATCAATTTGAACAGTGCACAACTTAACCCCCAGAATCACTGGTATTCGTGGGCAAGTTCTCATCAGAACTATGGTCTTATGTCTTTTAAGATTCTAAAGCATTAAAGTCGATATACATGCATCTCAATCATCAACTTCCCTCCCAAGTTCTTAAACATAGACAATGTATCTGTTCAAAAATGAAAAATCTTTCAGCTTTCCACCAACGCCATCTTTGTGGGTACAGTTCCGGTGAGAAGCAGAAGGCTGCGTGCTTGAGAAGTTCCAGCTTCTGAAGCAAGCACAGTATTAGAGAGCCTGCCATAAATCATTCTTAGTAGCTTTGTCACATTTTTCAAAAGTAAACAAACTGGGCTATGTTTGCAGCAACTCGGAGTACAGCATAAATTTCAATGATGTATTTGTTCAGTTCACTGATAGGAAGCTAATATTACATTCATATATTTTCTTCCTGTCAAGGGCTATTTACAGGCTGGGCATGGTGGTGCACGTCTGTAAGCCCAGCTACTTGGGAGGCTGAGGCAGATGGATCCCAAGTCCAAGGCCAGCACGAGCAACTTAGTGAAATCAAAATTAAAAACAAAAGAAGATATTTACATATGTATAGTATTTCAGTTAAAAATAAAACATAATACCATAAACTACGCTTTATAGAAATGCAAAAGGGAAACAAATATGCAAGGATATTGAAGACTTCAAAGCTTCTAATAAGCACTTGGGGAGGGGAGACTTTACTACAGTCTGTCCTGGAGAACCCAGACTGCTAGCAGGCAACCTGGTGGTGTGAGATCCTGCCACCCATTGGCCACCTGGTCCTGTGCCCTGTCCACAAACTGTCCTGGGTCAGGCTTGTGGGGCTGAGGAGCGCGGCACAGGCCTAGCCATCTGCACCAACTCCCCACTAAGATTCAGTCCTTGGGAGCCTCAGACATGAAAGGGGTCAGTCATTTGAGTGCAGACAGGGAAGTTTCAGAAATCTTTTCTTCTTCAGCAGGTAAAATACAATCAGTTTCCCTTCAGGTCACAAGTCAAAGGTGCCAGGCATGAAACAACCATCACAGAGGAGGCCACCCTGGTTTTCTAGTGCAGCAGCGTCCGTAACACTCCGTGGACTGGCTCTAGGGTGGCAAAACAGGAGACGTCTTGGTCCTGGTCAGACTGCAACGCCGAGACGTCTCTTCAGCAACTTTAAGATGAGGGTTACTGGCATTTCTAAAACACCCTGAGGAGAAAAATCAAAGAGCTTGTATCACATGTGCCATGAACTGTGTCTTAAAACACCCTCCACTTGTTGTTGAACCATGTCAGGACAATAAGTCATCTTTAATAGAATAGTCATATATATAAGTCCTTTCAAATGACAAAATGCCTTCATCAATAAGCATCTAACTTTTAAAGATGGACTCCCAATAGTTTTGCATATTTTAAAAATTGTAATAACTAAAAAAATTTAACATTATCTTGTCTTTCCTGAAATACCAAAGAACTGGCACCAGGTGGAAGACAGGAGAGTCGCTGGTGGGTGGGGTGGGGGTACAGGGACAAAAACTGTAAAAGCAAGGAAGCATTGAGCCTCTCCCTGTATTGGGATGTAGAAATTAACCCTCCAAAGAACACACAGTTTATTCATGAAGCTTTGCTCAGGTTTAAAATAACCAACTAGGTTGGAGTATAAGTGTTTTAGTAACCATGCACCACCGCCGCAGTGCACTAGAGGCTAAGGCCTAAGTTGCTTTCACAGTCTTTCATGCCATACCTCGATATGTACAAGTGCCCCTCCTTTCTAGAACACCATGTGATATTTTGCACTTCAGCATATGTTCACTGAACATAAAGACAGAATCACATTCGTTTCCTCACCTGTTTTACAAACAACAACTACTAGGCACAGGAGTTGGTCTATTAATTTGCCTCTTCATCTGAAATGTGCTGTCACATAACTTGCATCATGTCCTTGAGGAAGTCCAGTTGCCACCATCGATGACTGATGGTGTATTGAGATGTGTAGGTTCAGAAGAGTGGGGGCTCCACAAACTGGTCCTCAGGCACCACTGCCTGTGGTGCCGAGTGTGGAGGCCAAGGAGTGGCCCGCCTGGCAGTTCTCTAAGGACACAAACTTGTGTATTTCTGAAGAGTCCGTCAGAGTCTGTGGGTGTGAGGGTTGTGTGTGTGTGAACTCTACAATCTCCAGCAGTGAATTCGGTTAGAAATGCCATTAATGTTTTCTTGTGAGTCACCACCAGGTACTGGATTACAAGTGTGAGATCTGCGGGGACATCACAGGCTTTGGAGCCAGACAGATCCAGGTCAACAGCTGCCTCGGTAGCCAACTAGCGACACGGCCTGGGTTCCCTCGCTGAACTGGCCCAAGCCTTCCTGTCCTCCGTTGCGCGTGGCTGGCCAAGAAGGGCCCGGCCCCACCTCTGCTACCCACCAGGCCCCGGGCTCTGCTGCAGGCGTAGCTCTCAGCTCCCACGGGTCCAGCCCAGCACACATCTATTCCCTCATTCTGTCCTCACAGCTAGCTGTGGAGATCCAGATTAGCCTAGTTTTAGAGTGAGAAAATTCGGGCTCAATCTGGTGGTGACATCTGGAGGTCTCCTGACAGCGGGGTGGGAACACACCAGGCATGTGGATTCTAGGCCCCGAGACCCTCCAGTTGCAGGGTATCTGGACCCTGTGGGTGGCACCGAGCCACAGCTCACTGACAGGAGCCAGGCACTGTTCTGCCCAGCCGAGCAGCCCCAGCCCTCTAAACCCGTCAGCAGCAGGCACGGGGACAGAGACGCAGTGAGCTGCTATGTCCAAGGCCACTGGTGGGAAGTCACGGACCTAGATTCAGACCAGGTGGTCCTGCTTCAGTCAGCCCTCGTGACTCTCCAGTGACACTTCCCAAGAGCTGTGTTGAGCAGGCCTCCCAAGACTCCCAGAGGGACAAGTGACTGCAGGGACTCCTGCCTTCCGCCTCTTGCCGAAGGCCATGGAGCTGGCAAGTGACCTTATAGTGAGCTTTTGGTTTGTGATTTGCAGGTGTTCTAAATATTAAATAATTAATTGGTTAGAACAACAACAAATCTCATTGATTTTTCTTGAACAAAATTGGTTGATGTAATGCCC
Organism: Xerus rutilus; assembly: GCA_028644305.1. NCBI lineage: Eukaryota > Metazoa > Chordata > Mammalia > Rodentia > Sciuridae > Xerus > Xerus rutilus. Next base: position 175,757,355 of record CM053401.1, read on the forward strand.
TTTTGTTCCCCACAGATTTTCTAAATCTTGGATAAAGAATTAAAAAATAAAAGCAAAATTATTTCATTTATGCTTCTGCTACAGAATGACACGGAATACTGACTGTCTCTTCACAAAAGGCTGTGCTGGGCCCATGGTTTGGGGGTTGGCACTTTTCAAAGTGAATGGCCCAGTACCCCATGACACCCCTCTAGCCCTACAGGGGGCGTTCACGAGTCCTTTGGTCAGCGGTGATTATGAGGAAGGAACTGAGACTTGAGGTATGGGGTCAGGTAGGAACCAGCCATGGCGTCACTGTGCTATCAGTACAGCTGGGCACGGGCTCAAGGAGATGCATTACACCATCATGTGTACTTAAAAAGGTGCATGAAGTAAGGTTACGATATCTAAAATAACACCAGCAGACCAAAAAAAAAAAAATCATGAGTTTACATTTCCTGTGTGATCTTGAGTAAGTTACTTAACCTCTCTGGGCTTCAAATGCTTCATCTAAAACAAGAGTCCAAAGGAAAATTGACTACAGAATGCTCAGTACACAGAAGCTCTTATTAGAGAATCAGATGTGATGAGATGCCTGGCACTCGGGAAGTATTCAATAAATGGCACCCATCATCACTGCCATTGTCCTCAGCCAAACCCCCCCACTGCTGATGCTCAGGAGTGACCTAGGAGCTCAACAGACTGACGTAAACTTCAAGTATCTGAAGAGGTAAAACAGGCTCTGTTCTAACCTCTTGCTCTGCCTCTCACCCCATCTCCTTCCAAGGGCACTGGCTAAGGCGGGATGCAGTGGTGGGCACGGCCCTGCATTGGGTATGATGGTGGGCTCGGCCCTCACCCGGCCAGGTGGACTTGCTCACTCACTGCCACTGGCAGCCATAGGATGTGTGGAGCACAGGAGGACCTCTCAGCGTCTACAGGTGAGCTCGCTCACTGGAGGGTGACCCGGGTTGGTGCCTCCCATCGCTGCAGGGTGAGGGTCGAGGCAGACTGCTGGGGCTCTGTCATCTCACTGCTGAGCGGCACACCCGTGGACTCTCCCCAGACCTCGCCCACCTGACAAGTGGAAGCAAAAGCCTCCCAACCCTCTAGGAGCAGTGCCGGAGGCCCCCACCAGCTTCCAGGGCCATTGCACCCCAGGGCCCCTGCACGGTGCGAACAGAGCTTGCGCAGAATCTCCACCACCTGTGAAAACACGAGGGAGCCCATGAGAAACGCTGCCCTCCGCGCAGCAGTGGACACCGGACAGAAACCAGGCGTCTGTATGCACCTTTCACAAGCATGAGAGAAAGTCGTTTTTGCCACAGTAATCATTAAAACACAGAAAAAAGATGTTTAAATCTATGGCAATAAGCATACAGACACACACATGTAAGACCCTTCATTAAAAATGAAGAGGGGGGCTGGGGCTGTAGTCAGCGGTGGAGCGCTTGCCTTGCATGCTTAAGGCACTGGGTTCCATCGTCAGCACCACGTAAGAATAAATAAAGATATTGTGTCCATCTACAACTAAAATATATATATATAATATATATATATATATATATAATTTAAAAAATGAAGAGGGGAATAGCATTTGAAAAATCCGTTACTGGGCTTAGGGGTCTACATTTGAGAACACGTCTTCCTGCATGGTAGCTAAATTGTTGCTCTTTAGAACACGTCACTTCTTGTAAGATTTTAGAACCATTAGAAAATCAGTATTTTCAAATGAGATTTCTCAGTCGGCATTCAGCTGGTACAAAGCCCATGCCGAGCAGGACTGGCTTTTCTATACTGCAGTCTGCATACCGAGCATGGCACAAAACCATGCCAGAGAGTATTAAAAAAGGAAAAAGGCAGCAGCAGCTATTATTTAAAAGGTTTCATATATAAAGTGATTTATCCACCATTTCTATCACTGAGGCACACCATTAAAAAAAAAAAGCTACTCCAAAAATCGATAAAACTATAACACAGTTCCTAATTTCAAAATTCAAAAGCTGGTTTTATAGGTAAGCTGACAATTTCAGCCCATGAAAAATAAAGGCGTTAGGATGGAAGATTCATAAACACGCCTGCTTCTAACACTCCCCAACAGAGAAGGCCGCGCTCGCCCTCGCTGGGAGCAGAGCCCCGAACGCGGACGAGTGTGCGCACGACTTCAAGGCAACGGGCAGCAGGCCACCGGCCTGGACGCCCCGGGCTGCGGAGGTCCGGAATCGCAGCAGCCGTCTGATACCAAAACCACACCGGCAGAAACAAGCAAAAACAAAACCACCCAAAACACCGGCAACAAAAACTTCTCCTGGCCCAGAACACCCTCCCGCTTCCTCCGTGCTCCCCGCGTCCCGCGGCAAAGTCCCGCCAGCCTGGGGCAGGCCCGCGGGGCCCGCCGGTGCTCTCGGCGGCCAGCGGGCAGCCGGCACGAGCCCGCGCGGGGGCGCTTCGTACGAGCGAGGCCGGGCACCGCGTGGCCACGGCCGGGCACCGCGCTGGGCTGCCGGCCGAGAGGCCCCGAAGCCCGCGCCACCCGGCAGCGCCGAGCCCGCCGGGCCCCCAGCCGGCGGCCGAGCGCAGCGCAGCGCAGCGCGGCGGCTGCGGAACCGCCGCATTGTCCCGGGAGCCAGAGGAAATGAAAACCGGCGGGGAGGGGCGGCGCCGCGAGCCGGGCGCAGGTGCCACTTTCATATGAAAAGCACTGTGCTGGGGAAAATGACACCGCACCGCGGGCGCGGGAGCACAGGATCCTTATCAGCAGCTCGGGCAGCAATAAGCGCGGCGGCGATGGAGATCGGCGCTGCGGAGCGATAACGCCGGGCGGCCCGCCGCCGCGCACCGCCGCCAGAGGGCGCCGCGGCGCCGCGGAAGCCGCCCTTGTGCTCCCGGCTCTGCACCGCGCGCGGGGAGCGGGCGTAATGACTGAGCCTCAATCTCTCAAATTAAGCATAATGATTAAAGCTCGCAGCAAAGAGAGAATCTTCCAGCTCGCCCCTGGCACCAGCCAGATCATATCCTGAATGGCTGCAAAAGCCTGATGAATTTCTTCGGGAAGACAATGACTAGAGAGATTTCTAGTTGTGGATAAGAAAAATGAAAACTAAAGATACCGAAATGAATCTCAACAAGGCGTGAACTAAAACCCAAACCACTGCCAACACAAACAAATCCTCTCCACATCACGAAAAGCACATTATGCACCCCGGGAAGGGGAGTTACTTAAAACGATGCTATCACCCTTTCATAATCATCAACACCCGGCGCATTCCTGCTGCCCGCACAAGATGGAATCGAATAACTCCTTCACACACGAAATGATGCACAGACATGAGCCACCTTGGGGGACATTTTTATTTAATAATCTTCTCATCTGGGTTAGACCTTTTCAGATCTCGCTGTCGTCCCATTTTCTTTAGCAGCTGAAGTACATAAAGCATGCTGTACCCTGCAGAGCGGACTGCACTCAGAATGCTCAAGAAAGCTTTGCAAAAACAGCTCCGATTAATAGGGAAATATTGAAGAGTGGGTGATTCATCTTTTATTTGGTTCAAACAAATTACCTTATAGAACAGCAGAACACTCTAATTCCAGGGTGCCTGCAGCCCAGGCTCTGTGTGAAAATGAATGTCTCCCCAGAGACAGTGGTATTTGTAACTTAGAGCTTTGGAATTCGGTTATACCTTAATAAAAACATAATCTCTTTATCCAAAAGAACATTATTACTGCTGGTTTAGAAATCAATTATAAAGGTAAGAAAATTAAGACTTATTTCTTCAGATTTGCTTTCTCATAGCCCTAAACAGGTTTCTCCTTACTCTGCCAGTCAATGTCAAAACCTCGGATCCCTGCTGTTCCCGGTCACTACAAATTCTTGAAGCTGATACAGATATTCTCTCCTCTTGTCTTCATGGAGTATATGTATATACATTTTTAAAAATGTATATACAAATAAAAACATAGAATCCCTCAAAACAACCCCAAGAGCCCCCTCTTGTTTTCCTTCACATCACAGGCTTGGCACTGGGAGAGCCCTGCGTTTCCCTTATGCCCTAGCTCTGTGAGCTGGCCTCCCTGCTGACTGACATCAGTGCACCCTGGGTGCTCCCAGCCTTTCCCCTGGGGGGCACACATGCTGTGTGTTCCCAAATGCCCCAGGGACTTCTTCCTTTTGTCTCTCCCACCTAAACAAGCATCTCTGCACCTTCAGCACACAGCGGCTGCTGCTTCCCTGCAGTCAGCTCAGCACCGGCAAAGGGGAATCTGAAAGCGCACCCCCTCAAGGGCAGCTCCGGGTCAGTGGATACAACTAATTAGTTTCTCTAGGCCGTTTCTAAGTGCTTGTTTTTACACTCATCATTCCTTTACAGTAAAAAAGAAAAAGAAAAAAGACGACAAGACAAAAGCAGGACGGGAAGCAGCAGTATCCTGCAGAAAGAGCCCTTCAAGCTGGCCTGAGCCTGGGCCTCGGCTGGGCTCCCCGCTCGCTCTGGGCAAGGCAGGCCACACGGGAGAGCCAGTCTCTTCTTTCGCATGCAGTGTGCTCGGCTGTATGTCCACACTGCCCTCCACAGCCCTGCAGCCCTGAGGACTGGAGGCGGGGAGGAAACACTGAAGCATTCCCCATGGATAAAACAACATCCACTTTAAGATCTGGGGTGGTGCATTTCAACAGAAGAAACCTAGACAACCGCATTGTGGATTTTTTTTTTCTTTTTGTTTTTCACTGATTCCAGATATTTCCAGGGCCTAACACGACTGACTGGAGAAAGGAAGCTTGTTTTTAACCCTTCTTCCTACCTTTAGAAAATCATAAAGATGCTTAAGAACCCCTATGCACACTTCATCCAGATCCTTTGAAAATCCATTGAAGATAGGTACCAGGCCAGCTGCCATCAACTGATCCCCAAGAATCACAGTGAGCTCATGAACAGAGAAGGCAAGGGTCTGGCGGCCTTCCACTAGGGGTGAAGCAGACACACAGATCACAACAAGCAAATGTAATTTAATGTTCCCAACATCTTACATGGCGTTTCTGGAGAAAAATGAATGCTGCCAGGTGCCAGCCACTTAAAGCTCTATTTCATCAGAGACCATTAAATACGCCAATCCGTATCCACAGGAAATCCAGGTCAGCGAGCCTGGCCGCAGCTTCCCCTTGCTTCCTAATTAGATAACCCTCCTCTTTCTGCACCTGCCTCTGAAAAGGCTTCATTTACCTGCACCAAGCCAGTGTTTCATACGTGTCCTTCAGAGAGTGCCAATTCCGCCTCCCAGGGTCACTGCCACTCCTGGGAGGCTGTACGCAGTGTTTGGCTATGTCAGTATTGACGGTCTGGGCCTGTTCTAGGTCAGCCATTGACACAAACTGATTTAGCAGAGGCTGAGGGATCACAGCCTGGGGAATGGGAGAGAAAGGAAAACACCTTAGGAAAGAGGGTCAGAGACAACAGCAAGCTAAGGAAAACAAGCAATTTGGAATTTAAAGGTGAAAACAACAAAGTAGAAATTTTGGGAGGAACAAGAGGCCTTCTCAAAGTCAAAGGGCTTTGAGATAGAACCCTGTTTTCCCCAGGGAGTAGGTATGGCTCTAGAGGAAGTTCAGGAGGTGCCAACTCATCTGGAATCACAGTGAACAGTCTAGGTAGCTCTATCTGTTTGGCAGCATCAGCCACCTTGAGGATGGGTGCTGTCTGCTCTCTCCCACAATCACCCAGGAATTGAGGGCCCAAGACCAACATTGGGGTCATTACTGTCCTCCAACAGATGGGTGGTGCCCCTAAGACACTCCCTGCATACACTCATCTCTGTGAAAGCAAAGCTTCACTATGATCTAGAACACGTATGAGAACTTACTTGGAACCAGAAGCCATTCTATAAGAGAGAATGAAACTGAACACTGTTCAACCAAAGCAGCTCTCAATTTTTGACCAAAAAAATAAAAAATTACTTGTACTAAGAAGACACTCAACAGTTAGATGTCAAAATATTTTTCTTACATTAACTTTATTAAAATACTATTCTAGATTATTGTTCAGAAGATTTTAAACACTACTTAAAAATTTCTTTTTTTATGTTAGAGAAGAAATGTTAGCAACACAGGTTATGAAACAAGATACATAATTAATATTGATAGAATAAAATATTTGGTTCAATGTCTGTTCTTAAGTTTCAGAGAAAATAAAACGTTTTGAGTTGCTCTTTCTTTCTATCTTTCTTTCTTTCTTTTCTTCTTTCTTAAGGAACGAGCCTGTAATTTAGATTTGTTCTCCTCAAGGGTGATGGGTTCATGCCTTGGCTCAGTCACCAAAGGGTCACTGGTTCCATTCCTGGGGTCACCAGGATCCTACAGAAGTGTTTGGGAGCATTATCATTTGCAGCAGACCACTCCCCCTTCAAAGAATCTTCTTTCATGCCAGAAATGGAAGAAGCCAAACCAGGCCAAGAACATTCTCTGAAGTCAATGGTGGCCCTCCAGATGTTACAAACTGATTTTGTACAGTTAGATAGGATGTTGTATAGGCCAGTCATTTTAAGAGCTAGAGAAAATAGATTGCGCATATTTCCATTCCGAGACTGCTTGAAGTCCTTGTACAAGACAAAGGCTACTGTCAAAGCTGGTGCGTGCCAACCGCAGGAGCCCGGAAAACCTCCCCAGGAGGGCTGTCTCGCTCTCCAGGAACAGTCACGTGTTCAGGGACAGGCAGCCCCAGGGGAAGGATGAGGTTTGTGAGCCCTGGAGAAGCAAGTGCCTCAGTTTTCTGGGGCATCAGCGCCAGCGGACCTCTGAAAGGGCGGGGGCAGTGAAGCTGAGTGCAGAACTATAGCACTGGCGGAGGACTTGCCCCACAAGCTGCTCTCCACTTGCACATGGACAAACACTGTGCGCATCTGCTAATGAACCTTTACATTAGGTTAACAATTAAAATGAGCAAGAACATTCCCCAGTGACATATCGGTCTCTGATCACTGATCAACGCTAACAGGGATGGACCTGACCTTCTCCTTCAGCCATGACGTGGGTTTCTAGCTTGCACTTGAAATGTCATACTGTCGACCAGCTTAATGGATTCTGACAAATCAGCCCAACATATGATCCAGGGAAGTCGATCAATACGTGGACAGATGCTTTGTTTGTTCTGAGGCATGCCACCAGAACTTTCAATGCCAAGGTTCTCACTGAGATACACTGCTTATTTTAACAGAATATGAGATAAAAACAAAGGTGTTCTGGTATGACAACCTGAATTCTTTCTCTAAGTTAATAAATTCACATATACTAATAACACGTGTGGCTGGAATCACCATTATGCAAAGTCCTCAGTGTCCTGTTGAGTACAGTGGCTACCGGGAGCCAAGTTGGGTGTAAGTTGACCACCACGGCCAGTCCCTAACAGCGCCTGAGTTCAGTGCCAGCCCCTGCGCAGTAGCAGGCTAATGGCTACCTGAGGACCCCTTTCCTCGCAGAATCCTGATGCTTGAGGAGATGGGCGTTTTCTATCTCCTCCACTGTGCTGTACCCACGAACGTATGGTACAGTGATGGCCAGCGAGGGGCCTTGGGGAGAGGGCATTGAGTGGGGTTTCTGGCATAGGATACCTTGCTCTTCCTAAAAGACAAGTGGGGAGACAGGTGCCACTGCCATGAGCACCCAGCAGAGCAGACGGAGGTACCAAGCTGCCAACCCTGGAGCTGCCCGCCCCCGGCACTGCCCCTTCTCAGCATCTGGCGCCAGGGCGCTTTCTCCTCGCTGTCTAAGCCTCTCCAGAGTTTGTTTCCTCTGCCTTCTTTTGCACTGGCAGCTCCTGGCTGCGCCCAGAGGAGCCCTGATGTTGAGCGGGAAGGCCACAGCTCTGGCTCCACACAGTGAAACGCAGGCACAGAGGCACACACGCCTGCAGACCACCCAAGACCCAACCTGGGCGATCATTTTCGACGTGTCTCTGATAAAGAGCCCAAACACTATCCCACCAAGGTCAGCGCAGTCGGACCTTCCTACTTCACCCCTGTGATCACTACGGTCAGGTCACAAGGTAACAACATGAGTTTTCTTGCCAAATTTTTAGGAAAAACCAGCAACCCAGTATACCATCTTGTTTCTTACTAAAGATAACTTTGACCAACTCTTGAACTTATAATCAGGTATTTTAAGAATTTTGTTTTGCTTTGCTTTACTAGAGCAGATCTATGGAGTATGAGAAGTGATAAGTTTAATCACTAAGTCAAAATTATAAACTGTGTGAACAGAAAAACAATTTGCACTCTGGCCCTGAAAATCGCAGGTCTGAAGAGCCTGCCCACCGGCCCATGGTGAAGAGGAGGCATTCACGTGCCCCCTGTCCTCCTGAGCACAGACCCCTGGCTGTCATTCTCTACTCTCAGCCCTAGATGTGGGAGGAAACACCGCCTGCTGAACGTCCTTCACTTGCAAGTGTAGCCAAAGAGGCACAGCAGCCCCAAGGAAAGAGGACTGGGAAGCTTCCAGAGACTCAGGAGAAACACGCCCCAGCCCCCGACTTGGCTTCAGGCCCTGGCCTCTGGAGCTGGCTCTGGACTACAGGAGGCCGAGCTCTCTGCTCCAAGCGCTCTGCCAGCGCCACCAGCACCGCCAGCACCGCCACTGGAGCAACTGGCCTAAGAGCCCTGTGCAGCGACGGGCTGGGTACGATGGGCTTTTCCTAAAGCCTCTGTCAACTGTAAATTCTAGGAATTTCATGAGTTCACCCTCCACTATTATTAAAAGATGTAAATGACTGTTAGCAGTGACACAGAACATTTATATCATTAATGCCCCCCCAATCAGTTCTTGTCATCTTTGGAGGAGAGGGAAGGTACTTTCTGGAACCCACCCTGTTCCTGTGGAAGAGAATCAGTGTTATCAATCACCTGATTGATTGGATGTCTAGTTATCCCAAACATGACCTTAAGAATGAAATGAAACGTGCCATTTATCTTCTCTGCAGGGATATATTAATAAAAGAAAATGCAGCTTTGTGATTTCTGTCACATCCTCAATGGCTGAGGGATAGGGCAAATACTTACTGTGCTTTGTAATATCCTGGCCACAGAGAGCTCATTCCGAGATGACGAAGCTGGCAGGGGGATATGACTGTCAGAGGCAAAGCTGGGATCTGAAATGGACACTTCATTTAGACTTTCCATAGGCCTGCAGTGCGGTTCATTCACGGAGTCAAGCTGCGTAGCTCTTGGTACAGCTGATAACTCCTGAACTCCAGCTACAGGAAGAGAAGTTTCAGGACTTTGGGGACTCATTTCAGAGAAGTGGGCGCTGTGCACGCACACGCACGCACATGCACACCTGTTCCCAAGTTGAACACACCAGAGTGACCAAATGAACTCTCAGGAAGATGTGATGGGCCATTAACAGTGACCACTTCAACGAAGCACCAGCCACACACAGAACATCAAATCTGAACTCAAAAAGCCTTAGCCAGGCAAAGCCCGAGTTGGACTCCACCAACTTTCATAGAAAGAACCCAACTGGGAAGAACCCGCTACTGGGCAGTGAGGCTGGCAGGCCTGTGTCATGCAGGCGTGCTCCCCACTCCCTGGCACGCCCTGCACACCTACACACAGGGCGTTGGTGTGGGAGCAGAGGAGTTAGGACCTGCTCACCAAGCCCCAGGGCGTCCCACCCTCTGTGACTACAAGAGACCTCCTAACAGTAAAGATGATGTATTTGACATTTTCTATAAAAATAAAACTGCATGCTTCCATGTCTCCAGCCTCCCAAAACACACACACACACACACACACACACACACACACAAACTTCCTGCACTGTTTTCTAGGAGTTAAATTTGACCCCCAAGATTCATTAAAACATTTAGAGCTTGTAGCTGGCTCTCCCCAGGGCAATTCCCACCTTCTTAGTGCAGCACACCAGGCCCTTCTCAGTGGCCTAAGGGACACTGTGGTTATTATGATGTCATCATTTGTTAGTTTACAAATAAAACATGTCATTTGTCCCTGAATCTTTGGAGTTTCAGATGCCTTTGAGAACTGAGGAAAGCTGTGAGTCCTTTCTTACAAAGAAATTAAGCATGCCTATATACACAAGATACTACAAACAATGGTTTCAGGGAACTGAAAGAACCCTCTGGAACTCATTCCTTGACCTCCCTGGCTGATGGATTCCCAGCCATCCCCTAGAGCTCAGGTCAAATACCACCAGTGCACTCTAAGCAACTCTTGCAGACATTTCCTCTGTCCCCAGGAACAACCCACTTTAGCTGGCCAAGTCCCCTCCTCCAGCAGTCCTCACCATGCTTCACGTGGGGCTGCCTGTATAATCCCCTCAGTGCATTCCAAGGGCCTCAGGTGCCATCACAGGTGCCCAGCTCCAGTTCAGGCTCCAGTGCTGGGGATCAGGGTAGCTCCTGTGGTGTGTTTTCCAAACACAGACTCTGCCTGCACCTATCAGAGGTGACATGTTACATGGGCTTGTTCTCTCAGCAAACTCGATTTAATATCTTCCATAAACTTAAGGACAAAGAATAATCACAGGGGGGCTGGGGTAGAGTGCTTGCCTAGCATGCGTGAGGCACTGGGTTCGATCCTCAGCACCACATAAAAATAAAATAAAGATATTCTGTCCACCTACAACTAAATAAATAAATATTAAAAAAAAAAAAGAATAATCACAGGGCTAACTGGACCTTCACATTTCCCTTCCCAAAAGGCTTCACCAATCTTCCCCCAGCAATGGCAGTAAGGCGTTTTTTCCCAGTTCTCCAACTCCAGGGAAAGTGTAAACACAGCAGCACCACAGAGAGAAAGAGTGGTCAGGACAACGGACACAGATGGCAGGGTCAGGCTCTCAGATCAGATGCCAACAGCAGCACGAGTAAGAAAAGGGAAACACCCCAAGATGAAGCTGTAGTCTTCCTAGCCACACAGAGACACCTCAGAGTGCAGCCAAGGGCTGAGGTAACAGGCTCCAAAAGAAGCATCGCCCTTAACTGCTTCTAACAAGAAAGGGCATCAGACAAGGGAACGACATCAGTGTCCATGCACTGTCCTTTTCTGATAAAACTGCCTCCAAGCAATGCACATGTCTGTCTGCAGAACAAGGAGGCTCAGTCCTTGCAAGAGTCCCACAAGGAGACACCTCCAACAGTCCTGGACAGGGTGAGACTGAGCAGGTCCACTTTCTCCATATGTGTACAGTGTATGTGAACACAGGCACACACATGCATCAATATGCAGTCCCAAGGGGGAGGGAAGTGGCCATGTGCGATGCACAACACAGAAACATCCTGTGGAGCTGAACAGACACTTCTCAGCAGAAGATACACAATCAGTCAACAAATATATGAAGAAATGTTCAACATCTCTAGCCATTAGAGAAATGCAAATCAAAACTGCTCTAAGATTTCATCTCACTCCAGTCAGAATGGCAGCTATCAAGAACACAAACAACAGTAAGTGTTGGCGAGGATGGGGAGGAAAAGGCACAACTCATACATTGCTGGTGGGAATGCAAATTGGTCCAACCAATCTGGAAAGCAGTGTGGAGATTCCTTAGAAAACTTAGAATGGAACCACCATTTGACCCAGCTATCCTACTCCTCAGTCTATACCCAAAGGACTTAAAAACAGCATACTACAGTGACTCAGCCACTTCAATGTTTATAGCAGCACAATTCACAATTGCTAAACTGTGGAAGCAACCTAGTTGCCCTTCATTAGATGAATGGATGAAGAAATTGTGGTGTATATACACAATGGAATATTACTCAGCAGTAAAAAAGAATAAAATCATGGCATTTGCAGATAAATGGATGGAGTGGGAGAACATCAAGCTAAGTAAAATAAGACAATCCCAAAAAACCAGGGACTGAATGTGTTCTCTGATTAGTGGATGCTGATCCATAATGGGGGTGGGGGTGGGGAGCATGGGAGAAATGGAGGAACTTTGGATAGGGCAAAGGGGAGGGAGTGGAAAGGAGGGGACATGGAGGTAGGAAAGATGGTGGAATGAGATGGACCTCACTACCTTAGGTACATGTATGAAGACACAAATGGTGTGACTCTACCTTGTTTACAACCAGAGAGATCAAAAATTGTGCTCCATATGTGTACTGTGACTTGAAATATATTGTTTTAAAAAATAAAAATAAATAAAATTTTAAAAAAACAGAAACATCCTATGTTCTCTCTAACAACAGCAGATTGCCTCTACCTTGGACATCTAGGTCATCAATCTTACGCTCCTGCAAACCAGCGAGGACTCCCTGGATCTCGCAGCTAGCCACACCGCTGCTGCAGTCTCAGGTCTGCTGCAGCCCTCTCGCTGCGGCCGCGCCCCACTCAGAAGCTGCTCTGCACCCTGGCTTGCACAGGGACAGGAGTTCACCAATGAAGACCATCACTGAGCACAGCCTCCAGACTGCCTGGGCAGGCTGACTGCTGATGGGAGATCACTGATGCCAGAGAGCTTCAGGAAGGCACCAGCCCCAAGCTGGCACTAGTCACAGCAGGGCCTTCCACCATGTTTTCTGTGAGGCCTGTGGAGGGGCTACTGACAGGCAGTGGACACTGGCCTCCGTGGATACACCTTCCGTGAGTGGCTGTGGCTCCTCTGCATTGGCCTTGCTGAATCAGTCAGTTAAACTGAAGGAAGCAAACTTGTAGTGCCATGTGACAGACTGGAAGGGACATGGAAAAACCTGGGACCTACTTCCTCACAAGCCCAATCCTCCTCCTCCTCCTCTAACTGGTCACCCACCATTCGTGTGCCTCCCAGTGTCAGATTAAAATGTCACAAGTACGTGAGAGGCCCAGTCCACTCCCTCTGGCCCCTGGGAGCATGAAGATGACCGTGTGGCAGCAAGGCTGGCCCTTGCTCGCATCCCTGTGCAGAGCGCGCCTGCCACTGCAGAAGCTCCTCCAGGGCAAGCTGCACCCACTTACTGCTCATGAGCACCTCCACCAGGGGGCAGGCACTGGAGAAGAAAGGATGTGGAAGTTGGCAAGGGCTGGCTCTTTGTCAACCACTGAAAATCTTGACAAGGAACGTGCGGCACCTGGGCCTGATATTCAGCAAGTCTCATGGATTCTGATGGAGCAGGCTGGTGGAAAGGATGGCCCCACCTTCAGATGATCTCTGTCATCTGAGGTGTGGAGTGCCTGCTGGCACATGCCCGCAGAACACTACCAGTGGAGAGACAACAGATGACCTCAAGGCATCGGGTGGTAGGCACCAATCACACACCGTGAAGGCGACACCTCGGAGACAGCACCACAGGCCTCCAGTGGCCGGCAGGAGTGCCACCCTTCTGTTTGCACAGCACACCTACGTTCCCAAAGTGCACTTGGGAGACTGCATTTTTCCTATGTGAACTATCCAAAGAATTTCATTAATCAAAAAGGAAGAGAAAATTGTCTTTATAGGTTATTTAATCACTACTCTCAATGAATATTTTATCTAAATTTAGGAGACACGGTAGCTTCATTATTTATAACCTAGTAGTCATGTTTCAAATCATTATTGCAATTACTTTTTGCTTCTTTACATAATTAAAGCTCTAATATTCCATCTTGCCCAGAAGGTCACTATTACTAAACTCAAGACAAGATAACTGCTGGGATTCTAGGTGAGTGCTTGAGGTGCAACTGGATCCTGGTACTGATCCTGGCCCAGGAGACACTACCTGCTGGGACTGGATGAGCCAGAGGCAAGAGTAGCCTCTGAGTCCTGGGTGGAAATGAAGACGGGAATGAAGGGGCCAAGGCACTGGAAGGCAGCCTGCCACCTCTGAAACCAGGCTCAGACGCAGTGGAGGCCAGGCCTACTGCCAGTTGACCACCAGATGTCCACTGCACCATGTCTGCTGGACTCGGCGTCCTCCGGAGCATTCCACAAATCCCCAATCCACTATTGTTCACAGAAAATCAGCAAGAACTTAGCCTATCATATAGTTTTTATTCTGCTGGAATATTTATCACACAACAGGTGACAAGAGCCCCTATCAAGCACTGAGGCAGAATGCGTCACCATGGTGGGTCTGAGGCGGTAACAGGAGGGGACAGCCCGGGAAGGGTTCCCTTCTGGATTCTGACTTTCACAGGACGCGGCGCCTGCAGAGCTAAGGTGTGCGCCACAGTCTTCACACTCACTCAAAGCTCCTGACATTTCAGGTGCCCTAATTTTGACTTCATATGGTCAAAATCTGATTATGCCACTAACCAGGGACTGTAAGAACACATTACATAGGCACAGGCCCCGAGGCTGGACACGGTGTGACAGCGGACACAGCACTGCCACCACTTACTCATCCGCAGGAGTCACTGACCAGCCTGATGAAGAAGGGGAGAGAGGATCTCTGCGAACTCGGGAGGGGGGCAGCGTCACAGGACAGGCAGGCTTAGCGCGTGCCCCACCATGTGACCTAAGCAGAGCTCCACAAATCTGGACATCTAACAAAGCAAACAATCAAACAAAATACACAACTACTCGACTCTGAGTACCCTGAGAACGGGCAGGACCTGTCTTGATGCACAGTGATGGCAGATCCTGAAAGTGGTAACAAGAAGGAAATATACCCTGGTCTAAAAAGAACCCCTGAAGACAGCAGAAAGTATGAGAAGTGGAAGAAAGACCCACCCTTTACCTCCTGATTTTACTAAGCGACTTGGTGAAAATGAACAAGATAATAGAGAAAACTCAAAAAAAAAAAAAAGTAACTGATATTTGTTATGAACACAGAGGAAGACTACGTAAGCCTGAGGCTTCGCGGTGGTCCCTAAGCAAAAACGGATGGCAGCACGAGTGATTACTCTCCACAGCAAGGCCAGCTGGGCCACTGGAAGGCCATCAGTTGTCACTCTGGATATTGACCAGTTCTGAGTACCTCAAAGTTCACCACAGTATCTGGTCAGACTACAAACGTGTGCCACTTTGAGTTCTCCATTAAACTGGCTGTGATATCTTACTGGTTTCCATCATTAATAAATGAGTTAAAAACATAATCTTTGACATATGTTCACTTATATCTACATGAAGGTCATGACTGCATCTTATTTTAAAATTCATCCTTTAAAAGGCTCTGGTTTTAATGTCATGATGTAAAGCGACCAGCTTAAAGTGTCCCACACACGGGAGCGTGACATGACCGTGGAAAGCCACCCACAGAAAGGCCAGCGTTGCGCTCGCTGCTGTCCCTTGTTCAGATACATCAGGCAGAAAATCACAGTCACTGTGTCTTCAAAGCAGCAAGCCACTAAAAACTTGTTCTTGGGTTACGACCGTGGTAACGTGGCTTATACCTTAAGTGAAACAAAATGAGCTTCTGCACTTAAATTTAAAAACTGATTCAAAGATTATAATTTTTGAGGTTAAATTCCAACCATCCAAGTAGTACATTCTGCCCATGAAAATGAGTGTCTTCTGAGCATCTGGCAGCTCTCCAGTTGCCAGGTGGGCACTGGGGAAACAAAGGGAACATGATGTGGTCCCCGTCCTCAAGGGCCCTCTCCACAAAACCTGCACGAGATGCTCTGAACAAAATGTTGACGGGAGGCTGTCCAGGGAGAAGCGAAGGGGCTGCAGCACAGCGGCCAGGTGAGTCTGCACAAGGAAAAATGCTACCGAGCGCACTGGAGCCGTGTCTGAATTGTGCACAGGGTCCCATCAGGCAGGGAAGACCCTCATGAGAGAGCAGAGGCCCAAAGACAAAAAGAGCAGGGAAATGAGTCACCTGGCTGGCTCTCTGTCCTGTTGTGTAGCAGAATCACGTGGGAATTTATCACAAGTACAGATGGATGGGCTCTCCTCCTTCCTCCAGCTGCCCCAGGATTCAGAGGAACATGCAGAGGTGAAGCCCACGGAGGCCAGAGTAGCCTAAGTGAGCAGGTGACCGCAAGTGAGGCCGCAAGTGCATGTGTGCAGGGGCCGAGGCCGGGAAGGTGTGAGACTTTCCACCTTATACCAAGTAGAAGTGTCAGTGGTTTTGAGGCCCAGGAGCAAGGTGATAATGAGCAAGAAGAGCAGTGAAGAAGGGACAGAGAGTGACTTACATGGGGAGAAGAAACAGGGAACGCAGAGAGGTGGGGTTGCCTCATCCCCTCCCCAGACGGGCTGCCTAGTGCTTAGGAATGAGAATTTCAGAAGTCAAGAAATCTGAAGCTGATGAATGCAGAATTGAGTTGCCATTCCAGAATAACGGACTCATAAATATAAAACTTTACAAATGATCTGGAAAGTGAACTAAGAAATGAATCAGCAATTATAATTGGCAAAACTTCATGTACTGAAAATTTCTCATGGCTTCTTTCTTGTCCAACAGCATGACAAATATCACCAAAATTTGTAGTGCACACCTGAGAAAGGCAAAAGGCATCGCATTATTCCTGTCTTTCTGTCTTAACAAATCGTAAAACTAACAAGCAGGAGCCCTGAGAGTGATCATCACTCTAGTCAGGGCGCTAACAAGCACGCACCATGCCGGCTGCCCACACAGCATCAGGCTAGGTGCCTCTGCTGAATCGGGAACAGAAGATTCACAAGAAGATGCCAACTTCTAGGACCGCCTGCTCCTAACTGACCTCGATACATAATGCATTTGGTCAGCAACAGGCAAAAAGAGCCCCTTCACATTCTCCGCATAGTAAGTGAGACCCTTCATCTTGCCTACGCGTCACGAGAACAGGCCAGAAAAGGAGGGCCAGCAGGCAGCAGGGTAGAGGCAGAGGCTGTTTAGGGGGGACAGTGACAGTTTCCAGGAGGAACCTGACAGCAGGTGATAAGAGATCAAGTGGGAAGCTGGAACTGAGGTTGAAAGGTACAGAAAAGAGAGGAGGTTTCTGGTGGGAACTGCCCTAGGAAATCTAAGACCCCTCAGGCCTGGTGGTGGTGAGCACCCCCCCCCCGCCCCGCAGGCGCCCGTGCTCCCCCACTGTGTGTGCTCCCTATCTGCAGCAAGAACTGCAACACTGTCAGATATCTCCTCACACAGTTCACACTGGCCACATCTTTTCTCCAGATTGCATCTACTGAAGGATTAGACAGGGACTTTACAGAAATCAATTCTGAATTTTTTAATTTTAAGGCATTTTGAAATTCTTATGCTCCCACCTTCTGAACTTGAGTTTCCTATTACCACACAGTTCACAGAATCGAGGGAGGAGCAGGTGTTTGAGTATGTCCTTGCTCAGCATCGATGTCATTTTTCAGATTCTCTATAAAGAAAAAGAAAATCAGAATCACTCGAAATACCAGAACATCTAAATTACATGTATCAATGACAAGATATTCTCCAAAAGCAAATATTTAAAATACTGCCCAAATATCCAAGAAGGAAAAACAGAGAACATCTTCTTTTGAATTTTACCAAGTTATATGATCAAGAGAAGGCAAGATATTTCTCCAGTGTCACTCACATAAGTGCCTGTCCGAAGCTCAAGCCACCATTAGGTACCCACCACTATGTGCCCAACATGTGACCACATGGTGGAACTACACGGGTTCATTCTACCATCCCAAGAATGCCATGGCATGGATATTATCCCATTTCTCCAGATGAGAAAACTAACACTGCCAAGGCTAAGTAATGCCACTGAGAATAAATGGTGATCTGGGACATATAGGCATAGCAGGTCATGGCATATAAAATGCTACATAGAGCTGGGCATGGTGGCACATGCCTGTCATCCCAGCACTTAGGGAGGCTGAGACAGGAGAATTATGAGTTCAAAGCCAGCCTCAGCAACGGCGAGGTGCTAAGCAACTAAGTGAGACCTTGTCTCTACATAAAACACAAAATAGGGCTGGGGATGTGGCTCAGTGGTCGAGTGCCCCTGAGTTCAATCCCTGGTGCCAGAAAAAAAAAAAAAGCTACACGGGCTCTGAGGAATGATGAAACACTAGAGGAAACTAAGAGAGAGACTCTTGCCAGGAGAAAAATACACTGGATAAAATCCTACTTTTTGTGTGAGGGCACTTCTCACTGTGCATGGCCATACAAGGTAGTCAGGTCTCAAGCAAAAGCTACAGTCTTTCTGTCTTGAACTCAGAGAGTAGAAGTTGAGCCTGCCACAGCAATTAGAAAGTGGGTAGAAATCCTGGGAAGGAAGGAGAGCCAGAGACTTTTTTGTGAGCCCCACTATATGTGATTAGATCCTAATCCTGGACTGACCTCTGACCTATGTATGTGCAAGAGAGGCATTAAGGCTCAGAGAGAACATCAGTAACTTGAGGTTTAAAGAGCTGAGTACTCAGAGCTGCTGACTACTACAAGGCAACAGAAATATGAACTGCTGCCCAAAACAAAGTCAACACTCTTCAGAGGATAACAACAAAATCCAGAGGTTTTACAAAATTTCATCAATAAGATACAATAAAAAGCAAAAACACATAAGCAAGCAAACAAACAAAAATGCATAAGCATAAGGAGAAAGAGGGAAGTGCGATTCATATCCAAGAAAAATATCAATCAGTAGAAACAAACCCACAAAAAAATCCAGATATTGGAATTTGCAAACTTCAAACAAAGTTTAAAGTGACTATTATAAATATGCCCAAGGACTAAAATGAAAAGACAGTCATACCAAATGAAGATCAAGAATTTTATCAAAGAAACAGGAACTATTAAAAAAAGAATCCAGTAATAATACAGTAGCTCAGTTGGACTAACCTTCCTACAGATAATAATGAGAGAATTTAACAATCATTAAAAACAGGCATTTGGAAGGAGTGGATAACAACCAAAAGGCAGAAACTGGAGGGCAGCCTGCCCTCAAAAGATAATCTGGGAGAGATCTGCAAGTAATGTCCAGATCTGCATATAAAATCTGCTTCTATATTTGGCTGACTGCTAAACCACACATGTGGTTTCCACACATGTGGAAAGATATAACTTTAAAAATTAAGAAACTGCATTTTCAGATTCATGATGCAACACAGATGAAAACAACAGGGCAGAGCATGGAAGCCAGTGGATGTGAATGTAACTGCACTTTCGCAAGCTGCTGTACTTTTTGAAAATCCTTATCAGGGAAATTAAAATGCAATGCTAAAAGGTATTCAATCAACTCAACAGAAAGAAGAACAAAATTAACAAAGGAACAAAAACTGATGAGAGAAGTGGAAATCAAACAGCAAAATGGCAGAAATAAATCCAAATGTAGCAATAATTACATTAAAAATAAAAGGATTAAATACTCCTTTTACAAGGCAGAAGCCTCGCTTGTTAGCTCACTCCTGTAATCCCAGCTGTTCCGGAGAGTGAGGCAGAAGGATCACAAGTTCAAAGCCAGCCTCAGCAACTGAGTGAGGCCCTAAGGAACTTAGTTAAGACCTGTCTCAAAATAAAAAATAAAAAAGGGCTGTGGATATGGTTCAGTGGTTAAACACCTCTGTGTTCAATCCAAAATACCAAAAAAAAAAAAAACAAAAAACAAAAAAACAAGAAAGAAAAAGGCAAAAACTATCAGACTAGATACAAAAGATCCAACTATGTGCTAACAAAATCAGAAACACTGTAAATATAAATACATACAGATTGAGAAGAGAGAATGTAAATAAATATATTATAATAAACAGCATAAGAACAGTGGAGTGGTTACATTAATATCACAAATAGAAGGCAATATATGGATTACTGTAAGAAACATTCCTTAATGATAAAAGGGTTAATACATTATAAAGATATAAACATTAAACATGTTTAATGTTTTCATACTTATAATGGAAAAGAAGGTACGATTAAAAATGTTTCCTCTTTAGGAAGCTAAAAAATACAAGCAAACTAAAGAAAATAGAAGACCAGAAATAAACAGCAGAAATCTTTCACAAAGGAAAAAAGTAACCATGAAAACCAGTAAGGCCCAACATCACTGCCAACATCAATGAAACTGACAAGCCTAGGGGACCAACTGAGGAAAAAAAGAGAGAATCCAAAGTACCAATACCGTAAATGAAAGGAGACAGCACTATCGATTTTGCAGTCATTGAAAAGTGTAAGGAAATAGTATGAACAACTTAGATAAAATTAACAAATCCTCTAACTATCAAACTTATCCACTGACAGGGATGAAATAACAAAAATGAAGCCCTATATCTGATTTGAATCTGTTACCAAAAACCATCTCATAAAAAAAATTCTAGAACCAGATGGATGAATTTGAACAAATATTTAGGAGGGAAAATAACTCCAATCTTAAATAACTTCTTTTCAGAAAACAGAAGAGGAGGGAATACTTCCCAATTCATTTTTGAGGCCAGAAAACTCTGCTTCCAAAACCTGATGGAGACATAACAAGAAAATTACCTACTGTTCACGTACTATCACTTGAAACGCATTTAAATAAAATAATTAAATAAAAAAATAACTCTTTTAAATACAGATATTAAATTCTTCAACACCTACAGCAAATAATGGAAAAAGGGACAACTAGAATCACCCACAGGTACTGACACTTGGGAGTGAGAGTTTGATGAGGAAGAGCATACTCACACAGCCTTGAGGATTGCTCCTGTAAAATTTGGCAAATACTGTTTCCATCTATGAAGTCAACAAAATTAGCATCCCCAGTAACAGCAGGTCTTGCGCTTCCTGCCATGACACACTGAGAATACATCATTTCTATGACATTGCAGCCAGATGGACAAGCTGAATCCATTCATTAAGACACATCAGTCAAATTGGGAGACATTCTACAAAAGAACCAGCCTATACTTTAACATATCAATGTCACAAAATTCAAAGGCTCAATAGCTGTTCCAAATTGGTAGAAACCAAACCAGATCAGTGGAGACAACTTGATGCAGTGAGAGGTCCTCCACCAATGGCATCGGAATGTGAACTGCAAATGAGAGACACTGATCAGTACAGTGTCAGTGCTGAAATTTCCCAATTTTGATCACAGTGCTACAAGTTGTACAAAAATAATTTCCTTATTTTTAGGGCTTATACACTGAAGTGTTTAGATATAAAAGGGTGCAATGTCTCCAGCTTACTCTCAAATGCTTGGAAAAAAAAAAAAGTGTGTGTGTACGTGCACGCCCATGCATGTATGTTTAAAGAGAGAGAAAATGGTAAGAACAAACGGTGCAGAATATAAACAACCAAGGAAGGTGGATAAAAGGTATTCAGGAGTTTGGGTTATTATTCTTGCAACTTTTCTGCAAATGTTAAATTAAAACAAATGAAAAGGTACCCCAAAAAAAGTTTTTTAAAAAAAACATTCTCCCACTCTTGCCCCCAAAATAAAAGGAAGTGAAGGAGGAAAAGGAGGAAGGGAAGAAGGAAGGAAGGAAGGAAGGAAGGAAGGAAGGAAGGAAGGAAGGAAGGAAGGAAGGAAGGAAGGAAGGAAGGAAGGAAGGAAGGAAGGGCGGAAGGGAGGAAGGAAGGAAGGAAGGACGGATGGACAGATTTCTGTCTCTGAAGTCTGCCACTCTCAATGTGTACACAGCTCTGCTGCTTTACAGTAGGAAAAGGTCCTGAGTAGGTAGGTCATCCGCCCATCATTCTAGTTGGAATTTGCAGACAAGGAGACAACAGGAGAAAAAAGAGTAATCGGAGCAAGTGGAAACAGAAACCAGCCCCACAGCACAAGAAAGGAAAAGGCTTGTGTCTTCCAGCTTAGGAGACACATTTCTGATCTCATTCAGCAAAGTTGTACACAGTTACGGCCACAATCAACAGAGACCTTAGGCTTCTGTTTCCAGGGTAACAGGCAACTAAAGAGTTGCCAGTATCTCCTTCCACTCCCCTCTGCCACACTCACATGACCTTATTACTACACAGTATAAAACAAAGCAAGAAATCATTAAAGTCAGCGCACTGAGTGACAAAAAATGATTTTTCTGGGGACCCCAGGAACCACTTGTACAAAATGACGATCTGCACTTAGTTGCTTGGAACCAACTATTCTTTATGGCATAAAACCACAGCATACTCTTTAAATAAATGCACAAATAAAAATGAGCTTAAAAATAGGAATGACGACAAAAAATGAGGAAGCTTTAATGTGAACATGCATTGCGAGAGAGAAATAGGCTTCTGACAATTAGTTATAATTTCAGAATGCTAATGGCCTCCCTGCAAGCAAGAGGAATTATAATTGGTCTCCGGTGGCCTGTTTATCCTGTCGAGATATAATTACAAGATACAGCTCTTGCCGTCTTTAACCAATCCATTCATCCAACAACTAACATTTATCCAGGGCTGACGCTGGGCCCTGCACTGTGCTGCGTGTTGACGGTGCAAAGACGCCAGGCCCCATGGTTAAGGAGCTCCTCGTCTCAAGGGGGAAACAAACAGAACTCACAACTCAGACGCCAAGTGACAGAAGACAGATAGGCACCAACCCTCCGACTGCATAAAGGAGAAAGTCACTAATGCTGCTGGGGGGACCAAAAAAGATTGCATGAAGGAGAGGCACGTGGGAACCCAGGAACCCACCCTCATCTCAGTATGTAAGCCGGGCTGCCAGGCTGCGAGGCCCGTGCCGCTGGCTCTCTGAGTGTGCCGATGGCTGGCGCACTGGAGTTGTCAGCACCAGGATCTACTGGCTGATTCCATGAGGATGAGCAGTCCAACAAAGAGCACTTTGTGCACATGACATGCAGTTTCCTTGGGAGTGAGAAGCCATTCCTCCAAAGGAGCACTGTTTTCAGTGGGTGTGCATTTCCCTGCATGGTGGCAGTGTTCACACCATAGGGCTGCAGAGAGAGCTCTGAACACAGGAGACTGGCCCAGCCAACTTCTTTTCTTCTCCATTACCTGGCAAACCGAGAGCTTTCCAAACCACTTAGCACACGTGTGACTTCCTTGAATAATGGAACCGCACTCTACCTACAGTGCCATTTCCCAGCCAACAAGAGGTCAGCTCTGTCTGTACCCTACAGCTCCTGGGGGCCCAAGGGGCATGTTCTCTCTGAGGCCTCTTGGCCTCCAGGTTCTGGGGAGGAACTGGACCAGAAGTCATATAGGCCCATACAAGGCAACCCACAGTCTGTTTCCATAGGAGCTTCAAGGAGGAAGCTCAGAAACCCTCCAGAAACACTGTGGGGACAAAGGCATGTGCCTGGCCTGGTGGTGGGTAGAGGGTCCAAAGCCATTTCAGTTCTTACAGCCACAGCTGAACATTCAAGCCATGATACCAGCAACTCACTTTGAGAAAGAAAATTTATGTGAACTAATTTGTTCTGCAAGTGATTTGTGGAGAGAGCTTCTGAGAGGCTTGTTATATTTTCCAAATGTTTCAAAGAAGAAAAAAGAAGAAGAAGGATATTCCTGACAAGAATGGAGCATATGGAAACAAAACAAAATAAAAATCATGCAAAAATGCCTTTAGTGTTATTTTTCATGGTATTATCAGTCCTTAGGGATAAGATATTTGGTTGTCAATCGTAACCTTGGAAACTTACCTAATCAACTTCCAAATGAAGAAGATCTAGTTGGCAAAGTTCACTGCTCAATTGCCAAATACCCCAACTAAATGTTATTATCCAGGTTCATTTTGCACAATAAATTTAATTTCTTGTAGAGAAACTTGAAATTTATAAAAGAACCCTGGACAATTTGAATTTTAACAATCAATTATTCTTCAGCCTGATTCATCTTATAAACATGGAAGATGCAAAAAATTAGATTAATTTAAAAATCCGGCCCTTTAATATATAGTTGAAGAAAACTTTTACATAAATGAAGAAAAATTGCCAAATGTTCTAATGACGCAATATAATATTTTAGCTCTACAGTGTATAATAATTTTGTACTGTGGAAAAGAAAATAATTCCTTTCTCTAACATCATTCTTTTCTTAATAGAAGAATAGTTTAAGAAAAGATAATTTATCTTAATAAAAGATAATTTAAGAAAACTATCCTCTATCCTTTATTTACTCATGATTAAGGCTCATGATTTTTAAAATCGTTTATGTACAAATTTCTCCAAAAATGCTGAAATAATCCCAAGCTATGCACTTTTGTACTGCACACAGAAAGGGTCAGGCCACATGGCATCCTTCGCACTGGTCAATGGAGGAGTGGCAGCTGCAGAAACAAGACAGCTCATGATGCTCTCCCCTGGTGCCACAGCCAGGCTGCAGCCTCTGACCTCAGGCTGGTAAATGCTCACCAACTGCTGGTTTACAAATAAAGACTCCAGCAAGCACAGCATGCCAAATGGTACAGTCATTTAGCAACAGGCGCAGACTTACAAACCCAAGGGTACCGTTTCATTAACTATTAAAGAGAGAAGACACTGAGTACAGAAACTACTCCTTCCATCATGCGTCTTTAACTGATATGAACACACACACTCAACAGCATTTCCCACACTGCCGTGAACACCTGTCCACATCTGCATGCTTCACAGTGGCTTCTTATGTGCTTACCTGTCTACTTGAGTCTTGCCCTACATTATAAATTAGACACAAATCTGTTCTTAATTGTCTCAAATACCTCTGAAAATCATCTCACATACCACATGAGGTTCCTGCCTTGGAGAAACAAGCCCCAGGATCAAGGAAGGTCAAAGGCTTTGCCTGTGGGCCCGAGCATCTCGCCCAGCAGAGGTCTAGGCCCACGCCTCGGCCACCACAAAACAGGGTTTCTGGAGCCCTGCCTTCTTAAAAAAATGGGTGCTCAAAGGACCACCACCTCCCCAGCAGGCTCAGGACTGCTCCATGAGCCTTTTATGACTGAGGCTGAGTCACTGGCCATCTTGCTTACAGGAATGGTGCTGGCCAGAATGAACACAGCTGACACTGCAAGTCCTGCACACGCCAGCGTACACGACAGTCCCAACAGGTCTGGCAGTCACTCCTGCTCAGACTCAGCTCGCAGCTTCCACCCTACTTGTCGTCACTGTCTGGGGCAGACAGCTCCAGCAGAATTGGACACACTTTGTTTTCAATATCATGATGGAAAAGTAGATCTTGTTCCAGAAGAGTCGAGAGTACTTCCTGAATGGATCTGCTAACCTAGAAGAGGGGGAAAGGCAAAGGTGAAACACAGAAGCAGAAGACCGGCATCCTGAGCAGGCCCTCCATCTCTGTCCTGGCGAAGTGCGAAGTGCTGGGCTCCTGCCCTTTCCCTCCTCCTCTCCAAGGCCCCCTCAGCCCAGCTGATGCTACCATTTCTCCTTCTCAGTCCAAAGCCCCTTCCTCCCTGAACTCCAACCCAGTTAGGTCCTGGCCTACACTAGAACAAGCCCTGCACTTTCCCTCCATGGCTCCTCCCATTTTTCTGCATGGACATACTTACACATGAACAAGTATACACACATCTTGGCCCATATGACTCATAATTGCCACCTGTCTCCCCCACCGCAGAAGATGAACTCAGAGGGCAGGTACCAAGTCTGATTTGTCATCTGTCCTCCGGTATAACCTCAGGACCAGTAGTGTGTGGCATAAAATTTTTGTTCTATTAGGAACTGTTGAATAAATGGATGATTGAGTGCCTTTTCTCCTCTGCAAACATGGGAGCTGGAAAACATGGCACCCTCCTCCTGCTACTTGGTAAACCCTAGCATGCCACACCTGAGACATGAGTTACATCTGGTGCAAAAGAACACCACAGGGAAGGGGTTCAAGGAAGACAGTGGCGTGGAAAAGAAAGACCCCTCAGGCAACAGAAGATGAGGGCAGAGGAGCTCTTGTCCTTTGCCATTAGCATTGAGTGAGCAAGTGCCAGAACGCAGGGATTCAAAAAAGGTAGAGAGCCATTTTAAGAGAAATGAAAGCACTCAAAATTGCCATTTACAGAGAAAGTAATAAAATACACAACCCATCACCATGATGGCAAGGCAGGAAAATAATATCAGGTCACAGAAGTAAGCAGACAGAGGCACAGATGATCAGTCGATAGCAGGTTACAAGAGGGCAAGCAGGAGAGACTGTTGGCCATAGAGGTGACGCGACACCAGTGCTTCTGTACAGTGACGAAGAAAAACGGGTGTTTCAGGAAGATCATTCTGACAGCGGTGTGCTGAGTGAGCTGGAGGTGACGAAAGATTGGATGTGGAAAGGTCAGGAAGGCAGCGATTGCAACAGCCAGGTGGGAGGAAGGAGGCCCGGGCTGGCTGCGAGCAGGAGAAGGCCATAGCCACAATACTACCCACCACAGGTGACGGGACATGGGGGTGGTGAGAGGTAAATGGCCATGAGACTCTGCAGCATCACACTCTGATTAAGGGTCTGGCATGTGTCAGGAGCTGAGAACAGAAGAGGAACACAGAGGCAGAGAGAAACCCACCCTGCATGTAAATTTTCCCTCAGTTCAGGTGGCAGATGAGACTGTGGAAGGAAACCTAGTATCGTAAGAAAAAGAAGACCAAAGACAATACCCTGGAGAAAGCCAACCCCTAGGGATGGGCAGAGGACCAAGGACTAGTGATGAGGACAGGGGCAGGGCAGGTTCAAAGGACAGGGAAGAGGCAGGGCAAGGGACGCCCAGGAGCCAAGAGGAGATGCTGGGACTCTACCCTGGTTCTGGCTCTGGCTGTGAATAGGAATGCTGTGTCCAGCCTGTGCTGGACAGTGTACCTGCTGAGTCACCCTTGGCAAGTGACCTGGCCTGTCTAAACCTCAGTCTCTTCATCTCTAAAAGTGGATAATAAGGGGGCTGGGGTTGTAGCTCAGTGGAAGAGCGCCTGCCTAGCATGTGTGAGGCACTGGGTTTGATTCTCAGCACCACATACAAATAAATAAAATAAAGGACAATCAACAACTAAAACATTTTTAAAATTTTTAAAAACCTGGATCATAGGGGCTGGGGATGTGTCTCAGCTTGCCTTGCATGGGTGAGACCCTTGGTTCAATCCCCAGCCCTGCAAAAAAAAGAAAGAAAGAAAAAATAATACAGATGTTCCCAGACTCATGATGGGTTTAGATCCCAGTAGATCCACTGTTAAGTTGAAAATATCTTAAATCAAAAGTGCATTTAATACACCTAACCTATATGTGGTAGCCTGACCTCGCCGATCTTAAATGTGCTAAATACTTATATTAGCCCCAGCTGGGCAAAATCATCTAACATAAAGTATATTTTATGGAAGTGTTGAATACCCCATGTTATTTACTGAATACTACAGGAAGTGCAAGACAAAACTGGGTACGCTTTCACATCATTGTAAAGTTCAAAAACCTTAAATCAAACTATCATTAAGCCATGGCTGCCTGTAGAACCAGCTTCATGGAGCTGTTGTGGGAATGAAAGGACTTGACATGCACTGAGGTGCAGGCAGATGGGGTTGCGGGTGCAGCATTAGGAGACAGACTTGCTTCCAGAGGCTCACTGTCATCCAGTTGGGATGGTGGAGGCTCTTCTGGCTCTGTAATCAGAAGCTGCTCTCCTTATTCTGAGTCTGAGCCCCGACTGTTGGAGTGGATCTTATTTTCTTGATCTCTGTGACCTTGTGCAGGGTCTGCTCCTGGTGGCATTTCAGTGAAGGTATGTGCAGCTGAATCTGCTGCAAGCTCTGCTTTGCCCTGTGGCTGCATCTTCTCGGCTGGCCTGGGCTCCGCTCCAGTCAGGTGTCTTCTTGTTGCTTTCTACTCCCATCTTCCTGCCTTGACCTGCTTGTCTTCTGGCATTCTCATTGGGTTTTCTGTTTCAGTCATGATCATGCCTCAGCCTCCCTCTTCTCTCTACTCGCTGGCCTAACTCACCAGGGACCTCTGGGCACTGCCAGCAGCCCCATGGCTGATGTCTACAAGGGTAAGCATCTGGCAACGGAAGGCACAAACTGCCAGGAGCAGAGAGAGGGGCACTAGGAAAAGCAGGCAGGCCCGGAGGAGGAGGTTCTGAGAGGGCCGATGGGAAGAAGGAACAGGCAAACCACAAAGGAGTCTGGGCCACGTCAAAGGGCATGGAGGGCTTAAGAGTGCTCAGTAAGACTGGTTTTCTCACAGTTTGGGATTTAAACATGGTGAGAATGGAGAGGGGGGTGCCCTCAGGATTATGTATTTATGACAGAATCAAAGATGACGTGGCTTGGGTCTAACTGGATGTAGGAGGTGAGAGGGAAGAATTTTGATGGCTCCCAGGTTGCAGCTCAGGGGAATTGAATAAAGCAGATGGTGGCTCCATTCATTGCGATAGGGGATGAAGATTGAAGGCCTCTATTTTCTCAGTGATGTAAAAGGCAAGGTCACCTGCCTGGCGGAGGCAGGACGAGGTGAGGGGCCTGATGAAAGTGGCAAAGGTCTAAGAAAGCTGCCAAGGATAATGTGAAAAGCAGCTGATGAGGGACAAGGAAAAGGATTGCCACGCCACGCTGCAAGTCCAGCCACGATTGGAAGCCATAAATTTGCAATGGCACCAATCAATGCGTGATGGGACTCCCTCCCACAGAGATCAGCAACCAGCAGCAGAGAATGCAGGAGATGGGGCTGTGCAGGCAGAGCCAGAGAAGCATTGTCAAAAGGCAAAAAAAAAAAAAAAAAAGGAGGTGATGGCAGGGATGGGCCCAAGAGGGTGGGATGAGAGAGGGAGCAGCTGAGGAAGAAGAGGAAGGACATGCAGGAAGGGCAGGGCAGCAGGAGAGAGGAAAGAGGGCAGGTGTCGCCAGAGCAGAGTTCAGAGGCACAGCACCCCTGGTGACAGCAGGGCAGGGGCCACTGGGGCAGGAGCAGGGAGGTAGCTGGAGGCTGACATGGGGAAGCAGCGTGGGGTGACAGTGGGGAGTACCTGCTCTTGGCCACTGAAGTGCCTTTGCAGCAATCACAGAGCAACTAAGGGCGCCATGCTGGTCCTGGAATCAAAGCCACACTTCCTGCCTCAACCCTTCCACAATAGAATATATGTCAATGACAGATGACATGGGTCAAGAAGATGTCAAATCTCCTTACCCAGTATAATCTCATTTTCAAGAATGTATCCAAAGAAAAAAGAAAAGTCAACAGAATAAAACTGCATCCTTTACAACATTCACTGTATCTACAGCACATGCACGCACGTGCACACACACACTCAAAACTGAAAAAATCTGAGCATTCAACAAAATTGAAAAGATGACGATCATGAAGAAACAGGGAAATGTCTGCACCCACAGATGTGCTTTCTGGGGAATAAAATCTATCCTGTTCGTCTCCTTATCCCCAGGCACAAAGCACAGAGCTTGGCTCATAATGGGCACTCAGAGCCTGTCAGAGTAAGTGAATGAATGGAAGAAACGGCACTACATTCTGATTAGACCATGTGGGAAATAATGTAAGCACCTAGAGAGGAAATGCAAAAATACCAAGAAACCCACGTTAGGAGACTGAAAACAGGGCAACTTTCCTCTTACCTGAAAACTCCATTTCATCCTGTCACATGGCTTAACAGTCAAAAATGAGCATCTGCTCTTTTAATAACACTGGATCAAGGAAGAAATACAAGTCATAATTCTAGAATTTCTTTAAAAATAATGAAAACATGGTATACCATTAAAAATTAAATAATTTACCCTTTGTGGAAAGCCATCTCCAAAAGACACTGGCACAGACAGAATGTTGCAAGGCTACTCCTCACAGCAGATTTAAAGTACAAAAGACTAGAAATGACCCCCATGTGCAATAAAGTAAGCTCCATCCCCCCACAGAGTATGATGCTGCAAGGAAAAGTGAACAAAGAAGAGATCCACAGACTCCCAGCACCAGGGAAAGGAGCAGGCGGGGTGCGGCATGGTGCATCTGAGCAAGGACAGGGTGGGGAGCACAAGGCCATGGTCTGAGAGTTGTAACGTAAGAAAAAGCCAAACCCTGAAAGAGAGGATTACCTAGAAGGGAGGGAGAGGACAGGCAGCAGGGACAAGAATGGAGATAGACTAGCACAGATGTGTTTTGTTTTGACTTTGGAACTAAGTAACTATTTTAAATAATGACAAAGCAAAATGTAAAAGCAGAAGCTATTCTTAAACATAAACAAATAGTTATGCACAAATCCTATCTTCTCAGGAGGCTGAAGCAGAGAAGTCAAAACCAGCCTGGATGAAACAGTAGGCCCTTACCTCAACACACACACACACACACACACACACACACACACACACACACACGAGCTTAACTGTATGTCAAGCTGGTGGCTTTACTACAAGAAAAGGTTCAATGCAAGTGGCTTTAAGACATGGTAACATTTGAGTTTCTAGTGGGAGCAGCCTCAAGGCAAAAGGGACATAAAGAAATCCTAAGCTACACTGGGCAACCTGCCATGCTGCAATGCTCTAGGGTTTTACTTTGATGTACACACATGTTAATGTCATTAAGAAGCAAGATTTATATTGTTAGGTTTTTAAAAAGATACAAATATAAAACCAAAGAAGTCAAATACAAGTCCCATTATCCTAAATTTGAGTTGAAAATATCAATATAAATTCATGGGGATTTTATTTTTTTAAAAATTATTTTGTCACTAGAGGCAAAGCTCAACCTTGTAGCTATGAGTACCCTCAGGACCCATGCTCTGGTTTCCTATTATCATTTCCTTTGTAAAGGAATATGAGCTTCTTGGAAAATTGGCAAGTTCTGGGCGCAGATGCACTATCAAAGTCTGCTGAGCCATGTCAAAAAGATTCTGGAGCCAAATTGAAGGGCTCCCACTGGTCAAAGCTGGGACAACTTGATCATCAAAAAGAACAGGCCTTGGGGCTGGGATTGTGGCTCAGTGGTAGAGCGCTTGCCTCGCATGTGAGAGGCACTGGGTTCGATCCCCAGCACCACGTAAAAATACATAAATAAAATAAAGATACTGTGTCCATCTATAACTAATAAAAAATATTTAAAAAAAAAAAAAAGAACAGGCCTTGGGTCTGGGGTTGTGGCTCAGTGGTGGAGCGCTTGCCTAGCATGTGTGAGGCACTGGGTTCAATCCTCAGCATCACATAAAAATAAATAAATAAAATACAGGTATTATATCCATCCACAACTTAAAAAAAAAAAGAACAGGCCCACAATGGATTAAAGCATATCTAATAGGTTAAAATTCTGGGGATAATAACAACATTAAAAACAAACAAATCTAAAAACCTAACTGGTAACCTGTGTAGATTATTAGGACACCAAGTAATTATTTTGGAAACAGGTAAATAATGGGGAAAATAAAGCACTTGCTCTGTCTTTCCCTGTATAAACATATTTTTAGGGTTAACCAAATAGTTGATAGGGGAAGCTCTTTACAGACAAATTCTAGCCATTAAACTAAGAAAGAATGATGGAACCGGAGCCTCGGAACTGTGCACCCTCCCTCAAAACACTGGGTTCTGGAAGTGATCCCCAAGTTGGCTGACAACCTGATGGGCAGCTTCATGTGGGAAGACAAGGCCAGCAACACCAGCGACCAGCCCGACACACAACAAGGGCCACCCGGATCTCTGTGGCTCCCATCTCATGCAGCAGGAGCAAACAGCCCATCTACAAACATTACCTCTAAAAAAGAAAGTGTGCGTCTCATGTAGCCTCCAGACGTTAACTACCAGTTTGTAGAAAATACTTGGAGTAGGAGAACAATTTGACACTCGAGATGGAACCAGTGAGATCCCAAATGTGAGAAATTCTATAGAACTGATGGTATGGCCTCCTCAATAAATAAATGACAATGGGGAAGCGACAGGTATATGAGAGATCTAGCACCAAATTTAAGACAGAGACTTTATTTGTATTTTGATTTCAACACCATCTGCAAAAGCTACATCTATGAGAAAACTGGGACAATCTGACCAATGACTAGATATTAGATGATATTAAATAACTATTAATAATTTTTAAATTATAATAATGGCATTATCATTATGTTTTTTAAGGAGTACTTCTTAGCTACACTAAGAGTATTTACAGTTGAAGTGATAGGGTGTCTGGGAATTGCTTTTATCTGGGATGATTTTATCTGGGAAGAGATAAAAATGAAGAATCATTGGTCAAATGTCCATGCTGGCTGAAGCGAGGAAGGTACATGAGCATTCGTTTTAATGTTCTCTCCCCTGCAATGCATGTTGGAAATGTCCATAAGAAAATCTTAAAGCAAAGAGGAAGGCCCCTATCCATGGGCTGCAGTGCTGCCTATTTTCCTACTTGATGAACGCAGCTGAGCACAAACAGAGCCTGTGTTCCTGAATCAACTCTAAGGAAGCTGTTTTCTGAATTATGAATATCAGCTAAAACAAGACCAGCGAGAATTTGCTAAGGAGATCTCAAGGTGACAATGTTCAATCCTGACTGCTTGGATCAGTGAGGTTCCTCACTACAACAGGTATGAGATATTCAGAGACAACACTGGATACAGTCATCTGTTTTCTTGTAGAAAAGTGCCAACAGGAGGGATCTATTTCATCAACTCAGTCCGCACCGTGGGCTCTAGAGCAATGGAAACCAGAGAAAGGATTACATTAAGGTTAAGCCAAGCATCTTATATAGTATATACTTATAGTTTTTAGCTTTCCTTACTAAAATACTTCATCAAGCAAATTAGACAAATGCAGTTTAAAAATCATTTCCCATTTAGAGTATTTATGCTACAGACAGGCTTAAAAAGCTAATAAGCTATACGGCAATATAAAAACATAAAAAGAAGAGAGAATGACAACTCTATTATAACAAGCCATATATAAATCGAGGAAGGAGCAAGAAGTCTGCATGCTGGGCCAGCGTCCAAAAGCCATTACAACTAATGGCTTATGTGCCAGGCCTATGGGTTGTGCTTATTTAAATTCCAGCCAGAATGTATACATTATAAATAATTCTTTCATAAATGCACTCCCCCACAATCCACGCATCCCAATTATTTCTAAAGCAAAGCATTAAACAAAAGAGCGGCTCTAGCTCCAATATACCACATTAAATTTAACACAAATATATAATTGCAGCAGCACTGTAAATGGTGATTCATTTACAAAGAGAATCCATTTAAAGACTCCAAACATCCACTTGGGTCTTTTTAAAAGCGTTGTGTCATATTCATATGAATATTTTAAACTAATTTGGGAACTACATGGAAGGCTTATTTTTCTATTTTCAGTTTAAAATGATCAAAATTCTAAAGTCTAAGAGTCCAGAAACTTTTGCAGTGGCTTCTCATTCCTTAGGAGAGCAGGCAAGGGGGCTGCAGCAGCTGTCAGGGCCGGCAACCCCCTACTCCTTCCTCTCACTCATCTCTACCGAGGGGCGGGGGAGGGGCGCAGGCGAGGCCATGGCATCTGCCGCACAGCAACGTGCTTTTCTTCCAGAATAGCAATCATGGAGAGGCAGAAAGAGAAAGAAAAATCAAGATTTAGCCCATGGAGATCACAGGTGAGAAAAACTAATGACTGAGATTGTTCTAATCCAAAGGACCTCTTTTGATTGGGTATTTCTTAGCAACCAATCGTCTGACAAAACTCAAGAAATACAAAAAGGCCTAACTGCCAGGGCAAATGGCATTCATAACAATTGGTCTTCCTAATTTTCTAAATATAAGGACGATTTGTGCCATTTTCAAATAAGACACCCATTCTTTATGACAAAACTCATTCATGGTCAGACAGCTTAAAGTTGATTGATTAATAAACAGATTTTTAATTTCGCTACCACTGGGTATATATCATTTCTTACAAACATACCAAAGTAAAAAATAAAGTCACATAGTACTTACACAAACCAGAATCTTCTGACAGTCAAACTGCAATCTCCACTACCCTTGAGAAGTCATCTTCATTGGCACTGAAGTCCTGGAAGATATCAAAGAGTCCTCTGACAATCACCTGACCACGGAGATGAGCAACAACCACACAGGTGTGTGGACAACATTGACCGAAGGACGCTACATCCCAGGCACTGCGCCAAGACTAGGTAAGGCAACCATGGAGCAAAGGATAGGCAGAAACCACCGTCCACACGGAGGACAGAGACTCCTGAGGCCTGTCCAAGACAGTCCCTCCAGTAGGGACCCACGTCTTCCAGTCTGGCAGCCATGAGACTTTGAAACTGTCCACTCATGACAAGAAAACATCTTTTTGTCCTTTGCTGACTGATTCTTCAAGATGAAACAGACTGGGAAGAAAAGTCTGAGGTAGTGGGAGAAATTAAGGGCCAACAAACACAGAAGGCAGATGACCAGGGAGGCACCGGAGGCCCTCCTGATGACCGAGGGTTCTGAGTCCAGAAGGCATTTTTTAAAATTCAGACATTTCTCTACATTTACTATTTTTACATCTTCCTGTGGTGATCAGCAATAAAACCCATAAGATGAGAAAAAGTGATGGTGCTTATTTGAGGGAGTGAGGAAAGAAAGGTACAGGCAGGGTTAGTGGTGACAGGCACCTAAAGGAAAAGGAATACCTCAGGCCACAGGGCCTCAGCAATGCACACAAGATGCGCTCCAGCCCACAGCTGAGGGGCCAAGGAAAGACTAGGGAGGAGCCCCACAGGATGGCAGGCCACCAGGAACTGAGGGTACCCAAGAACTTCAAACAGAGGAGACAACTGCCATCAGGGGAGAACATGTCACTGCCACCGCAGTGCCAAGGGACCACAGACACAGGCACAATCTCAACTACTTAGGCCTCTTGGGAAGAAACATACATATATATGTAAGATGAAAGATAAAAATAAAGACCAGGAGACAGGAAATGAAAGCACACTGCTATACGGTTCTGAGACAGGGAGTGGTGAACAGCCTTGCGAGGTGGGCTATAATCAGGTAAACACACAGACGACAAACACCAGGGGTCATTCCAGCCCCGGGGAAGGCTGAGGCAGGAAGACAGCCAATCCAAGTCCAGCCTTGGCAACGCAGCAAGACCCTGCCTCAAAAATGAATATGAAAAGGGCCAGGGGTGCAGCTCAGGAGTAGAGTGACTCTGATCTGAGTGCACGTCTGTAGGAACAAATGAAGAAATGAGGGCTGGGATTGTAGCTCAGCGGTAGAGCGTTTGCCTTGCATGCGTGAGGCCCTGGGTTCGATCCTCAGCACCACGTACAAAGCAATAAAATAAAGACATTGTGTCCATCTACAACTAAAAAAATATTAAAAAAATAAAATAAAAAAATAAAAAAAATAAAAAAAAATGAGTGAATTAACTAAATAAAAGAACACTAAGACAACTACTAGAATAACAAAACAACCTGAATTTTAAAAATATATTCAATTAATCTTGATCCAAGAGCTGGTAAATAAAGAACAAATAGAAAAAAATAGATATGACAAATAGAAAACAGCAAGACAGACTTAAACCTAACCACATCAATAATTGCACTAAATGTAAATGCTCTAAACATTCCAATTAAAAGACAAAGGTTCATAATAGAAGATTTAAAAAGCAAGAGCCAATTATATTCTGCTTATAAGAAACACAACTCAAACACAAACATATAAATAAGTTAAAAATTAAAGGATGAAGAAAGATATATTAAGCTCACAATAGTCAAAAGAAAGTGGAGTGGCTGTATCAGTATCAGACAAATGACTGTAAAGAGTACAAAAAGAGATCCAAAAATATATCATCAAGAGGTTTTTCACAAAGGGAAAGGGAAAGGAGGGTCTTTTCAAAAAGTGATGTTAGAATAAAGAGTCAAATGGGGATAAAATAAGCCTTAAGATTTACCTCAAATCATACAAAAAATTCATTTTCAAATAGATTAAGCATTTTATATAAAAGCTAAAACATAAAAATGATCAATTTATCAGTTTAAAACATAACACTTCATCAAAATTAGAAAATTTTGTTCCCCAAATCATACAAAACAAAAATGACAAGCCATTGATTGGAGAAAATATTTCACAGAAGGTTTGCACATAGGTTATATAAATAACTTGTACCCTCTTACACCTCAATAATGAGACACAGTGCTTAATTTTTCAAAATGTGTTCATAAATGATTGCAGCAGCATTATTCATAATAGACAGAAATTGAAAGCAACCTAAACTTCAATCAGCTGATGAATGGGCAAACAAAATACAACTGTCCACTCAGTGGACTATCATTCAGCAACAGAAAAGAATGCAGTACTGAAATCACCACCACACAAACCAAACATGAAAACAACATGCAAGTGAGAAACAGTCACAAAAGAGCACAATAAAATGTCCAGAATAAGCAAACCCAAGGGGACAGGCTGCCTAGAACTGGGCACTGAGTTCACTGAGGATGAAGGTTAGTGACTACTAATGGACAGGATTTCTTCATGAGACTAAAAAAGCTTTAAAATTCATTGTGGTGATATTGCACAGGTCTGTGAATATACTACAAACCATCAGTTTGCACACATTAAGGAGATGCACTATGTGATATGTAAACTAAATCTCAATAAAGTTGTTATATTTTACAATGTGTCAAAGATTTTAACTTCACGTGTATGTGTGTGTGTGTGTGTGTGTGTGTGTATGTGTATAGATAAGAAGCACAAAAGAAAAAAAAATTCTCCACACCACAAATCTTCAGGACAGATGAAGATGAGCCTGACGGACACCACAGGAACACATGATATCAACACCAAGCCCTACTGATGTTCTGGAACCCCTGCTATGGTGCACTGAGAAAGGCACATCACCTCTGGGTGTGTGCCCCATAGTTCCAGAACCACCATCTAATTATGAGGAAATATCAAACACACACATTTTGAGAGATATTCAATGTTCTTCAAAACTACCGAAGTCATGAAAGATAAGAACGGGCCAGGAGGAGGCAAGAAGATGGCAGAACAGAACGGTTGCTTTCCCAGTATATCTGTGACGTGAAGCAAGAAAAGCTGACGGGCAGCTTTTTAACAAGGTGGGCAAATAATCAAGAATTGGAGGGAACTTTACTGGAATTTAATACTGGACACTCAAAACAGATTGGGTACTCAGGAGATCTTATACAATAAAACATAGAGAAAAGACACGCAGACCCACAGCCAAAAAACTGGCTAGAGGTACAAACCAAAACAGTCCCTATGAGAACGCAGTAATGCAATAAAGGAATTAAAGGAACCTCCATTCTCAGGAAGACTGAGGCATGTCCCCTGGACAAGAGAGCTTAGAGACCAAACACACTGCTCAAAAAAAGAAACAGTGAGCTGCACAGTATCCATGTAGGGTAGGGAAGTTGCCATCTCTCTTGGTGGCATGTACATAGGATAGTAGAAGGAATATTTTGCAACCATGGTACAGGGACTAGCAGCTGGGGGAGCAGATTACGAGAAGACTCAAGTCTGAACCAAAAAAGCAAGCCAGGCAAACCCACGCTGCATGACAGAGAGTGTGCCTAAGTCACCAAGAGAAAATCAAGCCTGGAGAAGAGATTTACACAGGGAATATTGGTCGCAGAAACCCACCTGGCTCCCCTTCCCTCTCCAATCTGGCTGCTTACAGGACCAGCTGGGAGAGAAACGCCTGACTGGGAATCTGAAATGGTGGGGGCAAAGAGATCAAGCTTGAACACTGAATCAGAGACCAGGAATCATGGGGTCCACAGGTGAAGTAGTGGGCTAAGAACAGGCTCCTACACCATGAATGGAACCCAAAGGAGATTCCTGGGGTGCAGTCTTCCAGCATGGACTGGCAACTGCTGGGCCTTGGAGGTGCTCTGAGGTAAAACCTCCAGACCAACTGGCACTCAGCACGGAGACCAGAGCATACCTAAGACTACATCCCTCCTCCA
This sequence comes from Xerus rutilus, assembly GCA_028644305.1. Taxonomy (NCBI): domain Eukaryota; kingdom Metazoa; phylum Chordata; class Mammalia; order Rodentia; family Sciuridae; genus Xerus; species Xerus rutilus. Next base: position 175,794,899 of record CM053401.1, read on the forward strand.
GGAGCTCTACCTCCAGAACCAACTCTCTCACCCTAGCAGCACCAGCCATCCTGAGGGTAGAGCAAGCACCAAACTCCAGACAACCTCACCTAACTGCTGGGAAGGGAAGCTGAGAAACTTGAAGTCCAACAGAAACAACAGTCCAATTTTTCATCAAGATCCTTCTTTTTTTTCCTTTTTTCTTTTCTCTCTCACATTTCTACCATTTTTAAATGGAAGTATTTTTCATGCATCAGTTTACTGAGGACTAGAATCTTTGAACAGTATATTACAGGTTTGTTGTGCATTCTTTTAATTTTACTTTTATCTTTCTATTTTTAATTTTTTGTATTTGTTTTTAATTTTTACAATATATATACACATATATAATTTTTTTCTCTGTCGTCTGTTTCCCTGGATTCTTTCTCTCTTTCTGCCTGCTAACAGCCAACCTCTATTAATTCCTCTTTCGCTATTCCTATAATTTTTTACTGCTGTCTTCTGTCCTCCTTCCTCATGAACATCACATCCTACACCACTTCTGTTCTATGTCCACCATTTGAAATTGTAAACCCTTTTGCAAACTTACTTTTTATACTGTAGACAATAATTGAACACATCGTTTCTGTTTATTGCAACAAAACTGTAGACATCTTAGTAGGAGCTATTTGGTTTAAGGCTGCATATTGTTTGCATTTGGTGCTGTTAACATTGGTCTCCCCCTTAAAGATGAGGTACTAGAAACTTTCAGGGACACTATAAGTCTACAGGGCAGAAACTGTACTGCCTCAGTTCCAAAGTCCTAGATGGGGAGACACAAAAAACATGAAAAAACAAGGAAACAAATCAACCCAAACAAACCAAGATACTTCAATAATAGAATCCACTGACACCACAGTAGAAGAAATGTCAGAGAAGGAGTTTGGAATGTACATAGTTAAATCAATCTGTGATGTAGAGGACAATGTAAGGAGTGAAATCAGAGAGAAAATTCAGGAAGTGAAAGATCACTTCCATAAAGAGAAAAAGATTCTGCAAAGAAATCAAGCAGAAATCCTTGAAATGAGGAAGCAATAAACCCAATTAAAAATTCAATGGAAAACATCACCAACAGACTAGACCACTTGGAAGGCAGAACTTCAGGCAATGAAGACAAAATACATCATCTTGAAAACAGAGTTGACCATGGAGAGAGGATGTTAAGAAACCATGAACAGAAATTCCAAGAATTAGGGGGTAACATGAAAAGACCAAATTTAAGATTTATTGGGACAGATGAAGGCATGCACATATAAACCAAAGGAATGCACAATCTTTTCAAGGAAATAATGTCAGAAAATTTCCCAAA
>CM053401.1:175796725-175849772 GCA_028644305.1 Xerus rutilus
AGAGTTGACCATGGAGAGAGGATGTTAAGAAACCATGAACAGAAATTCCAAGAATTAGGGGGTAACATGAAAAGACCAAATTTAAGATTTATTGGGACAGATGAAGGCATGCACATATAAACCAAAGGAATGCACAATCTTTTCAAGGAAATAATGTCAGAAAATTTCCCAAACCTAAAGAATGAAAAGGAAAATCAAATACAAAAGGGACCACAAATGTACAAAATTACAAAAGGTTCACACCAAGGCACACTATTATGAAAATGCCCAACATACAGAATAAGGATAGAATTTTAACAGCTGCCAGAGAAAAACAACAGCTCAGGTGTAGAAGGAAACCAAAATGGATCTCAGATGATTTCTCAACCCAGACCCTCAAAGCTAAAAGGTCTTGGAATAATATATACCAAGCTCTGAAAGAAAATGGATGCCAGCCAAGAACACTATACCCATCAAAGTTAAGCTTCAGAATTGATGATGAAATTAAAACCTTCCATGATAAACAAAAGTTAAAAGAATTCACAAGAAAATCTGCACTATAAAACATATTCACTAAAATATTTTATGAAGAAGAAATGAAAAATAAAAGTGAAAGCCAGCAAAGGGAGGAACTACACTAGATGAATATTCATCAAAGGAAAAGCTAATTCAAATTAAAAGCCAGAAATCAATCAAAATGACAGGGAATAAAAATCTTTCTCAATAATAACACTGCATGTAAATGGCTTATACTCATCAATCAAAAGACACAGACTGGCAGACTGGATTAAAAAACAAGACCCAGCCGGGAGCAGTGGCACAAGCCTATAGTCCCAGCACTTAGGGAGGCTGAGACAGGAGAATTGCAAGTTCAAAGCCAGCCTCAGCAACAGCGAGGCGCTAAGTAACTCAGTGAGATCCTGTCTCTACGTAAAACACAAAATAGGGCTGGGGATGTGGCTCAGTGGTCAAGTACCCCTGAGTTCAATCCTCAGTAACAAAAAACAAAAAACAAGACCCAACAATAAGCTATCTCCAAGAGATTCCCCTCATAGGCAAATACACCCATAGACTGAAGGTGAAAGGATGGGAAAAAAATATATCATTCACATGGGTCTCATAAACAAGCAGGGGTTTCTATCCTCATATCAGATAAAGTGGACTTCAAGATGGGAGTTAATCAGATGGGAGCAAGAAGGACATTTCATACTGCTTAAGGGAATCATATATCAACAATACATAACAATTGTAAATATCTATGCCCCAAACAGTGGAACATCTACATACATCAAACAAACCCTTCTCAATTTCAAGAATCAAATAGACCATAACACAATAATACCGGATGATTTTAACACATCTCTCTCCAAACAAAAACTTAACAAAGAAACTATAAAACTAAATAATACAATCAATAATTTAGACTTAACAGACATATAGAGAACATTTCATGCATCAATGAGTGAATACACATTCTTCTCAGCAGTGTATGGATCCTTCTTTAAAAGAGACCATGTCTTAGGCCACAAAGTAACTCTTAGTAAATATGAAAAACTTAAATACCCTGCATTCTATCATATCTTAATGGAATGAAATTAGACATCAATGATAAAATAAAAAATAGAATCTACCATAACCCCTAGAGACTAAATAATATGCTACAAATGATGAATGGATAGCAGAAGAAATCAGGGATGAAATAAAAAAATACTTAGAAGTAAATGAGAATAGAGATACAACATATCAAAATCTCTGGGACACTATGAAGGCAATGCTAAAAGCAAAGTTCATTGCATTGAGCTCATTCATTAAAAGAATAAAAATTCAACAAATAAATGACCTAACATTACATTTCAAAGCCCTAGAAAAAGAAGAACAAATAAACACCAAAGCCATTAGAAGATAGGAAATAATTAAAATCAGAGCTGAAATCAATTAAAAAATTGACCAAAAAAGGTGGTTCTTTGAAAAAAACAAATAAAACTGATAAACCCTTAGCAAAGCTAACAAAGAGAAAGGGAAAGAAAACTCAAATTACTAAAATGCATGATGAAAAGGAAATATCACAACAGACAATACTGAAATACAGACGATAATCAGAAACTACTTTGAAAATTTATGCTCCAATAAAATAGGAAATCTTGAACACATTGACAAATTTCTAAAACATATGATCTACCCAAATTGAATCAGGAGGACATACACAATTTAAACAGATCAATTTCAAGCAGTGAAATTGAAGGCACCATCAAAAGCCTCCCAATTAAGAAAAGCCCAGGACCAGACAAGTTCTCAGCTGAGTTCTATAAGACCTTCAAAGAAGAATGAACACCAATCATCCTCAAATTATTCCATGAAATAGAAAAGGAGGGAACCCTTCCAAACTCATTCTATGAAGCTAGTATCATCCTGATACCTAAACCAGACAAAGACACACCAAGGAAAGAAAACTTAAGACCAATATCCCTGATGAATATAGATGGAAAAATTCTCAATAAATTTGTGGCAAATTGCATACAAAAACATATTTAAAAGAGTACACCACAATCAACCGGGGTTCATCCCAATGATGAAAGATTGGTCCAACATACAGAAATCAATAAATGTAATTCATCACATCAATAGACGTAAGCACAAGATTCACATGATTATCTCAATAGATGCAGAAAAAGCATTTGACAAAATACAGCACCCCTTCATGTTCAAAACACTAGAAAAACTAGGGACAATAGGAACACACCTCAACATTAAAAGTAAAAGCTATATAAGCTAAAACCAAGGCCAACATCATTCTAAATGGAGAAAAATTGAAAGCATTCCCTCTAAGAACTGGAATAAGACAAGGATGCCCTCTTTCACCACTGCTATTCAACATAGTCCTTGAAACTCTAGCTAGAATAATTAGACAGAAGAAAGAAATTAAAGGGACATAAATAAGAAAAGGAGAACTCAAACTATCACTATTTGCCAATGACATGATTCTATATTTAGAAGACCCAAACAATTCCACTAGAAAACTTCTAGAACTAATAAATGAATTCAGCAAAGTAGCAAGATATAAAATTACCACCCATAAATCAAATGCATTCCTATACATCAGTGATGAATCCACTGAAAGAGAAATTAGAAAAACTACCCCATTCACAACAGATGCAAAAAAAATAAAATATTTGGTCATCAATCTAAAAAAACAGGTGAAAGACCTCTACAATGAAAACTACGGAACACTAAAGAAAGAAATTGAAGACCTTAGAAAATAAAGATCTCCCATGCTCTTGGATAGGCAGAATTAACATTGGCAAAATGGCCACTCTATCAAAAGTATTATACAGATTTAATGCAATTCCTATTAAAATCCCAATTACAATCTTAATAGAAATAGAAAAGGCAATCATAAAATGCATTTGGAAAAATGAGGGACTCTCAGAATAGCCAAAGCAATCCTTAGCAAAAAAAGGGAAGCAAAACGCATCACAGTACCAGACTTTAAATTATAGTACAGAGCTATAGTAACAAAAACAGCATGGCATTGGCACCAAAACAGACACACAGACCAATGGTGCAGAATAGAAGACACAGAGACAAACCCACATACGTACAGTTATCTCATGCTAGACAAAGGTGCCAAAATCATACATTAGAGAATAGATAGCCTCTTCAACAAACGTTTATGTTTAGCCAAATGTTTAGCCCTATCAATGTTTATAACAGTTCAGTTCACAATAGCTAAGTTATGGAACCAACCTAGGTGCCCTTCAACAGATGAATGGATCAAGAAAATGTGGTATATATACACAATGAAATATTAGCCTTAAAGAAGAATGAAATTTTAGCATTTGCCAATAAATGGATGGAGCTGGAGAATATCATGGTAAGTGAAATAAGCCAATCCCAAAGAACCTAGGACCAAATGTTTTCTCTGATATGTGGATGGTAATTCACAATAAGGTGAGGTGAGCAGAGCAGAGGTATTTTGGGCTCGATGGGGCATGAGGGGAGAGGCCATGAGGGTAGGAAGGATAGTAGAATGAATCAAACATTATTACCCTATGTGCATGTATGATTACATGATCAGTGTAATTCTACATCATCTACAACCAGAAGAATGAGAAGTTATACTCCATTTAGTACCATGTGCCAAAATGCATTTTACTGTCATGTATAACTAATTTGAACAAATAAAAAAATTAAATTAAATTAAAAAAAACATGGTCAACTTTATCTAATAACTGGATTTAAGGCAAAATTTTTAAAAGTACACAATGCCTGTTCTTATTAAAACTTCTATTGGCCTCACAGGGATATGAGAACTAAGGAGTAGAAGATTGGAAAGTGCAATCTATCACTGTTACTGTATTTCAATGTATGTTTATTATAGTTTACCTTCAAATATTATTAGAGCATATTTGTATACAGTGTGTGTATGTGGTGCATATAGTACATATTGTCAGAATCTTACAGTAGTATATTTCATTTTCTACTAATATTCTTTGTAATTTTGTTGTCATGTATCTTTACTTTTATTTTAAACACCACAATGCATCATTATTAATTTTAATTCATTTTTACTTTTAATCTCTTTTATGTTTTTATAATGCTGGAGATTGAAACCAGTGGCACTCTCCACTGAACTGCACCACCAGCCCTTTTTATTTTATTTGGAGACAGGGTCTCACTAAGTTCCCCAGACTGGCCTCAAACTTGCTGTCCCTGCCTCGGCTTCTGGAGTCATTGGGATTACAGATGAATGCCATTGCACTCGGCTGTTTTTTTCTTAAATAGTAAATTATTTTTAAAGAGAATAAAAGTGAAAAGATAGTCTCTTATGTTTACCTACATACTGATAATTTCTAGTACATTACTCAAGTTGAAAAAAAAAAAGAATAGATCAAGATATTGCCACAGATTGGAGGAGCTGAAGAGACACGACAATTAAATGCATAGTGGTCCCCTGATAGGGGACACCAGCCCCAGATCAGTGGCTGCCTGGGCCATGGCAGTGGAGGAAGAAAGGAAAGACTGAAATGGAGGCAACAAGAGAATTTACTGAATGAGGGAAATGTTCAAACTTGATTGTGGTGACACTTGCCTGACTGTAAACATTTACCCAAATTCTTCCAATTGGACACTTAGAGTGGGTAGATTTTATTGCATGTAAAATAATGCCTTGACAAAGTCATTTTTTTTTTTTTTAGTACAGGAGATTGAACTCAGGAGCACTCAACCACTGAGCCACATCCCCAGCCCTATTTTGTATTTTATTTAGAGACAGGATGTCACTGAGTTGGCTTAGTGCCTCGCCATGTCTGAGGCTGGCTTTGAACTTGTGATCCTCCCAAAGTGTTGGGATTACAGGTGTGCACCATCGTGCCAGCAACAAAGCCATTTTAAACAAAGACAATGATGAAGGGAGAAAAGTCAGGGCCATCAGCAGCAGCCTTGGTGGCCTGGAGGTCTCAATGTGCAAGACGAGGAACAGCATGCAGCTCCTAAAAGCTTCCTTTGAGCAAGTGGAAAGGTCTTCCGTCTGCTGTGTCTACTCCCGAAGCAACTGACTCTCCAGGAGCCATAAACTTCACTCCTAGCCACACATGCATCAAGAGAATTCGCTGAAGTCAAAAACCCACCTTGATTTGCAGGAAAAGCAGACTAGAAATATGGAATTCAAAGAGGCAGTCCTTTGGCGCAGCATACACAGGAAGAAATTCATCAACTGGAGCCTGTCCAACAAGAGACTTATACCACCCTGGGGATGAAAGGTCGAGATCTGGCAGCCAAGAGGCTTGGGAAAGTCGAAACAGACACTATAGAGAAAGTCACTGATTACATTTCACTGGACCACATTCATGTTAACCTCCCCTGGGAAATCAAGCAACCAAGATCCCCAATCTGCTTCTAGGGCCATAGAACAGATAGACAAATCTGCATCTAGCCTCAAGTGGTCACAAGGGACCTGCCCTCTTAAGGAAAGAGAGGAAAGGGATAAGAGAAAGCCCCTGAAGCAGGGACAATCTGCCACCGTGAATACAGATGGCAAAGAGCTAAAGGCAAACAAATTGGTGCTTTGGAATCAACACTTGGTAAACCTGCTGCTGCACACTGGCATGACCTGGAGGGCCCACAGTAGCTGAGCAGAGTCCAAAAGTATCAGCCTCGATATCCCTCACCATCAGCTAGCTGTGTTAATGAGATGTGTTAATGACAGGACAGAGAGGCCCTCTAGAGAGATGGCCCAGGCCTGCCCCAGAAGATTGTTACAAGAACGCAGTGAGACAATCATAGGAAGCTCACAGCATGGCACTTGGTCATCAACAGCTCTCCAGGTTGTCAGTCGTGACAGTATAATAGAGGCAAAGGACCACAAACAACCTTAGTGTCCTTACAACCTCCTGGAAGGGAGCTTCAAGAATCATGACATACCTATACCTTGGCATACTATGTAAAAATATGTCCATGAAAAGCAAATGAAAAATCGAGATGAAGAATTTTATATACAGTAAGAATCTATTTCTTAACAGATTACATTTATGAAGATATGTGAAAAGCATGTATACATGTACATGTACTTACTTAGGGAAAAGCCTGGAAGCACATGCACCAAACAGTTGACAGCTATTACCAAGACTGAGTGGGGGAAGGGAAGGAAACTGTTACCATTTAAACTCCTGGATCACTGTTTCAGCAGATACATACTATTTTTGTGAATTTTTTTAAACATAGAGAAAGAGGATACACTTCTCAATTTTGTATGGCAATGTAGGCAGTGTTCCTGGTAACATAACTATGGAAGCAGCCCTGCAAGTCTTTGTTCATCTTCCCCTCACCTCTCACTCAGCTACAGGCCTACATTGAGCTCAAGTGGCTCCAAACTCAGCATGAGAAGTCCTGGGTGCCAGATGAGCAAGCTCCAGGCCCTGCCTCAGGAGCTTACAGGCCTGGCCAGGCCCAAAGTAGGCAAGAAAATCCTCAATGACCTGCAATGACAAAATCCGTAAGAGTACCCTGTAGAATACTCCAGAAACAGAGAAAAGCATGGAGGAGTGAGTCAGTATAAGGAGGACACGAGGCTAAGCAGGAGTCAGGCAGAAATGTACAGGGTGAACACATTCAAGTTAGAACGATGAGACAGCCTTCACAGCAAGTGTGGTCCCAATGCCAAGGGTCTAGCAGGAAGGCTGGACATGACTGCATAGTTAAGGAATACAGGAACTTTCTGCACTTACCACTCAAGTTTTCTTTAAAACTATATTGCTCTTGTAAGTCAAGTTCTTTAATTAAAAAATAAAATAAAATAAAGATTTCTTCCAGAGACACAAAAGCCCAAGAGAATTTCTACACACCAGTTTACATGAGCAAGAATGGTCAAAGAAAGTTCCAGAGGCAAAAAGATACCTGCTGGAAATGCACATTTCACAAAAAGAGAGAAAAGGCAGAAAAAATGATGCCAAATACAAGAACAATTTTCTCATTACTAACTGCTTTAAGAGCAAATATACAGCCAGGTATGGTGGCTATATGCCTGCAATCTTAGCCACTCAGGAGGCAGGAGGATCTCAAGTTCAATACCAGTCTCAGCAACTCAGAAAGACCTGTCTCAAAATAAAAAAAATAAAAAGGGCTAGGGATGTGGATCAGTGATAAAGGGTCCCTAGGTTCAATTCCTAGTAACCACTCCTCCAAAAAGCAAATATAGTAACCAAGTACGGTGTGGTTTATAACATGTATGCAGCTAAACTATAGGAAAAAAGCACAGAAGCCAAGCCGGGTAGAGGAAATGGAAGTATGCTGCTGTGAGTTTCTTACGCTATATCTCACACCTTCTATAAAGTGGCAATCATTTTATTTTTTAATTTTATTTAACTTTTTTTGTAGTTGTAGATGGACAGCATGTCTTTTTTTTTTTTTTTTTTTTTTGGTACTGGGGATTGAACTCAGGGGCACTTGACCGCTGAGCCACATCCCCAGCCCTATTTTGTGTTTTATGTAGAGACAGGGTCTCACTGAGTTGCTTAGCACCTCGCCATTGCTGAGGCTGGCTTTGAACTCACAATTTTCCTGTCTCAGCCTCCCTAAGTGCTGGGATTACAGGCTTGCACCACCGTGCCCGGCTGACAGCATCTTTATTTGTTTATTTTTATGTGGTAGTAAGGATCAAACCCAGTGCCTTACACATGCTAGGCAAGTGCTCTGCCACTGAGCTACAACCCTAGCCTGGCATCATTTTATTTTAATATATGTTGTGGTAAGTGAAAGAAGTAAATTGTAATTCCTGAAAGAACCAATACAAATTTTAAAGAACGGTATAACTAATAAGTCAAAGTGGAGATAAAATAGAATCATTTTTTAAATTTATTTTTTTAAAGCAAGAACAGTTGAGAAAAATGGAAAACAAGATGGTTTTTACATAAACCAAATCAATGGTAGCATCAAATATAAATGATCTAAACATTCAAATTAAGAGGCAGAGGCCGTTACACTGGATAAAAAAGACTCAACCATGTGCCTTCCACAGTAAACAAAATCTAAAGACACAGATAGGTTAACAGTAGGTACAAATGTATGTCATACAAATATTAACAAAAAGAAAGCTGGAATGTATAAATTAACATTAGAGAAAGTAAGTTTCAGAAAAAGGAATAGTACTAGGGATAAAGAATTATTCAATGATGCAGAGATCAATTTATTCAACAAGTCAGACAAAACTAAATGTGTATGCACCCTACATCAAAGCTTCAGAATATACAAAAACTTTAGAAAAATAGATAACTCCACAATTACAGTTAAGGATGCTGACATTTCTCTCAGTAATTAATGGAACAAGTAGAAAGAAAAGAAGCAAAAATATATAGGAACTAAATTATGTTTTCAACTAACTTACCCTAAATGATATTTACAATATGCTGTACCCCAAAACACTGGAATGCCCACTCTTTTCAAGTGTACCCAAGACAGAACGTATCCTGGGCCATAAAACAAATCTCGACTAATTTATTTGATACTGGGGACTGAACCCACAGATGATTCACCACTAAGCCATATCCCCAGTCATTTTTATTTCTTTTATTCTGAGACTGGGTCTTGCTTATTTGCTGAGGTTGGTCTTGTTTTATTCAGTTTTGAGTCACTATGATCAAAAGACCTGACAAGAACAACTTAGGGGAAAATAAGTTTATTCTGGCTCGCAGTTTCAGAGGTTCAGTCCATGGTCAGCAAACTCCATAGCTCTGGGCCCAAGGTGAGGCAGAACATCATGGCAGAAGGGCATGGCACAGGAAAACAACTCAGGCCATGGCAGCTAGGAAGCAAGAAAGTATCCCCCAAAAGGAACAAAACATAAACCCAAAGGTGTGTCCCCAGTGACCTGCTTCCTTCAGCCACCCCTCCTGCTTAGAGTTACCACCCAACTAATCCATATCAGTGGATTAATCCATTGACTAGGTTACAGCTCTTATAACTAATCATGTCACCTCTGAACATTCTTGCATTGTCTCACACATGAGTTTTGGGGAGATACTTCATATATCAACCATAGTAAGCCTCTAATTTGTGATCTTCCTGCCTGAGCCTCCAGAATATCTGGGATTACAGGCATGTACCATTATGCCTGACTTCAAATCTCAACAAATTTAAAAGAAAATAAGTAACATAAAGTATATTCTCTGACCACAAAAGAACTAAAATAGGAATCAATAACAAAGATATTAATAACAGAAAAATCTTCAAATATTTGAAAATTATGCAGCACACTTCTAAATAACTCATTGATCAAAGGAGAAATCATTTTAGGTATTAAAACACATTTACTGGGCTGGGGCTGTAGCTCAGTGGTAGAGCGCTTGCCTTGGATGCATGAAGCACTGGGTTCAATTCTCAGCACCACATAAAAATAAAGATATTGTGTAAAAAAACCCCACATTTACTGAAAAGTAATGCAAATATTACATATCAAAACTTGAGGATGCAGCTAGTTTAGTACTTAGGAGGTAATATGGTTTGGAACTAAAACGTCATCCACGGGGGCTTGTGTGTTGGAGGCATGGTCCCCAGCCTGTGGTGCTATGGAGACACTATGGAACCTGTAGGCACCGAGGTCTGGTTGGAGGAAGTTAGGTCAATGAGGGCATGTTCTTGAAGGGGATATTGGGACTCTAGCTTTTTTTTTTTTTTTAATTTTTTTTTTAGTTGTAGATGGACACAATGCCTTTATTGTGTTTATTTATTTATAAGTGGGTGCTAAGGATTGAATCCAGTTCCTCACGCATGCTTGGCAAGTGTTCTACCATTGAGCCACAACCCCAGCCCCGGGACTCCAGCCTTTTCCTGTCTCTCTCTACCTCCTGGCCACCATGAGGTAAGCAGTTCTGCTCCACCACACGCTCCCCACCATGATGGTCTGGCTTTCCACAGGCCCAAAAAGCAATGGAGTCAACCAACCACGGACTGAAACCTCTGAAGCCGTGAGCCAGAATTCACTTTTTTTTCTCCTTTTGAGTTATTGTCTCAGAAATTTGTCCATGATAGAAAGCTGAAAACACTAAAGGAAATCTCACAATGTAAAATGCAAATGTTAAAAAGAAAGAGCCATGCTGGGGCTGTAGCTCAGTGGTAGAGCGCTTGCCTTGCATGCATGAGTCACTGAGTTCGATCCTCAGCACCACATAAAAATAAAATAAAGATATTTTTGAAAAAGGGGGCCAAAAAAAAAATAAAGAACTAAGTATTCATAGTAAGAAAAAGAATAGCAATTAAATTCCAAAAAAATCCCAAGGAAGAATAACAGATCAGACCAGGAATTACTAAACAAGAAAATAAACATATAACATAAGAATTAACATCAGAACTTGGTTCTTTGAAACTGTTAATGGAATTAATAACCTTCTGGTAAGAATTATCTAGGAGCCGGGCGTGGCGGCTCACACTTGTAATCCCAGCACTTTGGGAGGCTGAAACAGGAGAATCGCGAGTTCAAAGCCAGCCTCAGCAACGGCGAGGCACTAAGCAACTCAGTGAGACCCTGTCTCTACATAAAACACAAAATAGGGCTGGGGATGTGGCTCAGCGGTCAAGTGCCCCTGAGTTCAATCCCCAGTACCAAAAAAAAAGAATTATCTAGGAAGGAAAGGCTTGTAGAAGACAAAATAACAGGACAAAAGTGGGGCCATACTACAGATTTCACAGCTATCAGGAAGAAAACTGCCATTTTCCAATACATTATTCAGTCACACACTCAAGCAATGATAATCTGCAACCACTCAAATCATCAGAAAAAAGGTTGCTGAGGAATTTCATAACATGAAAGAATCAAACACCTGAGCCATTGCTCAATATTAACATCTCTAAAAGCAGAAGGACCAGATATTGTTTCCTAACATTTTGTAATGGATATACAAAACAATTATGTTGTTTTTTTAAAAAAAAATAGGCATAGTATAATCAAATCTCCAAACATAATTTTCAGTTTACAGAAAAAAACAGAGCAAGGGCTGGGGTTTCAGCTCAGTGGTAGAGCTCTTGCTTGCACATGTAGGCACTGGGTTCGATCCTCAGCACCACATAAAAATAAATAAATAAATAAAAGGTATTGTGTCCATCTACAACTAAAAAAAAAAGAGCAAATTATACCATGAGAAAAACCACCATCAAATCCAGAATGTGGAAAAATTCTATAAGACTAATGACCCCTTCAACAAATAAATGATGTGGGAGAAGATGAAAGAGAGAGAAACATTAAAGATTAAAAGAGATTTAAGATGAAAAGAAAAAAAAACTGTTAACAAAAAGAGACTTAAGAGACACATCTACCTAATGAAATGTGTGGACCTCATTTGGATCATGATAAAAACAAGCCAACCATAAAAAGGCATTTTTGAAGTTGTCAGGGAAAATTGGACATAGCTTGGTAGACTGGAAGGCATTACTGTTAATTCTGGTGAGTGTGATAATGATACTGCAAGTTAGACTCCCTTTAAGTCCTTAACTGGATATAATGTTTCTAACTTCCTTTAAAATACACCATCAAAAAAAGCACAAAACCTCTACAGAGAAAAGGATCAGATTTTATTGGACATTAAAGAAAATCTAAATAAACAGAAAGATGTATCACATTTATGGATTGGAAGTCTAAACTATTATGAGATGGCAATATTCTGCAAACTGACAGAGCAGTGCAAGCCGAGCTGAGATACTACCAGGTGTTCTGTGTTGCTTTATTTTGTTAGACTCTGTTGAGCTGGGTTTAAAATCTACATGGAATGCAGAAGGCCGTGGACAAGTCATATCAAAGAAACACAAAGGTAAGAACCACTGCTCTCCCAGCACCTGCGGTCGGCCACAGGAGTCCCTGCAGTGAGTGTGGTGCTAGCCGAGGGAGGCCAAGCCACCAGCTGGAAGGCAGGGGTGCAGAAGGGACAGCTCCTGCACAAAGACCGTGGGCAACACACCAAGGCAGTGGGAAAGGGCGGCTTCTGAAACCAGGCTCATCTCTCACACGAAGAAAAACTAACTTTGGCTAAATTATAGAACTCAACATGGAAAAAAACCAAAGGCTTTAAAGCAATAAAAAGAATAGAGGAGCTGGGTGTTGCTCCTATGTGCACTCAGCTCTGGCTAAGCCCAGCACCGGGAATGAAAAGAAGACAGAAAGATGCTTCAAAATGGCCCAAGTGTAAAGGAAAATGTTGATAAAATTAACCATATAAAAACAGTTTCTAGTCATCCATGGAATAAGGGAAGGCGATGATTATGCACAATTAGGAAAGGTTTGCAATCTAGAACACATGCAGAACTCATACTAGTCACTAGGAAAGACAGCCTACTCTTTCCCCACCCCTCCTACAAAAGTTTTGAACAGGAATTTCACCAAAAGAAATACAGGTGCCCCACAAACACAGGAAAAGGCGTTCAAACTAAGCAGAAGGAAAACATAAATCCAAATCACAAAGTGATCCTGTTATATACACTACCACACCACCAGAGTGGACGAAGATCTCAAGTCTGACAATACCAACTGGCAGACAAAACGCAGCACAAAGACAGGGGTGTAGATAGATACTCCCACTAGGAAGAACTGTCAGTAGCCACTCGAGCAGAAGACAAGCTCACCCAACCTAACATCCATGCTTTCTTGGGTGCGTGCCCTTCAGAGATGTGTACTTACGTGCTCTGGGTGCATAGAGAAGATTGTGCTTAGCAAGCTGTTCCTATAGTCAACTAACGTGAACCTCTCTACCAATCACAAATGGATGTCAGCATAGTCCAAGAACATTGTTGCAAAGGGACAGACTCAAACTATATACAGAATTCACAAATTAATATTTCCTGTATGATTTCACATGTCAATTTCAGAAAAACTAAAATTAAGTTAGTTTATTAGATTATTTAGAGGTAGATACTAGACATAAAATTTAAGATGTGATTGACATAAAAATCAAGATGGTGCTTATGTTTAGTAGGCAGGAAGTAGTGATCAGGAATGGGGCTCCAGATGCTGGCAATGTACAATTGTTTGACCTGGTCATGTGACCACATGGACATTTGCTTCACAAAAATGTATTAGACTCTATATGTATGTTGTATCCAAATTTCTATATGTGTTTCACTTGAAAATAAAAGAAGTTTTAAAGAGCATTTTTAAAAAGAGAACTTTTTTTTTAATCTTTTCTTTTTTTTTAATATTTTTTTAGTTATAGATGGACACAATGTCTTTATTTTATTGCTTTGTATGTGGTGCCGAGGATCGAACCCAGGGCCTCACGCATGCGAGGCAAGCGTTCTACCACTGAGCTACAATCCCAGCCCCCCAAAAAGAGAACTTTAATGGAGAAAATTTAATGGAGATATCCTACTTCAACAGATATAGGAAGAGCATGACCTAAAATTCAGACCTAAATGATGATTTTAAAAACTCTTAGTAAACTGAGTTTATTTTTACAAAACAAATGACCTGTACTATTCCAAAACGTCAGTATCATGAGAGCTAATGCAAGGCTGGGAAACTTAGAAATTAAGAGAGACTAAAGACACACAGAAATTAAAGGCAATACAAGATGTTGGATGGGTTTCTGGACAGGGAGACACACAGGAAAAATAACATCACAGACACTGGCCAACTGGCAAGGTCTCATTAAAAGTTACATATCAGATAACAGTATTGCATCAGTTAAGTTTAATTGTGCTATGATTATACGAGTGAGTGGTCAATGTCCCAGTTCCCAGCAAAGTGCAAGGAGGGCAATAGTATGAGGGCCACACTCAGTCCCAAGTGCTCAGATCAAGATCATTAAACACAGAACAAAGAAAACGGTGGCGCTAACAGGCAAAATGCTAACTCATGAATCTGAGTGAAGGAAAGCTATATGAGAATTCTTTCTATATTCTATAATTTTTTCTATACTTTTTCTGTGTGAAATTATTTTTTAAAATTTTAAATAAACTAGAAATATAAATTTTTTAAAATTTTAAATAAACTAAAAATATAGAAATATAAAACTTGCCAATAAAGGTAAGTTACTAAAAATATAAAATAAGAAAGGAAGAAATAAAACTGCCATTTTTCACAAACAATGTCACTGATACATGTAGAAAACCCCAAATAATCTACAGGATGTACAGTAAAATTAAATAAATAAATGAATTTAGCATTGATATGACAATATAAAAATATAAGAATTAATTTCATCTTCACATATCAGTAACAATTAGAAAGTTTAAGAAATGGCATGATTACATTTGCATAAAAAATCAACTACCCGGAACCAAAACTCACAAGACACAGGTCTCCACAGCAGAAAGCTCTGCGCCACAGCATCATAACAGCCAATAAGGCAGCATGGTTCAGAGAGTCCAGGCCTCAGGGACACAGCCTGCATCCCACCTTAGCCATGAGCTCTCCAAGCTGTAGCAGCAAGGCGGCCCCAGGCATCATTGTAAACTACACACAGGAGAGGGCTGCAGCTATGACAAGGGCTATTGCTGTGCTTACCTTTAAAGATTCCAAGAGCACCAGACAGGGCACGTGGTCCTAGCCTGGAAGGTCCTAGAAGGCTGCTATCCTCATGCTGTCACAATCTTACTATAATCTTCAAATCCATCTAGAGAGGAAAAGGAAAACCTTTAAAACCACTCTCATGCCAGTCACAGTGGCACACACCTATGATCCCAGCTGCTTGGGAGGCTCATATGCTTGAGGCCATCCTCAGCACCTTAGAGAGACCCTATCTCAAAAGAAAAAATAAAAAGGGCTGGGGATGGGGCTCCGTGGTACAGCACCTTTGGGGTTGAACCCCAGTACCAAAAACAAAAACAAAAAACAAAAACCACACTCCTGAGTGTGCATCAACCAAGATGAGCCACCCTGCACAAAGACAAGGCCTCAGAGCCTGCTCCCTCCCTTCATAACCCTTTCCACCCGACACTGCCAGGAACTGTGACTTTGAGAATCCATTTCTGAGGAAATGGAGAGTTGTACAACCCCAAAGGAAGGGTGGTGAGGAGCGGATCATAAAGAAAAGCTGGACGTCTGTGCTCAGTGCTGTCTGTCTGATGCAAGGTCACCTCCAATCAACACAAACACAAACTGCTCCTCTACTGGGGCTCTCAGAAGCAAGAGGACAAAGAGGCTTACCCCTGTGAAAAATGGCCGTGAGGTACTACTCAAACACACTGAAAACACTCACAGGAAAACCAAACAGGTTTTGTCCTGTAAGCAAGAATCTAACAAAAAGTTCACTCCACATCCTGTCTACCCTCATTTACTGGCATCAACTCCCATCTACCCACACTCTAACCTGGCAACACCCAGCCACATCCTCTCCAGTTCCCTCTGACCATCCTCCTCTTCCTCTCCAAGCCTGCTCTTCCCTGCATACCTCATCAAGGGCAGGATCCCCCTCCCCAAGGCAATATGGTGGCTGAGCTCGCAGCTCTGGAGCCAAGCATACCTGGAATGGAATGAATCCCACAACTACTACCTACTAAGTGTGCACCTAGAAGTCGAGTCACCTAACCTGTCTATGCCTCCATGTTCTCGTCACACCTCTTCAGGATGTGGAACACTCAACTTCACACACATGAAGACCTATGGTTCTGGCCAACTCTGCCCACTGGCTACCACCATTTATGTATGCCATGCTTTGGTCTATCAGAACCGGGGGTTCTTCTCCTCTTGGCTTGAGGTCTTGGCTAGAGTGCAGCCTCTCTAGAAAGGCATCAACCTTCCTGCTCACTGTGCTCACCTCAAATGCTCCAGGTGGCAGCAACCTGGACTGGCCTGCTGCCATGTTATAGTTCACTGCTACCTGCAACACATTCTTCGGTAACAGAAGTTCCTGTGGGCAGGACTGTGTCCAGCTACTGCTGGTCCTCTGAGACTAGCACAATGCCTAACACACAGGAGATGCTCACTGAACACCGGCATGGTTTGTGTCTGGATTGTCCCCCAAAGGCTCATGTATTTTAGGCTTGGTCCCCAAAGCAGCAATTTCAGAGAAGGAGATTTAGAGAAGTGATTGGATCATGAGGACTCTGACCTTATCAATGGATTGATCCACTGAGAAATTAATTGATTGATTGATGACATTAGTGGACGTGGTGGAAACTTTAGGGACTGAGACCTAGCTGGAGGAAGCAAGTCATTAGAAGAGTACCCTAGAAGGGTCTATCTTGTCCCAGGGCCCCTCCCACCGTCACTCCCTGCTCCCAGCTACCATGAGTTGAGCAGCTCTTCTCCACCATATCCTTCTGCTATTATGGTCTGCCTCATGTTAAGCCAACCATGGACCAAGACCTCCAAATCATGAACCCAAATACATCTTCCCTTCTCTAAATAGATTTCTCCGGTATTTTGGTCACACAAAGCTGACTAACACAAACATATGATAAATTCACTTCAAAGCCAAGCATTTCACCAAAGAAGCCCATTGCCAATCACCTAATCTTTCCATCCACTCCACGAAGCACACTGGCTAATCCCAGGGTGTCATGAATTCAGAGCTGAGAGACTTCTCTCCAGGAATGACCAAGGTCAGAGGAGCTGCATTTTTGAGCAGGTGTGATGGCCTGAGGCAGGACAGCACCTTACAGGTAGGGAAGTAGGGCTCCATTCCCACATCTACTCAACCAAGTGAAAACTACCATCATCCTCACTTTCCTGATGAGCAAACTAGTACACGGAAAGGCTAAGGAGCTTTCCCTCAGTCATTCATCTAGTCTGTCCCCAGCAGAATAGGCTGGTGCACAGCCAGATAACCCAGAGGAGTGATCTGCCCACACAAAGTGACTTACCTGTGCTCCCAAGCTTGCTTATGCCAGTTACCCTTCCTACTCTGGTTTAACAACTCAGTAAACCAGTGACATAACTGTCAAAGAAAGTTATATTCCTGAATATTCATTTGAATTCTTCAGAAAGATTCAACAAAGAGAAATCACTAAAATATAGCTGTCGAATTAGGTGTGGGTAAAACACATGGAAAATTTCAGGTTTATATTCGTGTTTCTAGCACAAATCTTCTCACTCCACATAAGACATGAAACCTACAGGCAGAAATGAGGCTGTAGAGAAAGGAGAAGGTCTGCAGGCCTAGACAAGGCCTTCGCTCAGGTCACATGGCTGTATGGATATGCATCTTATTCATAGTAGAAAATACAGGCCTCTTTTTTAAAAGAATCCCCCATATGACCATTTCTTTCTATTAAGCAGACACCCCTCATTCCACTCCTTCTGGAGAAGAGGGCATCAACTGAAAGGACAAGGCAGGTGGGGAGCTGCCTGGATTTGAAATCCAATTATCGAGAGGACTCTGGCTGTTAGAAAGAGAGCCTGGCTGGAGTCGGGCGCAATAAAGAGAAACGCAGGCCACAGTGCCCGCCCCCTCCTCCTCCCACCACCCAGCCCTTCCATTTCTGACCTAAAAGAATAAAGATAGAGAAACAGACTGCCAAACACCTCCCTGAGGCTAGTTTTGGCAAGAGAACTGCCCCCATAGTTAGTTCCTGGAAGATCAATTGCACCTGCAATGGAGGTGTAAATGCCTCCTACTATTCCCTGCCCTGAAAATCAGATAGCTGCGCCAGGAACACTGCTGGTACCCAACGCAGGGGGCCCTACCCGGCAGACAGGAAAGCCAGGGTCAATTTAGGCAGTAATTGATAAGAGTTTAAAATAGAAATGACAAGCTGGTGCCTAGGTGCCTACTTTTCTCTGGAATAATAACCACATTTTTCTCAACTAATTCTGTTAAGCTAGTAATAAGAACTTATTAAAAATGCACACTATAAAATAGTTACTTGGAGAATTTTAATGAAGAATTATACATATGTAGGAAAAATATGTGTGACATAATCAAAATATGTGGTTTCTCTGCAGGATCACCACCTCAGATGAACACGTCCACTCTGGGTCACAGCCAAGCCCAAGGACCACAGTGCCGGGCACAAGCATTCACAGGGCGTGCTTCCAAGCGCCCCCCAGAAACATGCAGCCCCCACACAGGCAAGTGCAGAGCACCCACAGACCTGCACAGAGAGGCTCAGAAAGGACAGGACCAGAGCAGCAGTGCAGTGCTCCAGGCTCTCAGGCCACTTTGGGCCAGAAGAGACCCCTACACAGTACACACCAGACTCCTCATGCAAAAGCAGCCTCGAGGCCCACCATATGCTCTTGGGTTAAGAACTACCTTGCTGTTTTAAGGTAACAGAAAATACCAGTAACTCTGCAAGAAACTGCATAATCAGGAACTAAAGACCCTGGCAATTAGTCCCTCAAAGGAGTAGCTATTATGCAGAATATTAGCGATCCTACTATACTAGCTACATAAATGAAGGAAATAACATCTATAAGCAATAAAATACTGGATAATAATCAACCCTTATTGGTTATTTCCTAAGCGAGGAACTGTGCTAAGGGTGTTTTGTGTAGCAGTGGTTTGTTAAATCTTGACATCAACCATATTATTCCCATGTTTCTATTAAGAAAACCTCAGAGAGGGTAAGAAAACTGCAAAATGTTACACAGCTAGAAAATTGGGGTCAGAATTCGAACTCACATTCAGACTACAGACACGGCACCATGCTACACAGCCAGAGTAAGCACAGTGCCTTTCCTACAGTTCTTCAAATGCACCCAAATCCCTCATCTCAATGATCCTGTACCTGCTCTTCCCATGGCCTGAGACACTCACTTCTTTCACCCCAGTTTGAGAATTCTTGTCCCAAAGAGCCCTTCCCAGGCCCCAAGAGGTCAATCTCCCACTACTGCCTTTCCTGGGGCTGTTGGGCTCTTCCTTCCCAACACTGGCCACAGGGGTGGTGGCACGGGGTTCTGTGGTGACATCACATCTGTCCCCACTGCTCTGGGAGTCCTTGAAGCCCCCCAGTCCCAGTGCAGTGTCTCTGAACAAGAAGAGGTTAAATGAAAGGCTTCCACCACCAAAATAGATTTATGAAAACAAATACTGAAAAAGTTAATGTTATAGACCATAAAATAAAGCAGCAGGAAGAACCCTAAGAACATGCCTGGATAAACTGTCCTTGCATGGACAGGCAAAAGAAGTGGACCAAAGTCCACTGGGAATGGCCTGCATCCAGCCCAGAATCACACCACAGCTACACAGGATGAGCTAGTCAAAAGAACAATGAAAGAACAACAGTGCCATGGGGAAGGGTGAGAGCTGGCAAGGACGAGAGGCCTCCAGGTGGTAAAATGGGGATGAGACTGACCGCAACTTGCACAAGCAGAAAAAAATGCAGGAAGCAACAGCTTTGGGCAGTGCAAGATATGATCCCCCAGAGAAAGGACACAGACCCTAATGGATACACAGGGAGTCCTAGCATTGCAGCCACTGAACACCTAAGGCCAGTTTCTACCAAGGGAAACCAAGACTGAGGAGGTCCAGGAGGTTAGGATTTGGTGGAGAAGGAGCAGCATGGCAGAGATACAGCAAGAGCAGCAGTGATCAGCAGATGGTCCCCAAGAGACTTGGCTGCAGACAGCCAGCTCTAAACAGTGCGGCGTCCGAGCGGCAGGGCTGGGCCAATCTCCACGCGCACTTTCTCCAGCACTGCCCTAGGAGTGCTTATGAACAAGTCTCAATGGACTCCAACTAATTCTCAAATTAACTATGCACCCTAACAAAATCCACATGACTGCATTGCTATACAGTAAGAATCTAGCAACCAACCACATGAAATCCTTGAAGCCTAGCATCCACTGAAATATTACCAAGCATGTTAAGAAGTCAGACAATATAATCAAAGCCAGAAAGAGTTCCCAGAAATGTCAGGGTTGGTGAAATTAACAAAATCCTCCCTACAGAGCAATTAAAAGAATGTCCTGTATATTCCAGAAAAATATGATTTTGAGGCCAGAAATGCAAATAAGACGTAATTATGCATTTGAATGATGAAAACCACAATAAATAAATTAAAAGATAAACTGAAATAAATCAACAGAAGATTACACAACTGATAAAAATTAAAGAACTCAAGGCATAGCAACAGAAGCTTTCTTCTTTCAAAAAAAAACAAAATGGAGGGGAGAGGAATAAAGCCCCAATCATCTGCAGACAGGTCAGGCAGCGTGGCAGGACCTTAAGAGAAGGAGAAGAGAAGAGATGGGAGCAAAGACAGACAGGAATGGCCGGCTTTTAAAAATCTGACAGGAGGGACTGAGGTTGTGGCTCACTGGTAGAGCACTTGCCTAGCACATGAGAGGCACTGAGTTCAATCCTCAGCACCACATAAAAATATGTGAATAAAATAAAGGTACTGTGTCCATCTATAACTAAAAAGTATATTTAAAAAAAATCTGACAGGAACTGTAAGAATACAGAGCCCAGAACTCCAGGATCTCATGCAGACATGCATAATGCAGTCCCATACCAGGGCCGCCAGTTGGTGGCTGCAAACCAGGGATAGAGAGGTCTCTTTTAAATGTCTATTTTACATTTAATTGACAAATGATAACAGTATGTATAAGAAAAACCTTGAGTGCAGTTTAAGAAGAAAAAGACACATTAAAAATGGAGAAATGAAGAAAGAATAATAGAAAGTTATTAAGAAACACGCATTGAAGAAGAAAGTAGAAAGGTGTCTTTGCGGCACTGAAAGAAAAGACACGGACCAGAATTCTTCACCTGGAGAAATATATTTCAAATTATAAAAAGAAATACAGACATTTTTAAATAAGCAAAAGCTAGCCAGGCATGGTGGCACACGCCTATAATCCCAATGGCTTGGGAGGCTGAGACAGGAGGACTGCAAATTCAAAACCAGCCTCAGCAACTTAGTGAGGCCCTAAGCAACTTAGCAAGACCCTGTCTCTAATTAAAATATAAAAAACGGGCTGGGGATGTGGCTCAGAGGTAGGTTAAGTGCCCCTGGGTTCAATCCCTGGTACCAAAATATAATAATAATAAAATGAAATAAGCAAAAGTTACAGAACTCGCTGCCACACACTTATGAGAAACGTTAAGCAAGTTCTGGTGGCTGACCCTCCTTGAGCAGAGAAGAGGAGCGGGAATGGCAGGCGTGTGGGTAAGGCAGGGACACATCCTCTCACTCTTCACAAACTTCAAAGGGTGACTCTTAAAGCAAAGGCACTGTGGGCTAACAGACACATGCAGTAAAGCAGCAGCGAGGCAAGGAGACGAAACAGAGGGCAGGTCGGAGTCAAATGTCTTCACACCCACACAGCAGCCACAGACCCAGCAGAACTGCAAGGAGCAGTGAGAACACTTAGCAAGGTTTCAAGACCAGGACACAAGGAAGCACGCAGGTGGAAAGCAGCTGGATGCCAGCGCCTCACTGCTGGGCATTAGAACTTTTTAAATGCCAGTTATGAAAGCATCGAAAATATAAAACTCTTAGGGATGAATTTAACAAAATATATGCAAATCCTATAATCACAGAGATGTTAAAAGGAATTTTTAAATGAAAGTAAGCCACTTTCTTGGATCAGAAGACTCAATATTGCTTAGCCAATTCTTCCCAAATTTACCTACAAATCCAATTTTATCCCAATCAATAGCCCAGCAATGTCGCATACCTATAATCCCGGCCACTAGGAGGCTGAGGCAGGAGGATTGCAAATTCAAGGCCAGCCTCAGCAACTTAGTGAGGCCTTAAGCAACTTAGCTAGACTTTGTCTCAAAATAAAAAATAAAAAGGGCAGGGGATGTAGCTGAGTGGTAAAAGTGCCTCTGGGTTCAATTCCCAGTACCACAAGTAAATAATAAAAGCCTAGCAATTCGTTTGGCAGAAATCAATAAACAGATTCTAAATGTATATGAAAATCCAAGGACCTGAAAAAACCAAAACAATTTTCAAAAAGAAGAACCAAGTAGAATGACTCAGGAAAGATGTACGGTCATGACACCGTGATAGTGATTTATGGTAAACATGTAGATTAATGGAAGATAAGAGGAAATTCATAAAGGGATCCACAAATCTAAGGTCAATTCATTTTTCACAAAGGTGCCAAGGTAACTCAGTGGAGAAAGGACAATTTCTTCAGCCAACAGTCCTAGAACAGCTGAATACACGTGGGAGGCAGAATGAACTTAATCCTTAAGTAATATAATGAACCCAAATCTTTCACTGACAAGAATTCAAAACATAAAACAATAAAACAAGCAGAAAACATTGTGCTCTTGGGTGAGGCAAAGATTTCTTAGAAAGGGCATACAGATCATGTACTATAACTAAATACTGGTGAATTAAACTTGATTGAAATTAAGAACTTTTGTTCTTCAAAATAAGAAAATGGAAAACTGAGCCACAGACTGGGAGGAAAATATTTGCAAAATATGTAAAGGATTTGCATCTAGGCTATAGAAAAATCTCTTTAGGATTTGATTCCAAACCCTAAATCTCTTTAGGGTTTGTACAAGACTTGAACAGACATCATAGCAAAGAATATATATAAATGTTAAGCACAGGAAAAGAAGCACAATATCATTATCAATGAAGGAAATATCAATTAAAATTACAATGAAGGCCAAGAAGGCGATGTTTTTAATTGACCATGTTAAATATGTGAGCAAAGACCCTGAGCAACTGGACCTCTCACATGCGGTGAGTGGAAAACAGTAAAGCTACCAAAATGGTTTGGCAGCTTCTTACAAATTAAATACACACTTACCACATGATCCGGTCATCCCCACTCCTGTGTGTACCCGGAAGTGGAAGGGGTTCACATAAAGATTCGTATTTTCATAACAGCTTTGTTTCTAGTAGCCCAAACCTAGAAATAAATAAAATATCCATCAACTCTTAAATGAATAAACAAATCATGCATCCATACAATGGGATGCTTCTCGGCAGTTGCTAATGTGCAACCACGAGATGCAGCTGAGAAGCACTACGCCAGGGGAAAGACACCCGATCCTACGTGGCACTGCTAATAGGAATTGCAGGGAAGAAGAAACCACTGCAGCAGTTAGCAGAGCCACGCTGTCTGGGATCAAGGCTGGGGAAGGTGCACCCACTGTAGACACGTGAAGACCCACGAGAGTGCTGGACCATGTTCTATACCCTGCCATGTGGTTGTGATCACAAACTGTATCTTGTTAAGATTCATTTTAACAAATTAAATTTTGGTGAATTTTATTGTGTGTGACCTATACCTCAATCGAAGTGACTTTAAAAATTAAAAAAAAAAAGGTAGTATCTGCCCATTCTTCTCTTCTTTCCCAGCCACATATCATGAAGGCTACAGTGATTTCTTGGAAAGACGCTGGCACCGATGTGATGGAAACATCTCTTCAAAGGACTGAACTCCCTTGCTCTGACTCCATTTTATGAAGTGATCTTGTGATCTGAACACTCTCCTTGAGATCCCCAATAAAGATCCAAAGAATGCAGAGCAGTTGTAAGACCACAGAGAGCTGTGTAACCTTCAGGGACACCTTCATTTCTTCATAAAGGCATGTAAGAATATACATGAAAATCCCAAGCTATTTATGCTAGCCAGAAAGATCCTATTTGCCTGAGTGACACTGGAAAAGCACGGTTAACTATTACTCTACTCTGTCCAGAAGGACGCTACTAACCTATCAGTCTGGATATCTCAGCCTTCTAGCAAATAGTTACCTCAATGTAAAAAATAATAAATGGCCATTCTGCTCTCTAGTCCCATTTCTCCACTCCCCACAATCACTACTGTAGCCCAGTATAATGTTCTAGAGGTGCACGGGCTTTGGATGACAAGGCTCAAATCCTAGTTACTGAGACTTTCTAACAACATGAAAGTGGAGTTGAAGAGAATGGAACCTTCTCCCTGCCCACACCCCTCACCCAGAAAAAACTTTAATATTTTAAAATGGAGCAAGAAATGAAGGGAGAAGGATATCTCCAAGGCCAGAAAGGAAGACAGAAATCAAAGAGAAGGCAGTCAGCAGAAATTGACACCTCATGACCAACATTTAAGACCCAGATACCCACCCATGTGGGGATGAAAGTTACAGAAAATGAACTGAAATCAAGGCTCAATATTAGGCAGCTGTCTGTCTAGGTGATGGAGACACTCCTGGGGACATGGAAACCAGAGGCTTGCACAGCCCAGGCACAGAATCCAAGTTACACTACACCAAAGTACAGGAGCCCTAGCCTACCAAGGCAATTGCTGTCCAGACTCATGAGAAAGTCCCAGACATCCAGCAAAGAAAACGAGAAAGTGTGTCAAAGAAACCCTTGCACAGCCCAGACACAGGGAACTTCACAGAACTGCCTCAAAGACAATGAACATTCCACATCACACTGGTGGCTGCAAACCATCACCAGGAAGTGAGGAAGTGTTAGCACAGAAAACTAACAAGAGTTCATACTCCCAGATCAGAAAAATCAACAATGTGAATGCAGTTATCAAAATATGTGCTTAGAATAAGATTTTTTAAATTGACATCATAATCAAAAAGGAAAATGGGGAGGGGGAAGACACATTCAAAAAGATCAAGTAGAAATGGAAAATAAAGACAATGTAATTAATATTTCAGTAACTGGCAGAAGTAGCAGAACGCCGCACAGAGAAACAAGAGTGGAAACTCTGGGATAGCAAAAGGACACACAAACAACAGGAGAGCAGGGCCTAAGATAAATCCAACAGGAATTCCCACACAGATAAGGAACATGGGAAGGGAAACAAAGACATGATGGCTAATAATTTTTCAGAACTGAAAAAAAAAACCATGAATACTCAATTTTAAGTAAAAATGCTACAATGAATATTTAATAACAAATCCATACCCAGATGCACTGCAGAACACCAAAGATTAACAAAAACAGAAAAATTAAAAAGCTTAATTCCCAGATTTCTCACTGAAAAGTATTAAAGAAATAACTGCGTAATTAGTAGGAGTTAGAGGTCTTGAATCAGAACTGACCTATGAAGCTATGTACTTCCTAGGTATGTAACCTTGGATAAATACCTCATCTGATTCTTGGTTTCCTCAGCTGAGAGGGGGTATGATGATGCCTGAATCGGATGACTGCTGGAGTACAGGCTCAGTGACATAAGATAGACAACAGACATATGTAACATCTAGCACAAATAAATTCTTTATTATCAAGTCATTGAGTACATTGCATTACTGATATTATTTATGCTTATATCTCAGGACAACCATAATTACTAGAAAATTTGGGAAAGGAAGATTGAAGGAATTCTAGAAAAAAGAAATTCAGAGAGGGGAACTCTCTCCATTAAACCCTGCCCAAGTCATGACTCGGTCCCTAAGCCATGCAGTTTGTGTGGCGAACGCAGTGCAGCACAGTTAAGATTAAAGAACTGAGCTGAGATCGGAGGCATTACCCTCTCTATGAAAGAGAAGCTAACAGATCTATCACCTCAGTTCATCTAAGTACCTAATAAAATTTTTTTTAAAAAAAAACCAATACTCTTTGGATGCATACACAGAATCCAGAGATTCTACAACATGACATTCTACAACACATAACATTCACAATTTCCAGGTCATGATCCAAAATTACTCAGTATACAAAGAAAGTAGGAAAACATCAACTAGTTGAAAAGATAAAAATCAAAACAGACTGATTTCCAAATGTTGGAATTACAGACAAAGATTTGAAAGCAAGTACTGTAATAATGTTTATAAATGTAAAGGAAAATATGCCAGTAATGAAAGAAAAGATGAGAATTCTCAACAAAGAAGTACTATTTGAAGGCACAAAATAAAAATTCTGGAATTAAAACAATAAATGAAATATTAAAATTCACTGACTTGAAGAAGAATGGAGATGACAAAATAATGACCAGAAACTTCCCAAATTTGGTGAAAGATATAAATGTCCAAAATAAGAAATATGAGTAAATCCCAAGAGGACAAACACACAGGAAACTTCACTTAGACACATCATACTCAAAATCGCCAGATACAGTAATTTTCAAAGCAGCAGAAAAACAATTACATACATGGAGTAATAATCTGCATGATTTCTGACTCCTCACCAGAAAAAGTGGAAGAAGACAGTAAAAACCATTTCATTAGAGGAATGAAAGAAAAAACTGTCAACACACAACTTGATATTCAGTGACTTATCCTTCAGGAATGAAGATGACGTAAGCTGGACTATCTCTTTCTTCTCTGAGGCTGCTGGACTCTCATGGATTGAATCCTGGTAATCAGACTCAAAGAGACTGCTTTCCACAGAAATGGACATTTATTAAGTGTCTACTGGGTGCCAGACATTATATGACATGGTCCAGGTGTTTAAAGGACCTCCAAGTCTAGCTGTAGAGACAGAAACCATCTATGATGAAGCGTGGGCTTCATCATACGGATGCGGACGGGAGCACCATGAGCCTGCAACTCTCAGAGCTAACTGCTGGTGAACTGGAGACCAAAGTGCACAGCTTGTGCAAAGGCTGCAGTGGTAACAGTGAGCACATTCCATATGAGTGGCACAGAGGATGGCATCGGATGTCAAGACCAATGGTAGCAGTGCACAACTGTCAGATACAAAAGTTGAGATTTTCCAAGTCCACACTTAACAAGACTAGTAAATTTTCTTAAGCATTAGTATTTCAACAATAATGCACAAATCAATAACAACTAATGTGTTGACTTTTTTCAGACCAGAAAAACACACTTAACTGTCATGAAGAAATGATGTGCATCAATTTGGACCATACAGTTTTAACATATATTCACAGTATTCCCATGCATCCTCATCTTGCACCAAAGACAATTCAGCAATACACTATTTTTAAGTAATAACAGCACAATTTTTTTCAGAAAAACTGCACACAATGGCCACTTTACTTTTTTGCAAAAAATATTTGACAGAAAATCTGTGACAATTATGTGATGACATACAGTAAAAGCCTTTGATGCCAGCATGTCCCACACACTTCCCTGGACTGGTAACCTTCCTTTGAATACAGTCTCTCTTGTTCAGAATCACTGCAGGCTACCGCGTCTACCTACAACTTAATAACGTTTTTTATTTGTTTTATGGTATTTCGTGTTACGTTTCATTTAAAGCAATAAATAGAAGTTTCCATAAATAGTTTTAAATGAAAGAAATTATTTTATATAAAGAAAAATATAGGTAATACACTAACAAGGCAAAAATTATAAATGTGGCACACAAATGACTGATTTCTGAAAAATCTGGATTTGTGCACATCAAGAAAATTATTTTTAATAATAATCTCATGTTCATACACAAATACCTTTTATTCTAAGTACTGAAAATCATTTTTTTCATATAAGTAAACAAATTCCCTTGTGTGGATCAATATCCTCGACCCTTTCAAAATCTGAAGATTCTACCTGAGTTCAAATACATTACCACCACTTGTAAACTGTATATGAGTTTGTTTTGGTTTTAAAAGCACCAGGATTTACTAAAAGGTACAAGCAAGATATGGACTTTCTTTCCTCACAGTGAATGGAAATAGCCAACATTAGCTTTTTTTTTTTTAAATTTTTTTTAGTTGTTGATGGACACAATGTCTTTATTTTATTGCTTTGTATGTGGTGCTGAGGATCAAACCCAGGCCTCACGCATGCGAGGCAAGCGCTCTACCGCTGAGCTACAATCCCAGCCCCAACATTAGCTTTAATGTCAATTGCCAACTACTGTGATTAATAACCTCTTCCCATAATTTTTATTCTTTTTTATTTTTTTTTTGGTCAAGTCTTCAAAGACAAACTGAACTAATCACTAGCCTATGAACTATGTAACAATCAAGCATGCTTCTCAGCCTCAGCACTTCTGACATTATTTGATGTGGGGGTGTCCCGTACATTGCAGGATGCTCAGCAGCAGCCCTGGCTTCTACCCACCACATGCTAGGAGCACCCTCCCCCAGCTGTGACAGTCAAAACTACCTCTAGACATAGATGTCACTGGGGTAGGAGACACAGCAAACTCACTCTACTGAGAAGCACCTGGAGGAAGAAGGTGTCCTACACTAGTCACCCACCCTGCTTACTGGGGAGCTCCTGGCTGGGGAAAGACTCTGACCTGAGCTCCCACCTCCTTTCCTCTCCATCACCACAGGCACAGGACCTAAGGCTATGCCCACACACTAAGCCACCTCCCAGACAAAAGCCTGGGCACTGGCTGTTTCCGTGGCCTGGAACTCTCCTCTCCCAGATGTTTTCTCACATCACTTTCCTCTCTGTAAAAATCTTTGCTAGCTCACCATCCTCTCAGGGAGCTCTTCCACCTTATTTTGAAACTGCAAGTTCCCCATCTATACCCCCTTTACTCAGATCTACTTTTCAGTTTTTCCAGAGAAGTCATCACCTTCTAAAGCAAAAAAAAAAAAAAAAAAAAACTTTACTTGCTATGTTTACTGTTTACCTGTGCCCACTCCCCACTCCCTCACCCCCAGGGCAAGAATCTAGATCAACTCATTGCTATGCCTGGCAAGGCAGGTACTCAATAAAAGTTGCTGAGTGAAGGAGGGAATGGTAAAAACCTGCCAAGCTCGTTTGCTGTGTCCTCTGACAACGAAAGTAGCACATAAAATGAATCCTGTTCTCTAAAGAGTTTTCTAGAATTTACATTTCTGGGCACTGCTAAGATGACACAGCTGCTGACAGGAACAAGGGGTCTAGGGATACTTGGTAGCCTCACGAGCAGTCCATCCTTCTAGGACCCCACAACTCTAGGCCACAAATGAACATCAGGAATCTTAAAGTTCATGTCAGGAATGAAATATGAAATAGCAGAGAACTCATTCCTTGTTCAAATTGTTTTGCACTGTATTTTTTACATTTGGTGAGAGGGGAGTTACCAACTCCATTCATGAAAGCTCAACATAATGCATAGAAGCAAAGCTTTCTAAAGAAAATCACTTCTAATAATAACTCCATGCTTTCTTGGTCCAATTTAAAGTATAAAATAAACCAATATTGATCATGTTTTTGCTTTCATTTGCATCAATGCTATAATAAACTGCTACACATTAGGTTCACTGGCAAGTTCACATGGGACATTGCTCATTCTACCAAAAAAAGATTAATAATTTAAATTAGCAATGGACAGTTGTAGAAGGACCTAGAAGTATGAGTGTGATATGCAGGTCTGTGCCCCTCTCCAGCATCCCTTGTCCCCTGTGCTGCACACACACAGGCTGCCCAGTTTCCCTGAACTGTGCCCAACATAACATACAGTCTGGTGCTACTGGCTTCCACCAGAAAGTCCAATTCTAAAACTCCAATAGCTAAGACATAGCTCACCTCTACCATCTAACCTGAACAAGGTGATTCTGAGCTCATATAATCAAATCAGGATCAGTCCCCCCTTCAGCAGTTCCTGCCCTTTTGCAAAGAATTACACCCTGATGCCAGGTAAACATGTTTTTAAAAAACAAACAAACAACAACAACAAAAGCCCTTCTCTGATTAAAAAGACTACCAGAAAAACATACTTGGGAATCCTACGATAACAGAAAAAGGATTTACCCTCCTCTATGGTAACCAGTCACACAAGGGTTATCTACCAAAATTAATGAATACTGTCAGTACCTTCATCGTTTAAAACAATCTAGGGCATAAAATAAATCAGACAGGAAAGCAGTAGTGAAACACACTTTGAACCCTTGAGTTTTTGCCTGCTTTTTACAAGACATCAATCTGTCTAAGGTTAAGTACAAATTAATATTCTAAGTCTGATATTAGGTGAATATGTTTCACTGGCTCAAATCACAGTAGACAGAATCTCATAAAAAGAGAAAGAAAAGAAATGTTATAGATTATTTTGTAGCAAGAAAAGAATCAAAAGATCAGTCTGAGAGCAGAAGGCCTATTAGTAGCAAACCATCCCACCATGGTTAACTTCGACAGTAAACCACAATTCAATAGAGCACTGGAATCCAGAAGCAAATGGACAGGGCCCCCAGATTCCAAAAGCTCCAAGGAATAATAGTCATCTCAGGCACCACAGCCCACAATGCCACGATGGGAAGAGCCATGGGAAACTGCCGGGAGGAGACAGGCTCCACTGGGAAGAGGGCAGATAGATGAAGACATCTCTCTAACAAATGCAGGATCCCAGCAGGTCTTAAAGGTCAGGTGAGAGTCTTCCACACGGGAAGAGAAAGGATCTGGGAAGGGAAAACAACACTCTAAACAGAGAAGTAAGCACAGGCAAGTCTGCCACCTTCACGTGGCTCAGAGACACTGGAGACTTCACAACACCACCACGCCCTGACTAAACAGCCACACTAAAACTGGTTTGAAGTGAAAAGGTGAGAAAAAATAAACATAATAAAACACACCCCAGGAGATACCTTTTCTGTCCCAGACATGAACAGGACTGGAGCTGGGGGCAGAACACGAGGACACATCCATCCCCACAAGCATTTTCATCAGGAATCCCTTCTCCAGGCACTCCCAAGATTTACGACTCTCCATTCAACATGTCATCCTGGCACCATAACTCTGGGTGAGATACGACACCCTGGGCCAGACCAATCATCCATATGACCCAATATTCTGTCTCTGACACAGTGCCAGGGGAACTCTGGATGGAGAACACATGACAGACGTGGTCCACTATGTCATGTCCAACTCAAACTGTCAGAAGATCAGATATAGGTAGCCAAGAAGCTGGTAAGCTCTATTTGCAAAATTTGCATTTTTTAAAAAAGAAAATGTACTAATTAGAACTTACAGTAAATAATTAATTTTCAGGAAGAATCAATAGCCATCTTTGAAGAATGACTCTTTGAAAGGCTTTGCATGATTTGGGGGGAACTCAAATAAAACCATTCCCCCATTATTTAAAGTGGTTTTGTTCTTCTCACTAACAGGCTTCCTAGTACTAATGCAAATTCCTAAATTGGGACTATCTTTATGAGCTAAACTAGACAAACCTAACCCATCTACAAGGCAGAGTGCTCTTGACTCGTCACTGGCTCTTGTAGGGGAACTGACCCCAAGACTGCAAGTCCTTGTTGACTTAACTAAATTTCAACGGCAGTTGCACAGGCAAACTTCCTCTATATAAATGTCATTCTCTAACAAGACCCACACTGATTTATTAGCTCTCATATGAGCAGATCCGTCCAACGCATAATGTTTTATATTGCAAATCTTTGAGGGCTACTGATGGTTATTACTAGCACTAGGCAATGGGCTGGCTGAAAGACCAACTTAATTCATGAGCAGCCGTCCTCTCTATACCATGCATACATGGAAATTCCTCTTTGATTTGTGGCTTTAATCAGGGCTTCCAAAACCCGTCATTATTTATGACTCTGACTTTTACACTGGCGGTCAACGGGAAGCATTTACTTAGGTTACCTGCTGGGCGAGAACTCTGCATCTCCAAGCAGTTCATGTGCTTCACTTTGACATTGCAGACCCCAATATTCCTGCCAACCCACCCAGTTAGGGGGCAGAGAAAGAGAAGGTGAGTGCAGTAGTCCACACATTACTGATGAATGGAACGCTACTACTTTAAAATGCTGCTAGAAGGTGACTTGAGACAGGGTACCATATCAGGAACAAGGACAATGGGCATCTGGAGGGAGTGGACGTGGTCCCACCAGATCAGTCTTCCCACTGAGTCTTCCCTTGCCAGCAGAGACAGTCACCAACCCCATTCCCTGCCCTCCCACCTGTCTTCCTTATTGGATCCCACCCCGACTGGATCCCAGGAACACCCTGGTTTTCCGTTCCTGGCTTGTTTCTCCAACAGCCCACCCTTTCTTGAAACTCAGCTCTAGCCACTCCCCTGGTTAAAATTCTCCAGTGATTTCCCCTGACTCCTAAATACAAGGCAAGGCCTCGGTGTAGCTCAGGGATACACACTTCCCTCTCATGTGCAAGAAGCTGGGTTTGATCCCCAGCACTGTTAAAAAAATTTAAAAAGCAGACACTTCACCTGGAGACAGACTTAAGGGCCGTGAGTGGTATGGCCTGACCTTCTCTTCCCACCTCCAGGGTCTGTCACTGATAGCGCTCCAGACACACAGGCCTTCTAGCTAGTCCTTGACAGGAAAGAATGATACCTGGATGCTTTCTCCAGCTCTTCATGTGAAAATGTCCATCTTTCCTCGAATCTCAACTCAAGAGCACCTCTCAGAGCTCTGAGAAGGCTTAGGCACTCAAAGCAAGCAGTGCCTGCACTCCTCCAGCCACACTGCACTGGAACTTTCCATCACACTTGCCTGCTGTTTGTCCCTCACAGCACCTGACATTATCTCACTAGTTTATGTTCACCCATTTAATGTCCATCTCTGCTGCTGGACTCAAAGCTCCCTGAGAGGAGAACCCAGGTTTGTTTTACTCACCACCACAATGCCTAGTGTAGTTCCTGAGACTTAATAGGCCCTTAATAAACATTACTTCTGTGAATGAATGCATGCATGCATAAATATATGAGTGAATGATGAGTCCTCCAAAGAGTGGCTAAGATGAATTCTACAGCCAGTCTCTGGCTTAAATTCCACTCATCACGACCAGCTGGGTTACTTGGGGCAAATTACTTAGCCTTTCTATGCCCCTTTTGAGCCTACTCAGTAATAAAATGAGGTTAAAAATACCTTCCTTATTAGGGGTTTTGTACTCAAGTTAAAATGCTACAAGCACTCAGAACACAAATTGCCATATCATTAGTCCTAAAGAAACAACAGCTTTTGTAGCACTCCCAGGGTTGCCTTACTAAGACTTAAGTTCCAGCAAAATGTCTGCCTACTAGTTAGGTCCAACCCCACTAGCTGGTGAAGCAGATTCTTCACCGACGGTCACCAGTCCTATCTCCCAGTCTCTCCCATCCCTTCTCTCCCATACACTTCTTATTTCCAGGTCTCCCGCCTGCCCACCAGGCCTTATCCAACAGAGCAGGCTGTCTCAAAACTGCCTAGTGCACACTTTGCCCAGAAGGCCCACTGCCTTCCTCGGCCTCACCCAACTAAAATGTCATGGCCCCTTCTCCCCTCAGCACACTGCCGCTCCGTCTTCCTGGTGCCCTAGCTCTTGTCTCACTCTCCTGTCTCCGTCTGTACCACCTTTACTGTCTCCCACTCCTCTATGCAGGGAGCATCTCAGGAGCTGGGCCCAAGGATTCTTTACACTTATGTCCTTAGCACTTCCTGCAGGCCTGGCACCTTAGAAGAGTTGGAGGACACTGGTTTCATAAGTGGATGATTATCAAACATGGAAGCCAACCATGTACCCTTACCTCTTTCCTTCTTCCCATCAGGGTTAAGACTTATGGGCTTTTTGAGGATGAAAAAAACCATTTTCTTTCATTACCTAGGTTAGTTATAAAACTTGTTTAAAAAGGGAGGATTTTAAAAAATTTTGTGATGTGATTTTATTTTTACTTTATGATGAAGATATCCATTTACGACTTCTCCAAACACAATTTCAAGGAATTTCTGATGTTCGTCTGCTGGCCTCACAGGAAATCAAAAATACAGGACCCTCTCTGATTCTAGGCTGCCAAGAGCAGCTTTGGTCCACCACACCCTCCCACCATGATGCTCTGCCTCACCTCAAGCCCAGAGCAACCGAGTTGGCTGACCATGAACTACACCTCTGAAACCAATCAGCAAAGAGGAAGACCTGCACTATTTTGAGAAAAAATATGATGAGATTATCCTTCCTGGCAAATAAATTCCTGTTTCTATCCAAAAGGCCAATAAAAAGTTTCTATGAAGATGGCTCAGTAGAGAAGCCCAGTTGGCCTCCACTTCTGCAGAGAAGAATCAAAATACCAAATAAGGAGTTGTGTTTCCAGCAAAGCTATCCTTCAAAAGTAAAGAAGAAGCCAACTTTCCAATACAAGCAAAAAGTGAAGATTCAAACCCACCTGACTCAATTATTGGATGCTTATCAGACTTCTGCATCAAGAAGTGAAAGAAAAAAAACTACCCTGATGAAAACAGATGGAAGTAAAAAACTCAGAAGAAGAACAGATACACAAGAGAAACAGAAAAGAATAAAATCTTATCAATAAAGTATCAAACAACAAAGATGAACAAGAGAAGAATAAAGGATCAAGGAATATTCAAAAGAAACATAAGACACTTAACAAAATAATAGGGCTAAGACTTAATAATTATCAATAATAACCTTGAATGTAAATAGAAAAAATCAACTAAAAGATACAGACAGAGCCAGGCATGGTGGCACATGCCCATAATCCCAGCGACTCAGGAAGCTAAGGCAGGAGGATTGCAAGTTCAAGGCTAGTCTCAGCAAAATTCTAAGCAACTTAGTGAGACCCTGTCTCAAAAAATTAACCACTGGAATGCATCTCAGTGGTTAAGCACCTCTGGGTTCAATCTCTGGTACCACACACACACAAAAAAAGATACATAGAGGAAAGAAAGAAAAGGAAGGGGGGATGGAGAGGAAGAAGGAGGAGGAGGTAGAGAGGGGGTAGCAAAGGAGAAAGGGAAGAAAAGTAAAATAAAGGGCAATCAAAGGGAATACACCAGAGCAGGAAGGGAACAAGGCTGGCCCTGCTTCCCCCACTGTGACTCTGGCTCTCCACCCTGCTCATCCCACCAAAAGGCCATGCTCATCCTCAACCAGCCCAGGAAAGATGAGGCCTCGGGTGGGCAACTGGCCAAGACGCTTTCAAAAGAGCAGGGTGGTCCCAGCACAGCACTCGGCTCTCTCTCTGATCCTGGGAGAGACCCTGGTGATGCTGGCTCAGCTCAACAGGCGTGGCAGCACTAAGGGAGCAAAGCCAAGCATGACTTAGAGCAGGGGTCAGCAGACCACTGCCGGGGCCAATCTGCCTACTGCCTATGTTGTAGATAAAGTCTTGAAGGACATGGCCGTTCATCTCTGTGAGCTTTACGGCTGCTTTCAGGCTACAATCACAGAGTTGAGGCCATTTCAAAGACCTTCAGGCCTGAAAAACCAAAACAGTTGTCATCTGACCCTTCATTGAAAACAATTTGCCCATCTGTGATTTAAAAAATAGTCTGATATCTGAGTTTTGTTCTATTTCTCAAGTATTAGGGTTCTCAATTAGTTGCTAATCCTGCTCAAATTATTTCACTTAACAGGGAAACCTTATAAAAACTTAACTGACAATCTTTGATCCAAGTTTATATTAGTCAGATAAAAAGTCCAATAGTTTAGGGCTCAAATTAATGTAATGTCTCTGGTTTGAAGGTAAGCAGATTGGTTGTAGTCCTTGTAAAGGGCCTTTTTGCAAACATGGAACAAAGCAGGTGAACTAGAATGCCTTGTCTCTGGAAACATCTTTTATTTAAGACTGGACATGCCTTGCTCCTTCCAGCATTAAGACTCCAAAAGTGTCCATATCCCACTGGCTTGGCCGAGCCTGTTTTCACTAGGGCTCCAGATATCACAGTTGGCACCTGGCTTTTCTTATATATAGTATGCCCTCTTCCAAATTCTTTCATGGATGCCTCTTGAAAGAAACACGCGTCCCCCAAAGGCTAATGTTTTTATGAGCCACTTCTTTGAAGCTGAACGCATCCATAATTCTGTAATGACTTCAGAATTAAAACCCAGCTTCCAATTCCCCTTCCTATGCTTGATCAGGTGACACTCCCTTCTCATTTTTAAAAAATCTCTAGGGAACTTTTTGAACATATGCAAAAATAGAGAGGCCAGTCCCCAGAAACAGCTTTCACATTCAGCCATTTTTTTCCATGACCCCTTCTCCCAACGTTTTACTTAATATTTGTTGCAGCATTTAAAAGCAAACTTCACACATCAAATCATTTCACTCGTGAATGCTTATTTGTTATGGATAACACCATTATCACATCCAACAAATGAAAAAATGACACCATTATCAAGCCCAACAAAATTAGCAATAATTCTTACTACTAATATCCAGTCTAAGTTCAATGATCCCCAAATGTCTCAATAATGTCTTTCTCTGCAGAATGGTCTGTGCAACCAAGGATCCAACATGACTGCTGTGTTTAGTCAGCTTTCCTTCTCTAAGACAAAACCCCTGAGAGAAACAACTCAGGAAGAAAGATTTATTCTGGCTCACAATTTCTGAGGTCTCAGTCCCGAATGGCTGGTTCCAAAAGTCAAAACATCATGACAGAAAGACATGGCAGAGGAAAGCTGCTCACCTCATGGAAGGGGTGAGGAGGGGAGGGCTGGGGACAAGATAAAGTCCCCAAGGCCAATTCTCTTTTTTGGAGGTGGGGGGGAGTGCCGGGAATTGAACTCAGGGGTACTTGACCACTGAGCCACACCCCTAGCCCTATTTTGTGTTTTATTTAGAGAGAGTCTCACTGAGTTGCTTAGCGCCCCACTGTTGCTGAGGATGGCTTTGAACTTGCAATTCTCCTGTCTCAGCCTCCCAAAGTGCTGGGACTACAGGCATGTGCCACCGCGCCCAGCCAAGGCCCACTCTTTTTAACTAACTTCTGCTTCCTACAGTTTCTACCACCTCCAAGTAGTCCATTCAAATTACAAATCCACCAGCAGATTAACCCACTTACCCAGATGAGGTTACCCTAGATGATGTTACAGGCCTCACAATCCAATCATTTCTTAAAAGCCTCACTTGCAAACACTGCTGTATTAGAGACCAAGCCTTTGAAACATGAGCTTTTGGGGACATTCTAGATCCAAACCAGAGCAACTACATATTGTATTTTGTTGACAGGTCTCTCAGGTCTCTATATTTGTAATAGATTCCCTTCATGTTCTCCCCCTCCATTTTTGTTTATCCTTTAAATTCTACGTTGGCAGTTGGGCGCAGTGGCGCACACCTGTAATCCCAGCACTTTGGGAGGCTGAGACAGGAGAATCGCAAGTTCAAAGCCAGCCTCAGCAACGGCGAGGCGCTAAGCAACTCAGTGAGACCCTGTGTCTACATAAAACACAAAATAGGGCTGGGGATGTGGCTCAGTGGTCGAGTACCCCTGAGTTCAATCCCCGGTTCCCAAAAAAAGAAAAAAAAAATTCTAAGTTGGCCAAGCAAACCTTACTAACAATAATACTTTCCAGCCTTCACATGTTATAAGCAATCTTGAACATTCACAAGCCTTCAGCCCCTCGGGCAGACTGAGCTCCACCTTCCAAAGGCAGTGCTACGTGAAAACCAATATGCTAGGCCATCCCCCACACTTTCTGTTCTCCAGAGAAGGAATTCAGATTGCTTCAGCAAGCAAATTGTCTAAAATTAAATCTTTTCAGTGCTGTGATGGCCTGAAGACTCTGAATGATTTAAAAAACAAGGCACCCATTCATTATGGTTTCTTTTATAAATTAGCCAAACTTAATCAAGAATCACAAAGTAAATCAAACACACCTCAGAATCCATTATGTTAACATAACAACATTAATTGAGCACCTAGATCATGCAGCACATTGAGTTATAAAAAAGGATGACCTGCATCCCTGCCCCAAGGGACTTACAGTCTAAACCAAGAAGCATTGCACCATTTAGACAAAAGTGCCCAAGGAGACAACAGACATAGTACCACCCAAATTGACACCCATGCCCCAATCAGTGGGTTAAGAGTCTTTACAGCCAGTTGTGGTGGTGTGTGCTAATATTCCCAGCTACTTGGAGGGTCAGGTAGGAGGATCAGTTGAGTCCAGGAGTTCAAGATCAGCCTAGGCAACAGAACAAGACCCTATTCCAAAATAAAACAACAACAAAGACTTTTTTTAAAAAAGGGTATTTGTGAGACTGAGCTGCACAGTGGAATAAAAAGAGCAAGAGTCACAAGGAACAGAATGTGATTCTCAGTTCTACCATTTACAAGTTGTGCCATACTAGCTAAATTAATTAACCTGATTCTCAATTTTTTTTACTTATAAGACAGGATAATCCAACTACCTCACATAGTAGCAGCTGTAATACTGAATCAGAAGATTTTATAT
Organism: Xerus rutilus; assembly: GCA_028644305.1. NCBI lineage: Eukaryota > Metazoa > Chordata > Mammalia > Rodentia > Sciuridae > Xerus > Xerus rutilus. Next base: position 175,835,023 of record CM053401.1, read on the forward strand.
TAAAATCCATTGGTGATGATGATGAACAATATTACTAATCATAATACCCACCATGTCAGGCATTAGGCTAAAATGTTTTATGTGTACTATCTCATCTAATCCTCAAACCAGTCCTAGGGTGCAGCTCCTATCATGCTATTTTCCAGACAAAGAAATTAAACAGTCCAGGCACAGTGGCACATGCCTGTAATCCCAGCATCGTGGGAGGCTAAGGCAGAAGGATCACAAGTTCAAAGCCAGCCTCAGCAACTTAGCAAGGCCCTAAGTAACTCAGCAAGACTTTGTCTCAAAATAAAATACAAAAAAAAAGGGCTGGGGATGTGGATCAGTGGTTAAGCACTCCTGGGTTCAATCCTCGATCCTTTTAAAAAAAAGAAAAGAAAGAAACAGATTGGGTGAGTGATGCACCCAAGCCAAGCCAGCTACAGGTATGGGTGAGTCAGGACAGAAGGTAGAAGCACGTTAGAGTTCTCGGTGTCTATCAGTGTGACAGTGCCACCAAATACTCCAACTGTCAAATATAAGTAAGACATAAGGCAGCACAAATTGAGGGAATACACCACCAGTAAAATGACACGTCATGTACAACCACAAGAAAGGGATCCTAATTAGAGTAAATCATACTCCATGGATGCAGAATGTCAAAATACACTCCAGTGTCATGTTTATCTAAAAAGAATTAAAAAATTAAAAGATTAAAAAATAAACAAAGGTATAAGTAAATAAATAAATCAAAATGAAAAATAAATTGAGAGGTGGGGGAAGCCCTCTACTACCGACTGTTAGATTAATTATACTATAAAGTCATAAGGCACAGCACCTCATAGCTCCCACCCCTATTCAAATAAGAAGGCTGAGGAGACTCCCAGAGTTGTCCTATCTAAGGAATGATTATGTTCAGAATCATAATGATAGTTTACTTCCTTACTGGGGCAAGTCTTCAGCCATCTGCTAAAGAGTATATAAGCCTTTTTTACTATGTCTTGAACACCCAATACATACGTTCAAATAAGGCCAAAGAGAAATCATAATTTTTTCCTATGTTCTCTTTTACTTCCCCTTTGCACATGTAAATACATAAAAAAGACTGACAGAAGCTAGCCACCAGCAAAGAGGTTCAACTTCCCCATGGCCATCACACCAGAAGGCCAACCTAGCCAAGCAGAAACATCACCTGGAGAACTGAGGCCTTTGCAGGAGCACCACCCAGTCAAACCGCAGAATGTAAGAAATAATAAAATGCTGTTGGTTAAGCTGCTGAGCTGTGAGTTGGCTAGACAACTGTAACTGGTACAAAAGGTTTTCCTGCTACGTCAAACATCAAATCTATGAATGAAAGGCACCTTGATGGCAGGTCGCCATCACTTATCAGGGAAATGGTACATTCCTTGGATTTGAGACGCCCACAGGCAAAAACACTCAGCTCAGCAAGCCCAGGTCTAAATTGTACCTGGCTCGAGAATGTTAAGTAACGATCATATTAATAATCGTAATGGCAGCCGATATTTACTGAGCGTTTATCACATACAGGCTTCACGTTAAACCCTTCGTTCATTCAATTCTCCCAAAAGTCTTCTGAGGTGGGCTGCTGTTATGGCCCATTTACAAATATGGTCACCAGCACAGTGGTACACGGACTCGCCCAGGATCACACTGCTAGTAAATACTGACTGAGGATGCCACCCGGTCCTTCCGACTCCAGAGCCCGAGCTCTTCACCCCTTACTTCTACTGCCCCTTCAGTGTCCTGCTACTTCAACACAGTCGCCCTCTGTGCGTGTAAACGACTGAACAACGCCCGGTCGGTAACCCGCAGGTGGGCCGGTGGAGGGTGGTGCCCGGCCGGGAGCGCCCTGGCCCGAGGCCTTCGAGGCCTTCCGCGGGCTGCCTGTGGGCACGTGCAGGACCCCGGCCCGGCGGCAGGGGCGCTCCGGGGTGCTCGGCTCCTCACACAGGACCTCCCCAGCAGCCCTCAAAAGTACTCCCGAGGCCAGGAGAGTTGTTGGCAGGAAGGACAGTGGGAAGGGTCCCCCCAAGAAACTAGGGTCGGGGGCGGGGACCGGACCCGCGGGTCTAGAGCGGAGGGAGGCGGCGAGGGCGCCACAGGTGGCCGGCGCCGAGGGCCCGCAGAGGGCGAGGCGCCGGCCGTACTCACGGGCGTCGAATCATGCTGCACGCCCGCCGAGCGCGGGCAGCCGAGCGGCCGAGGCGCGCCTAGGCGCGGGGCGGGGCGGGGCGGGGCGGGGCGGGGCGGGGCGGGGCGGGAGGGCGGGCACCGCAGGCACCCCGCCGCCCGCCCGCTCCCTCGCCATCTTGGGCGGGGAGGGGCGGGGCCACGACCCAGGTCCCGCCTCAGGCCCCGCCCCTCCCGCCCCGCCCTCGCGGCGAAGGTGGCTGCCGAGGTGGGCGGGGAGGTCAGGTGACCCGGCCGGCGTCCCAAGATGGCGGCGGCGGCGGCGTCCCCGAGGCCGTGGCCGCGTCCCGGCTGCTGAGGCGGCTCCGCGCGGCTGGCGGCGGGCGGGCCGGGCCGAGGGCCGGCGTACGGGCGGCCGCCGCCTCTGCGTGCCCCGCGGCCGGGGCCGGGCCGTGCGGCGGCAGCGCCGGGGAATGCTCGTGCTGGGCCGGGCCTCTCCCTCCTCAACTTAGGGCGGCGGCGGGCCCGCGGCCCGGGCTCCCGGGCCATGGCGCTGAGGGAGCTCAAAGTGTGCCTGCTGGGGGTGAGTGGCAGCAGACCCCTGCGGGAGGCCGCGGAAGGCCAGGCGGGCGGGTCCCCGGCGCCCGCAGCTCCTCCACCCCGCCCCGCCCCGGGCCACTCGCCACCTGGCCGCGCCCTGCTTAAGCCTGGGCGCGGGGACCCGCGGGGACCCCCTCCCAGGGGCGCAGGCAGCCGGCCGGGGGCGACGGGTGCAGGGTGGGGGCGGCCAGCCCCCCACGGGAAACCCGCAGCTCTCGAGGCTTGACCAGCAGTGCTGGCCTCCTTCCCGTCTGTTGAACTCGTGGGACACCCCTGACACTTCTTGCAGAGTTACTTCGCAAAGTGACTCTTCCCGCGAAGAGGGGATGTTCAAACCAGGAAGCCCCAAAGGCGAGCGTGCAGCTTCAGCTTCCTGCTTGTCAGGGCAGTTTGGCCCTCTCAGAGTCTTTTGAGGTTGATGCTCTCCTTCATGAGTTTCTGGCTTAAAGATGAAAAAGAATGCCCATAAGTAGGCATTGGGTGGGGCCAGGATTCATCAGGGATACTCAACTAATTCTGGAGCTGAGAGTTTACTCATACTTGTTGAAAAAAGCAAGTGTCACTTCTTACGTGAAGCAGAAACTTCAAGTGGTTCAAAGGTCCTGTGTGTCTCTTAAAAACTGTAAAACTCGGGGCTGGGGTTGTGGCTCAGCGGTTGAGCGCTTGCCTTGCATGTGTGGGGCACTGGGTTCGATCCTCAGCACCACATAAAATAAATAAAGATATTGTGTTCATCTACAACTAAAAAATATATATATTAAAAAAAAAACTGTAAAACTCTTCCCCTATGATCCATTTGAACTCTCCTAATTAAGTTTTTATGAAAACGTCTTTTGTGCCCCTCAATTTATAAAATTTGATACACATCTAAGATTTTTCTAAAATCCTGAACTTAGGCCACAAAGTGCATTTTTGCATGTGCAAGCAGGTTCACTTTCCTCAGTCGCACTTCTCATTCTCTTTCAGGATACAGGTGTAGGCAAATCGAGTATCGTGTGGCGGTTTGTGGAAGACAGTTTTGATCCGAACATCAACCCAACAATAGGGTAAGAGATTAAGTTCAATTAATATACATCTAAAGGCACTTAGGAAGTCCTTCCAAACAAAAAGTGTGTTACAGGTGTAGGCCCTGCTGCCTCATGTGCAGGGAATTCTGAGTTGCGGATCCTCAACATCTCCAGGACTTGAAGGAATACCATGAGATTTGGTGTATTTCAGGAAAATTTTCTTCAGACTTGGGAGTGAAAACTTCAAAATAAAAAAACAGGAATTTGAGTCTTGCTTTTGATTAGAATAGTCATAGAAGCTTTAGTCTGTAAATATCAAGAATTGAATCTTGAAGGAAGGCAAGTGAAAACAGGTCCTGGTACTGTTCTTTCAGTCCTGTCAACTAGAAGACACTCTGGTGGTTTTAGTCCTTGAACAGCAGTAGGATGAGGTTCAAGCCCTTCTCATACATTCCTGTGCTGGTGGTAGTGATGAATTAATAAATTAATGTGGAGATGTGAGGCCTCAGGTGAGTTGACTGTAGATGTTCTACTCTATTAAAAAATTTTCAGAGTATTTAAGTGTCACTACTAATACATTTTTTAAAAATATTTTTAGTTGTAGATGGACACAATACCTTTATTTTATTTATTTATTTTTATGTGGTGCTAAGGATTGAACCCAGTACCTCACCCTTGTGAGGCATACGCTCCTCCACTGAGCTACAACCGCAGACCACAGTACTAATACATAACGTGAGAAGTGTTTGTAGTGGCTTTGTTTGTTGTTGTTGTTGTTTTTTGATACTGGGGCTTGAACCCAGGGGTGCTCTACCACTAAGCTGCACCCCTAGTTCTTTTTATTTTTTATTTGGAGATAGGGTCTTGCTGAATTGCCCAGACTGGCCTCACACTTGCCATCTTCCTGCTTCAGCCTCCCCAATAGCTGAGATTACTGGCATGCGCCACTGGACTGCCTGTGTTATAGGTTTTAATACTACATCAGGCTTGTAAAACTAAACAGCTGCTACGCTCTATTTTTATTGTCAAACGCCCACCAATCAAATGGTTTCATCCATTTAAAGAAAAGTTTTGTGGTGCTCATCATTAAGATAAAATATGGTTGTGCTCTATCATTTTCTCCTCAAAGAAAAATATGTTGCCAGCCTATGAAGGGAACTGCCATAAGATTGTCCCCTGAGAAACTATAAGCTCCTGTTGTCAGTTCATGTCTGCTTTGTTAACTTTGTTAAACATTTGAGGTCATGAGAATGAAATCCACCACTGTTTCTGCAGTTAAAGTGCCTTTCAGTTTCCTTCAAGCAAGAACTGGGTATGTGCACATGTTTAAAGCATGACCTCACCCTTCTCAGGGCCTGCCTGTTGTTACCTGCATGGGAAAGTGAAGTGATAGGAAGTGACAGCAAGTAGTGCTGGTGATTCAGAGAGTGACACACTTCATACTGAGTCAGAGCCCAAAACCCAGAACCCACAGAATACTCAGACACCATCTTGATTAGTCTTGAGTGAGGACAGAGGAAATGGAGGTACAGCCTTATGGGCCTCGGTGTGGCCAGCGCTGGCTTCCCCTGTCCTGTCATCAGCAGCTCCTTGTGTGCCACATCCTTGTAGTCCTGAGCCAGCTCATCTCTCCTCCACCAGGGTGTCTTGGTTCACATTTTACAGGAAAGAAGAATCCAACTCTTTCTCCTCATCTTCTTGCTCCCTTTCCTTGTTTCTTTTTTCTGAGCCTCAAAAGGTAGCTCCTTCTCTCATGACCAGCCCCACACCCTGGAGCTCTGCTAGCCCACCTCTTCATCACTTTCTTCCGGTGCCCCTACCTTCTTGTCACAGCCTGCAAGCAGCCTCCCATCTACCCCACTCCACTACAAGGACACAGTTGCCCAGCCCTCCTGCTCAAGGCCTGTAACTCCTAGAAGAGAAGTTACAGGTAACTACTCAGCTGCTGCTCTCTCCAGAGCCCACTGTCATCGCAGCTCTAACCCATCGTGCCATTAAAAGCCTTCCATGGATACTGGTCACCATTAATCACCAAACCAATAGGTGTTTCCCTTTCCCTTCCCCCCAATAAAAGATTTTTAAAAATCAAGTATTTGAAGAAAAAGGTGTATCAGTTGGTGATGAGGGACAATAAGTAGAAGAGAGTTGGACAGGCCTGGAGGCAGAGGGACCACACAGTGGGAGGCCTGGGCAGGTTAAGGGGAGGGGTTGGAAGGCTAGAATGGCAGGACAGCAAAAACTGGAAAGGTGGCCAGAGAAGCTAATAAGACGGCAAGGACCAGGCCTCCCTGGACCCTGGAGATGGGGGCAGATCCAGCATTGCAGACACATGCCCAGCTTCTTGGAATGAAACTCCTCTGTCTTCCCTAGTTCCCTTTTTCTGTCTGTAGACATATTCCTTGCTATCGTGTCCTGGCCTCTCTTTATGAGGAGTTGCGTCCTGGCTCCCATATCTCCCTGGAGTCGTCCTCCTTTCCCCTCATACAGCTCACCTTCACCTGGGTAAAATAACCCAGAGTCAGTTTCCCTAACCTTTTCCTTGGACCGTCAACCCATGATTTGGACCTAGTCCTGTGCAAAACTCAGTATCTGTCCCGCTTTCACCTCTGAATCCTCACTCCTAAATGTATGTTCTTCCTTAATGACCCAAGTATTTTCTATAGTGGGGAAGAGCCTGGGCCCTGAAGAATTGTACTGTGCTGAACTTTAATTAGGGCCTTCACTTGAGCTACCCTGTTGGGTTTAGGGAGATTATGGTCCTACCTACACTATGGGGTGGTTGGGAGAATTCAGTACCCTGATAAATGGGCACAGCAAGTGAACACTTCTTCCTGTTTATCAGCCATTTGGATACTAACCTTTATGAAGTGCTTGTTCACAAATTGTGTCCATTTTTCTCTTGGGTTGTTAGTCGTTTTCTCAGTGATTGGCAGGCATCATGTGTCTTCTGTATACTAGTCATTAGTTCTGTGTGTTGCAGGTATTTCTCACACTTTTTCACTCTTTGAAAGGGTCTTTGAATGAACAGATGCTCTTTTAATGTTCGTTTAATCAGTCTTTCTGTTTTTGGTTAGTGCTTTTTAGGTCTTATTTAAGAAACTTTGCTTTATCAAGAGGATGAAAATGTTTCCTGTTGCAGGAACTTTGTCTTCTAAGATGTAGACCTAGTAGTCCTGCTTCCTTTTCTTTTTCTAAAGGTCATGCAGCAGAACCTGCTGCTGTTTGCCAAACCACCATTGTCCTGAATTGAGCATACATACTTATAAGGCTTTGTTTATGGATCTTTCATTATATTCTTTATTATATTCTTTTTACCTACATTAAAAATGAGCCCATTTTCAGTGAACACTGTGATGAATTTTTACCCATTCTTACATCTGTGAGATGACTATCATAGTCAGGATCATTATTCCAATGGATTCCCTCTTGTGTCCTTCTATTTAGTTGCACCCTTTTCCCCGGGATCCAGGCAACCGCTGAGAAGCCTTGTTCCTTGAGGTTGTATTTGTCTTTTCTAGATATTCATAAAAATGCAGCTACCATTGATGTGCTTTGGATAATTCATGATTTACCTGTATTATTGCACGCATCAGTGGTTCCTTTTTATTACGGACTAGTATTTCATAGTTTGCTATACAGCGAAATTTATTAAGCGTTTTCAGTTGTATACAATTTTGCTATTACAAATAAAGCTGCTCTGAATATTTATGAGCATATCTTTGTATGGACATATATTTTTGTTTGTTTATATATCTAGAAGTGCAATTTCTGAGTCATGCTAAATGTGATGGTTTTCTAAGAAACTGCCACGCTAGTTTCCAGAATAGTTGTACCATTTTATGTTCTTGCGGGGCAATATGTGAAAGTTGAGTTGTTCCACATTCTTTCCAACTCTTTATAATATCAGTCTTTTTAATTTTAATGATTCTATTGGGTGTCTAGTGATATCTCACTAGCTTTAATTTGTATTTTCCCATGGCAGATGACATTGCTCACCCTTTCATCTGCTTGTACTTGTTCAAACCTTTGTCTATTTCTAATCAGGTGGTTTGTTTCATTCCTCTCAATCTATACCTTTTGCTTTTCTTAACAATATCTTTTGAAGAATACAGATGTTGCATTTGTGATCAAATTCAACTTATCAATTCTTTTTATGCCTCATGTACTATGTGTCCTATGCATCCAAGATCACAAAGATTTTCTCTAGTGTTCTAGAATTTTTATATCTTTATACTTTTTAAATTTGGTCAATGATCTATTTCTATTGGTTTTTATTTACTGAGTGAGATAACTGCCAACGATCCTTTTTATTATTTCCCATATGTTGATCTAGTTAATTCTAGCAGCATTTGTTAATTTTGAATTCTGCATTTATTGCATTAACTTACCATGGCATCTTTCTCAAAAATAAATTTATGCATATGTGTGGGCTTGTTTGGGGATTTTCGATTTTATTACATTGGTCTAGTTTTTGCCAGTGTAATACTGTGTTCGTTGCTGTAGTTTTATTTTTAAAAATATAACAAGGTCTTAAAATCTGGTAATTATGTAATAGTATTCGTATTTTTCAAATTTGTTTGGTTCCTCTAGGTGGTCCCTTGCATTTCTGTATGAATTGTAGACTCATGATGCCCGCTTCCTCAGGGGAGTCTCCTGAGTTCGGGAACAGAATGACTCTGTTAACTCATTGACATGTTAACAGTATTGCATCTTTTGATCCATGAACTTGATATATGAGATATCACTCTGTTCTTTTATTTGTTTGTTTGTTTATTTTTTAATACTGGAGATTGAACTCAGGGGCACTCGACCACTGAGCCACATCCCCAGCCCTATTGTGTGTTTTATGTAGAGACAGGGTTTCACTGAGTTGCTTAGCATCTCACCGTTGCTGAGACTGGCTTTGAACTCGCAATTCTCCTGTCTCAGCCTCCTAAGGGCTGGGATTACAGACTTGCGCCACCGTACCCGGCTACTCTGTTCTTTTAGATTTTTGCTTTTTATCAAAGTTTTCTAGTTGTCACTATACAGGTCTTTTATTTATTTTGTTAAATTTACCCCCAAAGTATTTCATGGCTTTTGGTATTACCATAATGGGTTTTTTTCAATTTTTGTTTACTAATGATACATAGACATAAAATTGGTTTTTACGTGACAGTCTTATATCCTATGACTTTGTTAAATTCAGTTATCTCAGACAGCTTTTTTTTTTTTTTTTTTTTGTGGTACTGGGGATTGAACTCAGGGGCACTCGGCCACTGAGCCGCATCCCCAGCCCTATTTTGTGTTTTATGTAGAGACAGGGTCTCACTGAGTTGCTTAGCACCTCGCCATTGCTGAGGCTGGCTTTGAACTCGTGATTCTCCTGTCTCAGCCTCCCTAAGTGCTGGGATTACAGGCTTGAGCCACCGCGCCCGGCTCAGACAGCTTTTTTTTTTTTTTTTTTTTTTCTTGTCTAAGTCCTTTATTTTATAGATGAAGAAATTGGGTTCCAAATAACTTGACAATCTGCCAATATTATGCAATCAATGGCAGAGCCAAGCATAAAATTTGGGTTTTTGATCATCATGCCAAGCGCCAGTTGCACCACAGGGTTAGATCAATGGGTTCAGACAGCTTTTTTTAAAAAATAGATTCCTTGCGATTTTCTTAAGCACAGAATCATGTCATCTATGTCAGAGTTTTACTTCTTCCCTACCAACCTGTATGCCATTTATTTCTTCCACCTGCCTCGTTAGCAAGTAGACCTCCAATACTGTGTTGAGAAGTAATGTGAGCCAGCATTCTTCTCTTAGTTCTAATTTTAGGGGAAAATCATTCATTCTTTTACCATTAAATTTGATGGCTGGTTCTAGGTGTTTTATAGATGCCCACTATCAGGTTGAGGATGTTTCTTTCCATCCCTGAATTAATGAGATTTTCTTTTTTTTTCTAATCAAAAATTGTGTTGGGACGGGTGTGGTGGCACATGCCTGTAGGCTCAGGAGGCTGAGGCAGGAGGATCGCAAGTTCAAAGCCAATCTCAGCAAATTAGTGAGGCTCTAAGCCACTCAGCAGGACCCTGTCTCTAAATAAAATACAAAAAATGGCTGAGGATATGGTTTAGGGGTTAAGCACCCCTGGGTTCAATCCATGGCACTGGAAAAAAAATAAGAATTGTTTTTAACTTTTTTGGGTAGTTTTTTTTTAAAATGTATATTTTGAGCCTCTTTTAAAGCTGTTTATATAGTGACTTTACAAAAACTGATACTAAAATAGTGAATCAAACTGATGTTCCTAAGATGAATTTCTCTTGGTCGTTATGCATTGTCGTCTTCATACATTGTTGGATTTAATTCACTAAAATTTTATTAAGGATTTTTGCCTCCATGTTTATGAAGAATATTGGTCTCTAATTTCCTGTGGTGTCTTTCTCTAATTTTGGTATGAAGCCCTCATAAAATGAGTTGGGAAGTGTTTTTTGCTTTTCTGCTTTTTTGGGAAGAATTTGTGTAGAATTGGTGTTATTTCTTACTTGAAGATTTGGCAGAATTCAAAAAGCCATCTGAGCAGAAAGTCTTTAACTATGGAATTCAGTTCTTCTATTGAATATGGGCCTGTTTAGGCATCTGTTTTCTGTAAGCTTGGCTAGTTTGTGCCTTTCAAGGAATTAATTTGTTGGCATTAAAATTGTTCATAATATTGTAATCCCAGCACTTTGGGAGGCTGAGATAGGAGAATCATGAGTTCAAAGCCAGTCTCAGCAACGGCAAGGCACTAAGCCACTCAGTGAGACCATCTGTACATAAAACACAAAATAGGGCTGGGGATGTGGCTCAGTGGTCTAGTACTCCTGAGTTTAATCCCCAGTACCAAATATATATATATATATATATATATATATATTTGTTCATAATATTCCCCTTGTCCTTCTAATGTCTTTAAGGTCTGTAGCAATAGCCCCTCCTTCCATTCTTTTCCTATGAAGAGCAGTACTGTGCCCCAGAGATTTACCCCAGCCTTTCTTATTTTTCATTTGGACACAGCATTGCTGAGTCCCCCAGGCTAGCCCCAAACCTGCCATTCGCCTGCCTCAGCCTGGGATTCTGAGCATATGCACCGCCCTTCTTCCATTCTCAGTATTAACAATTTGAGTTTGCTCTCATTTTCCCAGTCTGCCTAGTATAACTTTATCAATTTTATTGGTCTTCACACAAAAAACAGTCTTTGGCTACATTATTATTTGTTTTTCTACTTCATCAATTTGCTTTTACCTTTTTTTCCCTTTCTTTTGCTTACTTTGGCTTAATTTGATCTTTTTCTAGTTTTTTTGTTGTTATTCTTTTTAAATATACATGAAAGTAGAATGAATTTAGATATCATATACATACATGAACTATAATTTATTAGGATTCCATTCTTGTGGTTGAACATGATGTGGAGTTACACCGGTCGTATTTTCACATGTAATAATAAGAAAATTACGTCTAATTTTTTCTACTGTCTTTCCAATTCCCATCCCTCCTCCCTTCCTTTCATTCCCCTTTCTCTAATCCAGTGAACTTCTATACTTCCTCCCCCCAACCCTTATTATGTGTTAGCACCTGCATATCAGAAATTATTGGGCCTTTGGTTTTGAGGGGATTGGCTTATTTCACTTAGCATGATAGTCTCCATTTCCATCCACTTACCAGCGAATGCCATAACTTCATTCTTCTTTTATGACTGAGTAATATTCCATTGTGTATATTTACCACATTTTCTTTATCCATTCATCTGTTTAAGGGCACCTAGGTTGGTTCCATAACTTAGCTATTATGAAGTTAGCTACTATAAGCATTGATGTGGCTGAGTCACTGTGCTATCCTGATTTTAATTTCTTTGGGTATAAACCAAGGAGTGGGATAACTGAGTCAAATGGTGATTCCATTCCAACTTTTCTGAGGAATGTCCATACTGCTTTCCATAGTGGTTGGCACCAATTTGCAGTCCTACCATCAGTGTATGAGTATACCTTTTTCCCCACATCCTCACCAACATTGTCACTTGTATTCTTGTTTTGTTTTGTTTTGTTGGTACTGGAGATTGAACTCAGGGGCACTCGACCACTGAGCCACATCCCCAACCCTATTTTGTGTTTTATGTAGACACAGGGTCTCACTGAGTTGGCTTAGCGCCTCGCTGTTGCTAAGGTTGGCTTTGAACTTGCGATTCTCCTGTCTCAGCCTCCATAAGTGCTGGGATTACAGGCTTGCGCCACCGCTCCCAGCTGTCACTTGTGTTCTTGATAATCACCATTCTGACTGAATGAGATGGAATCTCAGTGTGGTTTTAATTTGCATTTCTCTAATTGCTGGAGATGTTGAACATTTTTTCATGTATTGTTGGCCATTCGCATTTTTTCTGTTTTGGTGCTAAACTTTTCAAGTTTTTTTATATATTGTGGAGATTAATGCTTTATCTGATATACAGGTGGCAAAGATTTTCTCCCATTTTGTAGGCTCTCTCTTCACATTGATTATTTCCTTTGCTCTTAAGAAGCTTTTTAATTTGATACCCTCCCACTTATTGATTCTTGATTGTACTACTTGTGCTTCAGGAGTCTTGTTAAGGAACTTGGTTCCTAAGCAAACATGGTAGAGATTTGGACCTACATTTTCTTCTGTTAGGCCCAGGGTCTCTGGTCTGATGCCTAGGTCTTTGATCCACTTTGAGTTGAGTTTTGTGCAGGGAAAAAGATTAGGGGTTCATTTTGATTCTGCTACATATGGATTCCAGTTTTCCCAGCACCATTTGTTGAAGAGGCTAGCTTTTTTCCAATGTACATTTATGGTGTGTTAGCATGAGATAACTGTATTTTTGTGGGTTTGTCTCTGTGTCTTCTGTTCTGTGCCATTGGTTTACATGTCTGTTTTGGTGCCAATACCATGCCACTTTTTGTTACGGTAGCTCTGTACTATATTTTAAAGTCTGGTATTGTGATGCCACCTGCTTCACTTTTCTTGCTAAGGATTGCTTTGGCTGTTCTGGGCCTTTTTATTTTTCCAAATGAATTTCATGACTACTTTTCTATTTCTATGAAGATCGTCATTAGAACCTTAATAGGGATCGCATTAAATCTATTTAGCACTTTTGGTAGTATAGACATTTTAACAAAATTAATTCTGCATATCTTAGAACAAGAGAGACCTTTCCAACTTCTAAGGCCTTCAGTTTCTTTCTTTAGTGCTCTGTAGTTTTCATTGGAGAGATCTTTCGCTTCTTTTGTTAGATTGATTCCCTAGTATTTTATTTTTTAAAAAATATTTTTTGTTTTAGTTGGACACAATGCCTTTATTTTGATGTGGTCCTAAGGATCAAACCCAGTGCCTCTACATACTAGGCAAACAGTCCACCACCAAGCTACTACCGCAGCCCCTATTTTATTTTTGAGGCTATTGTGAATGGGATAGTTTTCCTAATTTCTCTTTCAGTTGATTTATCATTGATGTATAGGAATGCAATTGATTTATGGGCATTGATTTTATATCCTGCTACTTTGCTGAATTTGTTTATGTGTTATAGAAGTTTTCTGGTCATCAGCAAATAGGGATATTTGAGCTTTTCTTTACCTATTTGTTTCCCTTTAATTTCTTTCTTTTTAATTACTTGGGCTAGAATTTCAAGGGCTGTGTTAATTAGAAGTGATGAAAGAGGGCATCCTTGTCTGGTTCCAGTTTTTAGAGGGAATGCTTTCAATTTTTCTCCTCATAGAATGATGTTGGCCTTGGGTTTAGCATATATAGCTTTTATAATGTTCAGGTGTATTCCTACTGTCCCTAGTTTTTCTAGTGTTTGGAACATGAAGGGGTGCTGTATTTTGTCAAATGCTTTTTCTGCATTTGTTGAGATGATCATGTGATGCTTGTGTTTGTTGATGTGATGAATTACATTTATTGATTTCTGTATGTTGGACCAGCCTTGCCTCCCTGGAATGAACCCCGCTTGACCGTGGTGTACTATCTTTTAAATATGTTTTTGTATGCAATTTGCCATAATTTTATTGAGAGTTTTCCATCTATATTCATCAGGGATATTGGTCTTAAGTTTTCTTTCCTTGATGTGTCTTTGTCTGGTTTAAGTATCAAGGTGATACTAGCTTCATAGAATGAGTTTGGAAAGGTTCCCTCCTTTTCTGTTTCATGGAATAATTTGAGGAGGATTGGTGTTCATTCTTAAAGGTCTGATAGTACTTGGCTGAGAACTCATCTGGTCCTGGGCTTTTCTTAATTGAGAGGCTTTTGATGGTGTCTTCAATTTCATTGCTTGAAATTGATCTGTTTAAATTGTATATGTTCTCCTGATTCAATTTGGGTAGGTCATATGTCTCTAGAAATTTGTCAGTATCTTCAACAATTTTTATTTCATTGGAGTATAAATTTTAAAAATACTTTCTGATTATTAAATAGTCTGTATTTCAGTAGTGTCTGTCATGATATTTCCTTTTTCATCATGCATTTTAGTAATTTTTCTTTCCCTTTCTCTTTTTTTGAATTTTGAAGGTTTTAATTTCATCATCAATTCTGAAGCTTAACTTTGATGGGTATAGTGTTCTTGGCTGGCATCCATTTTCTTTCAGAGCTTGGTATATATTATTCCAAGACCTTTTAGCTTTGAGGGTCTGGGTTGAGAAATCATCTGAGATCCATTTTGGTTTCCTTCTACACCTGAGCTGTTGTTTTTCTCTGGCAGCTGTTAAAATTCTATCCTTATTCTGTATGTTGGGCATTTTCATAATAGTGTGCCTTGGTGTGAATCTTTTGTAATTTTGTACATTTGTGGTCCCTTTTGTATTTGATTTTCCTTTTCATTCTTTAGATTTGGGAAATTTTCTGACATTATTTCCTTGAAAAGATTGTGCATTCCTTTGGTTTATATGTGCATGCCTTCATCTGTCCCAATAAATCTTAAATTTGGTCTTTTCATGTTACCCCCTAATTCTTGGAATTTCTGTTCATGGTTTCTTAACATCCTCTCTCCATGGTCAACTCT
>CM053401.1:175850272-175903060 GCA_028644305.1 Xerus rutilus
TTTGGGAAATTTTCTGACATTATTTCCTTGAAAAGATTGTGCATTCCTTTGGTTTATATGTGCATGCCTTCATCTGTCCCAATAAATCTTAAATTTGGTCTTTTCATGTTACCCCCTAATTCTTGGAATTTCTGTTCATGGTTTCTTAACATCCTCTCTCCATGGTCAACTCTATTTTCAAGATGATATATTTTGTCTTCATTGCCTGAAGTTCTGCCTTCCAAGTGGTCTAGTCTGTTGGTGATGTTTTCCATTGAATTTTTAATTGGGTTTATTGCTTCCTCATTTCAAGGATTTCTGCTTGATTTCTTTGCAGAATCTTTTTCTCTTTATGGAAGTGATCTTTCACTTCCTGAATTTTCTCTCTGATTTCACTCCTTACATTGTCCTCTACATCACAGATTGATTTAACTATGTACATTCCAAACTCCTTCTCTGACATTTCTTCTACTGTGGTATCAGTGGATTCTGTTATTGAAGTATCTTGGTTTGTTTGGGTTGATTTGTTCCTTTCCTTTTTCATGTTGTTTGTGTATCTATGCCTCTAACCGTGTTGGTCTGAGGCATCAGAGTTTCTACCCTGTGGACTTAGTGTCCTTGAAGGTTTCCAGTACATTACAGTTTAGGGAGAGACAAATAATAACAACCACCAATGCAAACAGTATGCAGCAGTGAACCAAATACTTCCTGCTGTGATGTCGACAGTGTTAATTGTCGCAATAAACAAAAATGCCCGTGGTAATAACAGTTAGTTTGCATAGGGTTTACAGTTTTGAATGGTGGACTGGGAGAGAACACAAGTCATGTAGGATGTGATGACTATGAAGGTGGAGGAGAGAAAATAGAAGTAAAAAATTAAAAGAAGAATGAAAGCACAACAGTTTGGCTATTAGTAGAAGAAAAGCTAGAAAGAGTCAAGGGAGACAAATAAGTGAGAGAAAATATATATACACAAAGTAAAAATTTTATATATGTACAAAGTAAAAATCTTAAAAATAAAAGAATTCAAAAACAAAACTAAAATATACTAATCAAACATCCTATTAAATACCTCGTAATACTGATCCATTAAAAATAACTGACTTCAAAAATGCTAGAAATGAGAAATAACAAATACAAATGTGTACAAGTGTCCATGAATCATTCAGGTCACAATTAAACAGAGAAAGGGAAAAGGAAAAAATAGAAGTAAAAAAAAAATTTAACAAAAAAAAAAAAAAAAGATCTTGATGAAAAGTGAAAGAATTGTTACCATTGGAGTTCAAATGATTCTCAGCTTACCTTCTCAGTAGTATTTGGTGGGGTGGTCTGGAGGGGGACACCTGTTCCACCCTTAGGATGGGGTTGCTGGAGTGTTAGAGGAAATACTGGAGGCAAAACTCCTGGAGGCAGGGTAGTTTCTAGGTTCATTGTTGAATGATAATGATCTGATGATTTTAAATCAACTCACCTCCAGTGCCCAGCAATTGCTGGTCCACACTGGAGGACTGGACCCAGGGATCTCCTCTGGGTTCCATTTATACAGTGGAGGAGCCAGTGCTTAGTGCCATCGGTCACCTGTGGACCCCACATTTCCAGGTCTCTTGGGTTCAGCCTCCAAGCTCAGTCTCTCCCATCCCAGAGGGAGATTGACTTTGAAGCCAGGCACATCACTCCCAGCTGGTATTGCAAGCAGCTGGATGGGGCATGGGAGGAGCCAGGTGGGCTTCCATGACCAGTGTCCTCTATGTGACTCTCTCCACCTTTGATTTTCTGCTGGTAGTTAGGCATACACTATGTCATGCGGTGCAGGTTTGCCTGGAATCTTCTTTCCCAGTTGCCCCCCCTCCCACGCCACCACCAAAAATGGTTTCTTCCTGTGTCCTCCTCACACAGCAGGGGGCAATGTGACTTCTTTCCCACACAAGGATATTGTGCAGTGGGCCTTTCGGTTTAGTCAGGTATCGTCTTTGATCTCTAAACTCTCTGTACCCAGACACACCTTGGCCCCCAAAAGTGCGGGTTGCTATAATTTCCTTATTCCTCCAGTTTGCTCCTGGAGGGACTCCTGGCTGGTGCCTCCAGCTGCGGCAGCAGGGGTAGTGATTCCTTTCTTATTTTGTTATGTCCAGCGCCTCAGTCCCTGATCTACTTTCAGTGTCCCATATTAAATCCCATAAAAGTCCTCATTTTTCTTTTCACCCACCTTACTGAGATGCTGCCTGTCTGCTTTCTTGGTTTCATCCCACAGAGCAGCCAGGAAAGTGACCTCTATTCTGCCATCTTGAAAAACCACCTCTTTTTCTGGTTTTTAAGGTGGAAGCTTAGTCCATTGATTTGAAGACCTTCATTTTTTCTTATGTGGATATTTAGAACCACAATTCTGATATGCTTTATTTTCATTTACGTTTAGTTGTATTTGTAATTTCCCATGTGACCTCTTTGACCATTCGTTGCTTAGAAGTGTGTTTTAAAATCTCCACAATTTGGGGGAATTTTCCAGAAGTTTCAGCTGTTGATTACTAGCTTAAACCTATTGTGGCTAGAGAACACAACTGAGTATTAATCAGACCTTTGACTTGAGGTTTGCTTTATGGCCTGGAACATGGTGTATCTTTGTGAAGTTCTGTGTGCACTAGAGAAGAACATGTGTTCTGTTACTGCTGTGTGGAATGTTCTGCAAATGTAAATAAGTATGCATGGTTAATAGCATTGTTCATACCTTCTGTATCCTTGCCAAGTTTTTTTCTCTGAAAAAAAAATGGAAGGAGTGTTCAAAATAACCCTAATTGAGGAATGGTCTGTTTTTAGTTTATCTGTTATGCTTCTTGTATTTGAAGCCTTTGTTATTGAGTGGATTTGCATGTAGCATTATGTTTCTTAATTATTTGACCTTTGTACCATGAAGAAATTTACCTTTTATTCTACTTTAATACAAACTTAGGCTATTCAACATACTGTTTGTCTATCTTCCTCTATCCCTTTACATTTATCCTATTTATAGCCATGTATTTCAAATGGGATTCTAGCAGACAGAATTAAAGGGTTTTACTTTTTACCTAATCTCATATTTTCTCTCTTAATTGGAGTATTTAGATCCATGCTATCTTGTACCCTTGCTGTTAGTCACATGTTAAAATAAAAAATTTAAATCTTGAGTCATACAAGCTACATTTCAATGCTTACCACAGAGAGTTATTGTATAACAGTGGCTTAGACCACTTTTACTTACTATAACTGTCTTGATAGTTTTACATGTTATTATTTTAGTGGTTCTAGGATTTGTAATATGCTTCTTTAATTCACATTCTGTGCTCAAATATGTGATTTTACATATAATACAAGAACTTCTGAGTATGTACTATCATTTCTCTTATGTCCTTTGTGATTTTATTGTCATAATTCACTTTGCTTGGTACAAAATCCACCATATCCCCTTTTGTGGGAGGGCTTGGATTTTTAAAGAGACCATTAGCCCTTTATTTTTTCCCTTCTATCTTTGTGCCTGTATCTTAATTTTTATATCTTAAGACTGTTGTGAACTGATTTGTTAGGACCCACATCCGTTGGATGAGTCTCTAACTCCTGATGTGACTGCACTGGAGGCAGGACTTTTATGAGTATCATCACTAAGGCTAAAGGGGGTTGTAAGGGTGACCTTACTCCACTAGGATTGTGCCCTTATCAAAAAAGAAGAAACACAGGAGACTGAGTACACAAAGAAGGTAGCCTGCTTATCAGCCAGTAGGAGAGGCCACAGCAGAATCCAGCAATGCCAGCTCCTTCATCTTTTACTTCCAGCTTTCATATGTGAGAAAATAAAATTTCTGTTGTTTAAGTCACCAGTGTGTTTGTGTGTGTGTGTGTGTGTGTGTGTGTGAGACATGCCGAACACACTAAAATAAAGATTTTTTTAAAAATAATTGGAAAAGGCAATGTTGTACAAGTGTAAGTATGGAGAAAAATCGTTGGCTCTGTATAGTTGTAAAAAGATTAAAAATTTTTTGTTGAAAGCAGAGAAGAATGATATTGGCCCATTACTTTTCCATATAAACATTAAAAATCATCTTGTCTGTTTTCATACACACCTAGACACTCACCTATACTGTTTTCAATAGGCACTGAATTGAATTTATAAATCAGTTTGAAGAAAAATGACATCATTATAAAAATGTTGAGTCTTCAAATATATGAACTTAGACTATCCTCCCATTTTTTGGGATTCTTTATTTTCTCTCAGTTTTTCTATTTCTGTCTGTATAGATTTTGCACATCTTTCATTAGATTTCTTCCGAAGAGTTTAATGTTTTTGTTTTGAAATTTTTATTTCTCATTTGTTGATTGCCTATAGAAGTAGTTTACATTTTTAATTGAGCTTTTGTCTATTCATTGAGTAACCTTCCTAAATTTACTCCTTAATTCAGAGAGTATATATCTGTGGATGTTTTGTTTCTGTTTTGGTGCACACTTTGATATCATCAGGAGTAACATGGTTTTTATGCTTATTTCTAATCCTTAAGCTTTTTATTTCTTATCTTATTAGATCCCATAGTGTCTCCACAATAGCATTGAGGAGAAATGGTGGTAAATGGCTCTTCTAACCTTGCTGTAATCTTAGTGGGACGTGTTGTCTGTCATACCATTAACTATATTGGCTGCAGGTTTTTTATACATACCCATATCACATTATACAAACATCCTCCTTTTAATTGTTTCTGGGATTTCTTTTAACTTAGTTTCAAATTTATCAAAATATTTTTCTATGTGTTGTGCTGATTACATATTCTCTTGTATGCAGTTAATGTTAATTTCACTGTCATTTCATGGAATAAGCCCACTTAAGTTACGACATTATTTTTATAGATCACTGGCTGTAATTGACTATTATGTCTTAGGATTTTTGTGTTTTATACATGAGAATGTCCTCTGATACCCTTTTTTGAATACACATTTTAGGTTTGTGTCAAGATTTTGATTATCTTACACGACTAGGAAAGTCTATATGGAAGACTGTAAAATTGGTCTTAAATTGTGGAATTCATCAGTGTTGCCATCTGGTCTTAAGCCCTTCTTGTAGTATAGAGTTGAATTAAGAAATCAGTTTCATGGGCTGGGATTATGGCGCAGTGGTAGCGTGCTCGCCTAGCATGCGTGAGGCACTGGGTTCGATCCTCAGCACCACATAAAAATAAAATAAAGATATTCTGTCCACCCACAACTAAAAAAATAAATAAATAAAATTAAAAAAAAAAAGAAATCAGTTTCATTCATTCTCAGATCATCTATTTCTGCTTGATAAGTTGGTGTTTGTCTACGAATTTTGACTGTTTCATGGACTTTTTCCAATTTATTGGTGTAAAGATGTTAAGATTGCATATTGATAACCCTTTCCAATATTATCTATTCTGTATTTCATTATTTCTGCTGCTAACTTCATGGTCTCTGCCCTGTTCAGTGTGTTACTCCTTTTCTGAATTCTTGGAAGTAGGTAGTTAGCACTCAATTTCAGTCTCTTTTTCAATTATATTCCTTTTATTTTAAAAAGTTAACCATGGCTGTTGCTAGATTCAGCAAGTTTTTTACATCATCATTTTGTAATCACGTCGTTCAGGTTAATTTTGCAGTTTAAGTTACAATTTCATCTTTGCCCCCAGTGTCATTTATATGTTTTTCTCAGTGCACACGTGGGCGTACCTTCCAGTTAGCTTTTGTGAATGATTGCTAGTGTCATGATGTGAGGTGAGAGAACACATTTTGTGTAATTTAAATGCTTTAAAATATGATGCAGCTTGCTACATAGCCCAGCACATGGTCAGTTTGGGCAAATGTTCCCTGTTTACTTGACTAGATTATGTACTCTTAAGCTGCTGGGTGCTGTGTTCTGTGAGTGGAATTAGGTTAAGATTAGTAATCAGGTTTATTTTCTGTTATCCTTGCTGGTTTTTTGATCTACCTGATTCTGTCAGTTACTAAGAGAAATGGGTTAAAATCTGCCGCCACGGTTGTGAATTTGTCAATTTTTCCTCCTTATTCTGTCAGTTTTGCTTTATCTATTTTGCAGCTACATTAGGTACCTATGGATTTAGAATTTTATGTCCCATTGATAAAGTAAACATCATAAAATTTTGAAATGTACCCTTTATCTCTGGGAAAGCATTTTGCTTTGAAATCTGAACTGTTTTTTCTCTTGGTCAGTATTTGCGTGGTGCATCTTTTCCTCATCCTTTTGTGTTCAGCCTTTCTGCATCGTTATATTTAAGGTAGCTCACTTTTAAAAGTATCTCATGATTTGACTTCCATAAAGTATACTCCATGTGACCCCTACCCTAGTCAAAATACAGAAATACCAGTCACCTCAGAAAGTCCCTTCTATGGGTCCCATTTCCCATAAGCATCCACTGTTGTGATTTTAGTCGTAGTTAATATACTTGTTCTTGAATTTCACATAAGCAGAATAATACAGACTATAGTCTGGTTGATTCTTCCCCATGAAATATTATTTTGCAAATATCTCAGTCTTTTTTGTTGTTGTTTAATTGGGAAATGATACTCTCTTATATGAATAGACCATAATTTACTTTGCCCTTTCCTGGTTGTGAACTAATGTTGGTCGTTTCCAGTTGTTTTTTTCTTTTTTTTTTTTTTTTTGGCTAGGGGTGGTGGTACCAGGGATTGAACTCAGGGATACTTGACCACCAAACCACATCCCCAGCCCTATTATTTATTTTATTTAGAGACAGAGTCTCACTGAGTTGCATAGTGCCTTGCTTTTGTTGAGGTTGGCTTTGAACTGCGATCTTCCTGCCTCAGCCTACCGAGCTGCTGGGATTATAGGTGTGCGCCATCTTGCCTAGCTTATTTCCAGTTTTTGACTGACATGAATGTGGATGCTATGAACATTCTTTTACAGGTTGGGTGTTTTTGTTTTGTTTTTTGTACCAGGGATTGAACCCAGGGACACTTAGCCACATCGAGAGCCCTTTTTGTGTATTTTTTTATTTTGAGACAACATCTTGCTAAGTTGTTTAGGGCCTTGCCAAGTTGCCTGAGGCTGGCTTTGAACTTTTTCTTTTTTTTTTTTTTTTTTTTTTTTTTTTTGGTACTGGAGATTGAATTAGGGCACTCAACCACTGAGCCACATCCCCAGCCCTATTTTGTGTTTTTTTATGTAGAGACAGGGTCTCACTGAGTTGCTTAGTGCCTTGCCATTGCTGAGGCTGGCTTTGAACTCGCAATTCTCCTGTCTCAGCCTCCCTAAGTGCTGGGTAGCTTTGAACTTTTGATCCTCAGCCTCCCAAGCCACTAGGACTACAGAGGTGCTCCACTAAACCTGGCTCTTGTACAATTTGTTTGTAGACATAGGTTGTCATTTCCTTTGAGTGAGTAAGTAGTAGAATTGCTGGTTCTTAGAGTAGATACATAGATAATTTTCTGAGAAGTTGCTAAATGGCTGTCCAAAGTAGTTGTATCACTATACTATATGTTTTAGTCAGCTCTTTTGTTGCTGTGACCAAATGACCTGACAAGAATAATTTTAGAGGAGGAAAAGTTTATTTGGGTGTTCATGGTTTCAGAGGTGTCAGTCTATAAGAGATTGACTCTATAGCTATGGGTCCAAGGTGAGGAAGAACATCATGGAGGAAGAGTGTTGTGAAGGCAAGAGGCTTAGGATATGGTACCAGGAAGTAGAGAGCCTCCACTAGCCAGAGATAAAATAAGCACCCCAAAGGCATACCTCCAGGGACCCACCTCCTCCACCTGCCTTCATTTACCACTCAGTTAATTCCTATTTGGGGATTAATCACTGATTGGGTTAAGGCTCTCATAACCCAGTCATTTTACCTCTAAACTTTCTTGCATTGTCTCGCACATAAGCTTTTGAGGAACACCTCATATCTAAATCATAACACCCTACCTCTAGCAATGTAGAGCATTCTGTATGCTCTAGTCGTCACCAGTATTTGATACCATCTTCTTAACTTTAGTCCTCCTAGTGGGTGTAGAATGGTATCTCATTGTGGTTTTAATTTGCATTTCCCCAGTGACTAATAATGTTTGAGCATCTTTGCATGTGCTAATTTGTCATTGATATTTTATGAAGTTGCTTGAACAAGTCTTTTGCCTGTTTTTAAAATTATTTTTGTCTTAATTTCTTACTAATTTGTAGAAATTCTTTGTATGTTCCAAATAACTCTTTTGTGAGATATATTTATTGTGAATATTTTCTCCCATTCTATAGCTTGCCTTTTCATTTTCTTAATAAATATTTCTAACAAAGTGTAGTTTTAAAGTTAACGAAGTCCAAGGCATTGGTCTTGTCTTTTTTATCCCCTGTTAGTGATCTCTACCTACCTTGAGTTCTCAAAGGTCTTTTTCTTCTACAGTCTTCCTGTTTCAACTTTGTATTTAGTTCTTTGATCCATCTCAGATTGATGTTTCCTCATGGTGAGAAGTTGCTCATAGTTTTCCCATGTGCTTGTTCAGTTGTCCCAGCATCACCTGCTGAAAGACAGACCTCTCCCCGCTGAACAGCTTTGGAGTCAAAAATTATATGAAAGCTCGTGATCTTTGAGCATATCTCATGCTCCGTTTACTTAGGTCTCCTTTATTTTCTCTCTGCACTGTTTTGTGGTTTTTAGTGGAAGTGTGGAAGTATTTTTGTTCAATTTTCCCCCAGGTTTTTTTTTTTTTAGCTGTTGTAAATGGCATTGTACTTTTTTTTTCATTTTTATTTATAATTGCTTGTTACCTATATGTAAAATACTATTTTTTTGTCATTATTATAGACTTGGCACACTTTTTACTATTCACTTTTTAGTACTAGTAACTATCTGTTTGTACATGATTACTCAGGATTCTTTAGATACGCAATTATGTTTTCTAAAAATATAGTTTTTTTCATTTCCTTGTAGTCTTTTTGAGTTGGGGGGTTTTTTGTTTGTTTTTTTCTCTTTTTTGTTTTTCTTGTTTTTGTTTTTCTTTTTTTTCCCCATGCCTTATAACTTCTAGTGTCTTATTGAAAAAGAATGATGAGAAAATCCTTGAATTTTCCCAGCTTAGGGGACAAACATTCAATATCATACCTTTGAATATTTTCAGTAATAGCATGGCTTGTAGGTTATCCATTATAAGGATAAGGAAGATTCTGTTTCTGGTTTACTGGAAGTTTTTATACAGAATGGGTCTTGAATTCTGTCTTAATATTTTATTGTATCCATTTAGATGCTAATGTTTTTCTCCTTTATTCTGTTAGTATAGTGAATTACTCTATTGTATATTTATGTAACAAATTATCCCAATATTTAGCAGCATAAAACAACAATCATTTGATACCTCAAATTCTCTGTAGATCAGGAATTCAAGGGGCCTGGCTGATACGATTCTGGTTCAGAATCTGTCATAGTGGTGTGGTCAACATGTCATCCAGAGCTCCAGTTATCTGAAGAGTTGGCTAGAGCTAACATATCTGCTGACTCACAGGTCTGTTAGCTGGAAGCCTAGTTCCTCAGTCCTCGCTTGTGAGCTTCTCCTTAGGCTGCCTGCAGGTGATCACAACAGACCACTACTTCTCCAGAGCAAGGGACAGAGAGAAAGCAAGGAAGATGTGCAGGGTCTTTATGACCTGTTCTCCAGTCACCTGCTGTGCCCCCTCCTCAGTAGAGAGAATTGCTAAGGCCATGCTAGACTCTGGGACAGGGAATAAGCTCCACCCTCGAAAGGAGGACCATCCCCCTCTCACACACACAAACGCACACACGAGCATAAGTTAGAGCCAACACAAATTGAATTTCTAAAGTTTAAATTCTCTTGTATCATTACCTAGATCTAACACGTCAGACAAACAAGTGGAAAAATATTTGACAAAATAACTCATGATCTTCAAAAGTCTCAAGGTCTAAAAAGTCAAGGAGGGGCCTCTTTTCTTTCTTCCTTCTTTTCCAGGGCCTCCTTTATAAATCGTCAAGGAGAGACTGAGAAGCTGATCTAGATTGGAGAGACTGAAGAGTCATAACACCTACATGCAGCATGTGGTTTTGGACTGGATGTTTTGGTAGAAGAATGTATTGGGACTTTTGGCAAAACTCAAATGGATTCTGAGGAATAGATGGTATTTCCACATCTGTTAATGTCACTTATGTAGGAAAAAATCTTACATGTAGGAAATGTTCACTGACATTCAAAGGTAATAGGCAGTTTACTATCAGAATGGTTCATAAGTAAATTCTGTACTTGCAACTTTTCTCAAGTAGTTAAGGAAAAACAAATTTCTACTTTGTAACTTCTATAAATGGGAGATTGTTTCAGATTTTTAAAAATTGTTGGTTTTTCATTCTAAAGTATCCTCTCCCTCCCCACCCCAGTGTCATTGAAAGAACTAGTTGTTTGATATGAAAAATGATGCTGTTATGTTCTTGATCCCATCTTCAGGGGCATAGGCTCTACCAACCCAGACCTTGTGCCTTGCTCTGCCTGTATGGGTGCTCCTGACTCTTGTCAATCTTTGATAGCCCATTCTGGGCCACTGTGACACTGCCTGCCCCCCATCCCCCATGAATAGCTACTTGCTTAGCCTACCTAATAGCAACTTTGGAGTAAATAATTATTCAGAGCAAAAAGGAAAAATGAAAATAACTTTATTTTACACACTTAATACTATTTCCATTGCTCTTCCTCTTTTCCTATAAAATTGAGCTTTCACCTGATGTCATTTATCTTTAGCTGAAAGAACTTTTTAGTATTTCATGTATTTAGGGCATTTGTTTTTCTGATAGTGTCTGCTTCACATTTCTCACTCCCTACCCCTAGGACATATTCCGTGTGTTACTTACATTGTAAGACTAACTTTAATCTCAAAATCACATATTATATTTCCTTTTTCTTGACTTCACTTAAATGAATTATTAAAATTGTAAAAAGACTTACCAACTGTTACATGCAACACACAGAAACAGCTTTTAACAGAAATTCATTACCCCTTCCCAACATTTTATTATAAACACAGTATCAAAACAATGCTGAATGTTTTTGTTACTGCTAGTAAGCACCCTCTCTGCTTTCAAAATTCATACCATGTATGGCAATATCCCTTGTTACCTGCTGCTTTAGATTATTCTAACTGCAGCTCTTTTGCTAAGCAAGATGCATAAAATATGCTGTCTATACTTTTTTTGAGTTTTTTACTTCTCAGAAACACATTTCTAGTGCCAACTTTCGTCTTGTAAGCCTGAATCCTATTTCAGATACTTGAGGTTTATCTAAATGACAGTGCCTTAACAAGAGAAAGAAAAGTCGTACTGCATGAGAACATGCAGCATTCCCAGAGATCTCCCAGTCAGGGTGGCCAGCTGCAGATCTTTTACTTAATGTGCTGCTGTTTCGCACTGTGATATTCAACCAAGACATCAGTCTGAGCAGAAGACAGATTGATGACTTAAGACAAACTTGAGATCCACTAGATGATTGGATGTTCGTCCTTCCAGTGGCCAGGAAGCTCCATCTTTTCTTTGAATGTCTTGAAGCCCAACTTCACTGCTCTGGATCCTGCCATTCACCAACTGCAGGGTGCCCCATGTACCCACTGTCTCACTGGGATCACTCAGTGGTTTATTAGTGTGAGTTGCAGATCTGAGGGAGGAAGCCTCTGAGTGCCCAGTATCCACATCCTGCTTTAACAGCTTATACTTCTTGTTTTTATAATCTGTCCGTGGCGGCCCAGTTGTCATGCCTGTCCACCTTGTAGGTGTTTCATGCTTATCCTCTTCTGACTAACCCTCCCATTGCAATCTCTTTTTTTGCCCTTCAATTTTCTTCCAGCAAGTAGAAATTAAAAGGGACTTAAACTCCTGTGGCGAGCTCCATCTTCCACCGCCCAGCACAGCTGCCCATCTCCACTGTTGAAAGACATCTTGTTAAGTATAGATTTCTGGGTGGTGTTTTTTTTTTCTTTCTTTCAGTGCTTTAAATATGTTATTTTATTCTATCGTGGCCTCCATTGTTTCTCTGAATGACCTGTCATCCCTAATACTTCTGCTATGTGTAATGTATCCTTTTTTCCTCTGGCTCCTTTGAAGGTCTGCTCTTGATCTGCAATTTACCGTAATATGCTAAGTGTGTAATACACCCTGGGTTCACTGAGTTGCTTGGTCTGAAATTTGATTTTCACAAAATTTGGGACATCTGCAGCCAATACTCTTTAAGTATTTTTTCCCACCTCATTCTCTTGCTGCACTTATGGGACCTAATCATACATATGTTAAACATCTAGATGAGCTGCTTAGGTTCTGGATTTTCCCACGTCCATTTTTTTTTGTCTCTGTTCTTACAATCATATAATTTCTATTGATTTGTCTTTGATTCTTTCTTCACCTGTCTCCAGTATTCTATTCATCTTATCTGATGGGGATTTTTGTTTGTTTTAGGGTTTTGTTTTTATTTATTTTGGGGGGGCGGGGTTTTTTCAAGTTTTTTTTTCCTGAATTCTAAAATTTCACTTGGTTCTTTTTTATATTTCCTATGCTTAGATTCCTTATTTGCTCATTAAATGGGACTCTTCATTTAGATCCTGGTTACATTTATAATAGCTATTTTTAACATCTGTATTTCACTAATTTCAACATATGGATCACCTCAGGATCTACTACTATCTACTGTTTTTCTAAGGACCTTGGTTCACATTTTCTTTGCACATCTAGTTCTTTTAGTTGTATACTGAATACTGCAGGAAATAAGAGATTTTAGGTTCTCTTCTACTGAAGAATGCAGTTTTGTTTTAGCCAGAAGTTGAACTGTGGGCTAATTGTCTTGAACTTTTGGAAGCATGGTTGCTCACTTTGCTGAGGTCGTTGTGCTGGAATGTTGCCTTTCCCTGTGTGGCAGATCCTTCTTCCCGAGTCGTCGTCTTTACTTCTAAGGTGTGGCCTCCCTGGTTTTTGATGGTGTTGAGTGAGCCTCTTCAACTTGGCAGGATCTAGACTCCCAACTCTTCTTCCCTGCTATTGGCAGCAGCCAAAATCTCTGCTCAGCCTTTTCCTAGCCTCCCAGCTGTTTCTGTACACTGGGCTCCTTGTAGTTTCCCAGTTGCATGTAATTTGGGAGCTAGCTGTGGGTTTTGGGGGCGGGGAGGTTCATGACTAGCTTTGCAGCTCTGTAGTGCCTTCCTTCGTAGGACAGGTCTTCTCATTTTCCAACCACTGGCAGTCCTGAGCTCCTTCCTCCAGCACCTCTAGCCATAGCTGGCAGTTTGTCTTCTTGAGGATTTTTTTTGGGAGGGGGGTACCGGGGATTGAACTTGCTGAGCCACATCCCCAGCCCTATTTTGTGTTTTATGTAGAGACAGGGTCTCACTGAGTTTCAGCTGCGCCATTGCTGAGGCTGGCTTAGAACTCGCAATTCTCCTGTCTCATCCTCCCTCAGTGCTGGGATTACAGGCGTGGGCCACCACACCTGGCTAGGATTTTTTAATCTTCCTTTCTCACTACATTTTGGCCACGTGAACCTTCTTTCAAAACACCTGATACTTTCTCTACTTGACTTTTCCTTTTACTGTTTCCTCTTTTGAAATGTTTTCTTCCTTCCAAATATTTGCATGTTTGGATTTTCTCACCTTTTAGGGTTCATCCAAGAGATTGTCCCTAACATTCTTTCTCAGATTGCCAGTGCATTCACAATCACCATACAGTGTTTTGTTATCTTCATAATAAATGTTACGATCTGTAATAATTTATCTCTTCTACTTATTATCTGTCCCCAACACCCTATTATAAGCTCTATAAGAAGAGGAACCTTACATGAAATAATCACAACTATATCCATAGCCCATAATAGTTGCTCAATTTCAAAACAGTGTTCTGTAAGATTTTTGTAATGGTATCTGTTTATTCTCTCTACAAGCATCTGACATTATCTTGATTTTTTTTTTTTTTTTTTTTTTTTTATTACCTGGGACATGCCTCTGAGTCTCCTTTCTGCCTCTCAGGGATCTTCCTCCTGGTTCTCGGCCTCAGTGTGCACCCCTAAAATGTTGAAGCAGTAAGGATTTCTTGTATAGCTGTGTGCTTTCCTAGGGGATTTAATGCCCTTTCACAGCTCAGAGGGTCACCTTAGAGTGATCCTCTGAGGTGGTCCAAGTGACTCCAGGTGACTGTTGTTTCAACTCAGTCACCCCTGTGATTCTTCCTAATTGCTACTGATTCTGCCTCCTCTAAGACTTGGCCCTGCCTTCTCAAAAAAGCAGCAGTTAACAAGTTCATTCTTGAGTGTAGGTATAGTCACTATGAAGGACAATGGGCAAACTCCTTCACAATCTAATAGTAGTAATAATAATGTCCTTATTATATCCTTTGAATTTAATAACAATTCTTGCCAGACATGATGTTGCACGCTTGTTATCCCAGCAGCTTAGGAGGCTGAGGCAGAAGGATTCCAAGTTCAAAGCCAGCCTCAGCAACTTAGCCAGGCCCTAAACAACTCAGCAAGACCCTGTAAATAAAATATAAAAAAGGACTGGGGATGTGGCTCAGTGGTTAACAATCACCAGTTCCAAAAAAAAACTAAGTTCTTGAAGCAACCCCACATCTTCTTCAATTCAGCCACTAAATGTGACAGAGACTGCCACACATCCAAATAACCAAAACAGGCAAGACTTTTTTTTTTTTTTTGAGGCCCAAATATACAAAGCAACCTAAATAAACTAAAATGCACAAAGTGACAGACCATTCAGAAGAACTCCATGGCTGCTCCTGGCCTCTACTGACACAAGAACGAAAGAATCCTCCCTAGATGGGAACACTCAGGCTGTGGACTGCAGAGCCTTTTGGGGCAGGTGATCTATGAACAGCCTCTCCACAGGGACCCCTGCCTGAGCATGGGACCACCATAGCCCAGGCCCAGGAGTGCAGCTGGGACCAGAGAGCCAAGAGTCCCTCAACTCCTTAACCCAATTCTCATTCTCTCCTCTTCTGTTAAGCTCATCTGGTAACATGTCTAAAGTCAAGTCGGTAGAAAATGTCCAAACGGAAACACAAAGAGAAGAAAAAGATTTAAAAAATAAAATCAAATCCCAAGAGTGGTAGGATGTTGTCAGGCTCCCATATACACAACTGGCTTCTAGAAGGAGAAAGGGAATATAAAAATCAATTCAAAAGATAGATAGACCAGTGTACAAATCCAAGAATATCTGCAAACCCTAATCAGGATAAATACACAACAGACCACAGCATCAGTATATTATAGTCCAGCTACTGAGAACTAAAAATAAATAGCAGATCTTAAAAACAATCAAGAGGTCTGAAAAATCAAGTTTCATACAGAACAATGATAAGAATTGTCATTGACTTTTCAGCAGAAAAAAAGTGGAGACCAGAAGATAATTATATGGCATCTGTAGCATAGTAGTTAAAAAAAAAAAAAAAACTGCCAACCCAAAATTCTATATCTAGTAAAAATTTCCTTTAGAAATGAAGGTATTATATTCTCAGACAGACAAAAGCTAAGAATTTGTTTACAATAGACCTGTATCAAATACTAAAAAGTTCTTAAAAAAATTATTGGCTTGTAAAGCAAAAGTAACAATTGTATTGTTGTATTTGTTACATGTGAAAAAGTTAAATGTAAAGCAACAGGAGCACAGCAGGTGGGAAGGGGATACATAGAATTAGACTGTCAGTTTCTTAGGTTTTTTGCAAAATAGTATATTATTTGGAAGAAGACTGAAATTTAAAATCACATATTATAATCTCTAGAGAAACCATTGAAAAAATAAACACAAAGAAGTACAGCTAAAATTCAATATGAGAGATAGATTACCCCCAAAATGTAATTTATCCAAAAGAAGTCAGAAAAAGAGGAGCAGAACAACAGATGGGAAACCTAAAACCAGCCACAGGGCTGGGGATGTGACAGTGGTGTGGCACTTGCCTAGCATGAGCAAGCCCCGTGTTCAATCCCCAGCACCACAAGAGAGGGAGGAAGGAAGGACTGCCATGTAAATAATTGCATCTATTGTCCTCTAATTTCTAACGTTTATATTTTTTATAGATCCCATGGTTTGCTTGGGGGGGGGCATAAGAATTAACTGGAAATGGGCATGAGGGAACTTCCTGGGGTTATGGAAATATTTATAATAACATGAGGATATGGAATCTTACCTCTTTGGACTGAAAACCTATGCTATACATTTTGTTGTAGAGATAAGGGCCCATTGCATTGGTCAGCTTTCCATAACTGTAACAAAATACCAGAAATACTTAGAAAATCGTTGTTTGGGCTCACAGTCTTGGAGATTCCAATCCATGATTAACTGGCCCTGTTGCATCAGGTCTGTGGCAAAGTAGCACATCATGGGGGAAGTGTGTGGTGGAGCAGGTCGGGAAGCTGAGGGTGGGGGCGGAGTCCCACATTCCCCTATGAGAGCATGCCCACTAACCTAAAGACCTCCCTTTGGGTTTCACATCCTGAAAGTACACAGCACCTCCCAGTAGTGCCACTCTGGGGACCCAGACTTTAACACTGGACTTTGGGGGACAGTCATGAAGCGTTTTGGTGAGAGAACTAAGGTATTTATAGAGAGGTTAATGGGCTTGCCTTGTGGTACACAGCTGGTAGTGAAACTAATAAGCTGGGTTTTCCGGCTTTGTGTTCTTAGGCAGTGTGTTATTATCTCATACTGTTTGGCCCAGTAATTCCACTTCTAGGACTATACTGATAAGCGCCTATACATTCCAAACACGGGGTAAAAATTGTACAAGGTTAATACTTGCAGTATTGCTGATCAGTAGGGATCTGATGATATAAATTATAGTGCAACCCCTCAAGGTAATATAACAAAGGAAAAAATCTGGCTGGAGAAAACTCTGTATTCACATCAGATGATCTCTGAGGTGTAGTGTTGAGTGAAAAAATCAAAGGCATGGAATGTATATTACCATCTGCATTTAAAAAAAGATAGAGGAGGACACAGGAGAAATTATGTGTACATGTGCTTTATAAACCTGAAGTATTTCAGAAAGACACTGATAAAATTCAAGTTTCCAAGAAGAGGAAGGGACTGACTGAAGGGTTAGGAGGGACATTTTATTATATACCTGTTGTGTATTTTTGGGATATTGAAGCAGATGAGTGTATTACCTCTTCAAAAAATTAAATGACACAGTTATAATTTGGAAACAACTGAAATAGTTCACTGCACATAGTTGCCTGAGCTTACTCACAGAAGCCTGCTTTAGACTGGCTGAGAACTCTTTCCCTCACCCCAGTCAAAACCCTGTGGCTTCCATGTATCAGTCTCAAAATGTCCCTTTTGTCCCTTCCTACCATTGAAGCCTACCCCATCTTTGTCCAGGATCATTTCCAAGGGCCACTTACCTTGCCTCCCTTCTGTGCTGCCTTTCTGGTTCAGCTCCCTCCATCTTGCTGTGCTCTTACAGTGTTTAATATTCTTCAGTCCTTGCCTACATTCGTGTCTCTGCTTCTGTCCTGTAAGATCTTTAAGATAAATCCCCCCTGGTCGCCTTCCAGTCACTGTGGCCCTGATCTCTGGGAGAGCCACCTTCTAAAGCAAGCCCTTCACATCCAGTGGCCTGCTTCACTTGTAGCTATCTTTTCTAAAACACTGCATGTGAGATGATTTTAGAAGGTACTCAGATAAGCACTTTTTATATGTCAGTCATTAAGTATTATCTGTTGGAAACAAATAAAATTGGTCCACGAAACCTGTAGGTTTTTAACTTTACTAGTATTGCTTAGACAAGGCTCAGTTTAAAAAGGAGGAGTGACTTGTTAAAATATTCGCCAGTACGCCACTTGGAGCACAGGTCCAGCAGAAGTGGCCACATTGGAGCCCTGGTCTCTAGGGAAACGCTGCTTACAGGGAGCATGCCCTCACACCCAGAGACCTCAGCGCAGCCTCCACCAGCTGCCCTCTCCTCCACCTGTCTGACCCTGAGTAGCAGCCAGCTGCTGCTTTCATGTCCACAGCTCTGCGCTGGTTCCTGATGTTGCTCTGCCCTACCATCTGCACAGCCAACACCCTTCTGAACTTCCAAGTTGAGTTCAAAGTTCCCCTCTGCTCTGAAGCTTTCCTGACATTTCTTCTTGCTGCTGTAACAAATCACAGCAAACACTATGGCTTAAAAGAACACGGATTTATTCTTTTACAGTTCTGGAGATCATAGGTTCAAATGTTTCACTGGTTTAAAATCAGGGTATTGGCCAAGCTGGTTCCTTCTAGAGGCTGTGACGGGAATTCATTTCCTTGCCTTTCTCAACTTCCAGTGATTGCCATGCCTGTGGCCCCCCCTGCCATGTTCACAGCCCACCATTCCCATCTCCATCTCCACTTTCATCTTCTGTCTTCTCTGGCTCCCACTCTTCCCGGTCCCTTTTGTTAAGTTTTTTAAAAATTTTAAAACCTTGTGATTTCATCAGGCCCCCTCTAGTAATCCAATATCCATTCCTCATCACAGTGTTCGTAACCTAGTCACATCTTACAAGTCTTTTTTGCCATGTGAGGTCACCTGTCACAGGTTCTGGGCTTAGGGTGTGGACCTGGGGTGGGAGTGGGGAATCTTTCAGCCTCCTACACCTGGCACTGCCACTCTCCTGTACACTTAGGCTTGCCTTTGCCCTTCTGCTCTCACTCTGTGTGTCCATTCTTCAGTCATTTCATTGAATATTTGCCTTTATATCTCTTCACCTGACCAGCCCCTCCAGTATGAGTCTCTCAAGGACAGTAATGGGTCGTGCTCCTCCCGTGTGCCCAGTGTTCTGCCAGGCAGCGAGAGGCCATGTGTTCAGGCTTGTGCAAGATGGTTTTGCATGCTGCTGTTCAGGGTGCAGGCTGGGGGCCCAGCTGCCTGGTCTGGGACCCTAGCTGTTCCACGTACTGGCTCTGACCCTAAAGTGTCCTGTGCACACAGAGGTGATGACTCAAGCCCATCCCAGAGATGGGCTTTAGATTAAGCGGGGTCACACACATGAAGATATGAAAAGAGTGCCTGGCAACAGTGACCACCCAGGGAGGCAGTTCGCTTTCTTGTTGTTGGTTTTCATTGTTCATGCTGTGTTTGTGAGTTATTCTTAACAAACTTAGGAAGGGAGAGGCTGAACTCTTTGTTGTCCAGTTATCTTTATGTTTAAATGTATATTTTCCTCAGTGTTAATTATCTTCCAAAAAGTTTTTGAATGTATAACCAAAGGGTTGAAATTAATAGAGGATTTCCTTGGGGTAACCATGAGCCTGTACAAGTCTGTGTGCACCCCTCTGTTTAAGTGGGTAGCACCACTTTGATGAAAGCCCTGTGCAGAGTGGTAAGTTAACCCTTAAGTGTAGACTCAGAGATAGTGGAGTTTCAAGAAAGGTTTATAATGTGTGTGACTGTGGAACACACCTGAGTAATTGGATTGATGGGTACTCAGAAGACTTTTTCCCTTCTGAAGCCACTCTGACGTGGGTGTGCCCTATATCCTGCTGAAGCTTGTGAGCATCCAGCAAGTTCTTTGCACCATTCTAAACCTCCCTGAAGATGCCTTGGTATCCCTGGTATCCCTGTTAGAGGAACTACTAGATTTCACATACATCTGGTCTTTTCATATCTCAATCTTGCTGTTGCCTTTTTTCTTTTTCTTTTTCTTTTGCAGAAGGGAGAGGGTACTAGGGATTGAACCCAATGATGCTCTACCACTGAGCTACATCTCCAGCCCTTTTTATTTTTTTTTATTTTGAGACAGGGTCTCACCAAGTTGCTTAGGGCCTTGATAAGTTGCTGAAGGTGGCCTCAGGTTTGTGATCCTCCTGCCTCAGCCTGCTGAGTCATGCACCACCACACCCAGCACTGTTTGTTGGTGCTTCTGTCAGTATATATAACCGAGAGATTCAAGGATTGTGTGAGATATAAAGTGCTCAGAAATTAAGGTCTTTTGTTAATGTTCAGTACATTTTTTAAAATGTACTGAATGTTCATTCTCAAGGTAATACCATTATAAAGACAACAGCATCCCCTATGCTATTCAGAGAAAGCAGCTCATGGTCCAGAAAGGTTCTGGAGTGTGATCTCTCAGCACATCTATGTTTAAAGAGAACCAAACAAGTTGCTGCCATTAAAGAAAAGAAATTTTCAAAATGCCTTGTAGCAAGTATTTTCATTAGGAACACGTACTCTGACCAAAGATCGTGACTACTTGGTGTACATGAAAGTCATATTTTTAGAATGTCATGAAAAATGGAGAAGTCTATGAAAGGCAGTCTAGCTTTAGGAAATAATGCTGGTAGGGATTTTAGATTAAAGAGCTAATAAGATCTGCCTAGGCAGATGAAGAGAGACAGGTTAGTAGTGAAAAATAAGGTTATCAGACAAGTAAATGGCAGCCTAGAAAATAAAAATGTATCATTTGAATGGCAGGGAGCCATTGCCTGATTTTCAGAAAACAAGATATTAAAGTTATCATACCCTCTGCATCATTTAACTTGAACATTAAAGGAGTGATCCTAGAGTTTGAGCAACAATGGGAGGGAAAAAATTGTCATAGTCCTGCACAAAGATTAGGGACCAACTTTTGAATTTATTTCAGAGGTTGAGGTTTGCATGTAGATTAAATATAAAATGAAGAACCAGACAGCTCTACTACAAAATTGGATGCAAGTAACAAAGGACAAAGAATAGTTATAGACTAGTTTCTCATCTGTAGAAGGCAGACAGTGTTCTACAATTGACAACTTGGGATTTGGGACATTCAGTTGTGGGGCTGGATGGAGATAAACCCATGTTGAGTGTGGCAAAGTACCCACACTGTATAGTTAAAGTCAGTCAGATGGGGAAATTGCTGTCCTGCACAGGTGAGACTGTAGCTGTGGCCAGAGATTTCATGGCTGAGCCAGGCAGGAGCTCTGCCTTGAGGCTACCCCAGAGCTCAGTGGCCTGCACTCAGAGACAATAGGCAAGACCCTCTCCAGAAGAACCAAACCCAGTGCTGAAGAGGAGGAAATCGTTCTTACAGATGTGATCAGTCAAGATTTCAGTCTCTTTTTTTATTGGTGCATAAAATTGTACAGAACAGTGGCTTTGTGTCATATTCCTACGTGCATGTGACATAATTGGATCCATTTCACTCCCAGTTCCTCCTTGCTGTCTCCTCCTCCCTCCCCCTGCTATGTTCCTCTAAATAGTCTTCCTTCTACTGTCATAACATCTTTTTTTTCCCTCCTTTTTTTCCCTCTGGCTTTCACATATAAGAGAAAACATTGAATATTTGTCTTTCTGAGTCTGGTTTATTTCACTTTAATGTGATATTCTCCGGTTCTATCCATTTTCCTGAAAGTGACATAATTTCATTCTTTATAGCAAAATAAACTCCATTGTCTGTATGTACCATATTTTCTCTACCCAGTTACCTGTGAACAGGTACCTAGACTGATTCCTTAAGTTGGCAGTTATGAATTGTGCTATAGTAAACCTGAGTATGCACATATGTCTAAAGTATGCTAACTTTAATTCTGGACAAATACTGAGTTGTGGTAAGTCACATGGTACTTCTGTTTTTAGTTTTTTGAAGATTTCAGTCTCTTATAAGTCTACAGTCATGGCTGTTGCTATGAGGAATCGTGTGCAGCCCAGAGGAGGAAGGTGAGAG
The DNA here is from genome assembly GCA_028644305.1 of Xerus rutilus. Taxonomy (NCBI): domain Eukaryota; kingdom Metazoa; phylum Chordata; class Mammalia; order Rodentia; family Sciuridae; genus Xerus; species Xerus rutilus. Next base: position 175,871,876 of record CM053401.1, read on the forward strand.
AGGTGTGGCCCTCTAGCTCCTGATGGAACCTGTGAGTGAGCAGCAGAGGTGCCTGTATTGTGCCCTGGCTTCCTCCTCAGTGGAATTCCAGAGGTCAGAGTGAGGGACACAGTGGAGTTTATTTACTGCTTGTCAGCTTGAGTAGGGAGAGGTTGAAGCTGGTGGCTGAGCAAGAGAATGCAGGCGGAATGATGGGTGTAGCGCAGCCAGCCCTGCCCTAGTTGAGCCACTTCCCTCAGGCCTTAGATGCCACAACCCTGGTACAGTTGAAGACACGAAGTCTCCTCTGATTCGACTCTTTACCTACCCTGAATAGTACTTCTCACGTTGTGCTTCAGGAAGTGTTGGGGTAATAAGTAGCTTGTGGGCAGTACAAGTTAGAGTTCTAGGATAGCAAGGAGCAAAGTGAGGTGGGCGCCCCTGTTCAGAGGAGGAGCCACAGCAAGGTCCCTGCCTTCAGTAGCCTACAGTTCTCCTGAGTAAGTTAGACATTGAACAGGTTAACTTAAAAAGAAAAGAAAACACAAACAATCTGATCAGACATTATCGTCAGTGCTCTGAAGACAAAATGAGACAATGTGTTGGGAAACAGATAGGCTACCCAGTTAGGGTAGGTGGCCCAGGCTTCTGAGGCCATTGACGTTTGAGCGGAGACCTAGGGAATGAAGAACATCTGGCCAGGGGAGAATCCATGGGAAAACATCCCAAGAAGAGGGGCTGTTGTGGAGGATGGAGCCAGGACAAGTGCCAAAGTTTGGGACTGGGGAGGGAAGGCCCATCTGATAACTGCAGGGGCCCAGACCTAATGTGCCAGGATGGGGAACTAGGGCAACAGCGATGAACAAGCCAAGGGAGAAGCACCTCTGACTCAGCCAGAGCCAGAAGAGGGGAATGCTCAGCCAGTGAGTGGGGTTCCATCCGTTCTTGAACTAGGAATGTTGACTGGGGAGCTTTGGGGAGCCATAGTCCTTAATCATTATTTCCCAGAGAAAGCTGGAAGCTGGCATAAGAATGAAGTGTAATTACTGCATGCAGTGAGAGAAGGCCTGAAAGGCACCCACGTGACCGGGGCGAAGTCTCCATGCTGGCCCGCAGGGGCTGTGATTCTCCTCCGGCAAGGGAGCCGCCCAGGCACTGGATAGAAGTAGTAGACAGAGGTTGGTGGGGCTTTTCTGCAGATTTGAAACCAGACGGACAGGATCGCTGAAGAACTGGTAGTTTGGGTGAGTGATGCCAGTGAGAAGAGGATGGGAAGCAGCAGACAGAGAAGTACCAGCGACCTGAGAGGACAGCTGTGGGCACAAGAAGGCCTGAGAGTAGCCTGGGAGTAGGCGCGGCAGGTACGAGGCGAGGCGGGAGTGCTGTAGGGCAATCGGAAAGGGTTTAACACTTTGGTTGCCTTCCAAGTGCTGTTTTGTCTGGCTCCTGGTTCAGTGATGAGTCTGCCTTCATTAAAGGGAAATAGTTGGCAGGCAGGTTGGACTCCAGTGAGTTCTGATCCTGTGGTGAAACATTTCCTTTTACTTACTGCATGTGCCATTGCCAGCTCTTGATCTACTTGAAGCATAGTTCTCCTGTCCTTTGAGCAGTCAGAATGGATCTATTAGTTGCACTAGTTCTGTGAACAGGCTTCTGTTGGGTGCCTGTGGTCACTCTGCAGTGTAACACCACAGCCATAATTGATGGAGAGTTGAGTTGCAAGCTTTTATGACTAATTGCAAAACTAAACTAAAACATTTCCTGAAGCCACCTTTAAATGATGGTAATACCTTGTATAGATATAGTGCTTTACAATTTAAACACTTTCACATACATCATCTCCTTTAATCTTCACAATAAACAATGCTTCTTGAATGCTTAGATCTTTCTGAAGTGAGAAATCACATTGCACATCCTGATTTAATCAGTGTGAGTCACCAGAAATTGTTGGTACAATAACTATCTCTTAAGTACCTTCTGTGTACAAAATACTTCACTGAGGATACCAACAACTAAATATCTAATAAAAAGTACCAAAATAACAAATAAATATCTGACAAAAAGTACCTATCCAATAAATTGCCTCCTGATTCACTCTCTTCTTACAGTCACTCTTTTGAAGGCTGCTTACCATGCCATAAATACATATAAATATTGCCAGAAATTTCTTGTATCATATTTGAAAGCTTTAAAACTAAGGATTCTGATACTCATCTAAGCTCAGTGATACTTCCAAAAGTCACTCTAGTTCAACTTTCAGTGTCTTGAAGATTATCTATTACTTAAATCTAGGCAAAAATATTTGAAGCTCCCAGCATGTTTGAAGACGCACCATTGAGTTCATTGTCTTACTTGGAGTGATTAGAGTTTCATTTAAGAGTACAACCTCACCCTTGGCCCCAGCAAGCTTATTATCTACTAGAGAAGAAGACATGGTCATTGTGTTAGGTTTTCCTCACTGTAGCCAAAATACCCTACAGGAACAACTTAGAAGAGGAAGAGTTTATTTTGGCTCACAGTTTCAGAGTTCAGTCCATGGTCATTCAGTTCCATTACTTTGGGCCCAAGGTGAGGCAGAGATCATTCAGAAGAGTGTAACAGAGGAAAGGTGCTCACGGTGCAGCAGCCAGGAAGCAGAGAGTGAATGGGAGGAGCCAGGGACAAAATACAAAGTCTCCCAAGGCATGCTCCCAGTGACCTCTTTCCTCCAGCCACACCCCACCTGCCTACAGTTACCATCCAGTAATCCATTCAGATTTTTAATCCATCAAATGAGTCAGTCTGTTGATTATAAGAGTCATAACCCAATCATTTCACCTCTTGTTTTAGCACAGGAGCTTTTCAGGGATACTTCATATTTAAATTAAAAGTCATCTCTAGGTTCTATAAATCAGACTGGGATGCTGTAAAGGGATTGGAAAATAGGACTTCCTAGGAGACTGCCTCTAGGTGAAGTGGGAAATACAAGATAGTGTTAGAGTCAGGCCCACTCACAAGGCAGGACTCCTGAACCTGTGTCCTGGGGCCCCCAGAGTGTCCGAGCACTTGATTTGGGCTACCATGGCTCCTCAGAAAAGATACAGGCTTTGCATTTTACTCCAAATGCTGCAAAGGGATGGGATCTCCAAAATAATAGGAGCCCCTGCCTTCAGAGCCCCTTGAACAGCGTGCCCTCCTCAGCACAAACAGTGTGATCTACAAACTGATTCCTTCCTGCACCAAGAGCTGGGTGAGCCCCAGGGCTTACTGTGGCATCTCAATTGAGAAGCCTGTTGTGCTGCCGACACTCAGGTATCACCAGGAGTGCCGAAGGTGAATCAGATCACCTTGGCACAGCTGTTGTTTCTTCAACCCTCTTCCACCTCCTTGTTTGGCATCTTAATTTTATTAACTTCAGCATTATAGTAGTTCTTATTCAGCAGCTTATGTAGGCGTGTAGTTTGGGATTTGGGGGAGGACAAACCCAAATGTCCTTTTTTTTAAGCTCACACATTTTCTGGACACACTGATTTTTAGAAAGTTTTCTCATGGTAACATCTTTTGAATAACATTTTCTTTGTTTTACAAGGGAGGCTAATGATCTGGAGCTTAGGCAATCAAAAGGCCAAGAACTCTTCCTTCCTTGTGTTGGGCAGATGTGCCTAATACTTTATTTTGTTTGAACAGAGAATACGCAGCCAGCATCTGAACATCCCATAAATACTCAGGAGAGGAACACAATTAGAATATAGTGTGGAGCTGGGAGTTTGAGCTTTAAGTCTAAGTGATGTTTCCGACTGGGGCTGGAAACGTGCTTTAAATAATTGTATTCTGATCATTTAGGTCTCTCTTTATAGGGCATCTTTTATGACCAAGACTGTCCAGTACCAAAATGAGCTACATAAATTCCTAATCTGGGATACAGCTGGACAAGAACGAGTAAGTCACTCTTTAATTTACTATGTGTTTTTCTGAGGCCCAAACCAAATTAGAGCGCCAGCTAAACTGTCAACGTCCCTGTCATTTCACGTTACTCACTTCTTTTCTATGCGCCAGAGACACATTTATTTCCATTTGTGTAGGCCAGCCTTTTTCTTTTCAATTAGAGCCACAAAGTCCGCTAATGGAGAAAGTGATAATGGGCACTGAGGGCATTTTTATATTTTTTAGTGTCTTAAAGTAAATGCTGACTAACAGGCCTGATAAAATCCCACTTGAGCATTGTGTGTAATTTGGGGCTCCATCCTCTAGTAAAGATGTAACAGAATTAGTGGTAGAAAGGGAGAGTTAAGCACAACTCATTTATAGCTGCCTTTTAAAAAGCTAAAGAGGGAACTTTACAGCATATAAAGTTTGAGATTTAAGTGAAATGGATGAGCTAACACAGTGCCTTCCAGTAGGTACTTAATAAATGCCTGGTAATAAAATTGGCCACGGTAGTTGTCTGCCTAAAGAAGAGCCTAAACCAGAGTGGGGCCAGCCACAGCAGCACAGAGCCAGATGGCATTTGGGGAAGCACACCAAGTCAGAAGAGGGTGGGAATGGGACAGGCACATGCTGCTGTCTGTCTCCCCTCCGGGCACTGACTTCAGTTTCTTGCTGCAGTGCCTGTGTCAGCCCCATTATTCAGCAGATGTTTAATTTTGTTTTCAAACAATACTATCAAACCAGCATCAGATGGATGCACAGTGCTATCTTAAGCTCTTAGAAGCACACCAGAAGTCATCAGGAAAAATAGTCTGTCATCACAGTCTCATCTAAGACCACGTAGTTGCTGTGTATGGTATAAAACCTGACAAGAATCATCGCAGACAAATGGAGGAAAACAAAACAAGCCATTACCGTTGTCCTAGATGTAGACACTATACATTTGTACAGATTTAATGTCTTAAGTTCACTTTGTTGGGTTTCTTCTGTTTTTAACGCTGGATGTTGTGCTACCATCCAATTACTCATCTGAGATGTGTCTGCTTATGGTTTTCTTTTCCCTACTCCTGCTATGCTGTGTTGTGCATCTAGAGTGGGGCATTTAAGATAGCTGGACCTTCGCTAACCGTCACTCTTCTGTCCTTCAGAAGTGGTACTCACCCCAGAGTCTGCCCACATTTATCTTCATACACCACCATGGGATTTGTCCTGTCAGCTCCAAACTGGTGGGGCTCTTCCTACCAGTAAAACACGCACCCTTCCACTGATCCCGAGGTTCATTTACCCCTCGCGGATGCGGACAGTGCAGCAAAGCCATCATCATGAAGAACGCTGCTGTAGAACAGATCCCATTATGCTCTCATCAGAGCCTGTCCTGGTGTACACAGTGATGTATAGCATCTCTTTTTTCTGGAACATGAAAAAAGAAATAACCCAAGGGCACATGGCTCTCCCTTTCTGCTGGCATGATTGCAGGGGTCTTTGAAGTTTTGTAATTAGCCAGCTTGCCTGCCTTTTGTGTGCCTACTTCTCATTAGTTCTTCAATAGCAATAGCTGCTCTCAGATGTGAACCTGCCTCCCCACTACCTGAAGCACCATCATGCAGCCCAGAGCTGGACAGGAGGTGTTCATGGGGGAGCAGCCAGGAGAGGAAACCCTCCTAGGGAGCACTGGCTCCAGCCAGGTGTTGCTGGGCAAGATCACATGTCCAGGGTTGCCAGATTATAGTGCTTAAGAAAAGCTAAACATGGGGCATATCATCAAATATTGTTTGAAGTATAAGGAGGATCAGGCAGGACACATCCGTGAGCCTGGGCAGAGTCAAAGACTGGCCGTTTGTCCTGGGAAGGCCTTCCAGGCTCTGAATATACTAGCCACAGCCAGACTGTCTCTTTCCATCTCTTCCCACCAACCTGGCCTCTAGTGCTGGACTGCTTATAGTTCTCCTGCATGCCATTCCGTTTTATACACTCTTACCCTTCTTCCCAGGTTTTGTCTGGAAAACTTTCTTCAGTCTTCAAAACCCACCTCTGATGTCACTTGACTAAAGAGGGCTTTCCTAAGCACCCCTACTGGTCTCAGATGAGTAACTGTGTTGCCATATCCCAGTGTTGCTCAAACCCAAATCTAGATGTGGTCTTGGCCTCCCCCTCAGTTCTCCACACTGCTCTATCAGCATGTGCTAACAGATCCATTATCTAAATAACTTTTTCATTTCCACTCCCATCACTCTGCTCTTAGACACTTTTTACTCTCACTGGAGTATTTTGTAGTCTTCTGACTGGTCTCCCTGCTTTCCCCCTGCCCAGACCTGACCCATGCCACTTCTCACAGGACCCAGAGTCCTTTAGAAACAAAATCAAACCCTCATATTTTCCTACTGATGCTCTTCAGCAGCTGGTGATCGCTCCTCGCCCCTGCCCACATGCCCTGCTCCCTGATCTCCTTAGTGCCCTCCCAGCTCATCCTCCCTCTTTCCCACTGAATTCCAGCCCATGGCCCTTATTAGGTCCTTGAGCGCCCCTTGTCATCAGGCCTTCATGTACATTGGTCCTTCTTACTGGAATTCTCTCTCCCCTCTGCCAATAGGCTCCCTTTACGAGCTTTTGGTCTCGGGTTAAATGTCATACCCTTAGAATTTTCCCTAAATCCACCTCCCCAACCCCCACGTCTAAGCACAGCTCCCAATTCATTTTCCATCATTGCTAGTATTCATTTTCCTCAAGACATTTGTTACAAGTTATGGTTAGATGTCTGTTTACTGTTATTCACAGTCTCTCGCAGCAAACTGAACATTGAGAGCTGAGATCACAGTGTTGCTTGCCCTGTATTCCCAGCCCCTAGCACAGCACCTGACGTGAGTTCGTGTTCAGAGCCTGGCTGGGTGGGTCAGCAGTGAACGCTGCACCCTGAGCAGTCTCCAGTCGCCCTCAGCCAGCCGTCCGCACCCATCTCCTTACTGTCCTGTCTTCCCTTAGACTGTGAGTCCCTGGGGAGCAGGACTGTCCTCAGGTATGCTCTCAGCCCTAGCACATGGTGTTGATGGCAGTGAGCTTAATGTCAGCTGCTTGCTAATAACCCTCCTTAGGCACAGATAAGGACAGACCTTCCACTGCTTTCACCCTGTGAGTAGTGCATGCCTAGAATAATGATTTTCTCGTGTTTGCATTTGTAATATTTAGTTCACAATAGTTTAAAGATCACAATGTAAACAAAAATTGTATAAAATGAAAACTTCTGATCAACTAACTATTCGTATATCCTCCCCATTTGAATCTAGCATCTGTTGCCACACATTTTGACAGTTGTGTTGTCTTTGTGATGGTCAGGTTACAACTGATTGCAAGGTGATTTCATTAAACTGGTGAAAAGTGATTTTGGAGAAAAATATTAATATGAATCCTTGACCATTGGGATCTTGTTAAATGAAGTGAAAAATACCCATCAGGTTGCTGGGATAAGTACTTTGGATGACAGTGAGTTCAGAGGGACCTACAGACAATTCTTGGAGGTCACAAATATCTTGTAAACTTACTATTTTTATAAGACTATGCAAGTCAAATATGAAAGCAAGAATATCATATTGTGCTAGTGTATAGTTTTATCAGAACAGTCATAACCAAGTCATCAGTTAACTTTGATTCAGTGTTCATTCAAAAGATCAACTCCTGGCTATAAAAATAAAGCTAATTTTTTTCAACTACCAGGTAAAGTGACACTTATTTTCCTAAATTTAAACTTACTTTCTCAGGACAACCTCTGTGAGTCCTTTTTGTCCCTGTTATTTGCAAAGCGAATGAATTCATTTGTCACATTTTCCCACCAATTACCCTTCACTACAAAGACGCCTGTAGTAGTATGGAGCCAAACAGCACGTACGTGCAAGAGCACCACGATTACATCCCATAATCACACCATCAGTGCAGAAAAACACTTCAAATGCTTTCCATCTGCATGTGATGATCTAGAAGAAAGCTGCTTAACCAGAATCTAGTAGACTCTGCATCCAGATCCTAAATGTTTACATCCCTGCTTCTTGATGTGGTTCTCCTGATGGCTATTTCTGCAGTTCAGAACAACAGGAAGACGCACAGTTATTGTCACCATAGTCAGATAAGGAGCTGTTCTTATGTTGAAAACCAGGAACCTAGTGACTTAACAGTCATCTAGAACTGGGGTCAACAGACTATGGCCTGTGGGCCAAATCCAACCTGCTGCCTGTTTTTGTAAATAAAATTTCTATTGGAACATAACTACACTTGTTTACATGGCTGTTTTTATTCTGCAGTAGTAGAGATGAGTAGTTGGGACAAAACTCAAACGGTCCACAAAGCTATGATATTCTTGGCCCTTGCCTTAGAAAGTTTGCTCTCCCCTGATCTAGAGCCACATTTGGAGCACAGGCGCGCTGATGTCTTTGGAGCTTCTTTATGTGCTTCCATCTTCTTTATTCACACCAAAATGACAGGGGAAGAGTTGTGACACAACAGGAGTGCCCTGGAGTAGACTGGCCTTCCCAGGTGCAGCAGTTTAGATACAGACTCCAGATAAAACTTTTAAAATGTGTTGCAGAGCAACCAGATGCAGCAAGGGCCTGAACCAAGGAGCTGTGATAGGCATGATCTGCATCGTCACAATTTTTCCCAGTTGACACTCCTCAGACTATGTGGCAAAGAGCAACTAGAACTCAAGCAGAAAGCCTGTCTTTTTAGCTTATGACACTTGTGAATAGAGTTTAGGACTGCAGGATCAGCTGGGAAAAGAGGAGACAGATCCCACAAAAGATGGTCCTAGCAATGAGGGAAGCCCCACAGTCTCTTTATAAATTTTCCTCAAGTGTTTGGTTGACCCTCCACATTGTGAATACAGAGGAGACATTACCAAACCCAGAAGAGACCAACAGCTAGAAGAGTGACAGGACTGAGCAGAGATTTCAGCTGCTGCTTGTTACAGCAGAGCTTGAGTTTGGAGTTTGAATTCAGTCCTGCCATGTTAGAGAAGGTTGATAAACACCATGGGCATCCCGTTGAAACTTCAGAAGGGCAGTGCCTCAGGAGTGGAGACCATGTCCTGCAACCAGGGGCAGACCTTGACAGGCCACCTTAACTTTGTATAAGGCCAATCTCACAGTGACTAGCCAGTAATTTAACACTCTGCAGAGAAGAAAACAGAAACCAGAGTCTAAGTGTATCATCCATACTGTCCAGTGTACAGTCTGAATTATTACACATACAAAGAAGCAGGAAAAGAGGACCCAGGGAAACCGGGCGCAGTGGCACAGCCTGTAATCCCAGCACTTTGGGAAGCTGAGACAGGAGAATCGCGAGTTCAAAGCCAGCCTCAGCAATGGCGAGGCGCTAAGCAACTCAGTGAGACCCTGTCTCTACATAAAACACAAAATGGAGCTGGGGATGTGGCTCAGTGGTCGAGTGCCCCTGAGTTCAATCCCCAGTACCAAAAAAAAAAAAAGAGGACCCAGGGAGGAAAACAAATCCCTCTCCCCATTTATTAGAATTTGCAGGCACAGAATTTAAAGCACACATTTTAAGTACATTCAAAGATTTAAAGAAAAGTAGCCTTAATTACTTAACTACAGAAGAGAAATCTCACACTTAATGGAAAATAATATAGAATCAAATGAGGGGGATGGGGCTGTAACTCAGTGATAGAGCGCTTATCTAGCGCCACATATAAATAATAAAAAAAAAAGACTCAAATGAGAATGCTAAAACTGAAAGCCACATTGCATTTTTATCCAAGGTGAAAAATTTACTGGATAAGTGATAGAACAAATTAATCAGAGGAACGGGAAAAAAAGAGTAGAAGAAACATGAACAATACCAATTGAGACAAATTCAAATAGCCTAACATATGTAATTAAGACCCAGAAGGAGCAAAGAAAGAGAGGGAGTCAGAAAACAAAAGAGATTCCAGAAAGAATGCCTGAAGTATTCCCAGATTTAGTGAAACACCAGCTCACAAAACCAAGAAGTTCAGCAAACATATAAGTACAACAAAAACCACATTTAGATACATCGTGGTCAAACTGCTAAAACCAAAAATAGAGAATCTTAAAAGCAGCCACAAGTAAAAGATACATTATATATGAGGAAACAGTTGGAATGATGGCCATCTTCTCACAGAAACAGTGGTGACCAGAAGCCAGTGGAACAGTACCTCTATCATGCTGAAAGGAAAAAAAAGAGTGAGTGTGCCAAAAGGACCTTTCAAATATAAAGTCAAAATAGGGTGCTATTAGAAAAGCAAAACAGCTCAGCAGCAGCTCACAAAGTTTTTCAGACTAAAGGGAAATGACACCAGATGGTAACTAAGATCCACAGGAAGAAATAAGAAACCCTGGAAATAATAAATATGAGACTCTCTCACTTTTTCTTCTCAACTTTAAAAGACAACTGGCCATTTAATTTAAAAATTATAATATTGGATTGTGGGATTTACAGTACAGATAGATTTTAAATATTTGACAGCAGCACAAAGAACATAGGATACAAACACCAAATAGGGCTGGGATGCGGCTCAGGGGCCCAGTGCCCCTGGGTTCCATCCCTGGTGCCAAAAAAAAAGGATAGAAAGCATTTGATGCTTGCAATATTCTTATATTTTATATGGAGTGATAACTTATTTTTATATTTTTTAGTTGTCAGTGGATCTTTATTTATTTATATGTAGTGCTGAGAATCGAACCCAGTGCCTCACACACGCTAGGCAAGCACTCTACCACTGAGCCACAACCCCAGCCCCAAAGTGATAACATTTTAATCTCGCCTAAGCAGACCAGAAAAATGTATACAGTGGTTACAAGAATAGTCACTTAAAAAGTGGTATAAGAAAATATAAGCCGGGCACAGTGGCGCAAGCCTATAATCCCAGCACTTAGGGAGGCTGAGACAGGAGAATCGCAAGTTTAAAGCCAGCCTCAGCAACGGTGAGGCACTAAGCAACTCAGTGAGACCCTGTCTCTACATAAAACACAAAATAGGGCTGGGGATGTGGCTCAGTGGTCGAGTGCCCCTGAGTTCAATCCCCAATACCTCCCCAGTACCAGAAGGAAGGAAGGAAGGAAGGAGGGAGGGAGGGAGGAAGGAAGGAAGGGAAAAATACAGCTACAAAGTCAATAGAAGAATTAATATATAATACTAGAAAATATCCAAACCAGACAGAGGAGTAAAGGAAGAACAAAGGAATTTAGAAAGAAATGGAACACATATAAAACAAAGCAGTAGACCTAAACCCAAACACATCTGTAGGTACGTTAAATGTAAAGGACCAGACCATTCCACTTGAAAGGCAGAGGCTGTCAGATTTACCAAAAGGCAGGACCCAGCTGTGTGCTGATTAAAGATTACCTTGTTTATGAAAACAAAAAAAAGGTTGAAAATAAGAGAATGGAAAGGATGTTCTATGCAAAACATAGCAGACAGCCACTGTGCTTGTGCTCAAAGTAGGCAGTGGGCTCAAAGACAAAGATTATGTCAAGGTTGAACAGGGACGTTAAAGTCCACGTTTGCTGTCGTGGTGGGTGGTTTCCATGGATGTGTACATTCATCACTTTATCAGTTGCACAGCTAAGGTCTTTACTTTACTCATGTGAATTTTACCTTACAATTTTGAACAAAGAAAAAGAAAGAACCCTGTAAAGGATGTTGCCATCATAAGCACATCAGAAATGAAAGCTGATACCATAACCTTTTATCCACCTGTGTGCCTCCTATGCTGTGGATGGAAGTCCAACATTTAAATTCTTTTTCACCTGATGTAGTGTCTCTCCCCCCTCTCCCCCTTCCCCTCTCCCTTCCTCCCTCTCTCTCCTCTCCCCTCTCTCCCCGCCTTTCTCCCCTCCCTTCCTCTCCCCCCCTCGCTCTTCATGTGTGATATTAGGAATTGAACCCAGGAACACTCTACTATGAGCTACACCCCAGCCCTTTTTATTTTTCAGTTTGAGTCAGGAGCTCTCTCAGTTGCCAAGACTGACCTTGAACTTGGTGATCCTCCTGTCTCAGCCTCCCAAGTAGCTGGGATGACAGGTGTGGCCACTGCACCCAGATGTAGTTCCCTTATCTGCAGTGTTTTCTTATTTTTGTTTTCTTCTGAAACTTACCATTTTATTGGAAGTAGGCTTTCACCCAAGGCAGACCTTTTCCTCACAAAGATTAGTGAACATTTCTGTATGTGAATATATGGATCTAGCATTTAGTTTGGCATCCCCACATTACAGTTCATTTGTTTACCAGTTTTTGATTACCTCAGGTGCTAGGTCCTGAGATAAAATGGAGTGCTAAACACTGAAGCTGTCTTCCCTTATAGAGCTTACAGTCACATTTTTCTCTCTCTTTTGTAAGACTCAAAGTAACATGAAAATTTAAAAGCCAAAAGATTAAATGAATTGATAGGAAGTTAGAGTCCAGACTGTCACTGTGGCCCAAGCAACTGAGGCGGGAGGATGGCAAGTTGGAGGACAGCCTCAGCAACTTAGCAAGACCCTGTCTCAGAAAATAAAAAGGGATAAGGATGTAAGGATGCAGCTCAGTGGTTGAGCACCCTTGAGTTCAGCACCCAGGGCCACAGAAGAGGAAGCTGCAGAGTCCATCGCTCTGTGTGTGCTGCATATGCACCAGTGCTCCCCTGTGAGGCCTGCCTGCCACGTGTGGGGTGACCTGCCAGAAGCAGGCTGCGGTGCACAACATGACGCCATGCATTCCAGCCTTCAACGCTGAAGTGTAAGGGAAGGTCAGATATAGGTGGAAGTCTAGTCTGTGCGCTTTGGCCTCACACTCTGTGGGTGATTCTCACACCAGGACATTTATTTGCTCAGGAACCAGATTTTGGCTGGGGAAAGTATTTCATGTTTCCTGTTTGGAACTCATCAAAAGAAAGGCCCAGGGGCTGGGGTTGTAGCTCAGTGGCAGAGCACTTGCCTAACATGCATGAGGCACTGGGTTTGATCCTCAGCACCACATAAAAATAAAATAAAGTCATGTTGTCCATCTACAACTACAAAAAAAAATTTTTTATTAAAGAAAAAAGAAAAAAAAGCCCACTAAATTGTCGTAGCTATGGAAATGGTTACTCCTCTCCCTTTTCTCTCACCCCCGTTGTGCTCAGTGGAGGGAAGTGGGAGTGAAATGAGACGTGGACCCAGCATCTGGGGGTCGCCACCTGGATGGAGATGCCAAGGAGGCATGTTGCAGACTCACTCGAGCAGTGGATTTAAATGTGTACTCTTGTCTGGGACAGTCAGCATCTGGACCGCAGGGTGATCTCTGTGACACCCCAGTGCAGCACTTCTCTGGAGAACTGTTCACAGCATTATTTTTATCTCCCTGATAGTTTGGGAAGCCAAAGTTTAAAGGACTATTGAACAAATGAATTTGGGAATTACAACATTGAGTTCAATTAAAAAGCCTTTTTAGCTGAATCAATTGTTTATAGCACCATATTTAATTCCTGTAAAACTGTATTCTAAACTATCTTCTGAGAGACATTTCAGTGTTAAATTAAAAGTTTTGCCTTTGGTAATTACTGGTTCATTTGCTTTAAAACATGATGTCATCTTTGGCTTCAGAGAAAGATTACTTTTTGTACAGGGATAATGGACTTTGAAGTCTAATTTAAAAAAAAATTTAACCAGTTTTTCCAATGTTGTTGTTTATTTCCTCTCTGCAGTTTCGTGCCTTAGCACCAATGTACTATCGAGGCTCAGCTGCAGCTATAATCGTTTATGATATCACAAAAGAAGTAAGACTATATTCAATTTTCCTTAGAATCTTTTGGAGATTCTTGGTTGCTCAGATCTCCAGTGTCTCTCTTTGTATCACAGGAGACATTCTCAACATTGAAGAACTGGGTGAAAGAGCTTCGACAGCACGGCCCGCCTAATATTGTAGTTGCCATTGCAGGAAATAAGTGTGATCTTATCGATGTCAGGTATGTTATTAGACAAAGAGATTGCACTGCTGATTATGTGTTCCTGTTCTTAATGAGCAATATCCAGTGTAAGAATCTTGGTTTTGTTTGTTTTGTTATTTTATCTCTGACATTGAAAAATTCCTTTTTGTTATGTGGTTGGAGTCCTGAAGTTTCAAACTAAAATTAAGATTTCAGGCATTTGGAGCAAATCGTATTACCTCTATAGACAGGTGTGTAATTTACTTGAACATTGGTCACATCGCAATTGGCATTATCTGAGATCAGTGCAGCCCCCAAGCTCCTATGTTACAGAGCTGAATAAGAAAAGCATATTTATTAGAAATTTCTGTGTACCATTTTCATAATTCCCAAAGCAAGGGTTTTTTATTTTAATTTGGGAGGTGGGAGTAGAAAACCTTGCCCTAATCATTCCATTAGCTACATTGTTAGTGGTACTGGGTTTTGTTTGTTCAAACACAGAAATGGTATAATTGGGAAGACCATGGTCAGGGCTCACAGAGCCATTCAGGACATCCTTTGTCATCATTGAGCTGGTTCATTACTGGGTAGGTGGGATAACATAATCTCTTACTGGGTAGAAGTACTGATTTGCAATTGTTGCCTTGCAGAGAAGTCATGGAGAGAGATGCTAAGGACTACGCTGACTCCATTCATGCGATCTTTGTAGAGACCAGCGCAAAAAATGCGATAAACATAAATGAACTCTTCATAGAAATTAGTGAGTATCTCTGTGCTTATGAGTTTCCTCTGTACAAAACAACTTCAGACAGAATTATCTTCCTGGTTAGAATTCCCATCGTATTTTAAGTAGTCTAGTCTCTGATGCTGTCGTCAGTGAGATGAGATTTGAGAGTACAAGAGGAACAGCCAGCTTTCCTATCAAGGTATAATTGCTGGAGAGTTGCTGCCTGGTAACTGTGGCTCTTCTGGAAAGAATGTTGCTACTGAATAAATAACACACAGGGCATGAGGTCACAGAAGCTATAGTCTCCCTCTTTCTCTATTTAAATGTATTTCATTTAGTCATCCAAGGTCATCAAAAATGAGCAAAATAAATAAAAGGAAATAAAATGCAGGTGTAATGCCCCTGTAAGAAAACACTCAAAAATTAGTACTAAACAGGGGAGAGGTAAGGAGATCTCTTTCCCACTCCCCCCTTCCAGAGTGTTACATGATGATGCTGGATGGGAGAGAGGCTGCTTCATGCCTTTGGGATCCTCTACAGACTGTATCTATGTTTATTCATTTCATTCAAATTCATCAAAATATTTATTGGAAACTGTTCCAGGCTCAGGGGAGAGAGCGTGAAGAAGATAGACACAGCCCTTGCTCTCTCAGAGCGCATGTTCTGCTGAGGGAGACAAAGTGAACACCAGATAAATAGGATCATTTCAGATCATAATAAGAGATATGAAGAAAATAATTTAGGATGAAGTGAAAAGGTACCTGCAGGTGGTCAGGGAAGGCCTCTCTGAGGAGGTGATACTAGCTGAGGTCAGACAGCAGACCCTCGAGATAAGGGAGCTCATACTGACATGGCAGGCTGCAGGCAGGTGAGGAGCTAGCCCTGCAACGTCAGTGCACTCACCTGTTAAGACCGCCCTCTGGTTAAGATCTGCGACAGCTGGAACTGGAAAGGCTCTTAGCTGCAGCCAAGAAGAGGGGTTGTGCACGCCAGCGCCCACCAAGGCCAGGCGGAGCAGACCCCCCAGGGAAGCCCAGGGCTTTGGACCCAGCTTCACCAGTTGGATCTATGCTGGAGTATGGGCCTCTTGGTGGTCTTGGCCAGTTGCAGAGGTTGTTTTCAAGGTTTTTTTATGGTTTTCTTTTGTTTTGCCTTTGTGTTGCTCTCTGTAGTATGCTCAGAGATCTGGAGTTTTATGTAATATGTCCCATTGCCTAGTTCTGGCCACTTACACTAACCACAGTGCCACATGCCCGTAGTCCCAGAATCTTGGGAGGCTGAAGCAGGAGGATGGCGAGTTGAAGGCCAGCCTGAATAACTTGGTGAGACCCTGTCTCAAAATTTTAAAAGGGCTAGGATGTAGTTCAGTGAGAGAAGGCCCCTGGGATCACCCCAGTGTGGCCAAAAAGAAGAAGGTAGTGAACTCTACCAGCGTTATGGCTGGGGGTGGGCTTCAGTGGCAGAACACTTGCCCGGCATGACTGAGGCCCTGGGCTCCATCCTTAGAGCCACCGAAGGAAGGATTCAGAAAGATAAGAAAAATTGAGAGGTAGAAATGGGGTTTATTTTCACTGGGTGCTGTCACACTGCACAAGCACAGTACCTGGCGGTGCCTGGCATGACTGTGTGTTAAAGACTCACATGGAAAGGTGCACCTACAGAAATCCAAAGACCAGTGTGTTGTCCCCAGTGTAGCAGAGCCAGTGGGTGCACTCAGGGTGAGACCTGGCTCTCCTGCTCCCAGGACAACAGCCGTCCTGTTAACTCTCCATAGTGGTTTTACACACTTTTGTTTTACATGTATTTTGTGCTTTATATTTTTTAAAAAATACTCTGTTTACTCTTTATGTCTAGCTTCTCTTATTATATATTACATTTTTAGATCATCCATATTATGTCATGTAGCTGTAGGAGATGCGTTCTCATAGCTGGTGTGTGTCAGTGTCCAGAGTAGAAGGTGAGGACTAGGGGAGGAGGGTGTCCATGGTATAGTCATCCATTCTGCTGTGTGTGGATGGGCATCTGGACAGTTGTTTCCAATTCAGAGCTATTACATATAGTACTGTTCTGAACATTCTGGTCATGCCCTTTGGTAAACATCTGTGTACACTTTTGTTAGGTATTTTCATCCCCAAAAGAATTGCTGGGTTGTTGGATTTGCATGTATTCACATGATTTCACTGCCAATTTTCACAGTGGTGGTTGTGCCAGTGGACACTCACCAGTGTGTGTGAAGTCCCACTCCTCTGTCTCTGCTGGGCACATAGTGGACTACATTTCCTGTGTGTTGGTGAAACTGAGCACCATCCAGACACTCCTTTACTGTTCCTATGTTCTCTGAGCATCCTCTCTTGTGAAGTACCTGGCTGAGCCACCTTCCTGTCAGGCACCTGCCTTCTTAATGTCTGTACTGCTTTATTTTGGATGTTAGTCCCTTGTTGATTACGTGTATTGGAAATATCTCCTCCTTGTGGCCTGGCTTTCATTTTGAATTAATCTTAAGTCAACTGAAGTTTTTCATCTGAATCTAATCCAATTCGTCCTTTTTTTTAATATGGTCAGCATATGATTTTTTAGTTCCTGTTTAAGAAACCATTGCGTATTCCCAGATGCCAAAAATGTTTTCTTCTAGGAATACTCATTCTAAAAAGATTATTTTTTTTGTCACATTTCATAGCTGCTTCTATGATACCTGTATTTGAGTTACCATTTATTAAGATAAACATAATAACAAGAAGCTTCAGTAAAGCTTTTAAATAAATGTGTAACTTATTACAACAGTGTCTGTAGGCGTTTGAGAAGTTGCAGGAGACTTTTTAGTTGGTGTAGGGACCATGCCATGTGCTGCCCACACAGGTTATGCGCTTCCTAGAATGGTGGAGGCTTAAGGCTTGATGACCAAGGACCTGAGTTGCCACCAGTTCCCTCCTAGCCTTGCTAACGTCAGAAGATGTGCCTGTCCATTCATTCCGTGTTTACAGAATACCTCCACATCAGGTAGCGTGCCGAGAGAGTCCTAGAACACCTGTATGGAGAAACAGGATCTCTTCCCGAGAAGAGTGTAGGGTCTAGTTAGAGGGAATCAGTCATGTAAACAAATATGTCCTAGTGTGCTTCTGAAGTCCTGATGGAACTCGGTGTCTGAGATGTCGGAGAGAGGTAGGAAGTAAGAGGACATCAGGAAAGCCGTCGTACAGAAAGCAGCTCTTGCATTATCAGCCAGGTAGACGGACAGGTGATTTAAGGTTTCTCTCAAAATTGACATCATGCTTCACAGAGCAGTAAAGTGAAACCTGTTCATTCTCCTTTGTTGGTAGGAGAATAAAGCAGCACAGCCTCTTCAGAGAGCAATCTGGTAGCATCTGTCAAAATTTAAATTGCAAGTCCTTCTTGCATTTGTGCTAAACAGACACTGGCAATACAGTGTGTGCCAGACAAATGCCCAGTGCAGAATAGCATGATCTAGCTCCTCCAGGCCTGTGTGTTTATCTAACACACACCCCATTATTATAACATCAAAATACGGGAATACACTAAATATACATCAGTAGAGGGATAGTTAAGTTACGATACATCCATGTGATGCCATATTGTAGAGCTAGTAAAAGCAGCAGCAGTCTCCATGTGCTGAGGAGGAGCAGTCCCCAAGATACATTCATTGAAGGCAGCCAGGAGGGGGACAGCACCTACTGCTTGCTCTCCTTCATGCTTCAGAAAGCAGAGCCAGGCAGGAACCGAAGACGCCTTCCCTAGAAGGAGCAGGTCACAGTGGTACCTCTGCCGTGAGACAGGGGACAGGCATGTTCTCAGTGAATTATGTTTTTTTAATGTGTAGTGTATTACCTACTTGAAATGTTTTTTTAAAATGTGTAATTTTTTCATTAAAAATTTCACTGATGGCCTGAGGATGTAGCTCAGTACAGAGTGCTTGCCAAGTATACATGAGGTCCTGGGTTCAATCCTCAGAACTGCAAGAAAAAGTTTTGTTTCTTAACTAAATATTGTGTTGTATCTTTGTTTGGATCCTGGGACAGAAACTGGACATTAGTGGAAAAACTGGTGATACCTGAGAAAAGTCTGGAGGTAATGGTGATGTTGATTTCTTCACTTCAACAGATGTCCTAGGACAATATAAGACACCAGCACTGGAGGAAACTAGATGAGCGTGTACAGCAACTCTCTGTGTCAGTCATCTTTGCAACTTTCCTGTAAATTATTCCCAAGGAAAATGTTTATTAATTTATTTTTACCTTTTTTTTTTTAACTCATTGTATCTACAAAATTATGTCTGAGAAGGAGCAGATTTGGAAAGTTGTAGCTCATTCTCTCTCCTCTCATTTGGTGTAGGCCGAAGAATTCCATCCACTGACGCCAACCCGCCTTCTGGTGGCAAGGGCTTCAAACTCCGCAGACAGCCGTCAGAGCCAAAGCGAAGCTGCTGCTGATGAACCTCTGTCTCAGACTTGGTGGCGAAGTAGGTGGTCCTGGAAGTTGGCAGGAGGGCTGGGGGCCCTGCTGCCAGTGTCCACCTAGCCGCTCAAGTCTTCTTCGTGCAAAAAGGACTCACAGAAATTGGCCGGTCCTGTTCTCCCTTTGAAGCCTGCAGCAATGGTGTTTCAGTCTGTGGACGCCCAATCTGTAGTGTCCAAAGGGACAGCATCATTGACTTTGACCTTGCTGAAGGGGCACCTCATTGTATGGATGGTGGGATTAAATTGCTGAGTAGTTTTGTAATCAGGATTTTATGTAACATTTGTAAAGAGAAAATCAGCACTTTCATCGTTCTTGATGTGGGGGGAAGGGCAAGATTGTCATTTCTTTGGTTTCCCATTACCACTGTTGGAGGGAGTTGTATCATTTAAATGTGGTAGGATATTGCAGGTGGAGGGACAGCAGTTACTGTTTGAAGCTAAAATGGTTATGTCTAGGACAGATGGAGATGCTCTATCTCTGCCGTCTCTAAAGCACTTTCTGGGGGGCATGTTAGCCCCGGATACAGACAGAAAGCTAGCACCATGGCAGTGGTCGCCAGCTCACCCTGGGTTTGCTTTTGACCCTGTCGTGCATGTATCACTAAACACATGGCTGGCACCACCGTGGTGGTGGTAGAGAAGCACCTGGAATAAATGAATTGCGTATGTCCTAAACAGGTTAGCAGCAGTTTAGAAACAAGGAAGAGAAGAAAGTAAAGTAATGTAAATGCTGTCAATTTTTTATTTAACCCAAGTATTTTGATGGGGAAAACAAGTATCTGTTGCTTAGCATATGTAAAGTTGTAGTCTGTATTTATGAGACCATTGCTTAAAGACTATAAATTATGTAAATACATTAATAAATTCTAAGTTTCATGAAGCACTCCATTTAATCTCACACCCAGTCTTATGGTGCCCACCCACTTTTCAGCCTGTCCACTGGAGACTCTGAGGCACATTTAGGTTGTGCAGAGGCGCAGACGTTTCACTTAGTCTTTCCAGGTTTCTCTGCTTTCCCTCCCGCCCACCCTCTGCCCTCTACGTCCCATCTGGAAATGATAATAAAGACATGTGCCGCTTCGACAAGCCTGACTAGTTCTTGCTGGCCTGTGGTAAAAGAGTGTGCTCTGAGCGCAAGTCATTCACTTGGTCTTGGTAATAAGTTCTCTCAGCTTTCACAGTGACCCCAGACCAACTGGTTTAAGAGCACTTTCCTTGTTAACAATCTAGCTTATCTTTCCGTTTCCTTTATTTTCCCCTGCTTCTGTTAGTGGTTAACACTCTTTTCCCTCAGGGAGCCTAATGAGGTTTTTAATATGATCTAAAAATAAAGCACTGAAGTGCAGTTGGTGGAAATGCGCTCCTAGTCTAATTTGGCACCCTCCAACCTCAGTATTGTGTGAGAAGGAAATTTACAGGATTAAATAGGAAATGAAACAGCTTGAATTTCAAACTAAATTGTGTTTTCAGAGCTAGCCTTGAACTGAACAGTCAAAACTTTTGAAAATAATTGTTATTTCTTTGTGCCCCCCACTTGATATGGATAGATTTTAGTGGAAAAATTATAACCCAGATTAAGTAAAAAACGATTCCCTTTTCCCTCTTGTATGTCTTAAGCATTTGAAATTGCTTTTTTCTTATTGAAATCATTCATTCTACAAATGCAGCTGGTGGAAATTCCAGCGGTTTTGTGTAAAGTGCGCGTGGGCTGTTGCTCTCCCAGCATTTTGCCTCCAACTCAGCACTGAGTTAGCAGCCTTGGTAAGTAAAGCCACATGACTCCTAGGGCTGGGCCCTTGCACCTGAAGGTGGCTTGATTTTACTTCATATATATCCAGGATGTCCAGCCGCTGCCCTGGTCTGTCCTCAGCATTCCCACTGTTGGCCTCTGTCTCCACACCAACCAAGTGAAAACAGAAGCTGCTTGGCTCATTGGGGAAGAGGCAATGCACGTGAGGCCCTTCTTGTCTTATTTCCCAAAAAGATGGGTCAGATCCACAACCTTCACATTTTTTCCACCAAACCTGCCGGTAGATGCTGGTGAGCACATGGTATCTTGGTGCATGGGTGAGGCCCTCTGAACCTCCTCGGAATGCCTCTGAGCTCCCTTTGGTGGTCTGGATCTAGCCCAGCATGGGGCCATCTTGTGCCCTTCGCAGCCGACTGCTGCTGTGAGTTTCTGGCGTGGGGAGTGGTTCTGCCTGGTCATAGCCACATCTCATTAATGGACCAGCAGCGTGGAGCGTATGCTCAGGCATTTCTTGGGCCTCTTCCTCATTTTCATCAGTCTGTCCAAGAAATTGACAGGGTGCTATTTTTCTTGTAGTGTCTTCGTAATGCTTAACAACAGCAGGTTTCTGTCTCAGAGCCATAACCCCTGCTCGGTGAAAATGGGAAAAAGGTCTTCATTTTGTATTGTTAGCTTCTAAAACGCAAAGGTGACTATCGAAGACAGAAGTAGTGCTTTGCTTTGAACACATTTCAGATTAACCTACGCAGTGAACTACATTTCATATTTCTTTATTTCTTCTTATGAGAAAAAGCTCATAAGACTTCAAAGGAATTGAGATACAGCCCATCTGTAAAAAAACGTTTGGTTCCCTATGACACAGGGCCATTTTTAAAAACTTTGGGACTGAACAGAAGAGGAAAATCATTAATTAGCTGCAAGTGTGTATCGATTCCTTTCCGAGAAGTTGAAATAAGCTCTTTGCAGGTGTCCAATCCTGGAAACCACTGGTCTCCAGATCTCTCCTTTTACATAAGTGTTTTTCTGATTCTGTGATAACTAATTAACTATCATGTGGTGATTAAAAGAACATAAAGTAAGAGTATGATTAAGTGTCCTTCATTTTCAGCTCTCTATAAGAAGTGATTGGGGATAAGTACATACTGCAAGCCCTTCTGCTTCCAAATGAAACCTCTGTCACCTGCTTGTCAGCTAGTCAGGACAGGCCCTGCTCAGAGCAGCTGAGAGATTTGCTCCTTTTAAAATAACACATGTCGGGGCTGGGGTTATGGCGCAGTGGTAGCGTGCTCGCCTCGCACGCGGGAGGCACTGGGTTCAATCCTCAGCACCACATAAAGATAAAATAAAGATATTCTGTCCACCTACAACTAAAAAAATAAATAAATATTAAAAAAAAAAAATAAAATAAAATAAAATAAAATAACACATGTCCGTGTTCCCCATTTCTGATGTTTGAAGCGCCTGCTGGCTCATGTTCCTGTTTCCTGGGTGCCCACCCATGTCTGAAAGGATGGAGACATAGCAGAGGTTCTGTCATCTCTAAGTGGGCCAGTGTGGTCCTTGGGATTGTCAGTTCTCTTTATTTTAAATATACAAAGAGAAAACCACATTTAATTCGGAACTTCCTAAGTCTTCTGTTTCTTGTCTCAAGAAGGAAATAGGCTTGGGAGGGCTTCTAAAACCCTGGCAGACAGAGCAATGAAAGGGCCTTTGGGTAATGGTCACGTGGCTTTCCTGGCACTGTCTCACTACGTCTTTTTCATGGCCTTGTGGTTCAGTGGGCAGGTTAGATTCAGATTACACTGCACTCATTGCTACGTGGGTCTCCGAGTCCCAAGAGATGTTTGTCCTAAGAGTGAAATACAAAAGAGAGTGTATGAATTCTGTTTTGCACTTTTTCATTCATTCTTTCAGAACACCCTGAGAACATGACGCATGGGCCCTTAGAGTCTCAGGCACACCGTGTGTTACATAAACAGATGAGCCCACTAAACATGCAGATGTCTCAACAGGAGCCTGTGGAAGCAATGAGAGGATCCTTCCTTCCAGAGAAAAGTTGTTGGGAACCATTAGCCCTGATCATTGCAAGTGCCTGCTATAGAAGGTTTGGTGGAGAGTCACAACCCACTAACTCAGGCTGGCCCTCCTTGCTAAACGAATGACAGTGACAAGCTAGATGGGAAAATCTTCATTATTTAAATTTGTTTTAAAGGGATGAACAACACAATTTTTGTTTACTGTTTGACTTCAAAGGAACTGTACCTCTTATAGTTTTTAAAGGAAGGATTGGAATGTACGGTGGGGATCACGCTGTTAAATATAGCTGACTTCAGTCAGCTTGGTTCATCAGAAAATTTAAAACTCATTCAAGTTAATCCTTAGGATATCCTGTGGTACTGTGATTTAAAAAAGAAGAAGAAAAAAAAAGTCCAAGCAACAAATGATCTAGGGATAAACAGTACATGTAGTTTTAGAAAAGGGTGATGGGGGTGGAATTTAGCCTGGGGCTTTAAGAAATGACCTCTGCAAATTTCTTTTGACAGCAGAGTTGCTTGTCTTGAGTTCCAGTAATGGAAAACCGGGCAATTTGATTATCCGATTTGCAAGAAATGTTAATGGAATTCTGGGGTATTTGTCCTGTTTCATGTGCAAATGAAAGTCTAAAACATATTAGAAGAGTATTCCATTTTTCAGGTGCCTCCATTTCCTCCACCTAAGAGAATGATGAGTGAGAGACCTGTTGTGATGAAGTTGCCTTTGACATCACGAGGAAGGTGAATAAATAGCACCAAGAAGCAGCACATTTCTCAGCTTATCCTTCAAGATTCTCTTAGGTTATAGGAAAATGATTTACTTTCCAAATCTAGAAGGACTTTCAGTAGCATAGATCAAGTTTAATTTGATGGTCTGTACCATCAGAAATAACTAATATCTGTGTTCTTTCCTTTCAGTGCATCATCAATTATAGCTATGCTAGAATATTTTTGGCTTCAAAACAAAAGGATTCAGAAGTTTAATTTTAAAAAGTCTCAAGTCTTCCATCAATTCTTTGTGTTAGGCTGTACATTTTCGACAGTAAGATTAGGCTATATTGACAGTAGGTGGTGAAGTCAACCATGATGTCTAACAAAGTTTTTTAAAATTGTTTAATTTGTTGCAAGTTCATTTTTATATCTGTCTGGTGCCTCATCAAAATGCTTCGTAATTGCCACAAACAGAATTCTGGTAGCTTTCAGGAGTTCAGATACCAATTCTGTCTGCCAATTAAAGGGAAATCCTAAGATAGTAATGGTTTTTTGAAGGAGTCTTCTTTTGTTTTTGTTTTGGGTTTTTTGGTTTGTTTTTTCTTGATGAGGCTGGAGATTGACCAGGGATGCTCTCCCACTGAGCTATATCCTCAGCCCTTTTTTATTTTGAGATAGGGTCTTACTAAGTTGCCTAGGCTGAACTTGAACTTGGAATTCTCCTTCCTCTGCCTTCTGAGTCACTGGGATTTATAGGCATGCAACACTGCACCTGGTACACCCTGAAAACTTTTAAAGAAACATTTGAATTTTTTTACCTCCACTTCCTTTGTATATGAAGTTATTGTGTAGTTAATGAAGCTGATTCTCAACATGGATCATGCACCTATCGGAGGGACCAGTCAGCTCCGTGAGGGGAAAGTGATGTGCAGCTGGCCAGTCAGCTCTCTTGGTGGCTGTTTTAAACCATGTGTTGTTCTGTATAGATAGAGCTTTATTGCCCTGGAAAAAAATTTTTTTCCCTACTCTCATCTATCTCATCCATCGTTTCACTTGATGAGTCGCTCGCATAATCACCAGTTGTTACTCTGACCTTAAGAATTTGTCTTACCTTCTCTGTGATCGAAGCAGGCTTCTTGCCTTAGATCCCTTCTCACTTTCTGGTGATCTGTCCTTTGGAGACCCTGCATTGTTCACGTCCCCAGCACATGACATGCCTTCCCCTGTAGCCTGCCACGATGGCAACAGCAGGCTGTGCCCACCCTGTCCAGCTGAGCGAGTCACTCTATGCAGTCAAGTGGCAGAGCTGACTTTAGGTAGGACGTCCAGGGTTCCCAGAAGGGCAGTGGGCAGCACTGGCTCACAGTGGGAACTCAACTGATTAGCAGAGTGGGTTTTGGTCATTGGTGATAGTTTAAGTGTCAGAATTTCACTGAGTTTGTCATAGAGCATTTGTTAAAGTATTATAAAAGTTCAAGTCAAAAGTCTAGAAAGAGAAACAGCTGTGGAGATGAGCCTAGGCATTAAAAAAAAAAAAAAAACACTAAGCCATCATACCAGCAACTCTTAGTTCTCCTAAGAGTTTTTCAAGACCTGATGCAAGGAGTGAAATACTTTTTCAAGACCTGATGCAAGGAGTGAAATATTTGTGCCTTTTATAATAGCATCTGTTGTGGGGGGAAAAATCAAATGCCTCCAGTTTGGGCCACTTTGTAGCACTGTAGAACCAGGTTGGTAGCCATGGCTTCACACTGCATCTTGCATGGCCTGGGTACCTGTACTGGAATGTGAAGAGGATGGTTTGCCAAGCTTATGTGGATGTTTGAAGACTTTTATTTTGGCAGTCTAAACCTTGGGCTGGACCTGAGTCTATGTGACCCTATGATGTCTGTATTGTTTGTAGGTGCTGATGAAAGAAAACTAGACTTTTTGCCTTTTGTTGTAATGTTTCTTTTTATACTTCTGCTGGTAGTGGATGGTTTGAAAATGCAGGTAGATTTGGCCTACTTTTAATTGTGCTGTTCTAGCCTGAGTATTCTATAATGCACTTTCATAGAGTATAATGTGCTAATCACTATGGAGTTTGTTGTAAGAAGGGTGTGAACATTTTGTTAATAAAATGCTATGTTTGCAAATGTATGTATCTGCCTTGCGATGGTTTCTCTCTGCAGTCCTACACAGCACGCATTCATAACTAAACATTCTGACATCGTTCCAGAGGACTTGAGAACTGCTGCTCCAGAACAACAAAGCCTCTATGGCATCTGGTGGCATCTGGTGAGCAGTGGTGCGTCTGGACCAGGTCCTAGGCTCCCCAGCCTCCTGCGTCTCCACCTCCCCAGTTCATCAGTAGCCGAGGTGGGGAGCATCTCTGCCAGCCTGCAAAGGCCCCTGGACACTTGACAGAAATGCTTGTGCCCACAGGAAGGCCCACTGTGAGGGCCCTGGGTTCCTAAAGGAAAGGCCTTCAGGCATCTTCATTGTTTGGCGGATTTCGTTTACAGACGCCAGCATTTCCATCCCAATGTCAGCTTTAGCTCTGGACTCACTCTGTGCCTTCCACTCTCAGAGAAGTACAGCTTCACACATCCTGTTCCCGTGTTCCCTGTGCTGTCCCTCTGTGCTACAGTTGTGCTCAGAGGGAACCACAGAGAGCACAGAGAGTTTGAGGCTCAGCTTGGCCCCTCTCCAGGATATGTGACCTTGAACAAGGCCCTAAACCTGAGTGGCGTTTCCTTCATCTTCACCGAGGGAGGATAATCAGAGCTTACCACATGGGCTGTTTTGGTGGGATATCCCTGTGACTGGCATTTAACCCAGCACAACCAAAGAGTAAGCACTCACATATATTTCTACAAGCCATCTCCCTGATGATTCCTTCTGATCCAACGGAAATAACTGTGATGTTGGTGCAGCCGTTTGCTGTTTTGTTTTTTTACATTTTAAGATAAGTACAAACAGTGCCATAAATCTTACATGCAGTTCAGTTTCACAAAGGTCACGCACAGGACCAGCCCTCAGATCAAAAGGAGCAGGCCATCATCCATACAGTGGGGCCCTGGCCTGTGCCCTCTTCGGCTGCTGCCCTGCTCTCTAACGTCCCCCACGGTTGCTGCTGTGCATCAGGCCATACGCACTTGTGGAGTGCGCTCCTGGGTCTGGCGTGCTTCCTTCCATGTGCTGGGCGGGCATTGCCTTCACTCTCTCTCAGATGTGTGTTCTGTGGCATGAGTAAATCACCACCGACCACCCGCTCTGTGCGCAGGCGCTGGCTTGGCCCCTCTGCTGACAGGAGCCTGCTGCAGTGGCATTCTCACGTGTCTGGTACACAGGGACACATTGCTCTCGCACATACACCTGACAACACGTTTTTTGTCGTCTGCTCATTTTTGCCTTAGTAGATAGTTTTCTGAAGGGTTTATCAATGTCCCTTCCACCGGGAGGGTATAAGATTCCATGGCTCAGCATTCTAGCGAGCACGTGATGCATTCCCTGCTCTTAAGGCTGGACGTCTACACTTCACGCTAACAAGTTACCTCAAGGAAGAGGCTTGGGTGACAGAACTGTCACCTTTGTTTCACATACATACTTTAAACTTCTTTTACTCTGAGTTACGTGTGTATGTTTCTTCTTATTTCAAAGGAAATCAGAAACTCCTGAACCCTAATCCTGTCTGCAGAGCTTTAACAAAAATTACCTCAATGGATACATTGAAATTGCGTTTGTCTTATTTTTTCCATTTTAAACACACACACACACACACACACACACACACTTCATGTTGATCAATAACAAGCTCAGAGCCAGATTTGGAGCCAGTGTATAAAACTTGACAGCACACATTTATTTCCTTCTCGTTCTTGAAATCTTTTCAAGCTGTCCTAAATCCTCTTGAAAGAAAGTGGGGGAAGTGTATGTTAAGGAGAGACTATTAGTCAATGACTTGTCAAAGTAGTGTTATAGCAGAAGCCAATCTCAC
Source organism: Xerus rutilus (assembly GCA_028644305.1). Lineage (NCBI taxonomy): Eukaryota > Metazoa > Chordata > Mammalia > Rodentia > Sciuridae > Xerus > Xerus rutilus. The sequence goes on from CM053401.1 coordinate 175,899,340, forward strand.
TTGTAGATGCCAAGAAAAAGAGAAGAACCCCACTCCAAAGAGGAAGAAGCGAATGAGCGCACCCAGGGCACACAGGGGTGCGCTAAATGCGTGCAGAAAACAACGTCCATTATTTCTCCACAAGCAACTGGCTGCTTGCCCTAGAGCGTATAGGAACTAAATCATGGACCCAGATTCCTAAGTAACCTCAAGGTTTATTGCAGATCGTTTTTTCATTAGAATTAAAGAAGCAGATTTTCATTGCAATGAGAACTTATGCAGAACAGAGCCTTTTTAAGTTTTTCATTTATTTGTCTTCTAGTAATACCAGCCAAAACATGAAAATGGTGGTATTGATTGGGAGGGCAAGTGTCTTTAGCATCTGGAATTTACTCACCAGTATGTCCTTTTTCCTTGTAGCACCGGGGGAGCCTGTAAAACAGGAAAGAGGAGGGAAAAATAAAGCTTTATAACTGACACCTCATCAAAATGAATCACTTGATCAATCACAGTTTTAATCAGACTTCTAGTCGCTCAGTTTTTATATTTTCAATACAACTTTTCAGCATCTCTGAGGAAACAGCATAAGCACCAGACACAACCTTTCAAGAGCTATGTGGGAAGCTGCTATGGGCTCAGGCACCACTGTTAGTGAGGTGGAAAATAACAAGGGAGGGTCACATTTCCCTCTATTAGTATTCAGTGTAGAATGGAGCTTCAGGCCTTTGTTAATGAAATATATGTAAAATAAGGTGGGAAAGCTACCAGGGTTGCATTCCATTAGAAAAGGGCATTTTTAAGAAGAAAATGGTTGCTTGTGAATGTTAATTTGAGGTTAATGCACAATGTAGGGCACTGAATCTGCACCAGTGGTATACTATCATCAACATTAAAATTGCATCAGCCGCTCAAATGATGGGGTCAGGTCATGTCTTGTTTGCATATAAATGAGGACACATCATAGTTTAGAAAAAAAGCAGCAGACACCACAGCAGAGTGGCATGGGTGATGTGGCTGCTCTTTGCCAATAGGGTAGGCTGCTGCCTGAACCACCCACTAGCATCCAGGCCATCAGAGCATAAAGTACCCCACCCAAATGTCGTGCTTGAACTTATTTTTATATGTCCTACATCCAATATGATAAGCCTGTTAGAAAATTAGCATCCCTGTGTGTGGCTACTAACATTCCTTCTGAATAGAGCAGGAGATGGGAATGCTGATGGCCATGAGGCAATCTTTGTAAGTGGCCTGTTAACCATGACCTTGGGGCTGAAAGGACTACAAACTTGAAGCCATGTACAGCACATATCTGAAGCCATTACTGAGTATATCAAATTCTCCCCGAAACAGCCACCTTGAGAGGAAGAAGAGCCAATTATACCAACAAGAAGGACTCTTTCAGCATGAGCTGTGTTGAAATGATATGCAAGGTTAGTGATCCCAAAATCTCGAAGAGAACATTTCAAGAAGTGGAATAAAACCGTGCGTACTCAGGGTGGCCTCTGAAAAGATGAGGATGCAAGGTCATTTCTCAGAGGGGCTTCCAGGCCAGCTAGAGGACATTCCTGAGTGTGTCCTTGGGTCAGTGAATGTATTTGACCTTTGTCTTCCTCCTCCTGAGTCTGTCTGTGATTTTATTTGTTTAATGATAATACTTTATCGGGCTACTGTGAATAATGGCAAACAGTCAAGCTATGCAAATATCATTCCTTGCACCAATAATACTAAATCCCATTACTAGCCCTGGCATACAACAAAACTAGGTACATTCAGAACCTACATTTTTTACCATGGGTCCATTAGGGACTTCTTTGTTGTTTCCGTATAAAAGCCTAAACAATATAAAAGCTTACCTTCATTTTTCATAATGCTGTAGTTTAAAAAAAACACATGCACCTATGCATGTGTGTACACACAGAAACACAAAATAAAGGAAAGATTAATGACTTAAATGGCAAAGTAAAATGTGAAAAAGACAGAAGATTCTGTCTCGTGCCCACTGCAGAGCAACAGGATTAGAGAGAGGAGTGTTGTCAGGAGACCTTGGGCTCCAGGCTGGGAGCAGAGAAGCTGGAAAAGGGACAAGGACAGCTGGAGAGGCCGAGTACCTGTGAAGGACCGTGGGGATGCACTACAGCTAGCTGCCACCAGCTGCCCTCCTCTCCTGGTAACAGCTTTCCTGCGCTGATCTATCATTAGTCACTATTTGTCAAACGTTAAAACATCCCTACTGCCGCAAAGTCCAGCGTCTCAGACTCAGGAATAAATCAATGAAAAAGCAGAACAGGGTTTTGTGCCTGCAAACACACCATGCATTATCACAGCACAAAGAGGCAGGGCCTCCGGAGGGGATTTGACTACTGAAAAATAAACAAAGGGGAGACAGTTCTTTTGTGACCACTTTTCCCAGAGGAGGAAATAACAGAAGGCATTGACTATGTGTTCCTGTTCTCAGTTGCTACCAATTAAGAATCATCTGCTTTTATTTAATAACATTTGAAGACTGGGGACAAGGGGTCTTGACAGAGTCACACAATGAGGCTGGAGAGCCGGTGCTCAGAGCCTCAGTTCCTGCATCTTGTTGGTGTATTTGAGATTCAGGAGTTACCAAGTCGAATGACATGAGGGGACCCTGTGACTTGTGAAATACCACACCACACACTCGCCCTGCTGCAGCACCCCACCCACACACATGCCCGCCTCCCAGATGCTGACTCGAGGGGTTTGGGGACTCCCCGTGTGTAGCCCTCATGATGCAGCTGATGTCACGCCATCATCCACTGAATCCCTCCCCAGACTCCAGAGCTAGGACTCTTTGTCCTTCCCTTCCATAAAGATGAGGAAACTAGCCGGGCGCGGTGGCACAAGCCTGTAATCCCAGCACTCAGGGAGGCTGAGACAGGAGAATCGCAAGCTCAAAGCCAGCCTCAGCAATGGCGAGGCGCTAAGCAACTCAGTGAGACCCTGTCTCTACATAAAACACAAAATAGGGCTGGAGATGTGGCTCAGTGGTCAAGTGCCCCTGAGTTCAATCCCCAGTACCAAAAAAAAAAAAAAAAGAAAGAAACTAAGGCTCAGACAGCGGGAGAGAGAAAAGGAGCCCCTGCAGCCAGAGCTTGAGGCACCCCTGCTGATCAGCTGTGCCCTGTACAGCTTGGTGTGGGACATGCTGGGCATCACAGGCAGCATCTCACAGGCCACACTGACCAAGATGGTCAAGGCAAAAGCAAGGCCCCTTGGTAACTACCCCTGAGCCCACGCAAAACATGTCTGAACCTACATATTGACCAGATCACTGACCTGCCTGATGGCAGCCGCTTCACCAGGGACCACTGCAGGCCCCTCCTGAGTGCCCTCTCCCCAGATCCGAGATGGCGCTGGCCCATACCCTCACAGCCAGAGCAAAGCTCTCCCAGACCACCCGCCACTGCCTCACTCCACGTCCAGTTGAGTTCCAACACCCGCCACTGCAGGGCCCCTGTCCACAAGCCAGCCAGGTCACCTGCAGTGCTTCCTGAGGGCCCTATCAGAAGGGCATTGCCGGCAACCCAGGCCACTTGGCTAGTGAGCAATAGCATCAGTCCCACCGCTGCTGAGGGCAGGTGGTGACCCAAGCAGTCCTGCCACACTGAGGGGAGAACAGCCATGACACAAACCCTGTCCCCGTGTCGGTGACAGGACCTGCTGCAGTGATCTTGGTTTCACAAGAACGCTGCCCTGCCTTTACCTGTCGTCATTGCTC
>CM053401.1:175911145-175985845 GCA_028644305.1 Xerus rutilus
ATGAAATCAAAAGCCCCTGGAATAAGGGCTAATTAGTGACTGAAAGAGAGATCTGAAGAAATATCCAGAATGCAGGACATGAAGGTGCCTGTATCTTATAAGGTATGATAAACACCTTAAGAATCAGGAGCAGTATGGAAAACTTTTAAAGTGTTTTCCAGATTCATTTAATTCCTCCCCTTCCCTGCCCTCCCTCCATCCCTTCCTGCCTTCTTTTTCTTTCTTTCTTAACCCACAGTAAATAATGTATTTTACTTGAGACACTCCATTAGATATGCGTGTAAATTAATAAATGTAACTAAAACAGAACTTTCATGAAACAATACAATTTCACTCAAGATTTTCTATCCTCCTCTTTCTTTCTCTCTTTTTTCCTCAGTGCTGGTCACGACCTACTCACTTGGTCTGCTCTTGGGAAACTAACCTACGGTCTTAAAAACACTAGTTGAGGGGCTGGAGCGTGGCTCAGTGGCAGAGCGCCTGCCTAGCACGTGTGAGGCACTGGGTTCGATTCTCAGCAGCACATAAAAATAAGCAAATAAAGGCATTCTGTCCATCTACAACTACAAAATAGTAATAATAATAAAAAACACTAGTTGAATAAAACACTAATCACAATCCCAGATGTAGAGAATGAGAGAATGGGATTGACGTCATATTTAAAAGAGATAGCATCACCCACGCTACAAAACGGTCGAACCCTAAGACATCATGTTGAAGGAGATAAACCAGTCACAAAAGGAAAATATCGAACTTCCTCGAGGTACCTAGAGGAGTCACATTCATAGGGCAGAAAGTAGAATGTTGCCAGGGCCTGGGAGGAAGCAGAAATGAGGAGTTCTTGTTTAAGGGGTACGGTTTCAGTTTTGCAAGATGAAAGGAATTTGAAGACGGGCAGTGGTGACAGGTGTACAGGAACATGAATACACTTGATGCCACTCAGCTGTGCACTTACTAATGGTGCCCGGTCAATTCTGTTATGTGTATTTTAGCATGAAAATAAAGTAAAATTAAATTGAGAAATTTATTATTACTATTACTATCATCTGGGAATTTTTCAGAATCATGAAAGACACCAATCAACAAATTCAGAAAGCCCAAAGAATTCAAGGAATATAAATTTAAAAAGATACATCTTGGTGAAACTGCAGAACACAAGAACAGAGGGAAAAAAATTTAGATTTCCTTTGACAGGGAATGACAAGATTGTCATCTGCTTCCTGTAAAACACGAGAGCAGGGGGATAGGGATGGTGTCTGCACTGTCCTGAGACAGAGACAGACTGCTACTCCAGCAAGCAAGTGGCCAGATATTTTAAGAACAAAGGACAAAAAATTCATTTGCAAACAAAAACCAAAAGAACTTGCACCAACAAACCCTTAAAAAAGTAAAAATTAAAGAATGTACTTCAGACACAAGTAGAATAATCCCAGTTGTGTAAGTTGAGATGCAAGAAGAAAAGATAAGCAAAGAAGTTGTAACCATGTGGTTGAATTGACTATATAAAACAAGTTAGTAATGTTCCATGGGGTTGAGATAGAAAAGGCTAAACATACACTGCAATCAACATAATTGAAGGGATGAGTGATTCAAGTACTACAAAGTGCTTATAGTTTATGAGAGCAGGGTAAAGATATTTTAAAAATTAGACTTTCATAAGTAAACATGTCAAAAATTTTAAGGTAACCACTAAAACAAGAGAAACAGAGCACATAAGAAAAGAAAAATAGATTGAAAAAAAAATCAACCCCAAAGAAGCAAGAAAGTGGAAAAAGAAAAAAGCAGGTATAATAAAAAAAAAACAAAAACAAAAAACAATGTAAGCTGGGTATGGTGGTGCATGCCTATCATCCCAGCAAGTCAGGGGGCTGAGGCAGGAGGATCAAGGCCAGCCTGGGCTACTAAGTGAGACCCTGTCTCAAAATAAAAAATAGAAAAGGACTGGGGATGTGGCTCAGTGGCAAATCAATTCTCAGTACCTCCCTCAACGAAAGAAATAACATAAGATGGTAGAAACGAATCCAGTTATATTAGTAAATATAATAAGTATAAATGGACTAAATGCCCCAGTTAAAAGACAAAGATCATCCTTGAAAAGTTTCAAGTATACAGAGAAGTGGGACAAATAGTATGAAAAACATCTATGTTCAGGGGCTGGGGTTGTGGCTTAGTGATGGAGTGCTCGCCACCATGCGTGAGGCACTGGGTTCAATCCTCAGAACCACATAAAAATAAAATAAAGATATTCTGTCCACCTACAACTAAAAAATAAATATTTTTTAAAAAAGAAAAACATCTATGTTCAATCCACATAGCCAGCTGTTGACAACAATCTCTCATGTCTGTTTCACCTCTATATGTATGTGTGTATGTATAGGAGACATTAAGGCCACCTGTTTTATGCAGCTAATGTTGTATAACCAAATACTATTTAAATGGTAATAGGGATGTAGAGCATCTATTTTTGAGGTCAAACATATCTAGGTTCCCAGAGATTTTTAATTGTGTAATTAATTTGTGCATTACTTATTTGAAGGGTGTCTTTCCCTTAGGTAGCAAGAGGGTGGAAATCAAGCAACTTTTCTGGTCATTATATTTCTAAAAAGGTTTGTTGCATTAAAAAACGGCATCTATTAGTAAAGGCTCTAGCATAGTGTTTGCTTTGTAAACATTAAATGTGGCTTTTATTTATGAGAGCTGCTTGTTGTTATTGAAAGCATTCAGCAGAGTGGCACAAAATAAGCAAACAATAATTGGTAGTTTATTATATTTATAATTATTATTTATGATCCATCACAGTGCATATAGCACATATCACTCACCCATAAACACCATGTTTATAATAAGTACTTTCATTATTATTCAAGTCTCTGGCCCCACATGAGCAACAGAGAAGTGGACGCCGATGTCTGTTAATTATTATTATTAAGTCAAGCACTTAACACAACGGCTGGCCCACCGGGCCTCCCACACACAGGCTCGCAGGGACTCTGGCACCCAGACCGCCCCCTCCCGAGCCGGGCGAAGCCCCGCCCCCTGCTGCCCAGCCCCGCCCCGCGGCCTGGCTGCGTCTGCGCACTGCCCGGGCGCTGCTTCCCGCCGCCCGGGCAGGCCAGCTGCTGCGTGCGTGCGTGCGTGCGTCGCTGCGTGCGTGCGTGCGTGCCGTGAGCTCGCCGGGCACCGCGGCCTCGCCCTCCGCCCCTGCGCCTGCACCGCGTAGGCCGCCCCCCCGCGCGCGCCCCCGCCGCCGACCCCCGCCCGCGCAGCCGGCCCCTCGGGTAGAATTTAAAGGGGGTGCAGCCTTCCCGCCCCGCCCAGGTGCCCCCTCGGGGTCTCCCTGCCAGAGGTGCCCCGCCGCCGAGGAACATGGCGAAGGTGGAGCAGGTCCTGAGTCTCGAGCCGCAGCACGAGCTCAAGTTCCGAGGTAAGCCCCGGAGGCCCGCGGCTGCCCGCCGCGGCCCCCGCCCGCGCCGGAGGACGGAGCCCGGCGCCACTGACGTCGCGCCGGTCCCCGCCGACGGCGCGGCCGCGGGGCAGTGGGGCCCGCCGCCCGGGTGCTGCGGAGCGCCTTCTGGACCCCGAGGGCCACGCGGGCCGGGTGCGGGGCCGGGGCCTGCTCCTCCTCCCCAGCCTCCCGCGGCCTCGCCTTCGAGGCGCTTGTCAAGAAGGCCACCGGAACTTCTGACAAGTTCGAGGTCTTCTGCCCTGGAGTGCAAGCACCGGCGCCTCTCTGCCTGGAAGGTCCTGCCCCTGCTCTTCACAAGGTCTTAGCTCAGTGTCACCTGCCGAGTGGCCTGCTCTGACCACCAGTCCACCGTGGACACCTCTGTCATGCCCGACACATCGCTGCCTTGTGGTCAGCACAGCACGTTTCACCACCCAGTCACTGAGTTGCAACACTAGAAAGAACACCCCACGAGGACAGTAACTTGTCCATTCGCTGCTCTGTGTTCACTACATACTAGGTGCCTAATAAATGTCTGTTGAAGCAATACATGAAGGGAACCTCCTCTGGAGTCTGATGGGACTGGACCACCATTCCCTCTAGGGTCTTCCTCGTGCTAAGGGAGGCTGCCAGGGTGCTGGGATCCTTTTTATTCCCAGAGTTGCTTGGAGTTGTAGCCAGTGGAAGGCTGGAGCAACAAATGCATCTCTGGGAAGCCAGGGCTCTGGTTTCTCCTCTGCACTTAACCACCTTTGTGTGTGTATATGCACACACAAACACACACACACACACACACAAAATACATAGCACACACATATGTAATTATTTTTTACCATATATATAATTATTTTTTATCTTTTTCTTATCTTCTTCACCAAAATGTAAAGGTCACGAGGCAAAAGACAACAGAGATCTTGTCCGGCTTGCTCATTCATTCTCTCTGCATTCATTGAGTAGTTGTAATGGGCGCTGGGGAGAGGTAGAGCTCACCATATTCCAATCAGAGGAGATCAACCATGAACAAGGTCATTGCAGTTATTAAGTGCTGTAAAGGAAATAACAGACTGGCCTGATGAAGGTGTACTTTAGATTGGATGGCCAGTCACCACTATCTGGCCTGCATGTGGCCCCTAATAGGTGTTCACTTATTTTTTGTGAAATGAATGCTGGCCAGAGGCACCTGGTGTTTGTGTGTTGTAGGGAAGTAGTGTAGGGTAACTTGCCCAAAGTTACCCAGTTAGCAGATGGGACTTTTGAACCCAGACTTCAGAGCTCACACTGGAACATGATGCTGTCATACCCCAGAATTGTTGCTCACTTTACCTTGGAGGCTAACAATGTGAAATGACTCTGAATGTCTAAGAAACCAAAATTTTAGTTAAAATGGAAACAAAACAACCTCACAAAAACCTAGTATTGGATCCTAATTCCATGATAGTACAGAGGATATCTACTTACAGTGGTTTGGTTTATGATTTTTCTATCTTACAATGGTGTGAAATTGATATGCATTCATTAGAATCTATTTTGAATTGTGAAGTTTGATCTTTGCTCCGGTTAACAGTATATGGTTTGATCTTCTCGGTCTGATGCTGGGCAGTGACAGTGAGCTGCAGCTCCCAGCAGCCACAGTCACAGGAGGAAACAACTGATAGTCCATAGTGTACTGTGTTGCTTGCATTTTTTGGATATTGTGTTTTTTGCTTTTGTATATCATTGTGTGTACAAAACAGGAGATATTCAGCACATATTCAAATAATACCTTATTATTAAGTAAGTTTTGTGTTGGATGATTTTGCACAACTGGAGGCTAATGTAAGTGTAAGTAAGGTAGGCTAGGCTAAACGACAGTGTTTGGTAGTTTAAGTATATTTAATGCATTTTCGACTTAAAATATTTTCAACTTATAATGAGTTTTTAGAATGTAATTCCATTGTAAATCAAGGAACATCTGTATTTGAACTTGTGTGGTCTTAGGAACTTCTGGAGGAGCTAGACTGGGAAAGGAATCCAAGAAACCACAGTGAAGGTGGTGAGCGATGGTCTTCCCTTGAGTTGTCTGAAGTTCTTTGTCCAGGAAACCTGACTTGCTTCTTCTGTGAATTAACGCATTGATTCAGTTAGTCCACCAACACTGCCCCTGCTTCGTTGTCAGACACCACGAGAAGCCCGGTCCCATCAGTAGTACTCCCTCATCCTCCCTCAGTTTCCTCCCTAGTACTTTATGTATGGGGACTGGGCAGATGAGAACATCAGCCGGGACAATGCAGCGATGTAAGGCAATTGAGATTGTTCAAGGAACATAGCAGAGGTTAGCTCCTGAAGGAGGTGTCAGCTGAGCTGGGTTGCAGAGGTCCCCTGGAAGCCAGCTAGAAAGAGAATGTGTGGGGAGCATCTCAGGCAAAGAAAGTTGCCTATACAGAGGTGGAAGAGCTAAAGTGACTGTTCCTTTGGGTTTTCACCATAGTTCTGAGTGACAGCCCCAAGGAGTTCAAGGCAAAGTGGGAGACAAGGCTGGCCCATATACAGGAGTCAGATCTGAGTCCCTTGGTGGCCAGTGTCCAATTAAAATTGTATTGCTGCTGCTTTTTTTTTTTTTTAATCCTCTTCCAGTACTGGAGCTCAAATTCAGGTCTTTGTGCATGCTAGGCAAGGACTCTTCCGCTGAGCCACATCCCCAGCTCAAAATTGTGTTGCTTTTTAAACAGTCCTTCCTTAGATTGATTCTGTGAAACCCAAGTCCCAGTACAAGCACTCTCTTCTAGTGTGTTTTACAGAGAAAATGGAAGTTTTTGTTCCAATTCTTTGACTTAAAGGATGTGTGACCTTGGCCTGCCACTTTACTCCCTGGAGCCTGCATCTGGAGTTGATGGGGTGACACTCCTATCTTGTGTCTTAGTCCCGTAGAAAGTTGTGCTGTTGTTTAGGAAGGTGCTTTGTGGATGCAGAGGGTTATATAAAGATTGCTGGTTGCATACAGGAAGCTGGTTTCATCTCTTCAGCTTCTTTACCTAAAGGGTATGGCAAAGTGATCTCTTTGACTCTGGGTTGGCTAAAGTAAGGATGGCCAAAGTCATTGGGTATTTTTGCTAGGGAAGTGATCCAGAAGAATTTGTGGTGTCAGATTGTTGAAGGGCATTGCTCCTAACTTTAGAAGAGGCATGTGTAAACCACTTTTTTTTTAAAAAATATTTTTTTAGTTGTAGATGGACACAATACCTTTATTTTTATTTATTTTTATGTGGTGCTGAAGATCGAACCCAATGCCTCACACATGGGAGACGAGCACGCTACCACTGAGCCACAACCCCAGCCCTTGTAAACCACTTTTGAGGTGTTTTGTTTGGTTTAAGCTGAATGTTAAGACAATAAAATTAGAACAGAGACTCAGTGCTCTGGCTTGCTGTATGGAGATAATTCATTCCAGGATGAGAATGGACACATTTAATTGGTGTCTTCTAGGTTATTCAGGATAACAACTCTGATTTCTGGTGGTTCACCTAAATGAATCAAATCTCTAAGCTAACTTTGCTTGAGAAAGTGATAATTAAAATACCCATCATTCAGAGGAAAACTAGCCATCTTTTAAGTAGAGCCTAAGATGATGGTGTGGGATTGTATATTATCAGATTCCTTATAACCTTGGGATTTTTGTGTGTTATGTTAAATTTAAAGATGTTACAGTAGAAAAAGAACAAATTTATATGACCTTGTTCAATTTTATAGATTGTGCTATATTGCATTGTGTTAAATATCAAAGGGAGAAAGACTGGGTTCCTGATAGAAGGATGCTATAGTGGGATTTGCCTAGATTTAAAGTTGAACTTAAGATCTTCTTAAGCAGCAGAGGTAGAAGCTCCTTCAAACCAGGAACTTTCCTGAGAGAGGAAAGGCTTTAGAAACCTGTGGAGTGAGGTGTCTGGGTTTTCTGTTGTCACTGTTCCCATTGATGTCAGCCCTCCCAAGGCCTAACCCCTTCCTGTCTCCTCCCTTTGATCCCACTTGTGTCCAGCTGGAGAACACTTTCAGAGTGAGTCACTTCTAAGGCATTTTCTCTCTTCTTTCTCCACTCCTTCCCCTCAGATTCCAGCTGTGGTAAGTAGTATGTTTTCTATTCTTTGGTTATTGTCCAAGACTTAATCCTCCATCACATTCTGACACACCCTCCTGCCAATGGTACTGTCACCTAGGAATGATCAGTAACCATCCTGGGGCTGGGGGTGTAGCTCAGTGGTAGAGCACTTGCCTAGCACGTGTGAGGCACTGGGTTCAATCCTTAGCACCACATAAATATAAATAAATAAAGGTTTTTTTGGTCCATCTACAACTAAATATATATATAAAAACCGTCTCCACTAGGTTGAAGCGTAAACACACTGTGGACTCATGTACTTTTATTTTGTTCTGAGACTAAATCAGTGGCCTTCATGAAGTCTTGGTTGTGCCATTGGTCTATAGGGAATAGGGCCAGTGGGCTGGTGTAGTTGATCACCACTTTGGGGGAAAACAAGAACTTGGGCACTGTAAGTGATAATTTAGAGACACTATCTTTTGCATCGGGAAAGCAAGCTTAGAATTGTTAATTCAGCCTCTCAAGTTGATGTGTAATTTAGGATTGTTTAGAAAGTTAAAAAAAAAAAAAAGCTAAAGCCCTGTGGATATAGTCCACTCGTTGCAGTAACTATCTTTCAGATGCTAAGTACAACATTGATTCTTTAGCCTTAGTGTAGCACTGATTCCCGTAACAGTTCATGATCACATAGGCAGACTGTGTTTTACAGCACAACGAAATGTCAGCAGTGTGCTTAAGATTCTTTATGGTAGTGGTTTAAATCCATCCTGAATAGATTATCTTCACTTTATTTAATTATTAACCAGCTTGCTCATCAAAAGCAAGTGGCATTAAATCTACTAAGCTTGAGTCAAACTTAAATCTTCATAGATAATGCTGTTTACTTCTGAAATCTTGTTCTTGAAAGAAAATTGTGAACTAGAAGTTAACTTTTTTCATTTAATCCACTCATCTACTTTCTCTTCTTCATGGTGACGTCTTAGGGGGATGTGTAGTTGCGGGCCATGTGCATGTGTCTGGAAGGTGCTGGTGTTTCTTCAGGTGTGTGACCTCGCTGCTGCTTGCATACTTCCCTAGCAGCTTTTCATCCAAGTGTGGATTTATTAAAATAATTAGTCTGAATTGATACTTATTAAAGACCTGGACTCTTGAACATTATCAACACTATCTTTTATTTATTAGAATTATGTAGCTTCTTTATTTCAAATGCTGAAGGCAAAATACGGAGCACTTGACCTTGAATATTACCACTAAGTAGTTGAAATCGGGGTGGGAGGCAGAGGAGAAATTACATTGGTTCTCACTCACATACTCCCCCAGGCTGGAGTTTGAGAAGCTGAAACTTCGCATTTACATAAAGGATTATCTCAAAGATTGCCTCTTTTTTTTTATATCTTTATTTTATTTATTTATTTTTATGTGGTGCTGAGGTTCGAACCCAGTGCCTCATGCATCCAAGGCAGTCGCTCTACCACTGAGCTACAATTAAAGATTGCCTCTTACAACCTCCATTTGGTGAAAAACTTTCCATCTAAAGGATGACCATGCTTTGATAGCAGTGAGTGTGCTCTCAGCAAGGTGACAGGCGGGGTGGACAGAGCGCAGCTTCCATCAGTCAAGACAAGGGTGCCTGGGAGTGTCTTTAACATAAAATAAAAGCCTTCTGCAGTTATTTTGCACTGGGGATTGTGTTAAAAACAAAGTTGCATTAATTGGTTTTCAGGCCGAGGTCTGTGTTTTCTGTCCTCTTAAGCCCCTTCCGGGCTATTACCTCTCACCTCTCACTCGGGATAGCTCTGTCCCTTGCTTAGTGGGTGGGTGCATTCTTTGAAGTTTTTACTTGGTAGACCTGGACTGCTGACTCTACAAAAACAAGAGTCATTTTAATAACTTCTTTATGGGAATAGTTACTGAACTTGACAGTCATTTTAATATTATTTTTAAAAATAACAGTGTGGCAGAATAGTATCTCTAGAATATCCATTTTTCATAATGTTTAAGGCATTGTTTTAACAGAAGCTGTTGATATCTAGACACAATGCCTTGGGGTGCTTCAGAGTTTTCCCCCTTCAGAGGGATGGGGTTGGGGTGGGGTCTGTTGAGAAATAGTCCTCCGGGAAGACATTGAAAAGCTTACTGTTGATATTTTATATTAATTGTAAAGCTATACAAGTACTTTGGTAGAGTTTTCTTCCTTCTGGAGGGTTATTATTATCGTTTTTTTATTAGTAGGTTAGTGTTTTTCACCCTGGTGTCAAGTAATGTCTCCCTTGGACTTTTAGTTTGTGCGTGTGCGCGCACGCACGTGTGCCCCCTCTCCCATGGGCACCTGGGACATTGCTGGTGGGGCACATTCTGCTAATAACTCAAGGGCGTGAGTTTGCTCACACCTGGCCCTTCAGAAGGTTCCTATAGTCTTTGCCTACCAGGGAAAGAAGTTGGGGCAATAAGTATTTTGGGAGAGGAGCACTTTGAGACTGCTGCTATTTCCGAGTTTTAGATTGTGCTTGAAGATAGTGGACTGTCTCCTGGGGCCATGTACCTGGGTTGGAATTGCTTAGGCTGTGCCTTAGAACTCTGAGGACTCCAGGACTTTGAGTTGTCTCTAAAGGCCTATGAGTGCTGCAAGGATGCAGGTAGAGCAGACAGCTGAGCCTGGGAGCTGACTGGAGTGGCCTGTATGAGGGTCAGGTGGTGGCTTCCTTGTCCCAGTCAGGGTATGCAGCTGGAAGCAGTGGTGGCTGTGTATTTTACAAAACCAGGGTAAAGAAAAGGTGAGGGAAGAAGGAATGCTTTACTTTCAAGGGTAGTCTACAAAGTGTAGGGCCCAGGCTGGAAGGAGGCGCTCTCATTCTCTGCGTTGTATTTAGCCTACGTGGCGATCTCAGATGACTCACTCGGAGACTCGCCCTGAAGGAGGCCACAGTAGGAATGCTGGTGCTGGGTTCTGACCCAGGTTGCCGAGTGCCAGAGCCCTGCAGGACTCTGAGCCAGGTGTGATTTAGGCACCATAACTTACACTGCTATCAGCTTGCTAGATTAACTCATAAGGGATTTATTCTTGAGAGGGAAGCAGAAAATTTGTAACCATTAAGGAATTAATGGCTGTCAGGACGATTTCTGAAGAATATCAATTCATTAAGAATTATTCTTTGAAATTTTTAAGAGGAACTTTTTACCTTGCTATAAAAATCGTTCAGCCTGGTGACTCCAAAGCATGCTTTGACTTATAATGTGGATGTTAGTTTGTGTTTATATCAGATTTTGATGGTATTTCACAATTCTATGTGTTTAGAAACTTGGACTTTATGAGTAATTTGTGATCCTACTCCCCATTCCTTGGAAGGTGTGGCAAAGCTTGTGCGTGGTAGGAATTTCTTAGGTTTGTAGACTCGTAAAGTTGGAATTAGAAGATGCAAAGGGTGTTGTTAAGATAGGATTGTCTGAAAATAAATGGCGTTTATAGGTGCCACTTTAAACTTCACAGGTGGAACTACTGCACCTTTAGTCCCGTGTGCTTCTGATGGGTCACTGCTTTGGGCAGAGAAGCAAATAAGGTGAGTTAATATATAACTAGAGATCCTCTGAATGTGGCCGGATTCCAGCTTAAGACGATGATAAAAACAAAAGTGCTGTTTTATCCCGTATGGGTGTACTTGGGATGTCATCATTCCCCCAGATGATGGCATCCCCAGGGTCTGAGCAAGATCAGAATGTGCCCAGAGACCAGCTGTGCGATTGTCTGCGTGGTGGATAGTCGTCTAGAGAGGAGCTACTGCTGTTTCTTTTGCACAACTTGTCCTTTGAGGGTTTCTTCACGCAGAACTGCAGAACTGACTCCCTGGGGGAAATGGGAGGATGCTGGGATGGGCTTTGGTTTGGTTTGGTTCTGGGAGGAAGACCTGGTCCTTACGAGTTTCCACCATCTAGGTGTTGGGGGATGATGAGGGAAAATGGGGACTGGACTTAGGGTCTGCCCTCCCTTGGGAGCTTAGAAAAGCTGTGTTAATTCCGCTTTGGTCTTTAGATCACGCATTTTACATGTGTGACTTGTGAGCTTGTACTGTGCTGGACATTGTTCTAAGTGCTTATTTATTTAATTCTTGCAGTAAGTGTAGGAAGTGGGTACAACTGTGATTCCCCAGGGTAGTGACCCAAGTCACGAAGTGGAGTTGGGGTGCAGAGGGATTTGAACCCTGGTCCACCTGACGGCAAAGTGGTCCTCTTCATCCTCGTGCTCACTGTGTTTCCTCCTTTCACAGAGTGTCACCGCCCTTGGCTTATTTACTGTGTCATCAGGAAAATGAAAGAAGGGCTGGAGGTAGGACAGTGGGGATAGAGAAAGGAGATAGAAAAGCAGGCCGGTGCTGTGCGCGGTGTCTCGTTGGTGCTCTTCGGGTGCACAGGGCTCTGTGCTAGGGAGACTATGACTGACTTGAGAAGACAGACAGACAAAACCACCAGTTCTTCCTCCCTGTGAACTATGTCGGGCTTCATTACTTCTCATCGTGACTCATTTATTGCTGAGGATTGTGTGCTGTTGCCGTCAGCTGTCCCTTCCCTCTGCCCTTCCATTCCCAACTCCGAGTCTTTTATTCCTTAATGCCTGACACACAAAAGGTGTGTTTTGGGGTTAAATGGGGACCGTTTTTGCCCTGTGCTTGCACCATTTAGCATTTTTAGCTTAGTAGAGAAAGAAAAAGAATGGATTGGGACCTACCTGGGAACATCAGTATCATTGTTCGCTCCATATTGAAGGTGAGAATATGGAGGCCCAGTGTTTGGCCAGGTGTGAACTGGCATCCGGGCCTCTCGGCCTCCAGCCTTGGGTTCCTGTCTGCTGTCACTTGGAGGCTGTCAGCTAACCACCTCAGCTGTGGTTCCCTTCTCTGTAGCATAGGGAGGCTTGCATTCCTAGTTGTGTAGAGTCCATCCAACTCCAAGCTTGAGAACTTGCGCTTCAAGTTTCTTTTACCTGAAGAAGAGTGATGGAAAGCGCTTTGAAGGCAGACATTGTCCATTGAATTGATCTGTTGGCGTGCAGGTGTGTCCCGATGGCTTCCATTGAAAAATCTGAATCTGTGACCTTGACCTCTGTAAAGCCAGGCACTGCTTTACCAACAGGCGAAGGGAAGCCCTGGCTCACTCTGGAGAGTGTCTCAGAATCTTCTATGATTTGGGGGCAGTGGGCCCTGGTTTACTTTGGGCTCCTCCTGGTCTCCTTCTAGCCTCACGCCGAGCATGACAGATGTGGAAGAGACTTGAGTCACTAGAGAAGTCTGTGGAAACCTGGTCAGCTAATTGGAGTCTTTCTTCTTTCGTTTCATTATTATTTCCAAATTGTTGCTTTTGTAGCCTTTCTCCTTCAAAACATGATCATCTCTTACTTCTTTACAGACCTGGCGCTGAGCACAGTGCGTGGCAGTTGGCATATCAGTAAACATCTGAGTATGGTCAGAGGTTTTTGACTCTACTTTTGAAAAGGTGCAGTGCTTCCTGAGTTGCCTTTGCCCTAGCTTGTCGCTTCATGCCTTTCTTGTGCACCAGCCTCAGGGTGAGAAGTCCCTGTCTGTGTCCTCACACGCAGACACTTCCAGTCATTCTCCTAGAGCTCCGTGATTGCTTTCGCTCCATCTCTGGCTGTGTGTTCTTGTTTTTGGTTTTTTTTTGGTACCAGGGATTGAACCCAGGGACACTTAACCACTGAGCCACATCCCCAGCCCTTTTTTATTTTATTTAGAGACAGAGTCTCGCTGGGTTACTTAGGGCCTTGCTAAATTGCTGAAGCTGGCTTTGAACTCATGATCCTCCTGCCTCAGCCTCTTGAGCCGCTGGGATTACAGGTGTGCCCCACCACGCCCAGCTTGGCTGTGTTTTTTATTTTGTTTTGTTTAATATTTTTTTAGATGTTGATGGATTTATTTTATTAATTTCTTTATATGAGAATCGAACCCAGTGCCTCACACATGCCAGGCAAATGCTCTGCCACTGAGCCGCTTGGCTGTGTTTTTATTTGTCAGCCTGGGTGTGCTCAGCGTTCGCCAACCCTCCTGTTCGCACTCCTGCCTTGACTGCCCTAGTCACTCTCTGGTTTTCTTGGGCCTGTATGGCCACTTCTGCCCACACTCCTGGGTCCTGTCGGTGACACTCAGGATTACAGATTCTCCTTCTCCGGCTCTCTTCTTCCCTCCCTTTCCTCCCTTCCTGTCTCCCTGCTCCCCTTGGGGCACTCTTCTACCAGTACCTTTGGCTTCTGACATCACTTACATGTCACCCCAGGCCTGACCAAGCCTGTGTGTAGGGTCACAGGTTCCTAAAGTGCAGCACGCTCCAATCTGAACTCCATACCACTGTTTCCCTTTTCTTCCATCTCCTCTTCCTGCTGCCGTCTAACTGAACGGCATCCACGTTTATGTGGGTCACCGACCCAGAGAGCCTGTGAGATCTGCCCCTTCTGCCCTGGCGCCTGGTCCCCGGTGGCCAGCAGCCTGTCTGAGTCCCCCGCCTCCTGCTGGAGCCTTCGGTGCACGTGTAGTCGTGCCCTTGCTTGCTTCAGGTCGTTGAACGCCTCCATTGTCAGCAGGAGAAATGTCTGCATTCTTTTTATTTTTAATTTGTTGTGATTGAACCCAGGGACTCTCTGCCACTGAGCCACATACCCAGCCCTTTTTATTTTTTGTTTTGAGACAGGATCTTGCTAAATTGCTTAGGGCCTTAGCTTCTCGAGCCACTGGGATACAGGAGTACACTCCTGTGTCTGGCAAAGTCTGAATTCTTGTACTGACACCCTGCCATCATTCCAGCATCATCTTCCCTTAGACTTCATGCCAGCCTTTTAGTTCTCCCTGACCACAGGACTCTTACATATGCTGTTTCCACCACGAAATGTCAGTTTCTTCCTCCTCCTAGTCACTGCTCCTTCCTGCTTCCCTTTGAAGCTGAGTACGTGCTTTACCTCTGACACTCATCACTCACATCGTGCTTGTCCCCTGGACTTCCACGTTTGTCATTGTGTGTTACAGTTGATCCCTCGGGTGTCCTTCCTTGTTCCCTGAATGGTATCTCATTAATAATACCTTCAGCTTCCCCTTCAACTCAGCAGACTTCCAGTTTCCATCTCCAGCAGATCTTTGCATCTTCAGGCTGTTTGCCCACTAGACACCCTGGCCTCTGCCTGTCACAGAAAGTCCTTGAAGTCATCGTGTTCCATGCTGCATTGACAATGTAGCCGTCTCTATTTGCTGAGACTTCTCCTGTACCTGGAGAGTGTCCCTGTGTCCAGTTGGGTGAGCCAGAATCCTAGGCTCATCTTTCACTCCCCTTTTCCACACCTCTCCATTCACTGGCTCCCTAGAACGTACAAGTTCACTTCCAAAATTCTTAGACCTGTATTAGAGCCCTTCAGAATGGGGCTACTCTGTGTCTTTGAGCTCAGCCCTGTTCCTTTGTCCATGCCCCCACTACTCTGGCTCAAGGTTCTCTGGTGACCTCTCACAGGTGTGTCACGCTGTGCCTTGCCCTACTGCCCTGCAGCTCGAGTGGCTTCCCATCCTCTGCAGCTCCTCGAACCCCAGGGCCTTCCTCAGTGCTCAGTCCTTGGTACCCCCTCTGTGTTTGGGACTTCATTCCCTTTCTGATGGTGTTCAGTTCAGTGAGAGGTAGTACTGAGGCCTGCATTTACAGTCCAGAGTTATCTCTGGGGCCAGACTGCTTGGGTGTGATCCTAGATCTGTCCCCTGAAAGTCATGTGACCTTCGAAAAGGTGTTTAACTTCTCTGTGCCTTCACTTTGGGGTATGTTATGAGTATAAAATAAATTAGTACATGTAAAGCACTTAGAGTAGGCCTGGCACCATTAAATGTTAGCTAATGTCGATTTGATTGGTAAAGATGCATCATTTCAGCATGCAATCCCAGAGTTCCTGCTTTTATCAGCTCTGGGTGGCCCTGGCATGGCCCAGGAGTGTTGCTGGTTTCTCAGTGTATGGAGGGAGTGCCCTGCCCTGTCACCTCTCACCTGAGACTTGCGCAGCTCCTGGAGTAGCATCTTCATGACTTACTGAGAGCCTGCAGCACTGCACATTGTTTCGGATACTTGAGGGGTTGAGGTGAAAAAAAAACGAGAAAACCTTTGTTTTTATGAAGCTCATCTTCTAGCAGAGAAGATATGCCAAGTGAAAATAGAAAATATAAATGTGATGTGGTATTAGGTAGTGGTAGGTGCTAAATGAAAAAAGCAGGATAAAGGAAGGGATTTGGGAGTGAGTTCTATTTATTTTTTATTTTTATCTTTTGTGCTGAGGGGTGGAACGCAGGGCCTTGTGTGTGTGCCTGGCAAGCACTCTGTTACTGAGCTACATCCCTAATCTTTGGGTTCTATTTTAAATGGGTAGCTGGGGATGCCACTTCCCTGAGAAGGTGCAATTGGAACTGAGACAAAGACCTGTATAAAATACTCGCGCAAGGGACTGGAGTTGTAGCTCAGTGGTAGAGCGCTTACCTAGCATGTGTGCGGCACGGGGTTCCATCCTCAGCATCACATTAAAAAAAATAAATAAAGGTGTTAAAAAAAAATAAAACATGAAGCCATGCAGATGAAGCTTTGCAGGTCCAGGAAGGGCAAATTCAAGTCCAGGGCCCTGAGGTGGTGATGAGGCTGATGTGTTCAGGGAGTAGCATGGTCACTGTGCCTGCCCTGGAGTGATGGAGGGGCACACTAGCAGATGGGCTCTACAAGGTAGGCAGGCCACCAGAGGGGCTTTGGAATATATTTCATTGTGGGGAGATGTGGAGAAGACTGAGCCGGAGTCTTTTTAAAAAGCCATGGCTGGTGTGGGGAGAGCAGGCTCCCAGAGATCTGTGCTGCTGTTTGTGTGGAGGTCGTGTGGCCATGGCAGTGATCCAGGCTGAGTGTGGGAGAGACTGTGGTGTGCACAGGGTGGGGTAGTGGGAAGACCGTGTTGAGCTCGCTCCTATTCCAAGTGTCTTGAAGGTGGCATCCACAGAACTGTAATGGTTAGGGGAGGAAAAGTGGACACCAGGGTGACGGCATTGGGCCACACTGCTGGTGAATGGCAGTTTCCTGTGCTGAGCTAAGAGGCAGTGAGTGTGGGGAGGACAGCCAGACTCGCCTGCTGTGTGGCATCATAAAAGTGAGATTCTGAGGGTGTGTGCAGGGGGAGATCAGCGTTGGGCAGTTGAGTGTGGGACTCAGGAGAGGCCAGGCTGCAGACACCAATGTGGAAACCATCATCTTATTGTTGGACTGTAGAAGAGGAAGGAATAATTTCTTCCAACTGGGGAGATTAGGTAAGCCTTTCCAAAATGGAAGGCACTTGAGCAAAACTTTGAAAAATGAGCATAATTTCCACAGGCAGAGAAAGGGGAAAATAGAGAATATTTCTCATCCAGGTCTTGCAGCCTTTCCCCCTGGCCTCTTGTCGAATTTGTTTAAGAAGCTGCTGACCTGGTTGATAATCTCTTTTCACTGGTATAGCCACTTAAGTTCTCTGTTGAAAAGGAAACCAGACCAGATTACACACTAACGATAAACCACATGCTGCTGTTTCTCATTGTTCACAAATTGAAAATTCCAGTTGGACCGGAGAGGTGCAGAATGCTAATGTGCTCTGCAGGCGTCTGTGTCACGGGCTGTGCTGGTTTGGGTGTGGAGTCTGGTCTCTGTGTTCCCACTTCCACTAAAGAGGGAGCGCTTTGGAGAAGCTTGCACTGTTGGTTTGTAACTCAGTCACAGTCACTGAGGTCCTTTGTTGTGTTTATCACTCCTGTCCTTACCTGGCATGTCTTCATGCTTCCTCCTTTGTGTCAAAAATGAACCATGTTTGCTACTTGTATATTTTGGTAGAATTTTATTTGAAGGAGAATATAGTTTTGTCTTTTTGTTTATTTTTGTGATCACTAATCACAAATTTTTGTCTTTTAAATAGAGAAACATTACAGATAGTCAATGGGATGAAGATTGTGCATTGAAAAAATTCTGTTTATTCAATTAAGATCCTTTTGGATCTTACTGAAGATACCTGTTACTGAAACTCACCTGTGAGTAGTCTTCAGCTGTGCACTGTAATCTTAGTGCTGGCCGCAGGGTGTACTCAGCGCCTACTTTCATGTGATGCTCTTAGCCATCTTTCTGTTTAGGAAAATCTTAGTACGTTAAAGAACAGCATGTTCAACTTTAGATGAGTGAAGGCTTCTAGACTTCCAAGTTCATAAAATGGCTTTTGCCAAATGGTGGGTGTGGGTTTGTCTTGAATAAATGAGACCGCTGCTTCACTAAACACATTTTGTTTTTTTTAATTTTTATTTTATATATATATATATATATATATATATATATATATATTTAGCTGTAGATGGACACAATATCTTTATTTCTTTATATGTGGTGCTGAGGATTGAACCCAGTGCCTCATGCATGCGAGGCAAGCGCTCTACCACTGAGCCACAACCCCAGCCCCACTAAACACATTTTAAATGGTAACCTTCATTTTTACGAATTACATGAAAATGACTCTCATTGTAAGCTTATTGGTTTTCAATAGTCCAAAGCCAGAATGCCAGTGTTTTTGTATATACAGGGTAGTCTGGGTAAGAAGACCACTCTTCAGAAGAGCGTCCTCTGGGCCTCACATGAACTACAAGCAGCTTTCTTTGTGTGGGATGACTTTACTGCAGAAGTATGCAGGCAGTGTGATGAATGGCCAAGCACGGAGTCACTGAAAGTTAGTGAGGTGCTCACCTTGTTTAAGATCTCTCTTTAATGAAACAAGTAAAGCTTCATGAGTAATCTAAAGATAGCCCGTGCCTCCTGTCTGCCGTGCCTCCTCCCTGCTGTCCTTACTCCCAGAGGAGTGTGGTAGGGACCGTTTCCCTGAAGAAGTATCACAGTGTGTGTGATTTAACATGCCTTCGAGACCCTTCGGTTGTTGAAATACAGATCTCGCTCATTCTTCTGCCCTGTCGTGTAGTGTTCCTTCAGAAGAATTTAACATACGTATTTTAGGTAAAAGTGCTTTATCTATTTGAAATACTGACTACTTATCTGTCGTGTAAGCTGCAGGTACCTTTGCTTCTCAGGCTGACCCTCCTGGCTAGCATCGTGTCTTTCAGGTAGCTTTCCTGAGTCTATCGTAGGCCTTCTATGGGCTCTTTTCTCCGCTGAATTCTCACACCACAATAGTGCCTTGCAATCTAGTCCCCTTGTGTAGGTGGTGGCAGCCTGAGTTTTATTTTTGCTCGGAAGGAGCTAGGACACTAGCAAACTGAACAGGCAGGGCTGGTCTCTTTTAGGACCTTAGAGGGTGGCAGCATCGTCACTGAGAGTTCTTGGTGCTGATTTCTCTTGCTGGGATACTGGGTGTTAGGTTTCCCGGCAACTGGACGTCTCATAAGGACATACAGGAGGGTGCTTCATTCATGTAGAACACTTCCCATTCTTAGTTTTCCTCAAGAAAGTTTGTGTCTCTTAGGGTTCTTTATGTGTGTTTGTTCCAAAATAAGAGCTGTGTAATTTGACTTTCTGCTGAAATATTGGAATACAGTGTGTGCCATTAGGAATACAGTGGTTGCAAAGCATTGTTTTTGTCTCCGAAGCATTGATTTAATGTGTGAGCTAACCATTCCATCAAGAAAATAGATTTTATTAAAACCCCAACTTCTCCAGTGTACTTATCTTTTTTTTTTTTTTTTTGAAATGGGTTCTCACTGAGTTAGCCAGGCTGGCTTTGAACTTGAATTTCTCCTGCTTCAGCCTTCCAAGTACCTGGCATTATAGGTGTGTGCCACCATGCCCAGCTGGTGGCCTTACTCTTAAACTCATAGTTATGTAAGAGTTCACCCTCTTCGATCATCTGTTATTAAGATACTTTTATTTCATTTTTTAGAAAGGGAGCAAGTCATAAAGATAACATTGAATACTTATGATGAAAGCATCATGGATACAAGAGAATATTTTTAATACTTTCAGGTTGTATATGAACAGCACAGACTTAACACTATTCGGGATACGAGTGTAGGGAGGCAGCCATGCTTACACAGGACAGGCAATAGCATCAGCAAAGAGGAGCCCACGAGGAAGCCTGGCATTAATGCAGCCCGGGCCATGGAGCCCCTGCTGCATGCGTTGCCTGTTCTTAGCTTGCAGTCAGGAAAGGAGCACACAGAATCTGTCCTCTGCAGAAGGACATTGGCAGTGATACTGGAGCGTGAGCGTCAGGAGGCTCAGTGTGTGTTCACCTGGAGCCTGGGTGCACATGCAGGGGGTGCCTGCAAAGAACACGGCCTTGGATGGTAGACAGGCACAGCCTGGCCATCCTTTCCTTCCACAGTTATGTTGAGTACTGTTCTGTGTCCCGAAATGTCCCAGGTGCTGATGATTCTCCTGAACAAGAGAGATGGAAAGGTTTGTGTTCAGAGTTGCTGTTGCAGAAGAGGCAAGGGAAGGAAGAAGGTGGGCACCGGGCGCACTGCAGGTAGGGGGAGAGCCCGTGCCTTTCTCTTGTCCTAGCAAAATCCACCAAAAGTCATAGGCTTCTGGAGACAGGTTATTATTTTTCCAGAAGGTAATCTTTTTAGAGTGAAATATGGTAGCTTGTTTTTTGGAGGGGTTGTGAAAAGGAGAGATTGTGTGTTTGCAAGAATGTAAAATAATACAGCTTTTTCATGCAGAATGGAAAAAGCTGCTTTGAAGCTAATATCTTTAAGCTTATATCTGGAAAGCTGAGAACTGATAGATTATATATCAAATTGACATATAACTTATTTGGTAACACACATAGTGCAAATTTCAAATATTGTAGCTATATCAGGAGATCAGTTGCAAAGGAAGGGTATGTGTTGGTAACACCAGGATTTCATGAACTCTAGAAAAGGAAGAGAAGCCATCTCTGCAGACAAGAGTGTCTTTCCTTCTTATTGGTCTGTACATTCACACACATTCATACACTAGTATACATATGTATTTTTCAAAATCTCAATAATAGTTAATATCAGAAATGTTGGAGTCCACTACCAAAAGTGAATTAATATGAAAGGCTAAATACCTTTCCCCCCTCCTCTTTTTTGAAAAATATTACTATTTTCTAGAGTAGTTCTCGGTTCATAGCAAACACAGCAGAAAGAACGGTTCCATAAGACCCCGTCCCCACACACCAACAGCCTGCGGCACAGTCAGCATCCCATAGCAGAGTGGCCTGTTGTCTAAATTCATAGAGAAGACCAGCTTCTTGTTTCTTCCTTTCAGTAGAGCCTGGGGTATGGGGCATGGGAGCAGTTCATGCTGTGCTTTGCTTTATGTGGCGAGACACGTCCAGGAGCTCAGATTCCACCAGTTAGTGCTGTTTCAGGAGCATCTTTTTCAACCTTATATAAATTTTCATAGGTGAACATATGATACGGGGCATGAAGAACACTTAACATTGTTAAAAGAATAAAGTTTTAAAGAGTGTTCCTGCTGAGCACGATGGCATGTAACCCCAGTAGCTCTGGAGGCTGTGGCAGGAGAATTGCGAGTTCAAAGCCAGCCTCAGCAACTTAGTGAGGCCCTAAGCAGCTCAGTGAGACCCTGTCTCTAAAAAAAAAAAAAAGTCTCCTAATTCATGTTGCTTTATTTACCTTTCATTTCATATTTTAGTTACTTAGCTTCTAGTTTTGTGTAGACATTAACTGAAACAAGGAATAAAATATTAGAAGAAGAGTGATTAAAAGTATGTATTGCAGTACTGGAGACAAATCATTTTTTTCATCTCTTAAAAGAACAAATTTTAACTTTTGAAGGAGATTTCATTTGTAAAATTGACTTTGCACTTTATAAGCAATGTTTAAATTCATTGGTGATAAATATGCATGTTTGTATAATAAAATCCCATTTTTCCCATAATGCCTTAATGGAATGGCAGTTTTATGAAATGAAAGTGACTAGTAAAAATCTGAATGACGTTCATAAGCCTTTACATCATTTTTATTGAGTTTTTTTTGTGTTCTAATTCATTAATACAGGGGAAAAGGAGCACACTAACGTGGTTTATCTCCCGTAATTACTCAAATTGAATAGAATTTATTTTCAATAAAATTCTTAGAGTACATTGCCCAGAGTGGGTGAGGAGCACTGAATGGGTAGACATTTCTTAATTTCCACCCATGGGACTTGGCTGTTTCACCAGTGATGATGTCCTGTTGTGCGTATTTTCAGCATAGCTCCCTCTGGATTTTTACAAACAAATGCTTGTGAAAGCCCAAGAACTCCCAGGATGGAGTGTTAAGGGAGAGGTTTGGGGTGTTTATTTCATCCTGCTTATTATTGCAAATATGGCTTCTCTTTTAATAATTTACACTACCTTTTATGTGATTTATGTAAGATGAAGCACCATTGAGATTGCTATGTAATAGAGTAATCTGGGGAAATTCCTGCAAACAGCTTAGTGTTTGCAGTTAAATTTGGTTTCTTGCTGTAGAGGACCAGGAGGAGGATGGTGTGAGGGGTGGTCACACACCTAAACCCAGGCTGCCTGCCTGGCTGCCTGCAGGAGTGGGGGAGGGGCACTGGAAACAGCTGGAAGCCCCTGGCCTCCTGACTTCCACCACAGTGCAGTCGGCTTGGGGTCTTGGCCTTCCCAGCTGAAGACACCGCCATGTCCTTGAAGCAGACTGTTGTCTAAGCTTTGAGGCTTCCTAGTGTTTGGGTCACAGACTGCCACGAATTTCTTTCCCCTGCATCACATCTGAATGTCTGTCCTTTGTGGGTGTCATTGTGTAGGCATGCTGGTCTCCCCCGCGCTGTGGGTCTGCTTGAGCTGGAGCTGTGCTGTGTCGGGTTGTGACTAGCATTTTTCACGTGAAGGGCAGTGAGTGTGTGCTTGGTGGTTTGTCTGAGCCCGTGCAGGTTTACTTGCCTTATAGCATTCTCTGGCCCTGGAGAGTCAGAGCTGCGTTTAGCTATTCTGTTTTTATCCTGTGCTTGCTGGAGTGGTCGCCACCTTAAGCAAACAGAGACTTGGTGGGGGTCAGAGTTTCTGCATCTTCCTTGTAGGTCAGACCTCAGCGCTGGAGGGTGGAGTAGGGTAGAGGCCCAGAGAGCTACTGCCTCCATAATCCCCCTGACACTGTCTCAGCACCAGGTGTCCTGTTGCTCCATGGTTGCCAAGAGCTTGCTACAAGGGTGTAGCAGTGTCAGCATCTGGCTCTCCCTCACTGTAGCTGACAAGCCCTTAGGCCACAAGGTACCTGCCCCACTGTGTTCTCACTGGGGAGCTGTGTTCTGAGTGTAGAAGGAGGGTTATTTGTGATAGAATTGGTAGCTAAGATGAAATACTGAAGACTGTTTTTTCCACATCTGGATACAGCTATGTCCCCCCCCCCCACCCTTTAGGAAGCCTTCTCCCATGACTTCCAGCTGAGTCCGAAGGGCCAGAGGCAAATTAAGCAGATGGAGAGGTACACAAGTGGGGAAGTTCTTCCAGGGTATGTAGTTCTTGAAGTCGAGGTTGCCCACGGAATGAGAGTGACTCTTAGTGTAAGTAATCACCAACAGTAGATGATACAGCAGTACGGTCAGTCTTTTGTAATTTGACATATGCATTCGCACTGTACAAGAACAATGCAGAAAAACCACGGGACTAAGGGGGAAGGAGGATCCTCACGGTGCACTACACTGCCTGGAGGCTGCGCACAGCAGGGGACTGATGCGAGCAGAGCGCTGTGGTAGGTGCTGGCTCCTTCCCCAGGATAGACCTGGAGCGCACCGTGCCTGTGAGTCAGAGTCGCTGCTACTGTGACCTGGAGGGAGGGTGATCGCCTGAAGCCAAGAGAGACAGTTGGAACACCCATGCAGATGTGTGTAGCTAGTGCCCCCTGGGGTGGATGGAGAGTGTCTGAATATAGGTTCCTGGGGCGTATGTGGGGGTGTGCTTAGCGGATTTCAGTGCAGCCAGGTTCAGGGTGCAGTTTTCAGTGTTCACCTAGGGTTTCTTGAAGAAAAGATTATGCATAAGCAAATGTGAAAATCATTTTATGCTCAGATTGTCCTCCTAATATGCTCATCAATCACATTTGGACAAATTTGTGTTTTCTTGTAGGAGAACTGGCTGTAGTTTATTTGATGTTGGATTTGAGTCCCCTTTCCTTTCCTCCTGTTCACCATTATTGATTTCTTAATTTGTATTTAAGTTAAGCCCATATCATATAGATTTTTTTTTTTACTATGAGCACCTGTAGAGGAAACCAACCTGAGATTTTAATTTTGGTAGAGAAAATCCATGGGTAGTTTTCTTCTTGGTTGGGGGGATATCTCCCCCCCCATTCCTTTTTCTGTCCAAGTACCCATCTTGCTATCCATCCATCTATCCATCTATTCATTTATCTCTCCATCTCTCATCCATCCACCCATCCATCCCTTCCTCCCTCCTTCCATCCATACATCAGTCCATCTATCTATAAATCCACCTCTCTCTCAAGACTTCTGGATGATGGGCACAGTGCTGGGGACACAGAGATGGGTCAAGTATAACCCTTGCCCTCAAGAGCTTAGAACCACACTGAAAAATTTTCTAAGTACAGATTTGAATGTCTTTGTTGGGTCTTCTCAGATGGGGAACAGATGAGCCTTTCTGTGTTTCTTTGTAATCACAGGAGTACATGTTCCTCTCCACCCCCATGCCTTACGTTCTTGTAAATGTCAAGGCAGGGTGCAGAGCCTGCCTAGAAGAAAGGCAGGACTTGTATTCACAGTGTGAACTGGATGGGGCCTGGAGTTCTTGTAGTTCACTCCCACCTGACTCCTCAGTAAGCCCTGTGGTCAGGTGTCCACTGTGGATTGGTGGATGAGAACCAGCAGGCTTCAGAGTAAGGTGACTTGTGTGATGTTATGCTTGCTGCTCCCCTCTGCACACATGTGTGGGTGTATGTGCTGTGTGAGCACAAACGGTGGGGCGAGATCTCCCAGATGGTTGTTTCAGTTACCTCAGGGGACAAAAGAGTGCTTATTAATTCCTCTTTATACATATCTTATTGTTTGGTTTGTTTTAAGAAGCATATTTTAGTTTTTTAATTAAAAAACTAATAAAGTAGGAAATGAATAAATAATAGTAATAAAAAATATCCTCAGGGCATGGAGCTCTGTTTCATTCTTCCAGTCTCCAGGGTGGTTAAAACCAAGTGTGATGTTTCAGGTGTGGACTGCCCAGCAGGGCTCTGAACTTCGCAGTGAAGCCCAAGATGTTGGAACTTTTCTGGCAGCAATGCTAGATTGTTAGGGGCCTCTGCGTTCATCGATGTTAGTCCCCAAAGTCTGTCTTGTGTCTACTGCTCTTGAGGACGTCTGGAGCCAAGGCTAGTCTTGACACGCGCCCTGTTAGAGTTTGTCTTGCTTTTAGGAAATGAGTGTTTAGCTCAGGCGAGCACCAGCCTTGCATTCAGGCCATCAAATTTCCCATCTTCACTACCCCTAACCCGTGTGAAAATTTGGAAAGCAACTTGCCTTCCTGAGCCTGTTTTCTTGTCTTTAGAGCAGCGGTAGTCATGAAGTTGTGAGTTTCAGCGAGATGCTGGACGTTAGAATCCTGGTGAAGTCGCGAGAGCCTGGTGGACCAGCTGAGGGGGCTGCGCCTGACTCTTGCTTGGCTCCGCAGCTGCTGCCATGTTGGCGAGAGTTTCGCACCTTGGCTCCTCCACATCCACCCTACCGTAAACAAGCCTGTCTGACAAACTTTGCTCACAAGCTTCCCAGTCAGTATCTGTCTTACCCCACAGGTCCCTTCACCGATGTCGTCACCACCAACTTAAAGCTTGGCAACCCGACAGACCGAAATGTGTGTTTTAAAGTGAAGACCACCGCACCTCGTAGGTACTGCGTGCGGCCCAACAGCGGGATCATTGATGCGGGCGCCTCTGTCAATGTGTCTGGTAAGTCCCAAGGCTGAAGGCCTGGAGACCCTGCAGCCAGTGGGCTTGCTTAAAGCATGGGTTCACCGTGGGAGGGTGGGTTGCTCTCCACCTTCCCCAGCCCTCCGCCCTGATTGAAGAGCTTGGTGGTCCCCGTCACCTTTTGTTTTTCCATAATTAATTCCTCTGTTTTAATGCTTGCAGCCTTTGCGCCTCAATAGTTAGAGCAAAATTAAAGTGGTAACTTTAGACTTGACTTCAGAATGAGTTTGGCTTTCACTGCCTTGAAATTAAATCTGCCCTTTGGCAATAAATAAAAAAGGGCTAAACAAACTTAATTTTACTTTGTGGGAGAAAGCTAAATGGAGTTATTTTCTTATTTAAGCTAAATGATTTCTGACATTAAGCCCATGTCATTTCCAATGATTGGTAACTGCACTTTACTGATTGTGAAAAGCTAAGGGGGACAAGGGCTGAAGAAGCTGGAATATGTGCAGGGTATGAGTTTTGGGCATGTCTGAGCCTCTCTTCTGAAAGTGCATATATTTTCCAAAGTTCGGCTTTTGAAAAGATGCTGGTAAAGTCCCCAAATAGAGAATTGGATTTCAGAATTAAGGAGGTGTAAGTGACGGTTCAGATCTCTTTCACAAGTGGAGTACACTTCTAGCTCATTAGGACTTGTGGAGCCGAGAGAGAGCTGTGGGGGAGTGTGTGTTTGTCTTCTAAATACCAGGTGACTCAGTGTCACAGAGGTTTCTGCATCATTAGAAGCTACCACTCATTTGACGTGAGTACCTGTCTGGCTTTTTCCATGATAGATTTGATTGTAATACATTTGGCTATTCATTTGACACCTAAAAGAAAATGATTCACCTCTTTGGAAAGATATAAGGTGTTTCATTATCTGATCATTTCTGCAAACTCAGGTTGCCTGCATCCACTGGTGTCTGTCGTGACGGCGCCCACACCAGCTTCCCCATGGGCTTCTCTCTCAGCCTGCCAGACCTACCCTGGTATCTGGAAGCAGGGCCTTGTCCAGGGGTAGTCGGATGGTGCAAGGCATTGTTGGTGGAGGCCTTCTGTGCGGACCTGCATGTATTCTGTCTCGTGCTGTCACTCACCTGCCCCGAGGGGGAGGCTTTTGGTCTTTTGGTCGTGGGTTCACGAGGCCGGCAAGTGGTATAACCAAGATGTGGCCTGCTCTGCACCACAGTACGCTAGAGAAGGGGAGCAGCTTGGGGGTTGGCATCTCCGGGGCCCCCGCATCTGTGTGGCTGAAGTTTTTCTGTTGAAATCAAGGACAGCAGAAATCTTGTTCTTTTACCACCCCCCGCCCCCGATTTTCTCGTGTGTAATGAATTTGAGCTAGGTTGTCTATAGACGAAAATTGTCCATTTCCAAAGTAAATATGGGGGAAGCTGTATAGTTTTCTGAATAAACTTATCTCAGTGGATAGTGTACAGTGCAGGTGTGTTGTTCGGTGTAAATATAACTGTGTCTGTGTATCTCAGAAATATCCTCCTTTCCTCATCAGAGGAATTTTTAAAAAGTAGTAAGTCCCTCTGAGCACTTACTTTAATTTATCATTCACTACTTTAGGAAGGCCAAGGTTCTGTGGTTGTAGCCTTCTCTTTGTGGATGAGAAAGTTGGGTGCAGGGCACAGAGAGGGCCATCTGGGGTCCTGGGCTGGTGAGGGCAGAGCTGCTGTTACAGGTGAGGGTCTCGGCTCCCCTGGTCAGGGCTATTTCTGTGGCACTGTGTTGCCTCACCAGAGGTAGTGGTGGCCACGCTCACAAGTGAGGCTCAAGTGGATTGTATTTCGGGGAAAAAAGTAGTTGTATAATGAAGCACCCGTGTGTGTGCAAGCCTCCCCCAGCTGAGACCAAGGTATATTTGCAGGTGAGAAAGCCTGCTTTGTTTTTATTCGATATTTGCTTCAGTGTTGAAGGGAACCTGAGTTGAGCCAGAGCCATTGCATTTGCTGGGCAGCCTCACAACTTGGGAAGGCTGGCCCCATGGGCTGCAGCTTCAGGTGCTGAGGGCTACCAGTCACTTACTGGGCATGCCTATCTTGGGATAAAAAGCACTGTCCTTGTCTAGGGGTCTGCTGGAAGTGCAGCTACCTCATGACACTGGTGTGTCAGAGTGCCCAGGTTCCTTTGGGAGAGGGAATATCCCCAGGAGAAGGAGGCAGCAGTGCACAGGCAGTATAATTGCACAAAGGTCAGCCTTTCCTCCTCCCCTGGGCACGCACGGCCAAGCGTGGCTTAACATGCTGTGCCTGGGGTACAGCTCTTGATGCTGAGCAGGAGGCTCTGCTCTGTTCTTCAGCAGTCAGCTGACCTGTGTCCAGCTTGCTATCCCCTGCGGGCTCTGGTTTTCTCATCGTCACGTGGAGAGTAGAGTCCACTTCCCAGGGAATTGCAGATACTGCATTAATGGGAAGCATGGTGCCCAAGTGGGATTACATAGTTCTTCCACCAGCTTTGACAGAAACTGGCTGTTTTGTTAAAGATGGATTGGATAATATTTGAATTGCCTTTTTGAATCCCATTTTATTAATTTATCAATTTATGGGCTTCTCTTAATGTTCAGAATAAATTAATATTTTTTCTTCTTTCTGTAATATGCATTTGTTTTGTAATGAAAAGCCTCTACTAGATTTTCAAATATAATTTATAAAAGGTGCTCATCAAATCAACTTAAACTACTAAGAGCATTGCCCTGCTTACCACACAGAATGTCACAGCATGCCAGAAAAGGACATGAGTAGTGCATTTCTTCCATTTCTGAAAGCCTGCGGGATGTGTTAGCTATTAGGAAGGGCTGTAAATCATTCTTTTAAAGAAAAAAAGGAGGAGGAAGGGAGAAAGGTGAAGCGGGGGGATGGTGGTGATGATACCCTCCCAGGGAGGGACCTGGCCAGAGAGGCTGCTGCTTCTGGAAGGTACAGAGATGTGCTTGTGACAGACAGAGCCAGGTGTCCTTCAGCCATGCTCTCGGAAGCGCTTCTCACCTTTCAGATGCCCAGGGGACCTTACGTTATGCTTCAGAAGTTCAGACTCTGATCTGTTATGATGTTTTCTTCGTTACATGGCAAATCACTTACTGGATCCTTGAAAAAAATCTTCCTTTTCATCAACACAGGTGGTAGGTAGAGTGACAGTTGGACAGAGGCGGGACCTGCCCTTCTTTTGTGGACTTCGGCAAAAGGTGTGCCTAGCATTTGGGCCTGTGGGTGGCATTCTTCTCTTTGTTCTGTCTCGTTCCTCCAGTAGCTCCTTCTTGGGTCTGTGCCTGGGGTACAAGGCAGCAGCAGGTGAGGGGTGCAGGTGCTCTCTGTCGCAGTGACTGGCCCAGGAGGCCATGGTTTGGGCCCTTACTCCTCGACGTGCATCATCCACTGGAGCTGGCTTTGAATTACTCAAATCTGGACCTCAGAAAAATAAGCACACTCAAATGTAGATTGCAGGAGAGGAGATTGGATCCCCAGAGACCCCTCAGACTCCAGATGCAAGGAAAATATAATTTTTTTTTTTAGTTGTTGTTGGACCTTTTGTTTTATTCATTTATTTGTATGCAGTGCTGAGAATCGAACCCAGTGCCTCACATATGTGAGGCAGCTGCTCTACTGCTGAGCCACAATCTCAACCTGAAAAATATAACTTTTTGAATTAATGAATTGTGTGAGACAGTGCGGGGGGGTCTCCCTATTTGTTCTAGCTTTTCAGAACTAAGTCTTTTCTGAACTGAATGGTAAGAAAATGTTTTTAAGGTAGATAATTTCTGAAGATGACTTTGTGGGAAGCTGTTAGTGGATTTTCTTTTAATACTGCAGTTTAATAATGAGGAGGTTTTCCATTAATATTCCAAACCATGTTTGCCAGCGGGGATAGCAGGTGAAGTGGTAAAATCATGGGCCCATCACAAATGCTTATGCTTCCTGTAATATGGTAGTAAGTTCAGGATTTTTATAACCTTCCCTGGATTCTGATCTCACCGAAGCAGCAAGCTCACTTCCCTCTGCAGTTCAGTTGTGCACATTGCCTGCCTGCGTGCCGAGCAGATTAGAAAGGCACAATATCTGTGGGCGGGGGGCACTGAAAAGAGTCATTAGAGATTCCAACATTTAGGTGCAGATGCTACCAAGTGTACCCTGGGATGGGAAGTGTATTAAAGACAGACAAACACAAAGCTCCCAGCCAGGATCTGTATTTTCAGTGAGAATCCAGGGAATTAAGAGCAGTGTTCACTGTCGACGTGTTAGCCGTGCACCTTTTCAGCACTCTTCTCAATCACAGTTAGAGCATAAAGTTCTTCCAATAAAATCCTGCACAGAGAATGTACATCAGCCACTCTTCTTGGGTGGAAACATTGGTCAGTTAATGTGATTGGCTACTACTGCAATTAATAATTAGTCCTTTCAGGATTCTGCTGACTCGGTTTAATGTAGCTGCTTGATGGTCCCGGACCAGCCAGCCGAGGGTGGCAGCCTTCAAGTGATGAGTGCCAGAGTGAAAGTGTGCACGTCTGCAGGCAAAGAGGCCAGTCACTCAGCTAGCTGGTGTGGACCTCAGGCCCAGGGCCTGCTGGGCTGGGCTTCCTCATGGCAGCGTTATTCTTGTTTGAGTGTGTGCTTTGGACGTCTGATGAGCACAGCCTTTTTATAAATGGTTTTCATGAACCAGGCTTCTTATTCTCAGATAGGAATGGCTCACATTCTGACTTAAAAGATGTCTTTAATCTTTTTCTCTACATTAGATTCTGTGTTTAAAAAAAGAAAGAAACAAAGAAAATTGCCAACAAAAATTTAGCTTAATTGATACTTTTAAAGATTCTCAATTTGATTGGGTGCAGTGGTGCACACCTGTAATCCCAGCAATGTAGGAGGCTAAGGCAGGAGGATTACAAACTCAAAGCTAGCCCCAACAATTTAGTAAGGCCCTAAGCAATTTAGTGAGACCTTATCTCAAACTTAAAGAATAAAATGAAAAGAGTTGGGGATGTAGTTCATTGATAAAGTGCCACTCAATTCAATCCCTGGCACTGCCCCCCGCCCCCCAAAGAGAGAGATTTTCAAAGTTTACTGCAGTATTTAGGCTTCTTTAATGAGTATGACACAGTTTATTCTTTTTTTAAAAAATTTTGTTTAGTTGTAGATGAACACAATGGCTTTATTTTATGTGATGCTGAGGATTGAACCCAGTGCCCCACGTATATGAGGCAAGCGCTCAACCGCTGAGCCATAGCCCCAGCCCTGACACAGTTTATTCTTTATACTTTCAAGATGACGATCAGGACTGCAAGAGCATGAGGGTCCTCCTTTAGCTGAAGGGACCTTCAGCTCCCAAGGTGGCTTAGAAGCACAGAATCCACAGAATTGCTGAGCAGTCGGAGCTGACACTTCCATCAGGTCCTCCCAGGCTGACGCCCTTAAGCCCCAGCTTTAATTATTGCCCTGTGGGTTCTTGTTGGACCCACCGCTGCCCCTATGCAGTTCCTCGTTCATCACAGAAGGAAAAGAAAGGGCTGCATTGAAAGGCAGCTCTGACAGTCAGGAGCAGAGGGGGAGGGAACCCCCAGAGTATCCAGAGAGCCCAGGAGGGCAAGTTCAGAAGGCGTCTGGAGGTGCCTAAGCCTCCACTCAGCTCAGCTGGTCAGTCCCAGGAGACATGGCTTCTAAGTTTACTAAGATAGTGTGCAGTAAGGGTTTGTAGTGACAATGGAAAAGTCACCAGGAGGAAGCTATGTTGTATTCCATTATTAAGCCATGGGAGGTGCGAAAGTGTGTTGGAAAAGATTTATGTTAAGAAAGGTAGTGATAAAAATGAGCAAGTAAGCCACGTTGTTTGGCTAGCGTTTGTGTAGAGTCTGCCTCATCTTCTGTTGATCCTGGGCAAAGGGTGAGGGCATTTGCACTGATTTCTGCAAAAATAAATTAATCAGACTTTGAGGAGCTTACTATTTAAGACAGTTTTCACAAGCTGGGTGCAGTGGTGCACACCTGTAATCCCAGCACTTAGGGAGGCTGAGACAGGAGAATCGTGAGTTCAAAGCCAGCCTCAGCAGCAGCGAGGCGCTAAGCAACTCAGTGAGACCCTGTCTCTAAATAAAACACAAAATAAGGCTGGGGATGTGGCTCAGTGGTCGAGTACCCCTGAGTTCAATGCCCAGTACCAAAAAAAAAAAAAACAGTTTTCACAAACTGGAAAATTCTATAGAGAACACAAGACAATTCAGTGTTAACTTATTTCTAAGTAGGTAAAATTAATTATTGGTTGCTAGACTCATAGTTCCATGCATAGGTCCCTGAATAGGTAGGGGACTGGAAAGGAGCCCGGATTTCACCGTTTTGAGAACCCTAAGAAGAATACTAAACTGGTTTATATAAGGGCTCATGGTCTGACTAAAACACCAAGCTTCTTTGCTTGGGCTAGAGTGGTGTCACCTCACTGTGTAACACTGGTCTTCAGCTGATTGGGAGCTCTGCTTGGTGCTTGTCTTTCATTAGCTTCAAAAGAAAAGGAATGGTGACTTCATTTTGACACCATACATGCAGTTGGGTACAGATCGGCTTTTGATGTGCAGGCATGTGAGTGAGGGAGGCAGTGAGAGCAGACGGGGACAAGAAGACCATAGCCGTGTGTGGCCACATGGAGGATAGTGGCTCTGGAAAGAGGGCAGAAGAGTAACTAGCTGGGGCAGGAGCAAGAGGTTTCTTCTCTGGGCTGCCCCAGAAGATTTCTAGAGGGAGTGTGATTCAGGAGTGTTTTGAAAGTGGGAAAGGGAGAGGGTGCCTCCCATGGCCCCTGAGAAAACATGCAGAAGGCACCTGAGCGTGAGCTATCAGAGCATCCAGACCAACTTGGGAGAAAAAGCAAACATGTCAGAGGGAGCCCCGGGGTCTCCTAGTGAGTACAGAGCCCACAGCAAGGATCCAGGTGTAGGGCTTTCACAGGGGCTTGAGCTTTAGGAAACAGCAGAAGTTGGGTTTTCCAAGGGCTGGCCTTGGGTCATCCCCCAGAAATGCACATTGCTAGTCCCAGACCAACCCTGTGACTCAGACTCTGCAGGTGGGGTCTACCAGTTTGTGTTTTAGCAAGTTCTGTAGGTGATTCCATTACATGTCGAAGTTAGGGAACCTCTCCTCACAGTTATGTTAGCAGAATAAGCCCCAAAAGACATGATGTAGTGGGATGTGAGCAGGTGGGAGCATGACCAGGGACGAACCAGGTAGAGCCACATGTTGTTGGGAAATACCAGAGATCTGAGGGCCAGATTATGAAGAGCTGAACTGATAGTCTTCCACTTGGGAAATAGGTTTTGTTATAGGAGGGTTCAGTCTGAGGAATTAATGTGATCTGAGTGGGATGCTGGGGGACGATCACATTTCTGGGGGTGATGTGGTTGTACAGTCTTTGGGTGGAGTTGGGAAGGGGGTCCCTGGGGCCTGGGCTGATGTGGGCATGCAGGACGTGGAGAGAGATGGCCCTGGTGGGATTCTGCGGTGTAGTGTGCGCCGTCGCGCTTCGTGGGCTTTGCTCCCTTGCTGTTACCTCAGGATGCGGGTGGAAGTGACCTGACTTGTTGAGTTCTGGAAGCTGCTTTTGTGCTGCATTTTATCAAGTCGTCATTCCTCTGAGGGAGTATGTGTTTAAGTAGCATATATTCTGATTTCTTCTCTTTTGCAGAAAGTCTGATCTTGCTGATCAGATGTTTCATGACCCTGAAGTTCCTTTCTTAGCAGGAACTCACTTTGCAGTCTGTAATGTCCCAGAGCGTTAATGTGGGCAAGCAGTGACCAGTCTCCAGGCCGTCTCCTGGTAACAGGCTTCTTTTAATGTAGTATAAGCAGATACATTTTAAAAGTAGGATAGATGGTTCATTTAAGAGGGTTTTATCATCAGTGTCTCTGGTATTCAAGTGAAATAAATTAAGTTAATGGGAAGCTCTTTTATAGCCTGTCATGGAAAAAAGTATATAATTTCTGTCACAATTTGCATGTATGGAGCTGAAAGAACAAACGATTAACAACATTTATTCTGTCATGGTCTCATAAAGTTTCAGCTAATAGGGTATAGCAAATTGAATATGACATGAGATGATAGTCATGAGAAATACAAACTTTCTAATGAGTTAGGACTATGTTTAAGCAGCGTATGGTTGATGAGGTACCAAGGGTCTGCAGACTGTCCCACTGTCTGGGTGACCACTCTGGCTTGCCAGTTTGAGAGCCCTCAAGCAAAGGAGAACCAGTGGGGGGCAGACAGCTCTGCTTGCAGCACTGTGGAGCAGGGGCTGAGTACCCATCTACACCTGAAGCTTCTGGGAGGTTCGCGCTGAGCCATCCACGGCTCTCATTCCCTGCCGAAATGTTTCCACTCACTGGCCTCACCGGGACATTTGGGTGTCAGGTTTGTGTCTCACAGTGTCTGCCTGTGCTTGAGAAGGATAGTTAGACCTGCTGCTTCAGGCCCCGTCCTCTGCTCCCTGGGGTGATGGTCACCACCAGTCCCCTGCTCTGTGCCTTGGCACTCCTCTTTGACAGCCTGCCCCATCGATTGGTTCTCCCAGCTCCACACTGTGATGGATGGCCTGGCAGGTGGGCAGGAAGCCCGGAGTGTGCTGTGTCTATAAGGTAATGCAAGCTTGGATGGATAAAGCAGCACAGGGTCCCCAGGCCCCTGTGTGAGAGGCTGTGTTCTCTTCGATCACCGCCTGAGACCCGATGCCTCCGAGGCTCAGACTTGGTTTGGGCCAAGCTGCTGTCTCTTCTAGGCCACAGAGTCTCCCAGGAGGGGCCTGCTGAGCCACTGGTGCCTTCACGCGAATCACTCAGCATTGCTTTCCTCCTAAAGGGCCCATGAGGCAGCTTGGGGCAGAGTAACGATGCTCAGACCTTCTGGTCTCAGGGTTCCTTCCACTCATGAAAATTGAAGACCCAGAGTTTTTTTGTTTGGTTTGGTTTTGTATCCATATCTGTCTTTAGGAATTAAATTGAGAAATTTTAAAAATTACTAATTTTGTCAACAGTAACTTTTTTCTTTTTTGGTGCTGGGGATTGAGCCCAGGGCCACATCCCAACCCTTTTTATTTTTTATTTTGAGATAGCCTCTCTAAGTTGCTAAGGCTGGCCTTGAACTTGTGATCCTCTTGTCTTAGCCTCCTGAGTCACTGAGATTGTTACAGGTGTGCTCTGCTGCACCTGGCTGTGGCTGACAATAACTTTTGTTTTGTTTTGTTTTTTGTACCGGGGATTGAACTCAGGGGTACTCAACCACTAAGCCACATCCCCAGCCCTAGTTTGTGTTTTATGTAGAGACAGGGTCTCACTGAGTTGCTTAGTGCCTCGCTGTTGCTGAGGCTGGCTTTGAACTTGTGATTCTCCTGTCTCAGCCTCCCTAAGTGCTGGGGTTACAGTCGTGCGCCACCACACCCGGATAACATTTTTAATGAAATAATTATTCTCAAAAATATGGCCTAGTCCTTGAGTTTGTCAACTCCCTTGACTGGGCAGTTCACAATTCATGTAGCAAACAGACTGTGTGGCTGTAATCCTTATCCATGCTCTCCCCCCTCCCCCGCCTTTTTTTGGGGTCATCTTGTAAACAAGGACTTGGGAGAGACAAGTAGCACTTTCTTTTTTTTTTTTTTTTTTTTAATTTTGGTATTAGGAATTGAACCCAGAGGCACTTCACCTCTGAGCCATATACCCAACCCAACCCTTTGTTTTTATTTGTGTTTTGTGTTGAGACAAAGTCTTGCTACGTTGCTGATGCTGGCTTTGAACTTGGGATCCTCCTGCTTCAGCCTCCCAAGCTGCTGGGAAAGTGGCACTTTCTTACAGGTTATTGTTATGATGTGGACTCTGAAGCCATGTTTGTGAACTTTTTGAATTTTGTTTCACTGAAGTGTGTTGATCTCTCATACACTTTGAATGGATTTTGTAATATCACTTTGGATCATTTGAAAGATATTGGTAGCTAGATTATACATATCTTCTAGATGTTGACACCATTTGTTATGTGGTATCAGAAAAAATCACATCATTATTACCACCAATCTCATCAGAAGAGTCTTATTTCTCTGCAGCTCTGGGGATAGAGCCTAGGGCACGGGATGGTCAAGTGCTGGCTTGGTCTGTCACTGAGCTGGCTAGCAGAGTTTTCTAAGTATTGGGTGAACTGGGAGCTCTTGGTGGCAGATTTAAGTTTTCCATGATTACAAGTTTTGCTTGAAAGCCTGAGTTTTAGCCGGGCGCGGTGGTGCACGCCTGTAATCCCAGCACTTAGGGAGGCTGAGACAGGAGAATCGCGAGTTCAGAGCCAGCCTCAGCAATGGTGAGGCACTAAGCAACTCAGTGAGACCCTGTTTCTACATAAAACACAAAATAGGGCTGGGGATGTGGCTCAGTGGTTGAGTGCCCTGAGTTCAATCTCCAGTACCAAAAAAATAAGAAAGAAAGCCTGAGTTTT
Source organism: Xerus rutilus (assembly GCA_028644305.1). NCBI lineage: Eukaryota > Metazoa > Chordata > Mammalia > Rodentia > Sciuridae > Xerus > Xerus rutilus. Next base: position 175,947,033 of record CM053401.1, read on the forward strand.
GTCATGGGGAATAACAACTGTGAGTCCTTGAAGTGGCAGACTTACTTAGTCCATTTTCAGGAGTCACGTGCCACATACCAAGGGTTGAATGACCAGTTTGTCTGTTGGTGGTTTCTTCACATAAGGATGTTCCGTGGAGAAGCGCCAGGTCCAGCTCCCAGCCCAGAGAGCTGCCTGGGTGCTTTTCTCACAGCAGCCTTTGGACTTGGGGGACAGTAGAGCTGTCACTTCATCATAAAGGGGGCTAAAGGGGCCAGGCACAGTGGTACATGATTATGATCCCAGCTACTTGGGAGGCTAAGGCAGGAGTACACAAATTCAAGGCCAGCTTGGGCAACTGAAGCAAGATCCTGTCTCAAAATACAATTTAAACGAGAGAGCTGGGGATTGACCTCAGTGGTAGAGCACTTATCTAGCATGGATGAGGCCCTAGGTTTGATTCCCAGCATCACAGAAAAAAAGGGGAAAGGGCTAAAAAGATGTGTTTTCAAGGTTGAAATTTAGTAAAATTAATGCTTTCCTTCCTTCATCAAAAACATTCTTAAGTGAACTGGCTTTCTTTAAAACTGAGGGTACATGGTGGCGCACCTAGCACAACGCCCATTTGCTTCCTTTACCCCCAGGCTTGTGCACAGTGGGCCCAAGAAGCAACACAGTGGAAAAGATTGACAATGTCCTGGTATTATTATGACCATCGTTTTGACTTCATGGAGCACCTCACTGGGGCTGTGGAAGGACCCTTGGGGTCTGTGGGTTGTGCTTTAAGGACTGTGGTGTGGGAGTTGGATTCTGGAATCAGGGCCAGGCTGGAGCCGGGTCCTGTCTGTCGTTCAGTGTGCTGGTCATGGAATCCAAGTGAGGCTGCTCACTTAGCCTTTCTAAGCCTATGTCTTTTCTTCAAGAAAATGGAGACATGGGCTTCTCTGATGGGTTGCTGTGAGGATTGAATGGAGAACTGAGGAGAAGGTGCCTTCTTTGGTAGCTTGAAACTGGCAGGTGCTAGTAAAGGTCATTTTCCTTTCCTTCCCTCTTGGGGCATGTGGGAAGTGTTGGGGCTGAGGACCATGGAGGATAAAAGGAATTGGCCCTTGGCAGTGGATGTGTCTGGAACTTTGGCGGGTCTGGGCTGGACGCCCACTACCCTCTCACCTGCACTGCCTTGGGGAAGGAGAAGAGTGGACAGGGGGCCACAGAGCTTCCTGTCTTTCTGAAAACCCTAGTGTGGTAGTTTGGGTCAAAGTTCTCTTCTTTTCCAGACTGAAAAATACCAGAGCATGATTCTGTCACAGCCCAGTGAGACTGGAGATTCTCAAATCTCAATTCGTTTTACTTTTTTTCCTTTTTAATATTTTTTTAGTTGTCAATAGACCTTTATTTTATCTATTTATATGTGGTGCTGAGAATTGAACCCAGTGCCTCACACATGCTAGGCAAACGCTCAACCACTGAGCCACAACTCCAGTCCTCAATTCGCTTTACTTTTTTTTTTTATAAATATTTTTTAGTTGTACATGGACACACTATCTTTATTTTATTGCTTTGTATGTGGTGCTGAGGATCGAACCCAAGGCCTCACGCATTGAGGCAAGCGCTCTACCGCTGAGCTACAATCCCAGCCCAATTCGCTTTACTTTTAAAATGAGCATTGTCTTAACAGTAGTTTGAAACTCTGTGCCATCTCTAGAAGACGTTGACAGTGGCTGTCCCAGAAAGCTCATGGTGCATGTGAAGCGAGGAGTGCTGCTGGGCTGTAGTGCTCCTCTTCCCTGTGGCCATGTTGGTGCTGGACATAGGGAGCTCAGCTCTCAGAAGAGTCTAGGGCTTCGGCCTGCCACTCTAGCGTTCGTCCCTGCAGTTAAGAGTCAGGCTCTGATGTGTGACAGTCCATCTGAAGGAAAGCTTGCACCAACTATGTGGTGCTGGATCTCACTGCGTTACAGGTCCAGAGCTGTTAGCAGGAGCAAGCCTGGCCTTCACTGAATTTGCACGATCAAGATTCTAAGGAAAGTGGCCTTGTGTTTTTAAGTGGTCTTTCTCCCCCCTGCTGGTAGTCACACTATTTGGATTGGGTGCCCAGATGGAACATTCTTATTTTAATAATCTGTAAGATGGGTAGACGGGTGTAATGTAGACATAAGCCTTCCGTTAGTAAAAGGTTTGCTGTCTGACATATGTTGGATTTTGTCCTGAAGAAGTCTCCTAGCACGTGCCTTTGTAACTTAGAGTGCTCAGATGGGTGTTGTGGCAACGGAGCTGCCCAGGTGACTAGGTACACCTGTGTGTTTCAGGCTGACACGTGGTCAAGTTTTCATGGTCTTTCTCTGTCACAAAGATGGAAAGTGCCCCGTATCCCCAAGATGGGTGGGAAAATCGGCATTTCTCCTCTTTGCCAGGCATGTTTCCACGAACACTGCCATGGGGCTGGAGGTGTGACCTACACCCAGATCCTGTTGGAATACCTGGTGGGTGGCAGGGGTGCTGGGCTGCACTTGGAGACTCAGGCCTTGGCTCTGCCCCAGATGCATGGCTTCCTGACCTTGAGACCTTGAACAGACCACTTCTCTCTGTGGAGCCCCGGATTCTTTATGTATAGACTAGGGTTAAAGACACCAGCCTTTATCTGCTGGAGGGATGGTAAGGCCGCCTCTCAGACCCCCTGAGGTCGGATTCTCAGGCAGGACATTGATGGGTGCCCAGCAGAAAAGATGGCAGGAGCCCTGCCAGGGAGGACAGGACTGGCCCTGTCAGGACAAGATGTCAGTCCTAGTGGTGGTGGAGCATGAGCCCTCTGAACATACTTCCTGGGCTTGAGTCTGTGCTCCTTCAAGGTATGACCTTGGGCAAGCGGGTTAACTTTCTGTGCTTCATTTTTTTCATCTGAAAAATAGGCATCAGAATAACACTTCTCTCCCCCTCACAGTAGACCCACCACTTAAGGATTAAATGAGATAGTAATAGACCTGGATACAAAGCCCAGTTTCTGGCATATGGAAACACTCATCTATAGTAGCTCTTACGGGCCACAGAAGGCTTCTGTGGCCATGAAGTTTGGTTTCAGAGAACTCAAGTAGGTGTGTGGGTTAGCCGAAGCTTTGCAGCAGATCACACAGCTGGAAGCAGTGGTGGCTTCACAAGGGTAAGGCCCAGCCTTCCCGGGGGGAGAGGCCAGAGGACGCCAGTCAGAGGGGGGATCGCCTCCCTCCATGCAGCAGGGCTGACCCCTGAGGGAGGGTCCCCTGACTTCTTAGGGACCAGGTGGGGTGCTGAGCTGGTACTGTTTTTCCCTCCTATCTGAACGTCCTGCTTGTGAGAATTCTCTAGCATTCTGTCGGCAAAATCCTATTTCAAGTATTACCTTGATTAGCTATGGAGAGAACGGGGTGGAGAGAAGTTAAAACAGTTCTTTGAACGTTCTTAAACAGCTTGGATTATTCTGTTAGCTCCTGGAAAGCTCATGTGGATGTGTTTTCTTGGGCACAGCAGGCACACCGTGTGGCACCCCGCGTCCCTGTTCTCTAGGGCTCCTTGCAGATGTCTGTGTGTGCAGGAATGAAGTGCCAGTGGACTGAGACCTGAGTCCTAAGCCCTGATCCCAGCTCTCTGACTTTGGCAAGTCCTCAAACCTTTCTGAACCTTAGGGGGACCTGCAAAGTGGAGGTGTGGGTCATCTCTTCTCGCTTCCTTGGAAAAAGCCTGGGAAACTGCCTTACACTACGGCACAAGTATCAGCATGACAGATGGCACCGGTAACCAAGTTCTGACCTTCCTAATGAAATATTTTCTTTCTCAGTGATGTTACAGCCTTTCGATTATGATCCCAATGAGAAAAGTAAGCACAAGTTTATGGTTCAGTCTATGTTTGCTCCAGCTGACACCTCTGATATGGAGGCAGTAGTAAGTACCGAATGCTTCTTACTTTTTTCAGTGATAATAACGAAACCGATTAGGTGCAGAATTGTGGGTGCATGCATTTCTAAATGTGTCAGAATTATTTACAGGGGAGTGGTGTTTTCAAGGAGGTTTGTACTTTGACTACCTTTATGGTTTTCCTAAAATCAGTGAATAATTTTTAACATTTTATGTAGCTTTCTAGAATACTATTCTTTTTCTAACTTTTAAAAACTCAGTTTGCTTTGGCAGTTCCTTATTCTGATGGCTCATGCAGTGGATGGTTTGGGACTGCCCCCCATCACCCCCCCGCCCCCAGGAAAGGGTGACGTTGCTGTGGGGAACGTGCTTTCCCCTGCCCTCCTCCTCAACCCAGAAAGACACAAATGGTGGATACTAATGTCCTTTCCCACTTACACTTTCTTTCCTTTTTTTTTTTTTTTTTTTTGTCTTGGTTCTCATAAGCATGATTCTTCTTTCAGTATTTTTGGTCTGTCTGTTTCCTGTTTGTCTGTGGTGCTGGGCCTCAGACTCGAGCCTCATGCATGCTAGGCAAGAGCGCTACCACAAGCTGCATCCCTGGCCTGAGTGTTTCTTTTTTAACCACAGGTCCCTTCATTTTTTCCCCTGCATAAATACATGTTTCACTGTGTGTTTAATTTTGGTAAAATTAAGATGACTCCATTTTTATAAATTAAATAAATAATATATTACCGAGATTTCTGGAAAAGGAGAGATTATAATGGAAATTCTCCCTAAAGCAAGCTTTTCACACATGTGAACGAGTCCACACGCTTTCTCATGCTGTGTAAGTCACAGTCTGCACGCCAACCTTGTGCCCCCAGCAGCAGCATATACTCCCTGGTCCCAGCGTCTAGAGGGCAGGGGCACCTGCAGCCTGCCAGCCCCAGAGCAAGTGTGCTAGACTCCCTGCTGTCCTGCGGGCGGACTCATGACCCAGTGTCACTACTCAGCCTTTTCCTTTAGCCTTGGAAAAGTGTGACTGGCCATCTTCATTGACGTTTAACATGGGGCAGAAAGTGAAGGTAGGTGAGGCACTTCTGAGTTCGAGAGAGCGCAGCAGCAGGAGGCTGTCTTTTCATAAGAACCATCATGAAAGCATTTGCTCTTCCTCTTTTATTCCTTGGGACGTGTTGTGACACCTCCTATGGCAGATACAAAATACATAGTGCCCACATGTGTTCTGTCTGGCTTTTGCTGTACAACGTAGTGAAAAGAGTAAGTGCATGGCCATCTTGGGTTTGAAGCTGAGTTCTGCCTTCTGCAGTTCAGTCCTTCTTGAAGTTTTGATCTCCTGCACCATGAGGATGGAGTCAGCTCACAGCGTGGTGTGGGTTGGCAAGCCCTGCGTGACGGCCTGGAAGCGCCTGGCACTGGTTACCTTGACGTGTAATGAGCCAGGCTCTCCATACATGATAAAGGGTCATTTGTTTTCTCGTGTGATTATTTTCATAACAGTTAAAAATTCTCTTACAAAAATCCATTGTAGGAAAATTTGGAAATACGCAAATAAACAAAAGCCAGAAGTAAAAGGGACTCAGGATTCCTTCATGCTAACCTAACCTGTTCATGAGAGCCTTGCACCTTTTTCTTTATTTGAGATGTTTTTCTCTTTATTTTGATCCATAGAAAATAAAACACAGTGCATTGGCCACTCACTGTCACCTGGGCTTGCCCTTCGTTAGCCTCTTGCCACATCTGCTTCCTTCCTGTCGTTTCTTTCCTTCTGCTGAGCCGTTTGCACACAAGGTGCAAGCGTTGTGACTTTCATCCCTGAGTGCGTCAAAACAAGGGCAGTCTCTTACAGGCCTACAGGACTGTGCGCACAGCCAAGAAAATAGACCTTAATCCGGAATTAAATCCAATAGATAAATCCAGGTTTAGCATTTCCAATTATTCTAAAAATAGCCTTTGGTTATTGTAGTAGAGGACTCTCTTACCCTTTTTGGTTTTTAAAATAACTTTTCCAGTTTTTAGAGTCCAGGCCAGTTGACTTGTGGGAAGCATGGTACTCTGGATTTGCTTGATTGTTTCCTCAGGATTAAGGGCAGTTTATATATTTTTTGACAAGAGCATTTCATAGGTGGTGTCACATGGAGACATTTTATGGTGGGTTGTCCCTCTCTTGGTGATACTGTTTGGTGACATGGCTCAGATGCAATTGCTGGATCTCTGAGTTCAAAGCATATCTGCCCCGTGGTTAATAGGTGATTGCTATGCCCTGAGTAGTCTGATGCTTTGAGACCACATAAATATCCTACCCACTGGCACATGTCACTGGGTGGCTTTGGCAAACAGTGATAACCAAACTTGCCTGGTATTCTTTTAACATGCACCCACACACCCACACAGGCACACATCCACTGGAGCATGTGGACAGAGGAATGGACTTCAATATCCTTTGTAGTTTCTTCACTTAATATTCTGAGATTTTCCCCATGTAATTTAATGCTCTTCAGTGTTATTTGAGTGACAGCATGCTATTCCATTAGATGGCTCTGCCATAATTTGCATGGCAGTCACCTTATGTCAGACACACAGATTGTCTCCTGATTTGGATTCTTGATTTGGTTCTTGTTGCTCTGGCTGCTATCTGCATGGTCTGGGAGGGCAGGGAGGGGATGCCTTCCTTTTCTGGATTGTAACCTTGCTGCTGTGCTGGTCTGCAATTCTCAGAACACCCTGGATTCCCATCCTCCACTGCTGAGAGAGGAGTAAATCAGAAGTGTATTGTCCTAGGGCTGGGATTGTAGTTCAGTGGTAGAGCACTTGCCTAGCATGTGTGAGGCACTGGGTTCGATCCTCAGCACCACATAAAAATAAATAAAATAAACATATTGTGTCCATCTACAACCAAAAAAAAATTTAAAAAAGAAGAAGTGTATTGTCCTAGAACCTGGGGCCGATAAAGAGGGTGCGCTCACCAGAAGAGTGGAGGGGCATGGGTTGCTTGATAGACCCACAGTGGTGGGGAATGACTTGCAAGTGCTGTGTTCCTTGGTAGTTGGCAGGGTGGGTTTTAAGCCACTCCCAGATGGCATGTGCCGAGGCTGTCCAGGGAGGATACCCTGTGGATTTTATTTTCTTAAGGAGACAAAGTTCCCTCTTGTCATCCGGATGTGATGCAGAACCCTTCTCTGTCCCCTGGTCCTCTGGGTTCCTGTGCATCTCATAGCGCAGCCTTGGGAGGAGTGGGTGGGCTTGAAGGAGTCAGGCAGCAAGACAGGGGGCTGTGGCGTGCAGTCAGTGGCCAGGAAAGCAGGGCACTTAATCTTGTCATGCTAAAAGTACTAAAATCCCAGCAGACTCACAAGTTCTTTATTTGATGTATCTCAGGGCTTTCTCATTAAGAGTATTTTTCTGAAATTGTCAGTTATAGGAGGAAAATTATTCTTCCAGCAGCTGTATAATATCCTGATTATTAAATTTAAATTGTTTTAGTGGAAGGAGGCAAAACCAGAAGACCTTATGGATTCAAAACTTAGATGTGTGTTTGAATTGCCAGCAGAAAATGATAAACCAGTAAGTATGTTTATAGTTAACAATAATTGAATGTTGCAAGCTGATACTTATTTGCATACCATCTCCTGCAAAACCAAGATTTAAGTTGGCAAATTATTTTCTTTCCCATAATGTATGAAAAAAAAAAATAAGCTGAAGTCAACAAATAAGTGGGCCTTTATAAAATCAGCCTTCAAAAGTCTTGCAGAAAGACAACTAATTGAAACAGTTTGTTCCCTTGAAAATGCAGCTTGGTGGCTGTTGAGGTGTCATAAATCCTGAAGAACTCCTTAGGCTTGGCAAAGTGATGGGCTGCTATTAAACAGTGAGCAAGACCAAAGCAGGGAATAATTTGCCCTTTATCATGGTGCTTGATGGACAGGTGGTAAGCTGTTAGGCTCTGTTTTACAGAGTGTCCCTGTCAGCCCTTTCCCTGAGCACCAACTCTCCCTCTCCCTCCCCCACCTACCTCTTCAATCAAAGTCTGCTTTTAGACGGGGCTTTCTCAACCTCAACGCTGGTGACATTTGGGCTGGATGATTCTTTGCAGTGGGAGCAAAACCGCCCCTCACTGAAAAGCGCCCGACTCCATGTAGCTCTGGTGTTGACGGGGGGGAGCACCTTCCACCCACCTGTCAGCTCGTTTTTCCTTGATGTGAAACCAGGGGCAAGCTTGTCCTGGCCCTCACTGTGACCAGTTGAAGAGGAGAGACTGTATCTAAAATGCTAATTTGGACTTCCTTCAAGCTAGTCAAAAAAATTAACTTATATTAAAAACACAAAGAATTTAAAACTCATGCAGAATATGAAACTACCCTGGCCATTAGTAGCTGGGGCTGGGAAATGGAAATACTGTGAAGCATCCTATAAACATGATCCAGAATGATCTCGAGGAATGCTCTTGATTTGTGTCAAAACTGTGTACGGTTTTTATCTGTTCATTCATTGACCACTACCGTCATCCTGTTTCTTTGAATGAATAGCTGTCATTTTCCCCCTCTTCCCATTGTGTATTCTGTACAATGGGAAAGTCCAGTTTGGGAGCTGGGAGTCCCGGATTCTGGTCCTAACTCTGGGCTCTGGACTGATAACTTGGGGCCTTGCTGCCTCCCAGGACTCCCTTCCTGGTGGGAAGATGAGGACAGAGCTAGAGGTCTCATTTCCAGATGCTGCCCAGAAAGAACCCCAGGCAGCAATGCCCAGCCACCTCCCCGACAACCGCTTATGTGCCCTGCCCCCACTGGTGGACTCCTCTCCAGTGCGTCTCAAAAGGCTATCACAGCAGAGTGTGGCTGGGACCAGGGGTCACCTGGCCTCCCCAGAGGGAGCCTCTTCACCTGCGGAGCTTATTTCACCCTCATCCAGCATCCAGTGCCCAGTTGGTGGGACAGACTGCCCCTGTGCACCCCTCTTCCCACCCTCCCACCCTCGCCCGTTCAGTCCTGGGGATGCTCAGATCTTCACGGAGATAGTAATTTGTGGCTGATAATTCCTGAGCTTGCACAATTACAGTATGCTAATTTTTTGCATGGCAGGAATTTGATAGTGCAATTTGCACAGCCCTTTTTCTCTTTCTTTGAAGTATTAGTCTCAGCCCAACTGCATTCTTTGCCCTTATCCATAATTTCTAGGGCCCAGTTGCTTTAGGTTATTAAGATACTAGACAAATTGATCCATTTTAAAAATAAATGCAACATATTACAGTGTGAACAAAACAGTACCATGTGTGGTGTGTGAGAAATGAGAACTACCTCATTTTGCTTAAAAACATCCTTTCTTAAATTGTTGGTGACGCTTGGGCTTTGATTTATTTCTGAACAGCATGATGTAGAAATAAATAAAATTATATCCACAACTGCATCCAAGACAGAAGCACCATCAGTATCTAAATCTCTGACTACTTCTTTGGACGACTCTGAAGTTAAGAAAGTGCTGGAAGAGTGTAAGAGGCTGCAAGGGGAAGTCCAGAGGCTGCGGGAGGAGAACAAGCAGTTCAAGGTAACAGCGGCTCTCTCCGCTTCAGAGCAGGACCAGCCTCACTGGGGCTGAGCGGGAAAGCTGCTAGAGTTCTGTGGTATTTGCTTAGTTTTTCTTACATGGGGAGAAAATTTTTTAAAATATATTTTTAGTTGTAGATGGACATAATACCTTTATTTATTTTTATGTGGTGCTGAGGATGGAACCCAGTGCCTCACACGTGCTAAGAAAGCGCTCCACCCCTCAGCCACAGCCCAGCCCATGGGGGAGAGATTTTCATAGCTTTCATCTGGTTCTCAAAAGGGTCTTGAAAGCTCCCAAGTAAGGACTGCTGTTCCTTGGGCAGAAAATTCTCAGGTATTTATACTTTTATCCTCAAAACAAGAAAAGAAAACAAGATGACCTGCCTTCAGTGTGTGAGCTGGAAACCTGCGGTGGTGGTGTGAACATCATTTTCAAACCACACTCCCTCCATTCAGTTGGCTCTGAGTCTCTTCAAGGGGCAAAATACTGACCCGTATTTTTAAAGACTCAAAATAGGTCTGGGCAGTACTGGCTCATCAAACTGCTAATGTGGTGGTGAGAAGGGAAATATGATGCTGTCCTGGTAGAGGGAGAGTTGAGTATCCGAGGAGGGACTCGGTGTCCAGCTTGGGTGTTGGCTAGTCAGGCTGCACTGGGTGGCACGGCAGGCGTTGGCCCCGGGAGGCCAGCCAGTGGTGTGGTGCGAGCGCCCAGTCTGCACAGCACAGCGCTGCCTGCCTGCACCTGCTGCACACCTCTCGCCCCTTCCAGCTTTGAAAGTGTGGATCTGTCTGTTTCAAACATGGTACCAAAGATAGTATCTCTGGCCACGTGATCATGGGGACTTGTGCTGCAGCTTGAATGCCAAGGCTGCCTCTTCTAACCTTGCTCCCGCCCCTGGACATGCTGTGGCGTCAGCTCTCACTGCAGTGGCTCCAGAGACACACCATCCATTCGTGGGAGAGGGAGGAGGCCTGGCGTCTGGAAGTAGTAGCACATCTCCCTGTGCAGTGATCTGACCTGCCTCCTGTGCACCTTCCTTCACAGTTGGTTAGGAAGCTGGCACTTTCCCTTTTGGCTGACACTCTGAGATATGCCAATAGCTTCTCTTTGAGTGTCTGTCTCTTTAGAAATAGAGTTCTGTGTTGTTTAAAGTGATGAATAGGTAGAAGTACCTTCTATATAAACCCAATAAAATAAATACTGTTCCTTTTTTTAAAGTTAATCGAACAATTGAGTCATTTATCACTGTGCAGTGATGTTGGCCATGCCCCATGAGCAGAATATCTTTAAAATACTATCAGACTGATCTTGACATTAGAAGATTCTTTATCCTGCCACGCTGATTTCTTGTTTTGTGTTGGTTCATTCTTTGATTTGGCCAACAAATTTAATGAGCGTCTGCTGTGTGCTGGCACTGTGGATTCCAACAAATGATGACGGCCCATGGATGACGGTCATCCATGTTTTTGGAGGGAAGCTTGCCCCATGGGCTCATCACCTGTTGACCGTGGGAGCACTTAGGCACCTGGTGAATGTGAAAGAAGTTAAAAAAAAAAAAAAAAAAAAAGAAAGTATGCTGGTGGGTGGGGTTTAGGCAGAGTAGAAGGAGCAGTTAGCAAGAGGTCTTGCTGCAGAGATAAGCCTGGGCAGAAATGAAAGGCCTTGGTGCTGGCCCCGCTTTGGAATGTGGGCATGATCTGGAGGACACAGGAAGTGGCCCAGAGATATGCAGAGTGCCTGCAGGCCCTGCGAGGCAGCAGAGGCACCCCAGCCGTGGAGGCAAGAGGAGAAGACGTCCTGCTCCTCGCCGGCCTGAGGTTGTAGGGAAAATGTGGCCAGGCAGCTTCATATGGATGGGAAGAGTTGTGGCTTCTTCAGTGAGAAACCCACAAGTCAAGTAGAAGATCCTTGAGATGAGTGTATGGAAGTGAGCAACGGCTAATATTCCAGATGTCATTTGGTCCAGCAGTCTGCATGTAACTCATCATGTACCCACTGTGTACAGAGCTCTGCATGTGAAAGCTTCTGGGTCCCCTACTTTGTAGTTTCTTGTGATTTTATGTTTGTGCCTTAAGAAGTGCCTACGATTCTTTTGACGCAGGAAGGACAGAGGGTTGGGCCTGGATACAAAAGAAAAAGAGCATGCAGCCTTGCGGCCAAAAAAGTGGGTGTGACTGAGGATGCAAAGAGCCTGGTTGGCTCTCTGAAGAGCTTTTTCCATAAATTATGGGGAACCAAGGAGTGTGCTGCTTAGATTTGTGTTGTAAAAGGGTAGCTAGTGGCACCAGCAGGGTGGATGACATAGGGGGCCCTCTCAGGAGACCTGGTGGTGTCTCCTCAATGGCCTCAAGCTAGTCCTTCCCTCTCTGCAGGGGTCAGCTGCTCTGTGTACAGCATGTGGTAGGATCCAGTTGTCTGGGGCCTTGGACAGTCTTTGAAATGTGCATTTACTCCCACAGGAAGAAGATGGGCTCCGGATGAGGAAGACAGTGCCAAGCAACAGCCCCATCGCAGCGCTGGCTGCCACCGGCAAGGAGGAGGGCCTCAGCACCCGGCTGCTGGCTCTGGTGGTCTTGTTCTTTATCGTCGGTGTCATCATAGGGAAGATTGCCTTGTAGGGGCAGCATGTGAAGGACGGGGGTTGGAGCGGTGGATCCACCATATCATGGGATTTAAATTTATCATAACTATGTGTAAAAAGAAATTAATGTATGATGACATCTCACAGGTCTTGCCTTTAAATTACCCCTCCCTGCGCGCACACACACACAGATGTACACAGATACAACATAATATAACAATCTTTTAGAAAGTTAAGACGTATAGCAAATGATTGAGGGAGAACGGTCTCTGTGGTGATGAGGGAAGCCGTGGTTGGTGCCTCCCTGGCATAGTGTGACTGTCCTGTTGAGCCCTGGTCGGCCTTGGCACTCTTCCTCCCGCGTTGGTGCTGGCTGGCGGGAGCTGGAGCCCAGTGTGGTAGGGAGTACAGTCCCCTGCAGGGCAGCCCCCACTCTGCCCACTCCTGCCCCAGGCTGTTTTTCCATGTCATCAGTTCTGTCCAAGCCACCAGTTCCTTGGGACTGTTGAACACGACAGAAGCTGGATAGCATGGTGCTGTGGCAGCCTGAGGTGTGCCCACCACGGGCGAGAGGCACGTGTGGCCACCTGCCACTTGGGGACTTCAGGGCTTTGTTCTCTTAGTGGGACCAAGCTAAGTTACTGTTGGTTCATGGAGTGGGACTGAACTGTTGCTCAGAGGTGCACGTTGACCTTCTTCAGTGTATCCATCTCGTGTGTCATGTCACGGGAGAGCAGCTGACGCTGTGGCCTGCAGATCACCTGGCTGCACAAGCTAGTGGGTGGGGCTGCGCTGCTGCTGGGTGCCATGGGCCTCTGTCTCTGGAGGTCCTGGGTGTGGGGAGGGGTTCTGGGAATGTTGGAGAACGACTGCAGGAGGTGTTTTCTGTGTCAGTCAGTAACAGCTGTCATAGGAGGGAAATTTGTAGGGACAGTCAACTCTGGGTTACCTGTATCAGTGGAGAAGAATGGCCAGTCTTCTAGATTGTTCTTCCACCCCCCCCCCCCCATTCACCACTCAGACTTCCAGCACACAGGCCCTGACATGGGCCTGACCTTCCGTGGGGCCCATGGAGAGTCAGGATGAACATGTGGGCTGCGCCTGCAGAGGGGGAGGGCACTGCAAGGGGGGCTTGGCGGGCCCCTCCGCCAATCTGAGTGGAAGTGCAGGTCTGACTGTGAATTGATTTTGTGCCGTGAAAGACCAATCCAATTCTGTTCGACTATGTAGCATCTTAAAAAGAAAACACTAAAATAAAGCCCCCAAATTAAGAGTTCTTTTGTCATTTTGTTACATTTGCTTTGTGGGGGGAATTATTGTATCATTATCGTTATTTTGTCATGGGAAGGTTTTAAAATGAGCTCTATACACGAAAAACCTGGGTTCAGTGGTTTAGCTGCACGTGTGTGCGTGCGTGCGTGCGCGCATGTGTGTGTATTTGGCGGCTCGTGCTGACAGTGTGAAAACAGAACTGTTGAATCCCGGCGCCCGTTGCCCTTGCCCTTCAGTAAGAAGCAGCCCCATGCTGGCCAGGGAGCTGTGCCACAGGCCAGTGCCCATGCTGGGCCCTGTGTGTGCATGAATTTGAGCTGACTAGTTCATCAGAAGGAAGACAGTTCTTAGAAGTCACGCATCTTGAGCCACATTGCTCCCAACACTAGCTCTGGTCAACTGGAACCTCAAGGCTGGCAAAGTGGGAGTCTTTGGTCCATCTGAGTAAGTAGCTTCCTGTTTTTTTGAAAAGAAGTTTACTGTAAAGCCCTGGCTCTTGCTGAACTCGGGTTGCAGTGAGCGTGCTTGTGGAGGGGCTGCACCATTGTAGGTGAGATCCCATCTTCTCCCTCCAGCCCCAGTGCTCAGGAAGGAAGTGAGAAGGTTGAGCTTGGAGGCATGTGCCTTCTGCCATTTAAGTGGGCTAAAATTCGCTAATTGGAGACAGCGGCAGCAGACTAGTGTCTCTGTGGCTTCCAGCCCTGCATGGCCTTGAGAGGAGTGATTGGAGGGCCTCGGTGCCAGGGGAGCAGTGCAGCCCTATGACGCTGCAGCGTCTCCCGGTGTCCCAAAGACTAGGGCTATGTCTCCTGATAAAACTGTTCATGGGAACAACCAACAGTGGGGTTTGAAGAGTGCCTGAGAGGTTGCTGAGGTGTGTGTGTGTATGTGTTCAGGAGAAAGTCCTCAGTTTCTCAGAGGATGCAGATATTTTGGTTTTAGCAAAAACAAAACAAGACAAAAACAAAAACACCTTAAAATGCAGAGTTGTCTCTTCCGACAGATTCTCCTCTGCATTCTCTTTCCCCTGTTGAGGTTGGGACTTGCTTAACACACATTAGCTTGTGGGCTTCATGACCGAATGGAGGAGGAGTCTCCCCTGGGGGAGAAGCAGGGGAGCTGTGGGAAGGCAGGTCTCGCAGTCATCCTAGCAGTGAAGAGTGCGCAGGGGGTGAAATGCTGGAGTGGCAGCTGCTGTCTCCAAGGGCGGCCTGAGAGCCACAAACCCTTGGGAGAATGCGGCCGTGTGTGTACATTTGGGGTGACTTTCTGGAGTGAGCCGAGAAAGAACGGTAAAGCCAAGAGGACGTAAATATGGGGCTCTGACAGCCCTCTGCTCACCCAAAGGGGAGGACTGACCATTGGGCAAGGGCGAGGCTGAGGCCCAGTAGGAGTGCCAGCCTCCCTTGGGTGCTGATCCACAGCTCCTCTCTGTTGGGTACCCTGGCTTTAGGGACACCAGCCACGTGCACACAGAGGAGATGGAAGCAACAGCAGATCCCTGTAAATGTTTACGGATTGAATTTTCAAATTGATAATTTCAAGCTCTCAGCGTGATACAAAATACCTCTTAAAGAGAGCTGGCTGCGTATTGGTAGGTGTGAGGACCTGGCTATAATTTTTTTTTCCTCCTAGTTTGCATGTTTTCCCTCTCTAGTCTTTTAAACTGCTGGCACTAGCAGTAATAAATAGTGATAAAATCAAAATTGATTTTTACCAGTGGACAGTTTATGCCTAGAGAGACGGCTTATACCTACATAACACAGAAGGGGGAAAATGAAGAACCTGCAGTGATCCATGAAAACCTAAATGCTTTCAAACAAATCCTAGGAACAGAATTGCTATCGAAAGATATCAGTGCCCAGCTTGCAGCTGTATTGAGTCAGATATAACTGAATGCGGTGAAAGCTCAGAGCTAAATAGCCCTTCAAATTAATTTGAAAGCAAGCTCTGTATGCGCGTGTGCGTGTGCGCAGCGCCTGTGCCATATGGAAGGAGCTTGACGGTTTTCAAGTGGTGCCTATATTTTTTTGCACACAGATCTTTGTATTTGCAAACTCAGAATCCATGCCAAAATACAGTGCCATTTGTCATTTTCAGCTCCTTCTCAAAAGAACTGGCCCATGTACAAATTTCTGGTTATGGTTTGTGAAATTCTTGGTTTAAAAGAAAAAACCAAGAGCCTTGGGTGTTGGGCTTTTCAGTCACCTGCATACCTGGGTAACATCTCACCCCCCCCAGACTTTCTCTGGTGTAAAGGACAGTGCTCCCCTTACTGTAGTGATGCCCGCACCTCTCCTGCTGAGCCCTTCTGGCTTATAGAAGGAGGGGAATCAAGTAGAACTTTGGAATGTGCCTCTGCTGGAGGAGACTTCATCTTAAGTGTGGACGCAGGCTCTGATTGCTGTTGTTGAGGATGAGTGCCTTCAGAGACAGAAGTGGAATTGCATTCCAGAAGCCCCTGTGCGGTGGAGATGGACGGATGCACAAGGCTGATGAAGCCAGCCTTTGTCCTGGGAACCAAAGGGCAGCTCTGGGGTCACATGTCCCCGTGGAGGTGGGTTCCTCAGAGTCCCTGGCCTGACTGGACCTGGAGAAGACCATGGGATCTGATGGGATCCTTTTAGAGGCAGCTGCTGTGTCCAGCACCACCCCAGTCCACTCATGGACAGTCCTCACTCACAGCTGATCCCAGGGAAGAAGGTTCTGTCTTGCACATGAGGTGAAGGCTTCAGGAAGTGAAGTTGGGCATCCTTCAGAGTTTCTGGTGTAGAACTGAACCAGCCCCAGCAGAGGCCTGCATGCGCCTCCTGGTGGGAACTGGGGAGGGAGCTCTGCTCGGCTTCTCTGCTCTCCTGTGTCTGGTCTGATCTAGTTGTCCCAGCAGAAGCAAGGAGAAGCTGCTCTAGTTCAGACCCCCTTCCTCTTCTTTTGGAAGCTGAACACGCTCCGGGCAGGGAAGGGGTATGCCTTTTCCATTTTCTCACTGTCTAGAGAACTCTGCCCAGCTCACCTGGGGGATGAATTTGGGTGCTTTAGAAAGGAAATTGCTGCTCTGTCGCTGCAAGCAGCGACGGGGATGCTCGGTGTGGAGGCTTTAGGTGACTCTCAAGTTAAATGTGAGCAAGAGCAGTTCATTAAAATCGGCGTTCCAGACGTGGCCTGCTGGTTGAACCTGGCGTGCGGGCTGCTGGCACTTCTGGCCCCTCCCTGAATTAGCGCTGTGGTTTCCAGGAAATCAGCAAAGAGAGCAGCATAGACAACGCAGAAGCAGGCTGGAGGCCATGGTGTGGGTCTACAGCGAGGCGCAGTGCTCTTCTGTGGCCTTTGAATCGCACTAGCCATGTGCTTGGCGCTCAAGGCTCCGCCACCAGGAGCACTACTAGTTGAGGCTCATGAGGTCGCCTACCCTGTGCCTAGAGACCCAGACCTCCCTGCTGGTGGTGAGGCTGCTTGTTGCCATATCCACTCACTTAAAAAAGAGAGATTTTGTTTTAGTTGATTTCTGTTTTGGAGGTATTTTGAAAAATTAAAAAAAGACACAAGCACACATAAACAGCCATGTATCATAGTTAAAAGCGAAGCCAGTGGAGGTGGATGAGAGGTTGTCTCGAATATAATTACTTTAGATTTTTTTTTCTTAATGGAATTAACTCATTAGAAAATGTCTGCATCAAATCCGTAGAAAAGGAAAAAGCTAGCAAAAAAATTATAGCTATTATCCAACTTGCCATAAATATTTGCAATTATGATACCTTGGAATGTTGCCACAATATGGATTGCTCTGATTAAAAGATGTCAGTTGAATCAAACAGTGCTGCGGGAGCATCGCTGGCTGCTGCTAGATAAATGCTGATGTTTATTTTTAAACCAGGAAACATTGATCCTGTAACAATGCCCGTTACAGTTGCTTTATTACAGCAGAGGGCTGATGTGGATTCCATCATTTGGCTAATGGAGGTGGGTGCAGGATGGATGCTCACTACCTCTTGCATTCTGATGAGCCTCAGGAACTCGGCCCAGCTTTGCAGCAGCTGTGCAAAGCCAGTCTGCTTACCTGTTTTCTGTTTCCCTTCAGGAGACACCAGCTCAGGGAGACAGATCAGATCTCTTAACACAGTCTCATTAAGCCCGAGTGCTGACAAGAAGGCCGAGCTCTTAAGATGGAGCGTCAGGGTGGTGTTCCACCTGGACTTGCCCCTTTGCCTTGCAGTGCAGAAGGGCCTGGCTCCTAACATGAGCAGGCATCCTGCATGCCCCTCTTTATGTTGTATTTTAGAAGTAAACTAAATTCAGCTGTGAACACTGTAGGGCAGCATTCATTTAATTTTTTTTCTCCATTGAATCTTTTACTTGGATTCAAAGGTCAGAATTTGTTGTCTAATACTGAGACTTTGTGTACCTTCTGTGTGTTAGATACTGCAGGAGCGCTGAGAAATTGGTTCATGCGCTTTCAATTTTAGATTTTTCATTCGTAAGCAGCCTAAGTATGGGGATTCAAGTTCATACATAGAGAAATACAAAGTACATTTGGTCCTCATTTCTGTTACCAGCGCCTGCCTGTCTTCCTGCCTTCTATTCATTTATAAGCTGCTGTCATTCGGAACTTCCTATAAGAAACTCAAAATGATCTATTTAAATGTTCCCTTCATCTCTTCTCGCCTTTCAAATAAAAGAAGTAGCTTCGGTAATGCACGTTGCCCCTGACCTTCTGTACATCTTTTTCCCTATCTTGAAAAAAAGATCTCTGCAGTTTGTGATGTGTGATTGTGACTTCTTGTACATTAACATTTAGGAATTGAGTATTTTAAGAGACGTCTCAGAATGCTGTAGTTTTCATAATTTTTCCTTTTTGTATTTCCGGTTTTGACATGGAACTCATTTAAAAAGTCAGTGCAGGAAAGGATTCTTTAGCATCATACATTTTGGTTATCTGATATGTAATAAATTTGCAGTTTTATGGCTGACTTTACATTTCCCAGAGGGAGGGAGATGTATTTGTGCAGTGTCCGGATTGAAAGAGCCGTTCACAGCATGTTCTCACATGTTCTGTGTCAGTCTGATGAAACCTGTTCTGCCGAGACATAAACTTTTGTATAAGCTGTCTCCTGTATTATATTCAATAAATTCTGTGCTCTGAATATATTTAAAGGATGCATCAGTGTAAAATTATTCTGAATGGATGGCTTAAGAGCATTTAGGTGCGCTTTGGCTTGCTCTGCTCTCTCATTGCTTAGGGACAGGAAGTTGGATTAAATGAAAATGATGGATAGTTTGCCCCAGAAAACAGATTAGGGAGACAACTTCGGCCAGCTTCTGCATTTCCATGATGAGGAACTTAGGTCAGAGAGCTTAAGCACTCAGACCACTTGCATTCCAGTTTTTTCCTGTTGGGGAAGCACATATTGTTGATTTACACAGTACCCAATGGTGTAAATCACTTCCAACTCTGAAAGGTGGGTGGCTTCTGTCTTTGGGTAGTGCCTGACAGTTCCCCGTCTTATAGTGTTGTGACAATGTTAATGAAAACAATTTTTACTTTTTTCAGAAAAGTAGCACAGGCAGGTGGCAGGACTTCACACGAGATCAAAGTGTACGAGTGCCGAGTCCGTCCTCCTGCAGCCCGAGACCCTGCGTGCACCCCGCGCACAGCCTCTGTGTTTTCTCAATCCCCAGTGGCTGCTCACTCCACCTGCCCTGTCATGCACATTGCTTTTCTGACCTTGAAGTATACCTTGGGGGTCACTTCACGTCAGCACACACAGTGCTGCTGTCTTTTTTGGAGTGGCCCTGTACTTTTCCCCTGTGTGATGTGCTCCTGGTTCACTCAGCCAGCCAAGGTGCCTTGCAGCAGCCTCCAATCTTGCTACGGGCGGAGCTGGAGCAAATGCCCACAAGTGAGCAAGCTGTCGTGGCATCGTTCCTGGAGGAGAAGTTGGGTCAAGGACACCTGCATTTTAAATTTCCTTAGATGACTCCCCCACTGTCTGCAAAGAGCACGCACCAATTCCTGGTCCCTTTGGGACCTATTTCCTTCCTCTGTTGCCAGCACCTTGCCTGGTCTAGCTTTTGATCTTAACTCATCTGGAAAGTGCACTTGATGTCTTGGTTTTAGTTTGCATATCTTTGCATAAGGTAGAGCAGCTGTTCATATGAGTAGAGGACATTTGAAAGCCTACAAGACCTGCAGTGAAGTCTGGCCGGAAGGAATACTAGTCTACCACACAGAGGGCTGCCCAGGGCAGCAGGAAGTCTAAGGGTGTGGATGGGGGGTGGGTAGGAATCCACATTACTTCACTCAGAGGAAAGCTACTTGCAGCAAAGGGTACAGGGTTGATTGGGGGTGGGGGCAGAAACCACTTTTAAGGTCAAATTCTAGTGCTCTGACTCGACCTGTGCTAGCAACCCCACTGCACTAGTCCAGGCCTGTTAGTGTGACTTACATTTCTGGGGTCTTTGTGATCATGGCATTCACAGAGGATGCCGACAGGGAGGCACATTTTGGTACCATGGGAAGCAAGGATGACTGTTCTCCAAAGCTAAGCTGTAAAGTAGAGGCGTTTTCTAAACAGCAACAAAAGGAACTGTTCCAGGCAGTAGCCGCACAGATTTGCCATTATCTTTGTTATTGCATTAGAAGATGAGTCTCTGCCTGAGAGTTTGCCCAGGGTCCTGTAATAGGCGTTACATGCCCTATCAGAAGCCAAAAAACCCCTCCACAGCTGCACTTAGAGTCCAGGCTCTGTTTCTTCAAGTAGAACTTCGATTCTGTTTTCTCAGCAATGTTCAACCACTGAAATCACTTCAAAGAAGAAAAGAAAGAATAAAGATTGGGAGAAACACACAATTAGTGTTATGGACTTTGGAAAACATGCCTCTGAGCTACTTCAAAAATGTTAAGAAAATGTGCAGGAAGGTTAGGAGACTTAAAAGCCGTGCTGGAACCCCCATTAGGTTTCAAACCCTCCTCACAGTCACATTGCTAGCCCTAAAAGTGGCTCCAAAATACAGGAAATATTTCCCATGAGTAATGACAAAACCTTCCACTAATATTCAGCCTGCCAGTGTGTGTGGCCTGGTTTGCTTGCTCCTGTTTCCCACAAGCTTAGACATGGAGGCTGAGCCCTATCTGTAGACTCCAGAGTACCTTGTTCACCCGTTAGCAGTGACGGCCTGCTCTAGGAGCCACTGGGCTGCTACTCTGCCTCTCTGAGCCTTTGAACCCCATCTTATCAGAGTCTTCCCTTTACTGAATTGAAAGCAATTTGAAGAGAAGTTCTAGGTTTTGTTGTTGGATTTGGTTTTGCCGTGTTTTTATTTTATTTGTTTTTTACTATTTTGTGTGCATAATCTAAAAAGCTGAATAGTTCCTACAGGCTCATAATGGAAAGCAGCAGCTGTATCACCCAGGTCTTCCACCTCCCAGGGGCAGCCATGTTAGTACTTTGAGCTGTTTCTTTTAGTATTAACCTTTATATTTCCAAATAATGTGCTTACATTGTTGATTTTTCTCTTCTGGGTATTGTCAATTGATTTCCTCCTGAGGAAGATAAAGAATTGACTGAATCTTTCTCCCAGCTCTATACTAAGCACAGATCTCTTTCTCCTCCCCTCTCCTAGAATAGTAACATAAACTTGGCTATGTCTGTATACTATGAATGATTAAATTTACTAAAATATATTTTTACAGCCATGTTTTGGATGTCCTGTGACTATATTTACCTTTTATATATAACTCTTTGTTTCCCCTGGAGTTACTAAGTCTTAGTGTTCTATTCATTTAGTTCCCTGTGTATCTATTATGAATTCAGCATCAAATTCTAACAGAAGTATAATTCTCCTTTGCACATTCACTCACGTCAGGCAATCAATAATTTTTTGTTGTTGTTTTGTTAGTACTGGGGATTGAACCAGGAGCCTAGCTCATGCTAGGCAAGCACTGTATACCCCAGCCTACCCTCAGTGGTTTCTGGGGATTCATTCAGGAAACCATTCCTGTAGTTCTTGATTCTCTTCTCTAAAATGACTCCTATCTAGGCCCGTGACACACTTTGCTCTCAACTATTGCCAGGACTTCCTTTGCTCTTTTTTGGGTTGAGTCCCCTCCTTTCAGATCTCTACCTTCCACTTTTGTGTTTTACCACCTCATTTTGAGGGAGACATCCTCTGAGATAGGAGTATGTAGGACATTTTTTTCTGAGAAACTTTCTTATCTGAAAAATGTCCCATTCTGCCCTCTTACTTGAGTGATAGTTGTGCTGGATATAAAAGGCAAGTCTGAACCATCATG
Source organism: Xerus rutilus (assembly GCA_028644305.1). NCBI lineage: Eukaryota > Metazoa > Chordata > Mammalia > Rodentia > Sciuridae > Xerus > Xerus rutilus. The sequence continues at coordinate 175,968,590 of CM053401.1, forward strand.
AAGCTTTTCAAAGTGTTCCACTGATTTCCAATTTTTGGCCCTTAGGAAGTCTAAACACCATTTGAATTTCTGTTTCTTCTTCTCTGTTATTTCTGGGAAAACTTTAATTTCCAATCTTCTTTTGATTTTTTTTTCCCTCTAGCATATTTGTGATTTTGTTTATTTGTTTGGTAGTGCTGGGGATTGAACCTGGGCCTCATGTCTGCTAGGCAAGCATGATTCTGTACCACAGAATCATCCCCCACCCCATGACGGCATTTAAAGGATTGAAATCTTACAGTGTCTTGCCTGGCAGGATACACTTGGCCACCACCTCTCTAGGAGCCAAGTGGAGAAGGAGACTGCTGTGTCACCATTGAGTTTTATTACCTATCTTTTTAGTATGATACCTTGCTTTAGGCTGCTGCTAAGTCCAGATCCCTAGGTTAGACTTTTGATTCTTCATATCAGTTGGGAGATGAGCTGGGAGGTACAGTTCCTTTTACTGACTTATGAAATATTCTACAGACCCCGTTTCCAGCTCCACTCTCTCCTGCCTCCTTCCGTGCCTGGGCCACTGATGAAGCCTTTGAGGGGACTGTGGTATGAGTGGACGTGTTCTGCCCCACCCCTGCCCAGCCTGTGGATGCTTTGCTCCCCACCATCTGCTCTCAGTGGTGTTAGCATCAGTTCTCCAGCTTCCAGAATCTTGCTGACACCTTGCCGACTGTGTTCAGGTCTCCTATTTTGTTTAGCCATTGATATTGTGCCTTTCTATCCTTTCCCCATGATTTGTTGTGACTTCCATAGGAAGTGGAGGTGGCAGCGTGTGTCCCTGCCCACCTCGGTTGGGGTCTGGAGGGCCTGCCTTCTGCTGCAGCAGCATCACACCTGGCGCCTGGCTGTGCTCCGTGTGTGTAGGTTTCATTAAATGGACAAAGCCGACTTTAAAAAGGAGGAGTGACCATCTCTTGGCATCTTTTTTCTTCTTCTGAGGTATTTTTATTTATTTAAAACATTTTTTTAGTTGTTGATTGACCTTTATTTATTCATTTATTTATATGTGGTGCTGAGGATTGAACCCAGTGCCTCCCACGTGCGAGGCAAGCGCTCTACCATTGAGCCACAATCCCAGCCCCTTCTGAGGGATTTTTTTAAAAAATCAAACACAGGGTAGAGAGAAGCAGATTGTCAGTAACCCCGAGGAAATAAAGACCACAGCCCTGGGAAAAGAGTCCCTCCAGCATGAGCTGGTTAAAGCCATTGCTCTTCAGACTCCTTCCTGGGGCCTCCAAATGCTTTACCAGCTACGATTGTTCCCCAACCATGTTGAGGCTGGCTGGCTCCAGGAACCATTAGGTTTCAGCTTATGGTGCTGTTGAGAAACTGGTGACAAGAGGGCACTTCAAAGTTAAGAATAGAGATTTTTGTCCTGAGTTCCCACCAGGGGCTGACGATCTCTCCGTATCCCTTAGTAGGATGCAAGGCTTGAGATAAACTCCCTAGGGACCTGGTGCCAGGCCCTGTGTACCCCTACTCAGGGACAGCCGTTGTTCTCAGTACCCTTGTAGATACCACCTGACCAGTAGAAAATAGATATCCTCAAGTTCCCAGGCCTGGGTTCTGCTCTGACAATCTGACTCGGGTGGGAGTGGCAGGAAGCAACATCAGAATTTCAAGCCAGCATCCAGAATGTGTGGTTCCCACCCTGATGGTTGAATTCAGAGCTCTCGACCAGGACTCCAAGCATTTATTCCTTTAGTTCCTATTTACTAAGCTCCTACTGTGTGCCAGGGACCATTCTGGGACTGGAGGACCCCCTGGGGAACAGGACAGAGGAGGCTCAGTCAAGGAGCTCTGTCTAAAGGACAGAAAAGGAATGGATGGGATATTTTAGATTCAGATGCCAATAAATGCCTGGTGAAGATGGAAGGAATCTGAGGTGGGGACTGGCTGGTGGGCAGAGCACAGGACAGGGGCAGGTTCTGCTACAGAATAATGAGCAGGCGAGGGAGGAGGAGGGGCTGCCCGGAAGCCTGGAACATTAGCTCTCAGGAATGTCGACAGGTAATTTACTCTCATCCTCACATCCATTTGGTGGGGGGTGGGTTTCATGTGTGCAGAGGAACTGGCCTTCAGTCACTTAAGGCCATCGAGAGCACGCTGGAGCTCCCAGGCTGGTGCCCAAGCTCAGCCCCTGCAGGAGGGAACAGCCCCTCCCTCTCGGCCCCCGTCTGACACTAATGGCTGTGAAGCGCCCCTGCCACGGCCCTAATGCAATTCCACATTCTGCTTCAGAAGGCTCCAGCCTGCTTGAGTCACCAGGCTCCCAGGAGAGGACGCACAGAGTAGGGCCCACGCAGGGGCTGCAGTCCCCAGCCACACTCGGCTTCTCAGCCCAGTAGCACCGCTGGGAGATTAAACACATTCGCTTAGAGAAAGGCAAAGAAATAACTTCTTCTGATAACCAGCATCTGTTAGTTAATGGGCCTCTGAGAGCTGTATGCAATTTAAACTTTTTATTAAAAAAAAAAAAAGCTCATTTACTCTCCTGGGAGTTGTGCTATGAAATTATCAACTGCATGAGCTCCCCCCGCCCCAAACGTGACTGCACATACAATGGAGAGCATTAATTTTGTTTTGAATTAGGACTCTGGGCCTTCTTCCTTTCCATGGATGAAAAGCTCCCTCCCAGTTTATATGGAGGGTGAGATTCAGGGTTTGGGGCAAAGGGCCTGGAGGCTGAGTGTCCACCCCTTCGCCTCTGAAATGAGCCCTCATCCCTCGGCCCTGTCTGGGCAGCACTGATCTCCTACCCAGGAGAACAGGGAGCCCTTTCTCCACCCCCACACTTCCCAGGAGCCAAGGGGGCCAGATAGTGCAGACAGTCAGGAAGCGACTCTCACCCCACCTCTTTGGGAGATGGTTCCTGCCAGCTTCCATGAAATACCACCCAATTGCTTTCCCCAAATACAGCAGGGAATCCCACTCCCTCTGGGACCCTGGGGGCCAAGAGATGGAGGCCCAGATCTTTGGCTGTGGGGTCCAGCTGCTCAGGTTTAGATCCCTGGTCTTTCTCCACAGTGTGATGTCAGGCCAGCGCCTGTCCTTTCTGAGCCTTCATGTCCTTGTGCACAAGATGCAGAGTCGACCCCTTTCCTGACTCTGGTGGGCCTCCTGAGCGAGGCTGCATCTGCCCTGTGATGGTGGCCTGTTCACAGGTCTGTGTGTGAGGCTGAGCCAGGATCACCAACCCTGTTGGCCATGTTTACTGAGGCTCCTTCCAGCAGGCTCCTGAGCCACTGGAAAGAGGGGCATGTGTGAACTCTGCCTTCCCCTGTGAGCTCATGTTCCAGGCAGAGGCCGAGAGTAAGCATGAATAAATAAGGCATTTCAGATAGTGGTCAGAGTGCGTTATAAAGAACATGAAGCAGAATGGTGGGACAATATGTAGGACAAGGCACAAGGGGGCTGCTCTTTTGGGATGCCAACGGTGGGTGGGGGAGTGACATTCCATTGGAGATTTGAATGAAAGGAAAGAGCCAGGCACCTGAGGGCCTGGGAGAAGTGTTGGCAGGGCCAGCGCCTGGGGAAGGCCTGTCAGGAAGTGGGCCAGCATGGCCGGGGATGGGACCCACACTGAGCCCTGCCGCCGCCCCATAAGTCGGAGCTGGGGTTTCCTTCTTGGGGAGCTCCAAGCAGGGCAGGGGTAGCAGGAGGGCACAGCTGGCCAGGCAGGAGGTCACCTCCACTGGCTGCCTTCTTCGCACATTCTCTGGAAGGCACTCCTCCACTTCCTTTCTTTAGAACCATAATCCCCTTGGTTGACTTTAATAACCAGCAAGAACATTTTTCAGGCTGTTTAATTTTATTAAAAGATTCAAATTTGATGATAAATAGTGGCATGGTTGCTTCAAGCCTCAGATACAAGACTTGCTCAGCCGTGGACATATTATCGACACCCACTGTCATCCCCACCGGGAACTCCCCCCACCAAGATGTAGTCGAAGACTGTAAATAATCTAATTATTTCTTGTACTTTGGTAAATATGCCAAGAACACCGTAGCTCTCTGAGACCCACATAGAATATTAACTTGGTGGTTTTTCTTTTTCTTTTCTTTTTTTTAAGAAGAAGAATGGATAATGAGTTAGAGCAATTTGAGCAGGCTGATTGGGACCCACACAATCTCAGGGAGGACAAGGGCTTCCCTCTAAAAGCATCGTTAGCCTCAGAGTGACTGTTGTTCAAAATCTGCCATAAGAGCCAGAGACAGGAACGGGGAAGACGAAGGAGAGGGTGAATCAGCAGCACACAGTCCCCAAGCCCTTGAGCCCATCAGGATACCAGTTAATTTCACAGTGTACAGATGAGGCCCTGGGAACACAGGCAGGGTTCCTGAAGAGGCACAGCCTGTCCCCACCGTGATGATAGCTCTCTCTGAGCCGAGGAGGACACCAATATATTAGCGCCACAGCGAGGGGGCTGGGAGGGGCCAAACTTCCTGGGTCCTAGCCTCCATGTGTCGCCATGTAGCCTGGTGATGCTGACTTCCCCCTGGGGTGGTCCCAAAGCTGTGTACTCGGAGGTCCCCCGCATCAGTCTGGCACAGGGAATCTGGAAGGCCAAGGACAGCGGTGCAGGGCTAATTACAGAGCATGTTAGCACGGCTGCTAGCATTAGTATTAATTACTCTCCAAAGACCGGAATGCTGCTCTGCTCCGCAGACCTGCCCCCGGCATCCAGCCCAGTGTTCACTGGTGTTCTGCATGGGCGAGGGAGGGTCGGAGGCTAAAGCCTACCAGGGAGGCCATACTCCTCAGCTCAGACGGAGACCTCTTTGCTTGCACGTGGCCCTGGAGGGCTGGATTTGTCCACACGCAGCGTTGACAGCTCGAGGCCTGACTTGCAGAAGCACAGGCAGATGCAGACAAATGCCAGCAGCCAGAGCTCAAGAAAGACGAGTGGCCTCCGAAGAGACAGGCCCTTTGCCAGGAAGCCGAGCAGCTCTGGAAGCCCGAAGTGGCATCTTTAATTCATGGCCCCGCTTTGAGTTTCTGTTGCTAAATTTGAATTAATAAACTTTAAACAACAGCTCGCAGGCTCAGCAGAGCAGTGAGCAGCTTGTCCCTGGGCACCATCTCAGGCTCTCGCTCCCGTTTCAAAATCTCCAGGGCAAGGAAGGGAGGGGCGGGGTCTACTGGACAGTGAGACGCAGGGTGGGCCTCTGGCTCCAGCCTGTTGGCAAGTGCCAGAGATGGGGAGACTACCAAAACTAGGAGCGCAGGTTTGCTTGAAGTCATGCAGCCAGGAACCTGGCTACCATAGCCAAGACTTTGCAGGTGCCTCGAGCTCCTGTTCTGGGCCTCTGGGACACAGGCTGAACCCAGAGGTAGTGGGGCCATGTGTCCACCACAACAGTGGTGAAGTACTGCTCCTTCCCAAGGTGGCCAGTCCAGAGAAGGTCTGGAAGTTGAAGATGATGTCATGGCCACTGGAAGAAGGCCAGCTCCGGAAGTAGGAGCAGAAGAGGGGTATCAGGAGGACACGGTCCCCCGTTGGGCATCCAGTGCTGTGGGAGCCTGGGGGAGTCCCCAGCCTGCCCCCTGCAGAGCACCAGGGGTGCCTGGTAGGAAGTGGGGTGCTTCTCGGGGGTGTCAGGACGTGCTCTGCCAGTGGGCCCTTGTCCAGTGAAGAGCAGGCTCTGGCCGCGGGGGTCTTGCTCCATCTTGAAAAGCTCACACTCCATGTGCGGGAGCCCGATGCCCAGCGGCTGGCAGCCCTTGGTGATCATCCTGCTCAGTACCCACAGACCAGGCCCTGGGGCCCCTGCAGCTGCTTGGCTCAGAGAAGTTGAGCATGGCCGTGGTGACCTGGTCCATGGGAGTCACGTGGGCCCACGTGACCTCGAACACCAGCTCGGTGGCACCGTGGACCCTGGCAGATGGTGTGTCCCTGGAGTAGTGGCCGTTGGCCAACACAGTGAAGATGGGCCAGCGGTAGGCGAGTCTGAGAAGTGGTGGCCGCCGAGGCACAGGGGCAGGGCCACCAGGCAGGCAGCATGGCGGGTGGTACTCGTCCGCACGTGGTGCTGGCAAGGAGGGACAGAGCAGCCATCACTGACCCCGCCGGGTGGTGGCCTAGAGCAGGCTTCATTGAGGGCTGGGTGACAAGGTGGGTGAGGACTGGCCCTTGGGCTCAGTTCCCTCCCACCCTCTGCCTCCTCCCAGAGGGCCTCATTGCTGTCCTTCGGTGCCAGCAAGCAGTTGCCTACCCTGGGTCTTAGCACCCACTGTCTTTCCTACCTGGAGCTCCCAGGAAAGAGCCCACCACTCCTGCAGGTTTCAGCCTGGAGGAGGTCCCAGAGGGCTTTTCCTGGCCCAGCCTCGGGGAGTGGCTCCGGGGCTGCCCCTTATCCCCTTTTGTTCTCCTCTTCTGCTACTTTCTCCTTCCTCCTCTGTCCCTCTTCCTCCATCAGGAAGCCCTGGAAAGCTGGGTCCATCTCCTTGTCCCCAGGGCCTAGCACAGTGCTTGGCTCACAGCGAACACGCTTGTTAAGTGAACGAACAAGAAATGCATGGAAGTGTTGATGGCCTAGAGTCTTGGGATTCAGAAGAAGCTATCTTCCTCACACTCAGCCTGCTGGGCCCTGGAACTGGACCACTGGTGCCCATCTTGTTCCCCACTCCTGGCTCTTTGAGGCGGGAGTTATGCTAAATGGCTCCTGCGACCACGGCACATGAAAACAGAGACACCTGAGACCTAGAGGGTGGGAGGGGAGGCATCTGGCCCAGCTGCCCTGGCAGGAAGGGGTAGAGCTGAGCTGAAACACAGCCCAGTACAACTTGCTTGTCTGGGTCCCCCACTTTTCTGAACCAAAGCTTTACTGTAGTTTTCATCTCCCCTACAGGGAAGGGGATGCAGGCTTTTGTGTTTAGAAATCACCGTGGAAGGTGAGCATCCTTCCATCACCCCCTTGGACAGTGAATGTGGCAACTAAAATCAGGAGCCTCTGAGACAGCTATGCTTAGGACCCCTCATGCTCCTGGTGGTGCCAAGGGGTAACTGGAAAGTCACCAAGAGCCACTCAGAGATGTTCATTCCCCGGGCAATTTTCAGTGGGAAAACCAGCCACACTCAAGTTCTTAGCCCTCCGTTGCCCCAGGCCTTGAACTGATTTCCTCTCTTAGGTTTTATTTACAGTTGTCCCAGCCTTACAGATTCTCCTGAGGTTGGTTTACAGTAAAACACGTCAACAGGAAACAGACGCTAAATCAAATTGTGTGGGAGTAGTCAGTCTGCATTTTGGAGCGAAAAAGCTCAGTAGAGGCCAAAAAGGAACCAGATACACATATCTTCTTTTTTTCTTAAAGGGAGCTGCCCAGAATTCAGTCCAGAACATCATTCTGAAAGGTCAATGGCTTTGGAACAGCCACTTGTCAAAGCTGACCAGGGAATTAGCAAACACTCCTTTGGCCATTCCTAAGGGAAATTTGGGGCTGGGGTCCAAGGGAAAGGGGGCATTTCAAGGACCCAGCTGTGAAATTAGCTTTAGTGTATATTTTCATGCAAAAAACCCCCAAAGGTTCCCCCACACTACTGCTGGGTGAGTTTCATGCCAAACAAGTGGCACTGGGAAGTTCTGGTTTAGAAAGAAAATACCATATGACCCAGGGCTGGGGCTTCTCTCGTTTTGGGTTGCCATATTTTAGAAGCCATTACTTATTCTGTGTTGAACCCAAACTTTTCCCATAATATTTTTTTTTTTTTTTTTTTTTTAAATTTTTTTTAGTTGTAGATGGACACAATGTCTTTATTTTATTGCTTTGTATGTGGTGCTGAGGATCGAACCCAGGGCCTCACGCATGCGAGGCAAGCGCTCTACCGCTGAGCTACAATCCCAGCCCCCTTTTCCCATAATATAAGAGACTATATCATTTTTGGCTTGGGGGATTTTGACCCAGAGAGTCAGAAGACACTTTGAAATGCTAGGACGTGACTGCAAAAATGTTTGCAACAGAAAAAAGTGAGCATGAGAGTCGGCCTGAGGGTCGGTTACGGGGATGCTGACTGCTAAGACTCCAACTAAGTTAGGTATTTTAACCTGAATTCCAACTTTTGGCACACTAATGCACATTGACAGGACATAGTGCATTACATCAAAATAATCCCAGAGCTGCCCTCCCCCCATGGGGACACGTGGGGGTGCTAATTGGCAGAGACAAATTGAGAGGCGGCAAGCTTTCAAGGTGAGAGAGCTGAGAGTTAAGGCATTTCCTCCGTGGGAGGTTTCGAAGGGTCCTGTCCCCCATAGACCATCTCCCGGGCATCCTTCTGCAGAGCTCTGGAGTCTCACGTGTTAATACACAAGGCCCCAGCCAGCAGAATTCACACTTGTGTGGAAGCCAAACTCTTACTGGTCTGTGCCTGTTACATAAAGTTATTTCTCAAACAGCACATAACAGTTTCTAATTAACCCCCAGAGGTGACACCAAGCTCAGATGATTTTGGTTGAGTGTTGGCTGATTGATTAGGATTCTATATACAGGCAATGAATTTGGGGATCAAATTGGTTTTAAATTAACTTCTAAAAATGTTCATGTTTACCATCTGGTTTGGGTTGTGGGCTAGGCTTAGGCCCCAGAGAGCATAAGGTAATGACTAATTCGTTATTTGGGGATTTATCTGCAGCATTTCCTTATTTGAAATAGTCTCCCCCTCATCAGAAGGGGGCTTGGTGAGCGGTCATTTAATTTTATGCCTGTCCATCTGGCACTGCTCGGCAGTGCCCACGTTTCTGGGTCTTCTCAATCACATTTCAGGCTGCATGGACCACCAGGACTGGCCAGGCAGCAGGGCGGGCAGGGAGAGCCATGGCCCCAGAACTCTGCCTGGGGCAAGTGAACTGGTCAGCCCCTGCAGCCCTCTGGGGTCTGCCTCTTTATTCAGAGCAGCCTCCCCTCTCGATGAGGAGGTGGGGGCCAGCAAGCCACTCACCGCTTTCCCTGGTTTACTGAGTGGGATTGACTCCAGAGCAGTCTGGAGCATCGGTTGCCGAAAAGGGAATGATTTTGAGGTCACTCAAAGAGCTCTGAGGCTGATTTTCTGATTATAAGAACTTTGACGGGTTCCTTCTCTGCTACCCAGATCCTGGGTTCGGGAGAAGGGTAAAAGAGAGATGGGAGGGTAGATGGATTTGGGGTCTGTCTCATCCCCAGTGCTACCCCTTGGGACTCTGCTGCTCCCAGGGGTGAGAGTTTGCATAGTTTAGCTCCTTGAGTGTCAAGTGCACAGTAAGCACTCAGCATAAGCTAAATGATGGGAGGGTGGCCTAAGAGTTCAAAGAGCACTTGACAGGGGTGCTGAGCTCCTCCATCCTCCCTCCCTCTCTTCATCTGCACTTTCAGAAAATGCCGAGTGCTTTGTACAAAAGTGCCGGACTTGGCGTCCTATCCTCATTTTACATCCACTAACATTTAACTAACACGAGTTCACATTTTTTCTTGTTGCAAATGTAGGCAGCAAACCCCAGTAGTATCAGCCGACTCTCTGTCACTGATGTCCCATGATCAGTGTCGCAGACACAGGGAGCATCATGGACACCCATCACTGCTCGGCCACGAGGGTGAAGAAAGAATTCCTGTTCTCGGTGCTCCCGTGCCGCACATTTGTGTTTTGAGATTGAGTAACTATTTTAATGGGACTGGTTTCCATTTAAATCGGATGCATTTCCTCTTTGTGCCTTTAAACACAGTTTTTTTGGGGGGAGGGACCTTAGGATTCACCAGCACCAGAGAGATAGGTCTTGGGGATAGAAAAGGTCACAAGGACCACCTTTGTACTGGCTGTGTGCCAGGAGAACATAATACAAATAAGATTAACTTTCTGTTTGCTTATCAGGAAAAAAAAAAAAGAGGCTACCAAAACTTAACCAAATTAGGGGGACACCTTTGAAATGGCTTCCTTTACAATCTAGGTTGATGGACTTCAGGAAAGTTCATTTTGGAGTTGGGGTTGCATCTCACAGAGAGATCAGTTCATTTTAGACTGAGGCCTCCCCACCCAGAGTGCAGAGTGTGGACCATCAGGATGCATATTAGAAACTCAGAATCCCAGACCCTGCCCCAGACCTTCACTCTCAAAGATGCCCAGATTTGGGCAGGGGGATGTTGACGCAACTCCACCTAAAATTAGCGTGAAGGGGTGTGTGTCTGTGGCTCTGCTGCCAGGTCCAGCGAGAGGTCCACAGTGAGCTCCTGGGAGGCTGGCATTCAGAGGGTATGCACAGCCCCAGAAGGGTCTAGGGGAAAGAGGACCCTTCGATTTATTCACAAGCATCTGTTGGCCAGACCCTGTGCCATGTGGTGCTTTGGCCCCACCCTTGTGAATGGTTTTGTGCTACAGTGAGAAGGGAAAGGAGAAGGTAAGAAGGGCCGGCAGAGGTCCGGGTTGTGCTCTGTGCTGGAAAATAGAGTGGGGATTGGAAGGAACTTTTGAGCTCAGAGAACCTGCCCAGCCCATGTGCCCAGCAAGGACAGAAATGGGATCAGCAGGGCCCATGAGGACCAAGTCTGGAGTGCACGGACTCTGGAAGACCAGATTGGGAAGACTGAACATTGTGTCCTTCTGGAAAGAGCCAGTGGCCTTGTGAAGGCCTGGAAAGAGAAGTCTCAAGCAGGGTCCATGGCATGCCCAAATGTCCTGAAGCTGGGGGGCCAGAGTAATGGGCATTGATGAGACAGGGCAGAAAGGACCTTCAGGAGAGACCAGATCATGTAGGGCCTTCTGGGTTGGGCCCCAGAGCTCCCCTTCCAGGGCCCCAGACTCACCAGGGCACTCTGCAGTGGGCGCTGGTAGCTGGTGGGCTAGTAGTGCCACCTCTCTGTCCAGTTGGTGTGGACATCCCAAGGTACAGTTCCTCCACAAGCTGGGGTGCAGCCTGGGGCTGTGGCTGCAGGCTCTGCTGCATGCAGACCAAGCTTAGCTCGTGCCTGCTGAAGCCCAGCGCCACCATGCAGTCCCCCTGGGTCCGGGTGCTCAGCAGCTCATACAGTGCCCCCCGCAGCCAGGCCTGGGCTAGGGGCAGCCGCCCCATGCAGTCCTGGCTGGCCTGGGTCTGACTGAGGTGCCTGATGACATCGAGCAGGGCGTGGTGACTGTGGAGGGAGATGCCCACCTTGTGCAGGTGGTAGTTGGCCTTGGTGGCACCCCGAGTGACCCGGAGGCCCTGCGCAGGCGGACTTTGCCCTTGATGAGCAGTGAGTGTGCTGGCCGCTGGCAGGAGGGGCCTCCACAGTAGAACTTGTAGGCCCGGAAGAGGCGGTTTGGATGGAAAGTGTAGGAGCGGGTGAGGAACTCTAGGTCTGGCCGCACCTCGCAGCTGCCACGGGGAGGAGATGGGTGCTGAGTGAAGAAGTGAAAACGTACCCTGGGCCCCCTCTCCTCTGGGCTCAACTCAGCCTCCCCAACCTCCATTTCTGGTCTCCGCTCTGGCCCGGCCCCCACAACCTCCGTTTCCCTGGCTGGTTTAGGTCAGCCTACTGCTGGTGTTCGGGTCTTCCACCCACTGCCGAGTAGGCTCCACAGGAACTTTCTAGTCCCTCTTTCATTCTAACCTCGGGCCTGATAACAAAGGGCTTCTGCAACCATCTGGGGACTCACTGCTCTGTGAGGTCTGAGAAGCTGAGTCCTGTTTCTTCCCACTGGGCTCCCAGCACCCTGACCCTGTGTCCTTGCTGAGCGAGTGAGGGGTGCAGGAATGATTGAGTCAGGGTGAGGGCTGCTCACATCCTGTCTTCCCTCTGACAACCCCCTTCTCTGACCATTTACATCCATGTCTGTAACTGGGCTTGCTGAGCTAAGCCAGAGGTCAGCTTACTTTCTGTAGAAGCATCAGATAATACATAGCTTCAATATTGTGGGCCAGATGGTTCTGTTGCAGCCACTTAAGACTGCAGTTGTAGAGCTAAAGCAGATGTAGATATTATGGAAGTGAATGGGCCTGGTCATGTGCCAATAAAACTTTATTTACAAAAGCAGATGGTGGGTAGGCATTGGCCCCCAGGCTCCATTCTGCTGGTGATGCAAACAAGTTCCCAAAGTGGATGGGTAGGAAAGGAAAGCCCCCTGCCTCCTAGACCCACAGCCATGCCCCAGGCTGGGCAGGGGAGGCTTCTGGGATTTTCTCACCGGGGGTTCAGGTTGGGCAATGGGTGGATGCAACCCACTCAGCTGGACTCCAATCAGTGCCCCTATTTTCTTGGTATTTTTATAACAGGGCTATTAGAGCAGAGGAAACATGTTATCACCCAGCGAGGAAACAGTTTCCCTTTCTTTTTTTCTCAATCTTTCTGCTAGCATTAAGGAGAAAGTCTCTGTTCGGAGCTAACGTGACTTTAACACGAACCTCCTTTTTTTCCCCAGTGAAGAACAGACTTGGAGCCTTAGGTAGGCCATGAATCTAGAGCGAATCTAATTATGTTGTTTTGTTTCACTGAGTTTCTTTTTACAGTTACTTCTTATTTATGGCAAGTGGCTCTGTTCTTTGTATCCGGGGTGATATTGTGCTTCCTTTAAAATAATTATATTACACTGTAAATGTGTGCAGTTTACTGTATGCCAATTATACCTCAATAAAGCTGTAAAAATGAATGATTATGTTTAAGTAAATAAAAGGGAGCTGGCTTAAAGAAAACTAGTAAATGAGTACCAGAACAGGTGATGGTTAAAGATGGGGAGGGGCGCCCCCACCACAGGGAGGGGAGAGCTTTGCCCGAGGGATGTGACAGGTCACCCTGGATGTCTCCGTGGTCCCAGACTCCATAAACTTTTCCACACTCCTCCCAGGAAGCGACGAGGCTTGCCTTGAGAACACATCAGGGAACTTTCTAGGAAGAAAGTTCTGGAAGAAGTTTCTTAGAATTGTTCCAGAGTGCTGTTACCCACACCTGTGTCCCTCCCCATGCCCTGGTTCTGAGTGGCCCTGGCAGTGGTGCCTGGACCCCAACTGGACTGGGGAGGGCAGAGGCGCCATCCCTGGGAACAGTTTGAATGGCTTTGTGGAACTCCTGATGCTCCCTCCCCCAAAGCACTACCAGATGTTTGGCAGTGGGGTTTCTCCATGAGCTCAGGAGGCATGTGGAGGACACAGAGAGTCCAGTCCTTGACCCCAGAATGGGACTGACCAGGGGCCACGTCAGGAGGGATGCACGAGGAGGAGGCCGCAGCTGTCCTACTCTCCACCCCAGCCCTGGCAGGGGGGCGCTCAGCTGGCTGTAGCAGGTTTGCAGGCCACAGATGAGGGCACAGCACAGAGCCCAGGGCCTCAAAGCAGCCACCAGCCTCTGAAATGTTGGTGGAGCCTGTTGGTGAGGAGACCAGCATGGGGACGCCAGGCTCTCTGGCCTCCCACTTCCTGCCTCCGGGCCTTTGCCCCAGCTGTGCCCTCCGCCTGGCTTTTCCCTGGCTCCTTTTCTTTCGGCTCTTAGCAGAATGCCATCCCTATAGGAGGCCTCCAGGTCATTTGCTACACGCCCTTGCCTTTAGTTCCTTCCCTGCAGATCTCAGCGCCATCTCGAGTTGCTGTCGTGTGTGTCTGTTTGCACGCCCAGCGACTGCTCCACTGCCCAGCCCTCCTGCCCAGCTCACAACAGGAACTTGCTAAGTATCTGGATAATGGGTTCCGTGTGTTGACTGCATGCGTCTCCGCCCTGATGCATTGGCGGGTGAGATGTCCTGACAGTCCCTGCCCTCAGGTGCTGTTTGCAGAGCGGGGGCCAAGCCATGTGCTTAGCAGCTAGCAGGCCTCTTGGGAACTGGGTACACAGTGTCCACAGACATGGACACTGAGGCTCAGAGGAGAAGTCCCTCAGCCCAGGGGTCTGTGGGGATCTGGGGGTCTTAACCAGTGGAGATCCAGGGGCCAGCGAGGTGGGGGCCAGAACTGCAGTGATAGGTGCGCCTTCAGGCATGGGTTGCTGGCAAGGGGGCTCCCCGCATAGATGGCCACCCCCCACTGCCCTGGTCTCTTCTCTGGTGCCAGCTGCAAACCAGACAGATCTGGATCAGATGCAGACACCCCAGGTATACTGCCGGCCCTCCCTGCTCTCCACCACCAGCTGGGACTGCAGCCTGGGAGGTGGGGGGGGCAAGCTGGCTGCACCTCCACCTCATCTCCCAGGGTGCCCATCCCCCTTTCCCTGCCCCCACCTTCGCCTTGCCTATCAGGCTGTCCGGCACTCTCAGACTGTCCCAGTTCTGGAGGCACCATGCATGTTAGAGTTCCTAGAATCAGTTTTCTGACTCATCCTTTGGGTTCCCAAGTTGTGACCACCCTGGAATGCAGGCCTCCTTGAGGGAGGCTGGGCCAGATTCTGGGGCTGGGAAGCCTCTGAGAACTCGGCTCTAGGATCCAGATTCCTAGAAGCCCTGCCCTTCTGCAGACTCCCTCCTGGGCAGTGCTGGACAAGGGGCATTCAGTTCTGAGGAGCCAGGGCAGTGGGACCCTAGTCCTTCCCCAGAGCAGACCTCTCTCCTTCACCAAGGAACCCAGGTTCTGCTTGACCTCTCCAGCCTTGCTGCCCCTCCAGGCCACTTACTCCTGCTCCTGCTCCTGGGCCAGGTCTTTGGATTCTCCATCTCTATCTGTGGGACCTAGAACAGTGCCAACTTGCTAGGTGGGTGGTGAATGAGTGTGGGCATGGCCAGCGGCAGAGGCCCAGTGCCCATGTAGGAGGCCACCTTGCAGCCTCATCCCTAAGCCTGGGCAGGATTTAAAACATCTTAGGAGGAGGTCATCAGAGGATGGTCGTGAGCAGCAGGGCCACTGCACTGGGCTTCAGGTCCTCTTGGGGACCCCCAGATGTGCTCTGCCCTGACCCTGCAATAGTCAAGCCAGGGTGTGGGATGGCCACTGTGGCTTCCTGTAGTTGCTCTGAGGTGAGCCCCAGGACCTTCAGCTGCTAAAGAGCAGCAAGTCCCTCAGAAACTGTCATCCTCACTCAGAGGGGGTGGGCTGAGACAACCCAGATGGCGGGATGCTGTGGGAAGCTTGGCAGGAGCAGCTTCCAAGCATTGTGGCCATGGGCTGTGCTCATGGTGGCCCCCGACCCTGGCCAACCGGCTGCTGCAGCTGCTGTCCTGCTTTGTCCTCCCCTAAGCGGTGACTAACATGGGTCAGGAGCAGCTGAGTCTTCAGGACTCCAGCCCAGGGAGTGAGGCTTTGCCAGGCAGGGCCCTGGGAAGGGTCACGGACTGAGCCGAGAGGTGCCTGGACAGCACATCCTTCCCTCTTCCCTGTGTGTGTTTGCACTTTCCCATCTGGGTTTGGGGGCCCGAAGGACCCCACACTGCCCTCTCAGAACTGTGTGATTGGGAACATTGGCCCCAAGCTTGCCATGCCCCAGCGGCCTCTCAGAAAAATGAGGTGGAGCAGATTCCTCTGCTCCCGGGAGGTTGGGAGTCACAGTCAGTGTCCCCTGGGGTCCACAGTGCCTAGCTGAGAAAGCACAAGTGATGTCACTTATGACACGGACGATGACAACAGGGTGGGCCCCACGCGTGTGTGCACATCGCCTGGTCTGAGCGTCACAGCCCCCAGAAGAGCCTGAGTGTGGTCTTCCTCCACAAGCAGACCAACGGGCTCCTCGTCTGGATGGGCTCAGCCAGATGGGGGTTGTGACGCTCGAGTGTGACAACACCAGGACCCACTCCACAATGTGCTCCTGGTCAACTGACCCATTGGTTTCAATCAGCCAAACTGGAGAAATGGAAGAAAACAGCCAACCGGGGCCAAGGTGTCCTCCCATGGATACATTGTCATGAAAGCTCTTGGGGCTGCTCAGGGCAGCGCAGCAGAGGCCTTGGAAGAGAGAAGCTGGCCGCTTTGCATGGCCCCAGCACAAGGCTAACTTGCCGAGGGGCCCTGAGCCAGGACGTGGGGCCAGCGGGGCATCTGAGTGGGCTCTGTCCTAGCGTCACCCACCAGGAGGCCTGCACCAGGACAGGAGTGCCTCGGGGTTGGCACCTCGCAGGTTTCGGTGCGTCTTCATTGGAAGATGCTGGGTGCCCTGGATTCAATTCTACAGGTTAATTTGTACATCAGCGGTGTCAGTGAAACCTGTCTGAAGTGTTGATTTGGAGATCAGATGGAAGCGAAGCGAAGAACAGGATCAGGAGGGGTCAGCCTGATGCGCCTGGCAGGAAAACCAAGCCTCATTTCAGAGCGAAGGAGCGAATGGCCCTGCAAATTATATTTTCATTGTTTCATGAAAATCGGTGTCTTGTGGAAATGCTTTCTGTTCAACAGAAAACCAGCCTCCCCCGGACCCCACACCCCTCCTGAACGCACCGACGCCGCTTTGTCACGAACCCTCAGATACTGTGTTCCCGCTAACCGTGTCTTGGTTCCTCTTGTTTTTCTGGGAGAAATTAGGATTTAATTATGTTAGCAGATCGTGAGATACGGTCAAGCCTTGCTGTCTTCAGAGCACGCTCACACAGCACAGGACACGACCGTGGACCTTTGTGAAAACACCAGAGCTGAGCACAAAGCCACCTCTTGGCCGTGGTTGAAGCCTGGACTTCAAGGTTGCAGAGATAAGCTTAACCAATTAGAAACGATTCCATGACATTTGCTCAATTGCAGCTTCTGGGGTGGACTTTGATTTTCTTTTATTTTCCTCCCCCTCCCTTTTTCTCTCCCACAGAAAAGTCCTAACTAGATAAACAACTGGAGGCAGAAGGAGCGTGGCTGAGCTGCGCAACTTTTTGCAAGGACCTGATAGACTGAGTTAAATACAGGGACCAAATTGATTTTTATCAACCATGGATTTTTAATTAACAGTGGTGTCCACTTACTGCCATTCATTATTTACTGTTTACTCACTAATTAAAAATTATGCTGCTTTTGCACTCATAAGAGCAGGGACATTTGAAATTAGATAGCATCGTTCAAATTACCTGCAGAATTAAATCTAAAGTGCCCAATTGCTCAGACCAGACTCCCAGAGCTGAAAATATGATCTGCCGTGGCCCGCTGTGTGGTGGTGAGTCAGAGCACCAGGGACAGGCCACTTGGAGACACGGCATATGGAGTCTGCCTAGGGCTTCAGGGTAACGGACACTTGCTGAGCTCCTACTGGGTACGGGTACTTGGCTAAGCTTGTCTCCAGGGCATCATCACCATGGTGACCGTGTCTATGAAGCATGTACCGTGTGAATCACCTTGGTCAGAGGCTGTTTCTGCGTCATGGCCGTGACCCCTCCGGCAGTCCCAGGG